>JABXJD010000312.1:92500-695703 GCA_013375575.1 Percina caprodes | reverse complement strand
TTGATGTGTCCAGGGGAAAAGTTATTTGTAAACTCGTTTAATGGTTTTACACTAAGACAGAAGATCTTAATATTTTGTTATGGCACTTAAAACGATCTTTTGTGGGCAGCCACTCATGCTACTTTTTTTTTTTTTTTTTAAACCCACACATTTTGTCGGGCCCTATTTGAATGCTGGATTAGATTTATGACACGAATATTTACGTCTGTGCAGTCAGACTAGAAGAAATGAAACACTGTATTTGCCATGTGCGCAAAGTGGGATAAATCACATTGGACAATTATGTCTAATGCTGGAAATTACAAAAACAGTTGAGTGCACTGTTGTGTGCAAACATCTTCCAGCATTTTAAACTAGGCATATGTGTTTTTAACCTTGTTTGAACTGCTGTACCACACATAAGTGCTGGATCTGCACAGCTTTAATGGAA
The DNA here is from genome assembly GCA_013375575.1 of Percina caprodes. Lineage (NCBI taxonomy): Eukaryota > Metazoa > Chordata > Actinopteri > Perciformes > Percidae > Percina > Percina caprodes. The sequence goes on along the minus strand of JABXJD010000312.1, from coordinate 695,273 downwards.
TATTACACTAAAATGGTCAAGATAATGTCAAAGCTGAATGCACAGTATAACATTAATTCATCATCATACTGCTGCTTGCTTTGCAAACAGGGATGTGATTTCATTTTTTTTTTTACTCTCCTGGTGCAGAACTAACCTGTTTAATGCTGAAATACGCAACACGTTTTACTGCTTATGTTATGAAAGGTTGGTGCCACAAAACATTAAAAACCTTGTTTAAATTTTGTGTAAAATCACTTTATTTCTTTTAATCTTTTCAAGTACGGCCTCTATGTGACGTTCTGTTTTCAATATATAATGTATCGCTTTCATATTGTATTTCATGTGTTTTTAAGATTTTATTTTTTTGCTGTGGTTTGAGAAGACCTCGGATCATTTCATGTTTTATGCAGTCTGTCCATGAAATCTATTTTAATTAGTGCTGTCAAACAATTAAAATATTTAATCACATTAATGTCATAGTTGACTCGAATTAATCACACATTTATCTATTCTTTCTCATTTTAATTCTCTTAACATGGAACAGTGGATCAGCTCGCTTTGTGCCAATGTTTTTTATTGAAAACATTGGCACATAGCCTACTGTAGTGTTCAATTTCACTTTTGGCATCAGCTGTGTGCTTGGCCATCAAGTGGTATATCAGACTGGACGTGCTGCGATGATAGCTCAGTTCACAATGACAAAACACACACATCACTTCGGTCTGGTCAGTGGAACCTTTGGCAACTTTCCATCCAGAATCTTATTGGTGTCCATTTTGCCGTCTCACGCTCGCCATCCACTTAAAACGTAACGTTACTCTTTGGCCGGCTCGGCAAGTCCAAACGGCGTGTGTGCAGCGTGCCTGTTGTTTCCGGTCTAGCTAGATCCGGTGTGGTGTTGTAGTTTTTCTAACATTACTAGTTGTGGCAACATCATGTGGAAAACAATCTTGCAATAACAAAATTGACACCATTAAAATGGGTTTGCGTTTAACTGACAGCACTACTTTTAATAAAATTCATGTCAACATTCAAGTACTGAAATATTGTCAGGTCTGATGTTTTACCAAATAACTGAGGTCATGCATGTTATGTCATTGAAAAATGAATTCAGTATATGTTTTACATTTGTACAATGTGTTGGGTTGAAATCAAACTGAACTTAGCAGTTAACACTTTAACAAAGGTTTCTATTAAAACTCTAAAACAAGCAGTGACATTCAAATAAAAATAACTAACATTCATACAATTAATTTCACACCATTACAAAGTTTTTATGGCTGATGTCATGACATTTTTACAATAAACACCAAGAACTGTGACTGAACCTGTGAAACTGAAGTTCTATGCAACATGCTGACTCTAACATCCACATCTGACCACTGTTCTCTCATCCATCAGCAACAACTTCCTGCGTATGCGGTTGTTACTAACATTCTGTGTGCTGTACAGTTAGACTGCATCAGAAATTGCATTAACACTTGCTGATGGTAACTGTAATTTCCCCTTGTGGGATTCAAGTATACATTATTATGGTTAAGCACCATTGTTACACACACAACCCTATTATGTAATATCTGCCAGATAATATGTGTGTGTGTGTGTGTGTGTGTGTGTATATATGACATGTCAAACTGTGATAAAATGTACTTGTCAACAGATTGAAAACATACAATAAAGCCTGGTAAAAGAAATAAAATATAGACCTAATTATTTCTCTCTATTATAAGCAGTTCAAATACAGTTTATAAAGTAACTAACCATAAGAGAGGTCACATTTGCAACTAATGTGATAAAGTAACATTATCTGAGAATTTATATAGGGTTTAAAACATGTCATTGCACGTTATTGCGTTTGTATATTATCTGGCAGTATTTGTATAAGTAGTCGTCAGAAAGTCTTTATTATAGATAACGGTACTGTACTTTCCGGGACAGTATGGATTCAACTTAATGGGCCAAAACAGCTGCATGCACATAGGAGATATCCATGTGCCATCGTTCACAGTTGTACTGCAGCAAATGGCTCAAAAATGAGGAGCTGCAGAAGATGGTTTTCCACTGGGTTGTTTTCCTGTGTTGTCTGTACACCCTCATACACATATTGTGTTACAGTCCCTCCACAAAGGAGGCACGTGTGTGTGTGTATGTTACAGTCAAGTCTTCCGCGGCTGTGAAGGTGATGCATCAGTCGTTTGTGAGTTGCCATAATTCTTTGTTTCATCCGTTTTAGTCAATTTACAACCTCTCTCTTCATTTAAAGAGCTGAGCAGCTGGAGCACATCTGGGTGGTGGAAACGACCTGAGATGATAAACAATGCAAGTAAAGGAGACTTACTTCAAAATGAGTTAAACATACATTTTTAATTTTTCTGTTTATTTTTTTTTAATTTGACAAACACACAATTCATAAGAGCTTTGCACAACACGTCAACATGAAAACCATTAAATCAAACCATGTTGTTAGCAAATAGTAATCTATGGTCAAAGGGCTTTTTGTTTTGAATGAACCACCACTATGGATTATTGACTATTTTATAAATCCAACAACTGATTAAAATATATCATAATAAGAAAAATGCTTAGTTGCATATGTATACATTGAATAAATAAAGAAAGAAAATAAGTCCCTGTGGCACAATGTGAGCAACTTAAAAGGAGAATTCCGGTCAATTTCAACACGTAGCTCTGTTGTTTGTAAATTTGGAGTTCTGTCAGTAGAGAGAAAAATGAAACCAATCGGTGCTGTCTACACCGTGTTATCCTCCTGCTAGGGTTAGCACCCAACAGGCTTAAAAAGGGCACGTTTTAAACATGTTTTTAGCCTATAAACATGTTCAGAATATCATTAAAAGTGCCTACCTATGTGTAATGATTCCTTCAGAGTGAACACAATGAAACTGACTGCTGTAGATGTGTCAGAAAGGCATACAAGTTCTGCTAACTCAGCCGTGTTTAGTTCCAATGTTGAAACTGCTAGGAGTGCTTCGGAACCGTCTACAAACTACAACACAGAACAGAGATACAAACATATTTTCACAAATACGCATATGCTTGTTTTTTTTAAAGTATGTGCTGTAGTACAACTAGCAGGAGACAAGTTATATTTGAGGTAAGTTTGGAGACACTACCTTATTTAATCATTAAATTGATAGCCTACATATTTTTGTTTCATCTCTTTTCGGTGTTGTAGTTTGTAGACGGTCCCTAAGCTCTCTAACTCTCAACACAGGAGCTAAACAGCTGAATTAACAGAACTTTCATGCATTTCTGTCACATCTACAGCAGTCAGAAGGAATCACTGCACATGGGTAGGCACTTTTAATGACATTCTGAACACGTTTAGAGGCTAAAAACATGTTTAAAACTTGCCCTGTTTAAGCCTGTTGGGTGCCAACTCTAGCAGGAGGATAACACGGTGTAGGCAGCACCGATTGGTTTCATTTTTCTTGCTACTGACAGCACTCCACATTTACGAACATAGCTACGTGTTGGAATCGACCGGAATTCTCCTTTAAGAGATGTGTTCTAGTGAAGAAGAGAGAAACACATGAAATGAAGAAGCCGTACCGTTGGTGGAGTTAAAGAACTCCTGCAGTCTTCCCGGTTCCTTCTAGCTCCTCATACTCATGAGCCTGCAGGATCATCTCCAGGAGGTCAAACTCTTTCACCAATCTGGCCTCCGGGCTGCTCTGGGTTTCATATTCCTGCAGATAAAATACATTTCCACAAAGATATTCTGGTATACGTATTATTAAGTGACATGACAGTCTGCTTTTAGATACATTCAAGTATCATCTAGAAGCTACAAACACACCAGAGGCATACCTCCCAGAGTCCATAAATCTCCTTTTTGAGTCCCTCCGGCAGAAGAGCTGATAGATGCTTCATCGCCTCCTGCGAGAATGGCGATGAGGGGAAATTATTTATACATATAAATTGTATAAACCACCATCATCATTTACTTAGAGGAAACAGAGTCTATGGTGTTGAGATGCACAGTGATGCAACTGGTCACTTGCCTCTTCTCGTCTGTGTTTCTCTGCTTTACTGATGTTGTCTGATGGAGCGATATCTCCCACAATGCACTCTGCCATGTCGTGAACCAGAGCCAGCTTTATACATCTAAAAGACAGCGAGAAAAAAAAAAAAAGTGTGAGTGTGATAGTATTTCAGCATTTTGTTAATCATTTTGCAACAGAATATTTGGACTAATGCTGCATAAACAACATGAAAATGGGAAGAATATTTATGCTTTTTGAATGACATTAAATAGCTCCCTTTATATCATTAGTTTGGGAGAAGGCTGAAATGAAAAGAACAGCGGATAAGTTTCTGTGTGTCAGTAGATATTTCTCTTTTTAATCCATGGACGTTTCTTCCAGGTGTGGGTGCAAGCTGTGTGAATGAAGTACCTGTCCTTGTCCACTGTGGGGTCTGTGATGGTCAGAGACATCATGGCCATGCGGTACATGTGGTCTGATACACTCTCTGGTTTCTTCACGTTCCTGTACACCCAGCCCGTCCGTGGGACCCTCTGCAGGGCAACCACAAGGCACAAATCAATCCGGGACTTTTTTACCACCAGCTTAGTGAAACAGATTGTGTTTGCAGATTATTAACTTCACTGCATACAATTATTGACATTTTTTTTTTTGTTTGACTATACGTTTTATAATTAAAGACATTTTTAAACAAAACATTCACTGGCTTTAGCTTTGGGGAAGTGAATATTTCCTTGTTTTTTTAGTCTTTTATGACAGTGAACTGAATTTATTTAGGTTTTACACTGTTGGTCAGATCAACATGAAATTGGTACCATGTGTGAAAAACCACTGACAATGATTTAATTTTTTTGACCATATAAAAGGACACAAATAAGAATATTTTGGATTAAATAGGTATTCCTAATCTTACTCCTTTAAATTACAGCAGGCAGTTTCCTCCAACGCTGCAGTAACAAGGTGCTTCTCAGTAATAAGATGGTTGTTGTTATTGGTGTGTGTGTGTGTGTGTGTGTGTGTGTGTGTGTGTGTGTGTGTGTGTGTGTGTGTGTGTGTGTGTGTGTGTAAAAAGACAGCCTCGCTGTATCAATGCCAGCTATAGATTGAGCCATAATACACTTCAGATAATGTGTTGTTCTTTTTTTGGCCTGTGCCCAAATCAGCAGAAAAAAACATACTTTTGGGGAGAAGTCTTACCTTGAGCTGTCCGATAAGTTTCATGAATTGCAGCATATTGCTCATGCCGACTACTGTCTCAATGGTGGCCGCCATTATTGTTCACTGACCCGGATACAGAAAGAAGGTTGTGTCAAACCGCGCCTTTCCGTTAGTGCACTAACTGAAGTGCACTACTTGCATAGTGCGTAGAATTTGACGGGGAGTGTCCTCAAATCGCGCACTTCCTTGATGTACTTACCGGAAATGACGATCACAATAGCGCGGTCCTCCTTCTTCTTCTGTTAACCGTAACATGATTATGATTGCCATTGCACCATGGACTGTATGGTCTATGCATTGCACCCAGAGCAATCCCGCCACTAATTGTCGCCCGCGAAAAATACATTTTTATGATTTTTCTGCTTTGTTCATCAAAATGAATGTGGTATTGTTTATTGTTGCTTGTATTTGCCCCCTTTTTATGAGAGGATCGCGACGACGCCGTCGTATCGTCTGACTCCTTTTAGCGGAAAACATATCGGTATGTTGATATTCATACTTACTGCTCTTAAATCATTTTTTAAAATACCCAAATATAGCCATTATGAGTTCTTTCACCAAAAGTGGAGCAATTAAAACTGTGTCCAACTGACATATGTTTACATAAAGAATAGTCATATGTTTATATAAGGGTGTTTGTGTAAATGTTTATTACTATTATTATTATAACTAATTCAATTTTTTTCTATTTGTTATACTTAATGAATTTGTTTTGAGCTGCTGTAGCACAGGCGTTTCCCCAGTGTGGATTTCATATTTCAGATGCTAGAACTAGTGAATTTTGGTTATTTTTGCTTGATAAATGGCTTAATGATTAATATATTAATTACAGTGACAATACAAGAGTGAAAGCAGAGGCAACTCAATAGACATTTAAATAGTTCCTATTGTTGTATTCATTTTTTATTTAATGTAGCTATGCTTGCTACAGTCATGCAAAGTGCAACTCTAAAGATAACACATAACATTAAAAACATTCAGTACAATTTTATTTTAAAAGACGGTCCTGTGTTATCATTTCTACAGGCTCCAAACCCCAGGCAGTACTGCCAGCTGAACAACAAGGTGCCATTGCTTGCATTTTGATGGGGAAAGTGACATGAGGGTGGACTTCAGACTCTCCAGAGGATCCATCAACTGTCTGATGGCCATCCTCAACACGGCGTGTGACCATGGCTAGGGGCCCTTGAGGCCCTCGTCTTCCTCCTTTGGCTGGCCAGTGGTACCTCCTACCACGTTGTAGCCACGGCCTTTGCCATGCCCCGGGGCACTGTACACCATGCTGTTCACAAGACCAGCAGGAAAGCAGAGCTGCCAACTTTTTCAAAACCTTGGAGTGAGATTTGGGGGCCAACCCATATTTTGCCACGTACAAAGCAATTTCTTTGGCTCTTTCAGCATCATTATCATTCAGGGTTTAAAATGGGATTTGTTACGTGTGGGGGGATAGGGGGCTCTCCCTAGGGGGGTCTGGGGGTATTCCCCCCCAGAATTCTTTTTGAAAAATAAACCATTAAATGGCACTTTCTGGAGAGTTATGTGCAAAAATAATGGAGAAATCAAGTCTTACATGATATGTAGGATTAGAGCCTTTGCACTGTTGTAGTATCAACATGTATCAGGGCATTTAGCATTTACATTAATGTTAATCAGTCATCACTTGATTACACATTGTATTACCTTCTTATGATATAAGAAGTGACCCGGACAATGTGCCAAACATAATGAGCCACATGAAGAGACAGTGCAGCTGAGAAGATTTGGGTCTGTGGTGAACAGGTCCACCTCACACAAATTTCCTTCTCTCATTCTCTCTCATGACTACCCACACCCACACACACGGTTTTCAGTGTAGGGACCAGGGACCCAAAGTTAAATTAATGTTGGTCTACCAGAGGGATAAACTAAGACCACCACAATTCTAAAGAATGAGAAATGTAACTGATTTATATAAATTCTAATCTTTTAACCTTTGTGCCAAGGCTCAGTAATGTTTGGCCCTCATCCTCTGTGCCCCACTTACTGTATTTACTTTTTTGGGAAAATAAAGACTATTAGTTCATTTTATGAAACATTGAATGAATTATTTACAGTTACATTTAGAGGTGCACAGAGATTAGAAAAGCACAATAGTGGCCCAACATTGCAGTATCTGCCCCCCTCTGCTATAACTATTTTTACCCATTTCTACATCAAGTTATGCTGGAAACAATTGAAAATATTGAAAAATAAGGCCCTCAGGTGTTTTGTTGGGGTAGTACATCTCTTTAAATGTGCACTTATTCATGTGAATCATACATTAATTCATTTGAATGAATTTATAAACCCCTGGACTTCATATAGCTCAGATGTGTTTCATCAGATTTCTGCTCATGTTTCCAACTTTGTGCACATTCAAAATATATCTCCTCCCATCTCTGTTGTCCGAGATTTGGAGAGTTGTAATATAGTCTGCTGTGCATGTTATTGCTCCGTTGATATAGTCTCTCACCGTCGCACAGACACTGCAGGGCTGCCAACTGTCACGCATTGGCCGTGAGACACACGCATTTGACTGGTTTCACACGCCACACCCCCGATTTCTCACGCTGAAGTGTCAACCCGGTCGGTCAAATTTCATAAAGATGAGTTTATCTATAGATCTACCTGTTGAGCCACTCGTGATCGACTAGTTGTGCTTTCAGAGACTGAGGGGTTCAAGAGCGCTCCCTGTCTGTGGAATTTTTGAAAAGTCGCAAATTGAGAACATTTTCTTCACGAGCCATCCCAGGTGCATTTCCCCGGCTTCAGGTATGTGATCTGAGTATTACAGACCCGTCCGTCGCTTCGTGTCCACTCTGGAACAATAGAGGTGAGCAGCGCGGCTGCTAAGTGGAGCAACTTCAGTTCATTTTGACGCGGTGCATCCGTGCCTAGACCTCCGATGAAGAGCAGCGTACAGCCCTCTAAACTTTGTCAAGACCAGAAACCCAAATGGTCCTCTGTGTCTGTGCGACGGTGAGAGACTACCATATCAACGGAGCAATAACATGCACAGCAGACTATATTACAACTCTCCAAATCTCGGACAACAGAGATGGGAGGAGATATATTTTGAATGTGCACAAAGTTGGAAACATGAGCAGAAATCTGATGAAACACATCTGAGCTATATGAAGTCCAGGGGTTTATAAATTCATTCAAATGAATTAATGTATGATTCACATGAATAAGTGCACATTTAAAGAGATGTACTACCCCAACAAAACACCTGAGGGCCTTATTTTTTGATATTTTCAATTGTTTCCAGCATAACTTGATGTAGAAATGGGTAGAAATAGTTATAGCAGAAACATTCACTGTGTAATACTCAAAATTATATATGTCGTCACAAAATCTGGAAACAAAAGCTATGCCATTGGGTTGCCAGGCCAGCTGTGACTGGTCCAGATGTTTGTGCCAGCAAGATACTGGGAAACGTTGGGCCATTATTGTGCTTCTCTAATCTCTGTGCATCTCTAAATGTAACTGTAAATAATTCATTCAATGTTTCATAAAATGAACAAATAGTCTTTATTTTCCCAAAGTAATAAAGTAAATACAGTAAGTGGGGCACAGAGGATGAGGGCCAAACATTACTGAGCCTTGGCACAAAGGTTAAAGGATTAGAATTTATGTAAATCAGTTACATTTCTCATTCTTTAGAATTGTAGTGGTCTTAGTTGATCCCTCTGGTAGACCAACATTAATTTAACTTTGGGTCCCTGGTCCCTACACTGAAAACCGTGTGTGTGTGGGTGTGGGTGTGTGGGTAGTCATGAGAGAAGGACATTTGTGTGAGGTGGACCTGTTCACCACAGACCTAAATCTTCTCAGCTGTTGCTACTGACATATGCTGCACTGTCTCTTCATGTGGCTCATTATGTTTGGCACATTGTCTGCTTCAGTTCTTATATCATAAGAAGGTAATACAATGTGTAATCAAGTGATGACTGATTAACATTAATGTAAATGCTTAATGCCCTAATACCTGTTGATACAACAGTGCAAAGGCTCTAATCCTACAGTTTTGCACATATCATGTAAGACTTGATTTCTCCATTTTTTTTGCACAAAACTCTCCAGAAAGTGCCATTTAATGGTTTATTTTTCCAAATTTCTGGGGGACATACCCCAGACCCCCTGGGGAGAGCCCCCATCCCCCCCCACATAACAAATCCCATTTTAAACCCTGAATGATAATGATGCTGAAAGAGCCAAAGAAATTGCTTTGTACGTGGCAAAATATGGGTTGGCCCCCCCCAAATCTCACTCCAAGGTTTTTGAAAAAGTTGGCAGCTCTGCGTTAGTGTATCATTGACTGCCTTTCATTTTGGCGCACTTTTGCCAGAAAATAACTTTGCATCTATAATCTTCTACTGTGACTGTTATTGCCTCTAATAATTCAAAAGCTCGCATGTTGTCAATTTCTCTCTGGCCTCCGCGACTTCGGTCACTCAGCCCACTTTGTCAGCCTCCATCGCTATCCCTGCAGCAACAACCTCGGGGTCTACAGCACTTCTGTGTTCCCCGCCAGCGTTGGCCGCGGCCAGTGGTGTCTCGTCAGCCACAGCACGCTTCACCTGCTCCCTCTGGCGGGGGTCAGGTGGTGTTTCCCCATGTGCCTGCTCCCTCTGTCTGTCATGTGGCGATGTCTGCCTTTTCATTCCTGTGTTCGCAGGCTTCACACAACCCCGTGCACATGCATCCCTTCACCCCTTCATCCCTTCCTCTACCCTTCCTTTGGCTGTTCCTGGCCATTCAGCTTCTGCTCTCTCCCTTTCAAAGCTGGCCGCGCTGCTATTCCAGTGCCACATCCGGCTGCTCCAGAGGACCTGTCTACTATCATGCTCAACGATTCTTAGCCTTCTTCTTTCCAACTGTTCTATCCCTCCTCTCCTCCCTTCCCCAACACCCAAATGTATTTTGCTCCTTGTGTTAGAGAAAGAGAGATGGAGGAAAAAAGCAAAAGACTGAGAGAGTGAGGCCGCTTCGTCGGCTTCTATTGCTACCCACAGCGGCATCAACCACTGGGCCTCCTGCACTACGGCCAGTGGCGTCACGAGGCCTCGACAGCCACAGCACTCATCACCAGCTTCCACTAGCGGTGGTCAGGTCGTATTTCCCCATGTTCCTGCTCCCTCTGTCTGTCATGTCTCGGGCGTTCTCCGCCTTTTCATCCCTGTGTTCGCAGGCTTCACTAGACCCTGTGCACATGCATCCCTTCATCCCTTCCTCTACCCTTCCTTCTGCTGTTCCTGGCCATTCAGCTTCTGCTCCCTCCCTTTCCGAGCTGGCCGCACTGCCATTCCAGAGCCACATCCAACTGCCCAAGGGGACCTACCTACTATCGTGCTCGACGATTCTTAGCCTTCTTCTTATGCACGCGTGGCAGCAGTTCCTGGCTTCTCGTCCACAGCAATTCCTTTTTTCGATGTGGACTTTGTCATTCTGCTGTACCCAACGCAGCTCCCTCCGTGGGTTTGGCGGTTGCTGCGGGGGTCATGGTTCGCATTAGCTTAGCCTCGGATGTCTGTGGTCTGGCACGGTGTCCGGTCTCCTTCAACATTCCATGTCCTGTACTCCATTGTTGTGGCTAACTTACTTTTAGGGGCACAACTGGTCACAAGTCCATACTCCTTTACTCAAACACAGCAGTAGAAGACATCTTACAGAAAGAAATTCAGACACTCGGCTCCAGAATCAGACATTTACCCCACACCAGTGCCACCGTTTTAGCCACAACGTTCAACTAACACACCAGCCTAGAAACTTCTTACGCATCACAAGACGCCATCATCAGCACTCTCTCAGCCTACTTAACGGGCTGGAATTGCTTTAAGTCACATGTTACGCTTACTACGTAACAGCACATCAAGCCACATATCGGCTTCCGTTCCCCTCTCTGGACGTTACGTCCATCTGCAATTTCATCACCCATGCTCATTCCATTCAACGCTTTTCCAGCTTTTGAGGGGCGCAGAATTTGCACCGACTTCATCCATCTATAATCCTCATCATCCCCGGTTTATCAGACATCACCATCCACACCTCAAATTCTCTCGTATTCACACTTAGTTTCCTTCCCATTGTCTTCCACCTCAGCTCTTACTTCAACCCTACGAGCCACTAATCAAATACATCTCAACAACGCCCACTTTTCACCATTTCAAAATGGCCACTTGACTCTGTTTTCAGAAACCGCTGAACAGCGTTCACTGCATTTCAGCCACATCACCCAAACATTATTCCAGCCACTCTTTCTGCATCGGCGCAACATCCACAGTCGCCAGATCAGGCGTGCCACCAAACCATTCAGGTCCCAGGCTGCTGGTCATCAGAGGCATACCGATCTTACATTCACAAACAATCTCAACAATCTCAGTCAAGCCCACGCACAACTCAATTCTACACAATCTGACACTTTTGGGGGTCTGTAAACTATTCGGGCGAAAACTGCTTCTGAGACGGAACCCCCACCCTGAGTCTCTTCCACCCGATCATCACACATCCTCCCAGACATCAGACGACATCCACATCAGTTTTGCATATTCATAATGTTCATCTGCACATTCATATTGTTCATTAAATCTTTAACTAACACATGGTTGTGGCGTGGTCCATGCTAGTGAAATGGAGTTAATTTGTTAACTAAGGTTCGGGAGCAGGGCCACGCCTAAACCACACCTCTAATCACCAGACAAACCTACATATACTGTGCTGCATGCACAGCCAGGCTTGTGTCTCTGATTGCTTGACCCACCCTCCCTTTCCCTCTCCTTCATCCATCTTCCCCCTCTTCCCTTCCTGCTGCTCATCTCTCTCATGTCTCTTCTAGGTACCGTCTGGGGGTCTGTAAACTATTTGGGCGAATACTGCTTCTGAGACGGAACCCCCACCCTGAGTCTCTTCCACCCGGTCATCACACATCCTCCCAGACCAGCCATCAGACGACATCCACATCAATTTTGCACATTCATAATGTTCATCTGCACATTCATATTGTTCATTATATCTTTATCTAACACATGGTTTTGGCGTGGTCTATGCTAGTGAAATGAATTCAATTTGATTTTGTGAGAATTCACAGATCCTCTTTTTAATATTTCCCTTCACATTTAAAGGAATATCCATGTATGTGTGCATGCTCAAATATGGTTTCTGGAAAGAAATAAAGGATAAAATATAAATTAGCCTAAGCATGATGACGTTGTTGTTTGAATATGAGTGAAAGTGTGTTTATGTACTTACCTGTAAGTGTCTGTGTCTATTTGAAACTGTGCTGCTGCCACTTGCCAGATTTTTAATCTCAATGAGTTTTTTTATCCTGGTTAAATAAAGGTTTGAATGAATGAATATGCACTCACAATCACACCTGACAAATGTAGATGTGCTGTATTTATATAGAACTTTTCTAGTCTTAACAACTACTCAAAGTGTTTTTACATAGTACAGGAACCATTTACCATTCACACACATTCATACACTGTAGCTGAGGCTGCCGTACAAGGTGCCACCTGCTCATCAGATAAACTATCACACACATTTACACTCCGGTGGCGCAGCATCGGGGGCAAGCTTCGACCGCTGTACCACTGAGCCACATGTGATAGAGGTTATAGACGACTTTTTGTTCAAAACTAAAGTAACAAGCCAATTTTATAAAATGTTAGGAGTACAAAGTACCGATATTTGTGTTAAAATGTAAAGAGTAAGAGTAAAAAGTGGCCACAGGTTTCTAGAGATGGCAAAAGTACTCACTTCTCGTACTTAAGTAGCAGTACAGCTACTTAAAAAATACTCTGGTAAAAGTAGAAGTACTGATTTAACTTCTTCACTCAAGTAAAAGTAACATATTACAGGCTTGGAAATTTACAAGATGGGAAATCAATTGTGATTCTGTGAGAAGTCTGTATATTACCATCCAATTAGATTCAATTTGGTACTGATGATGCAAAAAAACCAGAGAACTCCAGTGAAATTATTTGAAACTTGTTAGTGAGGACTAGATTAGGACTGGATTTAAAGCTGATTCTAGTTTCCAACTTGGCCCCAGGTGTGTCTGTTAAGACGGAGACAACTTCTCTCTTTTGATTTTACAATCAAGCATCAGTACAAACACGGGCGTGGGTAACTCTGCTATGGCTGTGTGTGTGTGTGTGTGTGTGTGGTTCTGCAAAGAAATAAATAACATTGTAAAGGCTAACATACACAATGCATAGGAATCATATATGTTAGTAAATAATAACAATAAACCCACTATTAATTACATTATCTTAATGCAGTGTAACTACTGTAGCATGTAAATAATGCACCTAAAATACAAATGGGATGTTGTTGTTTGTGTTCTTCAACTGTTACCTAGGTTACACCTGGCTGTTGATTCATAATGGTGATTGTTGAACGCCTTTGTTCAACAATTGCCATTATATTGAATCAACAGCCAGGTGAAAATGTCTTTTATCCAGCCCACCAACACAGAATAAAAGGACCAGGACACTCAAGACAGTGTCACCCTCCCATATGTGTCCATTACTGAGGAAGGTTTGTCTCAAATGTGCAATGGAAAACAGTTTGGACCTTAACTTCAAGATACTTGACCCTTAAGTTTTCTTTTACAAACTTCTATCAATGCTATCCAGCAAACCAGTACTTGCAAAGCATAGGAAATGACATTGATATGAGTTTGTCTTTCTGTGGACTTGATAGGGAAACGTACACTTGTTGCTGTTGTTTTTAAAGAAATTGTACAGTATATTTGTTGTTCATTTTTCATTATGTGCTGTTTTTTATGTCTGCATTTCAGAACAAAAACCTTCCTTTCATCCTTGTATTAAGCATGTTTTCACATTCACAAAAGTAATTTCTATAACAGAAAACCTTTATTTAAGGTTTTAATAAATGAAATGCAACAATATAGCACTAAAGATTCTGAATATACTGTATGTACATTTTATTATTGTTATTTATAACTGCTGAATCCTTAAGCAGCTCTTGCAATTTATTTATCCCTTAACTCTTAGTATACATTGTTATGTGTTTGTTATTGCACTTGTTTTGCAATATTAATAAAATTGAAGAAAAACGCCTGGCTATCACAGTTTTCAGAATGATCTTACAAACATTTTATTATAAATCATATTTTTATCCTCAACAGATATCACATAAACAAAGTCTTTGTTTATTGTATGTAACCTGTTATTTACCTTCTTCCTCCAAGTTCCCATAAAAAAGCAGCACAATTATTTGGTAAAGACTTTTTGTATCAAACTTTTTGTATAATTAAAGAGTGGAGTGCAATATGGAACTCATACAAGCTTCAACCAAACACATACATAACTTTCTTTAGTTGTTTTACCTTGTATGCTGTTTTAGAGTAATGGTTGAATTGTTAAAAGAAATAGGTCAGTAGGCTACTATAAAACAACATCTTACCCATCATGCACCTGCAATTCAAACAGAGGAGGGTTCTGACAGTCTAGTTTATAATCCAAGTAGTTATTGCAGACATACTAAAGCATCACTTCATTAGTATGTTATTAACCACTAAAACAATTTGTATAACAGACAATATGAGGTCGCAGCCAGATGTGCTGACTGGTTTAAAATGATTGGATAACGAGGACTCCATGGTTGCTATGTTTGGTCTCCAGGTGCATCATTCCTATAAGATGAACATTCAAACAAAAACCAAATCTCAGATGGTCAAGAAAAGTTTTTCTCTTAACCTTCACTGGAAATTTCTTCCTAATTACCGCTTCCACTGAGAACTGCCTCCATCCCGACTACAACTAAAGACTCCCAGAGACTGACACAGCAAACTTCCATCATGGAAAATGTGAGATTTGAACCTTATGAAAGCCTGCAGTGTTTTTATGCATTTTATTGTCAAGACAGAGTTCCCTGACACTGCTAACAGGCTCTGAGCACACACTCCTGGAGTTGAGAGACATGAAAATATACAAATCATAATTTACCACATAGGTCTAATATTATAGAATGAAATATAAGCTAATATAACAATGGTTTGAAGATAAACTTATATGAATATTTACTTATAAGGAATTTATATTTCTTTCCTCATCAGAAGAAGCTAATTAGCTTTAGTTCCTGGCTGCAGCATGAATCCAAATATTATTCATTAAACTAGTATTATATGTATAACATTAAAATACAGCTCATACTTTTGCTACAAATTCAAGAAAAGCTTGGGTTTATTCTTTAGAGTATATGGTTATACCCTACAAAACAAGAGTTGAGAAATATTAAGACAATATTTGTCATATGATGAATTATCATGATAATTAGATAAAGGCTAAAATTGATTGAAAAACTCATGAAAAGATAAAAAAAGGAGATGATTTTCACTCAGGCTCCATCATTAATTAACATCTCATATCAAACATACAGAAAAAATATTGAAGTGGAAATCCAGATGAAATATTAATAATGTTGGACATGGCTGTTGTAACATAATAATTGACACTGGCAGTATTGGGCCGCACCAAAAATATGCATTGATGAATTAAATCTAAAATGATATATTATTATGTAATAAATTAATAAATTAGGATATTACATAAATGTAATAAATAAATATGGATTTTTTCTGTACTGCTCATATGTTTACAATAATGACACAAAATAATAGAGCGATTTTAAGTGTAACCATAGGAACAGCATTGAAGCCCATGCACTTCATATATATTCTTAGCAGATGCATGATTTCAAACAGATGAAATATAATAATATCTGCAGCACTAAAGCTCAATATCCATTGACATGACAAGGTCCTGCTTTCTCACCTGACCTGATGCCCTGTCTTGAGGAGACTTGAACTATTCACTCTTCAGTTTTGTAACTGCATGTTGCGTATTTATACCAGATGTTGCAACGCTTCATTCTAACATGTGTGTGTATTGCTGCAGGTCAATGTGCTAAACCACCTGCAAGACCATAACTACTGCAGAAAAGGAGAACTTCTGCACGCCAGGCAGAGAGTGTAAGGACGCATGCAGCACAGTGTCCATGCTGCCGTGACGACCAGGTGAGACATCTGGCCAAACTGATCTAGTCCTTAAGAATTAGATAACACAGAGCAGAGTGTATTGATAGGGACACAGTGTCACACTTGCACTGCTTATTGGACACAGTAACTTTTCTGAAGTTCCATCAAATATTCCAGCTGTGTATGTTATGTCCAGCTTTTTGATTTCAAGTCTTTTTGCATGCAGGTGTGTAGCCTAACAAAGGTTTTATCTCTAAAATCTTTCTAAAAATGGACAGACTCTGTGAAGGGCCTTTTAATCTGACATAGTAGTCATCTGTACCAGTATGTTGTTTAAGTCTACTGGAGCCTGACATCCTCTCATGTGTTGCTGACTTTCCCAGGTGCCGACTGTAAAGAGAAAGCGCCAGCACTCTGCTCCTGCTGCAGAACTTCCCCGGAAGAGGAAGCGGACCTCTGTGGCTCGTCCTTCCAAACCTTCTGCTGTGAATCCAGCTGCTGGAAAGCCAGAGGTGTTGGACTGGGATGCCACTCCTCAGCCTTCCACCTCAGCTGCTGACATTCCAGAGTTACTGAATTTGGTCGCAAAGCCTCGGACCCCACCTGCTGACCTGCCAGTTCCTTCCACTGCTCCACTGCACCACGACAGCCCTCTGCAAATACACAACCGCTCAGTAGAAGAGTACCAGCAGATCTACCATGAAGTTGTAGATGATATGCTGAAGTATGTCTTGTTCAAATCTATTACACAATATAACTTTTAAATCATGTTTTTCATTCTGATTTCATTTCTGTTTCTTCCGCTCCTCACAGGTACAAGAGTGGCAAGATGCGTCCGTACAGTTTAGCGCTCGGACGTCGCATCAAGCAGAAGCTGTGGGAAAGGCTGGATCGTCCCACATTCACAGAATCAGTGGCTGGAGACAGCCGGGTGCATGTGGGCGTCTCATACGGGGTCGGGGTCTGTCCTCCACTTTATGATGTGGATATCACGGGAGAACCTAGTCCCAAAACGCTCCCAAAGATCAGAGCGAAGAACTAAAATGAAATATTATCATTTTAGTTCAATGACGTTACGTCTGCAAATAATATTGTAGATGAACTTTAAGTGTTGTAGTTTTAAGTTTAAGAGTTATAGATTTAAGTTCAAGTGTTATAGATTTAAGTTTAAGTGTAATAGATTTAAGTTTACGTGTTGTAGTTTTAAGTTTACGTGTTATAGATTTAAGTTTAAGTGTTGTAGTTTTAAGTTTAAGTGTTGTAGTTTTAAGTTTAAGTGTTGTAGTTTTAAGTTTAAGTGTTGTAGTTTTAAGTTTAAGAGTTATAGATTTAAGTTTAAGTGTTGTAGATTTAAGTTTAAGTGTTGTAGTTTTAAGTTTAAGAGTTATAGATTTAAGTTTAAGTGTTGTAGTTTTAAGTTTAAGTGTTGTAGTTTTAAGTTTAAGTGTTATAGAATTAAGTTTAAGTATTGCAGTTTTAAGGTAAGTATTATAGTTTTAAGGTAAGTATTATAGTTTAAAGTTTAGGTATTGTTGTTTTCAGTTACATATTGCAGTTTTAAGGTAAGTATTCTAGTTTTAAGTATTGTATTTCTAAGTTTAAGTATTGTATTTTTTAGTTTAAGTTTTGTAGTTTGAAGTAAGAAGTCACACCGCTGAAAAACGATCTTGTTTTTAAATCAGTCCATGCAGCCTCTGTTAACTCTCTTTAATCCAGCTCTCCAGATTGCCAGCAATCTGCAGCTGCAGCTTTTTCTGCAAACTGCAACGCCAACTCCATGTGAAGATTCTCCCAGACACCTTCACCTCCACCTACAGCCTCTTCCAGCGACCTGCAGCTCTGCCTACTCTCCTATTTCCATGTAAAGACTCAGAGAAAGAGCGGGGGCCAAAGATAGAATCGTAAATATAACCTTTCAGATAACTTGCAAAAACATAACTGTAATAATAACAGAAAGCCTGGGCTGAAACATTAAGCTGCTTTTCTGTTGACATTATTTTTACTTCTTACTTCTAACTTCTCCTTACAGGTATTTCCATGTATCCTCCAAGTTTTGTGAAAAAAGAGCACAGACCCATAAACATAAACCTGACTGTGATGCTGGACTTCATCGACCAGAAAGAGCTCTTCTTCCTCCCACTAGTTCTAACTCTAGGTAGTGTGGATAACGTCAATGTATAGCAGTAGGACACATTTTTGTAGTGTGTCATTGTCTAACCATGTCTTTTAAGATAATTTATGAATGCATGTTAGAAACCATCAAGTCTGTAGACATCATTAGGTGAAAACAGGTGTAAACTAAAAGAAAGGAATTCAAATGTGAGAGGTTCTGTTCTGAATGTCAACTATTTTATAATTGAGTGACTGGAATGGGGATTTGATGGAGGTTCATGATGAATAATACAACAGATTATCCTCATTGTTGTCTCCAGGCCCTGTTGGATTCCAAAGACTTTCAGACCTACCAGGAGCTGATCAAGAGCCTTGAGAGCAATTTCTTTGACAAGAGCTGTGCACCAGAGATGCTTTTTCCTCCTCCACATCCTCTACGTTCCCCACCAACTCCTGATCCTCTCCCAAACTAAAACAACACATCATTAAAGGTCTGACGGATGCAGAGGCGCTCCGCCTGCCGTGCCCTGTTACGTCCTACTACGTCCTGCTATGCTGCTACACCCTGTAACGCCCTGCAGTGCCCTGCTACACCATCAACTACTAAAACTACTATTTCTAGTCAGAGTTCCATTATCTTTGTTCACTGATCACTGTTCATCACACCCCCAACTGGCACCATCAGACTCCGCCTACCAAGAGCCTGGGTCTGTCTGAGGTTTCTCCCTAAAAGGGAGTTTTCCTCGCCATTGTCGCATTAAATGCTTGCTCTTGGGGAAATTACTGGAATTGTTGTGTCTTTGTAAATTACTCTGTAAATGTGATTTATACATACTCTCTGTAAAGTGCCTTTAGATAATGCTTGTTATGATTAGATATTATAAATAAAATCGAATTGGATTAAAATGAATTGAAAACGACAGCCACTTAGCTTGCACTATTACTGTGAACTTATAAGCCTTTGCACTGTTGCTCAATAAAGTTCACTAATCAATGCAAGTCAAACCTTCTCATGATCATTCTTCAGAGCTGCCATGTCCTTTCTGGCCTCAGAGAACTCTCACACCTCCATGCCTTCATCTACACACCAGTGAACACAGGCACGCAAAGTGTACACATAGCGTATTTGTACTTTGTTACTTCCCATCTCTGCCCAGAGCTGGACAGAGGCCAGGACAAACGGGTTATATGCATATACAGTATATTTGTTGTCTCAGAGCTGTTGTTAAGCTGTTATCAGGGTCCTTAAAAGTTGTAGCAGTGCTGCATCATCCCCATGAAATAGTTGTTTACCGATCACCAAATTCCCCGTCTCGTGCTTTTTACTCAGGAGCACCTTCGGTGTAGTCAATCCAGCATAATAACCTGATTCATAGAGTGCAGACTGTCCTAACCTGGTGCTGGACGTACTGTAAATATAGCAGTGAAGAAATCTGAATGTTTAATATGCCTTACTGAATTATTAGAAAGAACAATACAAACTTATTTGTTGCAGCAAAGGAGGAGATTGCTTTAATTATCGTGTGGTGGTCCATAGTTAGGATAAAGATAAGATTGGTACAGACACTAATAAGTATAAAAAGTCGCTTAAGCTTAACACAAAATGTTTCATAATGCAGCTCTATCAGTCATTGTACATATTGAGTAATAGAGCATATGTTGAAGGACAATATAAGCATGCTTCTGACCATGACCGCGGGAACTAGGGTGCGGAAGGTGCTGCAGCACCCCTAACAAAAAGACAAACAACTACAACCATAATTTAACAAACAAAAACATTTATTTTTAATAAATTGATTATTAATATAAACCTAATCCCTTTTATTAGAAATTAAATGTACTAAATTTTACAATTTGGTAAGTAAGAGATAAACACATAATTTGAGTAGAATGAATCTGCCGATTTTGTCAAGAGCGAGGCGCGCGCCAGGGGCTGCGTGCCTCTGACGCTGGTGAAGAGAGTTGTGGGAACTTTCCCGGCGGGTCAACAGTACAGAAGTTCGCTAGCCATGGCACAGAAGCGCATTTTGGATTTCTTAAAAGCCTAAAAGATCGGAGGCAGAAAACTCAGCAACTGTAACCGAAAGAAGTAGCAGCAGCACCTCACCTCCACACTCCCAGAGCGACCTGCTAGCAACAGACCACCAGGCAGCTAATGTTGTTAGCCAAGCTAACGACATTAGTTTAGCTAACAGCTGATTCGGCTAACCGCTAGCTGTCAGCTAGCTGTCAGATCGTGACAGCTAACTGACAGCTTGATTCAGCCTAAAATAACGTTACTCAAACTAAACAGTGGTAAAAGCAGGCTACAGCTAAATTAAGACTTTACAGTGATAATAAAGGCAAGTATTGAGTGATTGTATTTTAAATGAGCACAAGTAAATTAAAACTGACATAACAGCTGTTGTATATTTAAACGGTTATTTTAACTTTTGAGGGTCTTTTACATGCTGTCTCAGCTAAATGTTAGCCGAATTAGCTGTTAGCTAAACTAACGTTAGCTTTCCGGTCGAGGCGAACAGACTTTCTTTAACTGTCTATGGGAACAGATCGTGCAGTGTCGTAAATCCGCGTTCATCATGATATCATCTGCAGAACGGATCGTGCAGACAGGACGGATCGTGTACCGACAGCAACCACGGAGGGAACCTAAACAACGTCAACTCAGTTCTGCAGCCTCGGGGTCACACTGTTCCTGGTAGACGTTTTGGAGATGAGGATTTTTTTGTGTTATGACTGCAACACAAGGTAAGACTGCTGGTTTATTATTATGCTGCCGTCGGCATCAACTGTTCAGTAACAGTTCAACTGAAAGTTTATACAATTTATTGGAGATAAAAAAATTTTTACATGCGTGTAAAGCCTTCTTATTGGAAATCCAGAATGAGGTTGTACCTATATTTAATTATCCTACCGTATTGTTATAAAATGATTAGGCCCTGTTAAGAACTGTTAATATACGGCCTAATATCTTTATGCCTTAAATTTGCTGTTGCTGTGCTGCAAAAAACTTAAGGCTGCATTCCTCTATTTCAATGTTTGTGTCAGGACATGGCTTGCTTTACTTTCATTTGATTTAATATAATTCAGTGATGTGTTTAGTGACTCTGTTTTTTAACTTGTAGTAGGCCTATTCTGTGCCATTGTCGCAGCCCTGTGCCTGTATCCTGCGTTACCCATGTCTAGTTGGTCCTGTCTGGTTTTATGGACTTTATTCTTGTTTTTATGCTTGTGGAGCGTGTAGCCTACATGTGTTCCAGTTTTATTATTGAAGCCTTAGTCCTGTTTTGACACCACAAAGTGCCTTTGTTTTAATAAGGAGTCTTTATCTTGACAGTAGGCCTATGGGTAAGAAATAAATTTATATTTGGTTGAATAGCGATAACGGTGTATTATTTTCTGGTGTTTCCCGGCCAGTAGCCTATGGAAGGCTAATTATTGTCTTGGATCGGCTATTTATAATGAATTGAATCTCTATACAGTGAAATAAATTGTGATGGATGCAATTAGGTGTGTGTTGGTTGACTTTGGCTGAAAACTTCACCGGAAATTTGTCAGCACCCCCAATTCAAAATATGTTCCCGCGGCTCTGCTTCTGACTGTATCAAGTGTGCAACTCTAAACCTCTAAGTTTAGGGAGCCCAGAATTCAGAAATATTCAAAAACACATTTTTGGAATAGGCAAACACATCTGTACTACATGGAGCAAGAGGCATGGTTTCTGCTCCAAGCCAATCCATGGAGCAATATTTAGCCCCCTTCCCAGTAAACTGGCAAGGCATGGTACCTCCATGGATGTCTAATGAGAAGGGTACCACTGGATTTTTCAGATCGCCTAGATCATATAATACCACTACCTTAGCTCTAGTTTTTAACGAAAATGAATAAAAACGGCTGAGTTCACCAAATACCTGCAGCAGTATTTGATACATTAAAAATATCTGTGAATTAATTTCAATTCAATTTCCATTTTATTTATAGTATCAATTCATAACAAGTGTTATCTCGAGACACTTTACAGATAGAGTAGGTCTAGACCACACTCCATAATTTACAAGGACCAAACAGTTCTAGTAGTTCCTCCAGAGCAACCAACAGTGCGACAGTGGCGAGGAAAAACTTCCTTTTAGGCAGAAACCTGGGACAGACCCAGGCTCTTGGTAGGCGGTGTCTGACAACCGGTTGGGGTTAGAAGTTAGAAGGTTAGTAGTATCTCATTTATATTTATATTCTGTGTTGTGTGACTGATGTACGTGTGCTGCTGTAACACCGTAATTTCCCATTTTTCTTGGGATCAATAAAATCTATCTATCTATCTATCTATCTATCTATCTATCTATCTATCTATCTATCTATCTATCTATCTATCTATCTAGAATGAAGAGTGGCAATAACAGTCACAAAAATAGTAGTTTATAGTAGTTCTTTGTAGTAGTTCATGGCATAGCAGGGCACTGTGCAGCGTCACAAGGCACAGCAGGACGTAGCAGGATGTAACATGGCATTGTGTGTCAAAGGAAGTCCCCCATCTGTCTAAAACTATTACAGCATAATTAGGAGAGACAGGGTAAAGAGAGGAGCCTGGTCAGGCTAGAACTCTCCCCAACCGGATCGGGCCATATGCCCTGCCTCCTCTAGTTTTATTATATTATTGATTATATGATAGATAGATCTGACAACTATGACGAGAAGCAGGTGGGCCGGGTTAGCTATAAGCTTTATCAAAGAGGAAAGTCTTAAGTCTACTCTTAAATGTGGGGACGGTGTCTGCCTCCTGAACCCAAACTGGAACCTGGTTCCACAGGAGAGGAGCCTTTAAATTAACAGTTGCATGACTGTATATTTTAACAGACATTGTCCAGAGAAAGTGATTCACAATTGTATTTCTGTTTATTTACATTTAACTGCGTATGGCTCCGACAACTAGCTAACGTAGTTAACAGATGGCTAGTTAACGTAGCTAGCAAGCTATTTGCAACACCGATATTGTAAAGTATTAACCAGCACTTGGACTAGCGAGAGTCAAAAGGGTCAAAAAAGCTTTAAATTGGGCTAATGGAAGAAAAGATTTCTATACTATTTTTTCTATATTATTTCTAAATGTCTATAGATACTGAGTAACTTTGTCCGAGAGAATTTGAAATAACAGGACATTTACATTACATTTTTACTGTAGCTACACACTAGATTTCTGATTTTTGTTTTTGATTTTGATATTTAATGGACAGAGAAGGCAAAAGTACAACTCAAGTAGAAGTACAGATACTTGTGTTAAAAATACTCTGGTAAAAGTAGAAATTCTGATTTAACTTCTTTAATCAAGTAAAAGTAACAAAGTACAGGCTTGGAAATGTACTCCAAGTATAAAAGTAAAGGTAGTCTTGCGAATGATAACCATTTTCTATGCAAAGCTACCTGGACCACACAAATATTACCACAGTGCAAGCTGAGAAACTTCAGTGGACATGGAAAACACACTCTTTATATGTCATTGGCTACATTTTAAATGGCTGTCTGCCAATAGGCCTAAAACATCACATATATAACTATTGGGACAGAGACTGGGACTTAATATTTCCCTTCACATTTAAAGGAATATCCATGTATGTGTGCATGCTGAAATATGGTTTCTGGAAAGAAATAAAGGAGAAAATATGAATTAGCCTACTAAACTGACATTTATTAAGAAGTTCCCCATGCTATAAGAGTAACGCAGCACATTCGCCAGGAATCATTGTTGATGCCTACTATTTCAAACATCTCTCTCAGATAAGGCCAAGGATGATCGGGAACGTCTGGAATCTCCGACTCTTTCACTCGGGGAAAATCTAGCTAAATCTAAACTAAAAACAATGCCCCAACCATTTGTACACTTTCTGGTACAGAAATTGAAGAAGTGTCACATTACAAATATTTGGGTATTACCATTGACCAATCACTGTCTTTTATGTTGCATGTCCAAGATTTGGTTAAAAACCTGAAATTGATTAGGTTAGGTTTTTTCTTTAGGATCAAGTCCTGTTTATCATTTGAAGCAAAAAAACAACTTGGAAATGCAACATTCTTGTCTCTCTTGGACTAATGTGATATTTTATACGTGCAGTCAACCTCCCAGTGTCTTCCTGCTTTGGACACTGTGTTTCATGGAGCCTTGAGATTCATCACAAACTGAAAATCTCTCACTCATCACTCATCAACACTTGCTGTATTCTCGGGTCGGGTGGTTTTCCCTCTCCATTCGGCGTTGGATGCACTGGCATCTTTTATTTAAAAGGCAGTATTAGGACTTCTTCCTCCTTATCTGAACACTTACATCCTTCCGAGGTCTGCAGGGACATATCACCTGCGCTCACAGGATCTGTTTTTATTGACAGTCCCTAAAGCCCGCACTGACTTTGGTAAAAAGGCTTTTAATTTTGCAGCCCCATCTGCATAGAATCAGCTTCAGAATGAACTCCAGTTGAAGGAGTTGGTCTCATTTTATTCTTTTAAAGGCATTTTAAAGGACCTTGCAGAAAGGCAGTCTGTATGTCACTGTTTTTGAATTGATTTAGGACCCAGGATTTTTATGATGACGTTGTTGTTTGAATATGAGTGAAAGTGTGTTTATGTACTTACCTGTAAGTGTCTGTGTCTATTTGAAACCGTGCTGCTGCCACTTGCCAGATTTTTAATCTCAATGAGTTTTTTTATCCTGGTTAAATAAAGGTTTGAATGAATGAATATGCACTCACAATCACACCTGACAAATGTAGATGTGCTGTATTTATATAGAACTTTTCTAGTCTTAACAACTACTCAAAGTGTTTTTACATAGTACAGGAACCATTTACCATTCACACACATTCATACACTGTAGCTGAGGCTGCCGTACAAGGTGCCACCTGCTCATCAGATAAACTATCACACACATTTACACTCCGGTGGCGCAGCATCGGGGGCAAGCTTCGACCGCTGTACCACTGAGCCACATGTGATAGAGGTTATAGACGACTTTTTGTTCAAAACTAAAGTAACAAGCCAATTTTGTAAAATGTTAGAAGTACAAAGTACCGATATTCGTGTTAAAATGTAAGGAGTAAAAGTAAAAGGGTGTGGCAATAGCTCAGTTCGTATGAGTTGGCTTAGGAATCGGAGGGTCGCTGGTTCAAGTCCCCGTTCATACCAAAGTATGGTGGTGGACTGGTAGCTGGAGAGGTGCCAGTTCACCTCCTGGCCACTGCCAAGGTGCTCTTGAGCAAGGCACCGAACCCCCAACTGCTCGGGGCGCCTTTCCATGGGCAGCCCCCTCACGCTGACATCTCTCCATAAGTGCATGTGTAGGTACTGAGCATGTGTGTGTAATTCAGGCCTGTGTGTAGTGTGTGTAATTCAGGCCTGTGTGTAATGTGTGTAATAACAACTGAGTGTAAATTGAAATTGAAATTAATAAAGTATACATTATTATTATTATAAAAAGTGGCCACAAACATAAATAGTAAAAAAAACATGTCTGAAAAATCTACTTGAGTACAGTAATGAAATATTTGTACTTTGTTAATTCCCATCTCTGATAATGGACCTCTACTGCCTGCCGTGCATGGTTAGTTCACTAGGAGGCAGATAACATGTCTATCAGATGGTATCAGATTGCATAAAACAGGTTTTTAGAGATGGCAAAAGTACTCACTTCTCGTATTTAAGTAGAAGTACAGATACCTGTGTTAAAAAATACTCTGGTAAAAGTAGAAGTACTGATTTAACTTCTTCACTCAAGTAAAAGTAACAAAGTACAGGCTTGGAAATTTACAAGATGGGAAATCAATTGTGATTCTGTGAGAAGTCTGTATATTACCATCCAATTAGATTCAATTTGGTACTGATGATGCAAAAAAAACCCGAGAACTCCAGTGAAATGATTTGAAACTTGTTAGTGAGGACTAGATTAGGACTGGATTTAAAGCTGATTCTAGTTTCCAACTTGGCCCCAGGTGTGTCTGTTAAGACGGAGACAACTTCTCTCTTTTGATTTTACAATCAAGCATCAGTACAAACACGGGCGTGGGTAACTCTGCTATGGCTGTGTGTGTGTGTGTGTGTGTGGTTCTGCAAAGAAATAAATAACATTGTAAAGGCTAACATACACAATGCATAGGAATCATATATGTTAGTAAATAATAACAATAAACCCACTATTAATTACATTATCTTAATGCAGTGTAACTACTGTAGCATGTAAATAATGCACCTAAAATACAAATGGGATGTTGTTGTTTGTTCATTTTTCATTATGTGCTGTTTTTATGTCTGCATTTCAGAACAAAAACCTTCCTTTCATCCTTTTATTAAGCATGTTTTCACATTCACAAAAGTAATTTCTATAACAGAAAATCTTTATTTAAGGTTTTAATAAATGAAATGCAACAATATAGCACTAAAGATTCTGAATATACTGTATGTACATTTTATTATTGTT
Organism: Percina caprodes; assembly: GCA_013375575.1. Classification (NCBI taxonomy): domain Eukaryota; kingdom Metazoa; phylum Chordata; class Actinopteri; order Perciformes; family Percidae; genus Percina; species Percina caprodes. Next base: position 668,476 of record JABXJD010000312.1, on the reverse strand, counting down.
ATTTATAACTGCTGAATCCTTAAGCAGCTCTTGCAATTTATTTATCCCTTAACTCTTAGTATACATTGTTATGTGTATGTGTTTGTTATTGCACTTGTTTTGCAATATTAATAAAATTGAAGAAAAACGCCTGGCTATCACAGTTTTCAGAATGATCTTACAAACATTTTATTATAAATCATATTTTTATCCTCAACAGATATCACATAAACAAAGTCTTTGTTTATTGTATGTAACCTGTTATTTACCTTCTTCCTCCAAGTTCCCATAAAAAAGCAGCACAATTATTTGGTAAAGACTTTTTGTATCAAACTTTTTGTATAATTAAAGAGTGGAGTGCAATATGGAACTCATACAAGCTTCAACCAAACACATACATAACTTTCTTTAGTTGTTTTACCTTGTATGCTGTTTTAGAGTAATGGTTGAATTGTTAAAAGAAATAGGTCAGTAGGCTACTATAAAACAACATCTTACCCATCATGCACCTGCAATTCAAACAGAGGAGGGTTCTGACAGTCTAGTTTATAATCCAAGTAGTTATTGCAGACATACTAAAGCATCACTTCATTAGTATGTTATTAACCACTAAAACAATTTGTATAACAGACAATATGAGGTCGCAGCCAGATGTGCTGACTGGTTTAAAATGATTGGATAACGAGGACTCCATGGTTGCTATGTTTGGTCTCCAGGTGCATCATTCCTATAAGATGAACATTCAAACAAAAACCAAATCTCAGATGGTCAAGAAAAGTTTTCTCTTAACCTTCACTGGAAATTTCTTCCTAATTACCGCTTCCACTGAGAACTGCCTCCATCCCGACTACAACTAAAGACTCCCAGAGACTGACACAGCAAACTTCCATCATGGAAAATGTGAGATTTGAACCTTATGAAAGCCTGCAGTGTTTTTATGCATTTTATTGTCAAGACAGAGTTCCCTGACACTGCTAACAGGCTCTGAGCACACACTCCTGGAGTTGAGAGACATGAAAATATACAAATCATAATTTACCACATAGGTCTAATATTATAGAATGAAATATAAGCTAATATAACAATGGTTTGAAGATAAACTTATATGAATATTTACTTATAAGGAATTTTATTTTATATTTCTTTCCTCATCAGAAGAAGCTAATTAGCTTTAGTTCCTGGCTGCAGCATGAATCCAAATATTATTCATTAAACTAGTATTATATGTATAACATTAAAATACAGCTCATACTTTTGCTACAAATTCAAGAAAAGCTTGGGTTTATTCTTTAGAGTATATGGTTATTCCCTACAAAACAAGAGTTGAGAAATATTAAGACAATATTTGTCATATGATGAATTATCATGATAATTAGATAAAGGCTAAAATTGATTGAAAAACTCATGAAAAGATAAAAAAAGGAGATGATTTTCACTCAAGCTCCATCATTAATCAACATCTCATATCAAACATACAGAAAAATATTGAAGTGGAAATCCAGATGAAATATTAATAATGTTGGACATGGCTGTTGTAACATAATAATTGACACTGGCAGTATTGGGCCGCACCAAAAATATGAATTGATGAATTAAATCTAAAATGATATATTATTATGTAATAAATTAATAAATTAGGATATTACATAAATGTAATAAATAAATATGGATTTTTTCTGTACTGCTCATATGTTTACAATAATGACACAAAATAATAGAGCGATTTTAAGTGTAGCCATAGGAACAGCATTGAAGCCCATGCACTTCATATATATTCTTAGCAGATGCATGATTTCAAACAGATGAAATATAATAATATCTGCAGCACTAAAGCTCAATATCCATTGACATGACAAGGTCCTGCTTTCTCACCTGACCTGATGCCCTGTCTTGAGGAGACTTGAACTATTCACTCTTCAGTTTTGTAACTGCATGTTGCGTATTTATACCAGATGTTGCAACGCTTCATTCTAACATGTGTGTGTATTGCTGCAGGTCAATGTGCTAAACCACCTGCAAGACCATAACTACTGCAGAAAAGGAGAACTTCTGCACGCCAGGCAGAGAGTGTAAGGACGCATGCAGCACAGTGTCCATGCTGCCGTGACGACCAGGTGAGACATCTGGCCAAACTGATCTAGTCCTTAAGAATTAGATAACACAGAGCAGAGTGTATTGATAGGGACACAGTGTCACACTTGCACTGCTTATTGGACACAGTAACTTTTCTGAAGTTCCATCAAATATTCCAGCTGTGTATGTTATGTCCAGCTTTTTGATTTCAAGTCTTTTTGCATGCAGGTGTGTAGCCTAACAAAGGTTTTATCTCTAAAATCTTTCTAAAAATGGACAGACTCTGTGAAGGGCCTTTTAATCTGACATAGTAGTCATCTGTACCAGTATGTTGTTTAAGTCTACTGGAGCCTGACATCCTCTCATGTGTTGCTGACTTTCCCAGGTGCCGACTGTAAAGAGAAAGCGCCAGCACTCTGCTCCTGCTGCAGAACTTCCCCGGAAGAGGAAGCGGACCTCTGTGGCTCGTCCTTCCAAACCTTCTGCTGTGAATCCAGCTGCTGGAAAGCCAGAGGTGTTGGACTGGGATGCCACTCCTCAGCCTTCCACCTCAGCTGCTGACATTCCAGAGTTACTGAATTTGGTCGCAAAGCCTCGGACCCCACCTGCTGACCTGCCAGTTCCTTCCACTGCTCCACTGCACCACGACAGCCCTCTGCAAATACACAACCGCTCAGTAGAAGAGTACCAGCAGATCTACCATGAAGTTGTAGATGATATGCTGAAGTATGTCTTGTTCAAATCTATTACACAATATAACTTTTAAATCATGTTTTTCATTCTGATTTCATTTCTGTTTCTTCCGCTCCTCACAGGTACAAGAGTGGCAAGATGCGTCCGTACAGTTTAGCGCTCGGACGTCGCATCAAGCAGAAGCTGTGGGAAAGGCTGGATCGTCCCACATTCACAGAATCAGTGGCTGGAGACAGCCGGGTGCATGTGGGCGTCTCATACGGGGTCGGGGTCTGTCCTCCACTTTATGATGTGGATATCACGGGAGAACCTAGTCCCAAAACGCTCCCAAAGATCAGAGCGAAGAACTAAAATGAAATATTATCATTTTAGTTCAATGACGTTACGTCTGCAAATAATATTGTAGATGAACTTTAAGTGTTGTAGTTTTAAGTTTAAGAGTTATAGATTTAAGTTCAAGTGTTATAGATTTAAGTTTAAGTGTAATAGATTTAAGTTTACGTGTTGTAGTTTTAAGTTTACGTGTTATAGATTTAAGTTTAAGTGTTGTAGTTTTAAGTTTAAGTGTTGTAGTTTTAAGTTTAAGTGTTGTAGTTTTAAGTTTAAGTGTTGTAGTTTTAAGTTTAAGTGTTGTAGTTTTAAGTTTAAGTGTTGTAGTTTTAAGTTTAAGTGTTGTAGTTTTAAGTTTAAGAGTTATAGATTTAAGTTTAAGTGTTATAGATTTAAGTTTAAGTGTTATAGATTTAAGTTTAAGTGTTATAGAATTAAGTTTAAGTATTGCAGTTTTAAGGTAAGTATTATAGTTTTAAGGTAAGTATTATAGTTTAAAGTTTAGGTGTTGTTGTTTTCAGTTACATATTGCAGTTTTAAGGTAAGTATTCTAGTTTTAAGTATTGTATTTCTAAGTTTAAGTATTGTATTTTTTAGTTTAAGTTTTGTAGTTTGAAGTAAGAAGTCACACCGCTGAAAAACGATCTTGTTTTTAAATCAGTCCATGCAGCCTCTGTTAACTCTCTTTAATCCAGCTCTCCAGATTGCCAGCAATCTGCAGCTGCAGCTTTTTCTGCAAACTGCAACGCCAACTCCATGTGAAGATTCTACCAGACAACTTCAGCTCCAGCTACAGCCTCTTCCAGCGACCTGCAGCTCTGCCTACTCTCCTATTTCCATGTAAAGACTCAGAGAAAGAGCGGGGGCCAAAGATAGAATCGTAAATATAACCTTTCAGATAACCTGCAAAAACATAACTGTAATAATAACAGAAAGCCTGGGCTGAAACATTAAGCTGCTTTTCTGTTGACATTATTTTTACTTCTTACTTCTAACTTCTCCTTACAGGTATTTCCATGTATCCTCCAAGTTTTGTGAAAAAAGAGCACAGACCCATAAACATAAACCTGACTGTGATGCTGGACTTCATCGACCAGAAAGAGCTCTTCTTCCTCCCACTAGTTCTAACTCTAGGTAGTGTGGATAACGTCAATGTATAGCAGTAGGACACATTTTTGTAGTGTGTCATTGTCTAACCATGTCTTTTAAGATAATTTATGAATGCATGTTAGAAACCATCAAGTCTGTAGACATCATTAGGTGAAAACAGGTGTAAACTAAAAGAAAGGAATTCAAATGTGAGAGGTTCTGTTCTGAATGTCAACTATTTTATAATTGAGTGACTGGAATGGGGATTTGATGGAGGTTCATGATGAATAATACAACAGATTATCCTCATTGTTGTCTCCAGGCCCTGTTGGATTCCAAAGACTTTCAGACCTACCAGGAGCTGATCAAGAGCCTTGAGAGCAATTTCTTTGACAAGAGCTGTGCACCAGAGATGCTTTTTCCTCCTCCACATCCTCTACGTTCCCCACCAACTCCTGATCCTCTCCCAAACTAAAACAACACATCATTAAAGGTCTGACGGATGCAGAGGCGCTCCGCCTGCCGTGCCCTGTTACGTCCTACTACGTCCTGCTATGCTGCTACACCCTGTAACGCCCTGCAGTGCCCTGCTACACCATCAACTACTAAAACTACTATTTCTAGTCAGAGTTCCATTATCTTTGTTCACTGATCACTGTTCATCACACCCCCAACTGGCACCATCAGACTCCGCCTACCAAGAGCCTGGGTCTGTCTGAGGTTTCTCCCTAAAAGGGAGTTTTCCTCGCCATTGTCGCATTAAATGCTTGCTCTTGGGGAAATTACTGGAATTGTTGTGTCTTTGTAAATTACTCTGTAAATGTGATTTATACATACTCTCTGTAAAGTGCCTTTAGATAATGCTTGTTATGATTAGATATTATAAATAAAATCGAATTGGATTAAAATGAATTGAAAACGACAGCCACTTAGCTTGCACTATTACTGTGAACTTATAAGCCTTTGCACTGTTGCTCAATAAAGTTCACTAATCAATGCAAGTCAAACCTTCTCATGATCATTCTTCAGAGCTGCCATGTCCTTTCTGGCCTCAGAGAACTCTCACACCTCCATGCCTTCATCTTCACACCAGTGAACACAGGCACGCAAAGTGTACACATAGCGTATTTGTACTTTGTTACTTCCCATCTCTGCCCAGAGCTGGACAGAGGCCAGGACAAACGGGTTATATGCATATACAGTATATTTGTTGTCTCAGAGCTGTTGTTAAGCTGTTATCAGGGTCCTTAAAAGTTGTAGCAGTGCTGCATCATCCCCATGAAATAGTTGTTTACCGATCACCAAATTCCCCGTCTTTTTACTCAGGAGCACCTTCGGTGTAGTCAATCCAGCATAATAACCTGATTCATAGAGTGCAGACTGTCCTAACCTGGTGCTGGACGTACTGTAAATATAGCAGTGAAGAAATCTGAATGTTTAATATGCCTTACTGAATTATTAGAAAGAACAATACAAACTTATTTGTTGCAGCAAAGGAGGAGATTGCTTAAATGATCGTGTGGTGGTCCATAGTTAGGATAAAGATAAGATTGGTACAGACACTAATAAGTATAAAAAGTTGCTTAAGCTTAACACAAAATGTAGAAAATAAAGCAGCTCTATCAGTCATTGTACATATTGAGTAATAGAGCATATGTGGAAGGACAATATAAGCATGCTTCTGACTGTATCAAGTGTAATTTAAGATCCTGTACCACTAATTTAAAACGAACACTGCAAAATCTTAATCCTACTTTAATTTGACAAGCAGATGGGTGTATTTAAGGGGTTGATTAAACAGTTTTCATACTAATAAATAAGGCTAAGTGCTTTTAGAGTTTTCAGAAGAAAGACATGTTGAGGAGTTTTTATATTAATATCTGCACATTAACAGCGGAAACACTACATAACAAGCTACTTCACTTACATCACTGGGACACTCACCATAGCTGCTCTGCTGGCTCTGTAGTGGATCTCCACATCATCCTGACTGCTGAAATGAAGGATGATGTCTCCTGGATCTGCAAAAGAAGGGAGGCACAGAAAGGTGCGAACGCAACTGCAAGGTTTTATTAATAATTAGTCTCGCTTTGCCAGACCTTCCTCTACAGCGTTGCAGAGGAGGGTCTGGCTAGTCCACACAGTATTTCTGGATGGGAGAAAAACGTGCTCAGGTTTATTGGCATTTTTTTTAAACCAATCAAAATCATCTTGGACGGCGCTAGACACGATGTTCCTGCAAAATAGTGGGGGGAAGGAACATGTGTACGTTCAAAAGTTGTTTTAGTCGGGCAACAGAAAACTCAGACTGGACAGATAGTCTAGCTATCCTGCAGAGACCTGAGGAGCAGTTAGGCCTTACCATAGTCCTCATAAATCCACCGGAGTTTAGAATTTCAACACAAAGAAACATTTGATGGACAGAAACAAATACATAAGTTGTTGATTGCATTATGAGTCTATTCCTCACCATCATCATCACCCTCCTCTTCCCTTAACTGCTCCATGTAACTTGACTTGCCATCCATAATCATTCTAAGTGCGTCTTACACAGTACTTTTTAACTATATGAAAATACACAAAACAAATTAGGAAAGCCACAGATCCTCTGAATGCTCTACGTCTTTAGTTTTGGGTTGTAAAGTTTCCTGAGGCTGTGATTATCCCAGGGGCCATAGCAGGTCACTTTATACAGTGAGATCAAGTTTTAATGAAAGATCTTACTACAATAAAATACATCACACTATCAACACACATGAATACAATTGGGCTCATTAAATCCACGAGTCTCAGCTTTCCTGTCATGACCAGTTGATGCAACTCCAAGACTCAAAGTTTAGGGAGCCCAGAATTCAGAAATATTCAAAAACACATTTTTGGAATAGGCAAACACATCTGTACTACATGGAACAAGAGGCATGGTTTCTGCTCCAAGCTGCATGGGATTAGCATAAAGTGGACATGTCTGTAAAGAGGAGGCTCATGGGTAACCAAAGATTCTAATTTTATTTAGATATCTTGAGGTCAGAGGTCAAAGGACCCCTTTGAAAATTTCCTCGCCAATCCATGGAGCAATATTTAGCCCCCTTCCCAGTAAACTGGCATGGCATGGTACCTCCATGGATGTCTAATGAGAAGGGTACCACTGGATTTTTCAGATCGCCTAGATCATATAATACCACTACCTTAGCTCTAGTTTTTAACGAAAATGAAAAGAATGGCTGAGTTCACCAAATACCTGCAGCAGTATTTGATACATTAAAAATATCTGTGAATTAACAGTTGCATGACTGTTTATTTTAACAGACATTGTCCAGAGAAAGTGATTCACAATTATATTTCTGTTTACATTTAACTGCGTATGGCTCCGACAACTAGCTAACGTAGTTAACAGATGGCTAGTTAACGTAGCTAGCTAGCTATTTGCAACACCGATATTGTAAAGTATTAACCAGCACTTGGACTAGTGAAAGTCAAAAGAGTAAAAAAAACTTTTAATTGGGCTAATTGAAGAAAAGATTTCTATACTATTTTTTCTATATTATTTCTAAATGTCTATACATGCTAACTGAGTAACTTTGTCCGAGAGAATTTTAAATAACAGAACATTTTTAGTATTTTTACTGTACACACTAGATTTCTGATTTCTTTTTTGATTTCAATATTTAATGGACAGAGAGGGAAAAAGTACTGATTTAACTTCTTCAAACAAGTAAAAGTAACAAAGTACAGGCTTGGAAATGTACTCCAAGTATAAAAGTAAAGGTAGTCTTGCGAATGATAACCATTTTCTATGCAAAGCTACCTGGACCACACAAATATTACCACAGTGCAAGCTGAGAAACTTCAGTGGACATGGAAAACACACTCTTTATATGTCATTGGCTACATTTTAAATGGCTGTCTGCCAATAGGCCTAAAACATCACATATATAACTATTGGGACAGAGACTGGGACTCCAGGTTAATAAGATTCTCACTGAGTTGCAAGATATGGAGTTAATTTGTTAACTAAGGTTCGGGAGCAGGGCCACGCCTAAACCACACCTCCAATTACCAGACAAACCTACATATACCGTGCTTCCAGGCTTGTATCTCTGATTGCTTGACGTAAGCCGGTCGGCGTTACACGCTCTCAGTCATGGATCCGGAGCTACAGCTACGCTCACCTGATGTCAATGACATTCTGTAAGACGATCTATTCGAATCAGGGCATGTTTCAGTTACGCCGCAGCAGTCGTCGCCTACACTCTCCTCGTCATCAGCATTCCTCCCGCGGAGGCGCCTGCTACTCTCCTCGGCGCTGCGCACCCTCCTGCGTGGCACGGACGTCTCCACCTCCACAGATGACACCCGATGTCAGAGACTGGACCGTGGCCCGCCTTCTACAGTACCTCATTGACACCAGTACTGCATTGTATCGGCTCTTCCTAGCCCAGAGCTGGCAACCTTTTCAAAAACCTTGGAGTGAGATTTGGGGGGGGCCAACCCATATTTTGCCACGTACAAAGCAATTTCTTTGGCTCTTTCAGCATCATTATCATTCAGGGTTTAAAATGGGATTTGTTACGTGTGGGGGGATAGGGGGCTCTCCCTAGGGGGGTCTGGGGGTATTCCCCCCCCAGAATTCTTTGTGAAAAATAAACCATTAAGTGGCACTTTCTGGAGAGTTATGTGCAAAAAAAAAATGGAGAAATCAAGTCTTACATGATATGTGCAAAACTGTAGGATTAGAGCCTTTGCACTGTTGTAGTATCAACATGTATCAGGGCATTTAGCATTTACATTAATGTTAATCAGTCATCACTTGATTACACATTGTATTACCTTCTTATGATATAAGAAGTGACCGGACAATGTGCCAAACATAATGAGCCACATGAAGAGACAGTGCAGCTGAGAAGATTTGGTCTGTGGTGAACAGGTCCACCTCACACAAATTTCCTTCTCTCATTCTGTCTCATGACTACCCACACCCACACACCCACACCCACACACGGTTTTCAGTGTAGGGACCAGGGACCCAAAGTTAAATTAATGTTGGTCTACCAGAGGGATCAACTAAGACCACTACAATTCTAAAGAATGAGAAATGTAACTGATTTATATAAATTCTAATCTTTTAACCTTTGTGCCAAGGCTCAGTAATGTTTGGCCCTCATCCTCTGTGCCCCACTTACTGTATTTACTTTTTTGGGAAAATAAAGACTATTAGTTCATTTTATGAAACATTGAATGAATTATTTACAGTTACATTTAGAGGTGCACAGAGATTAGAAAAGCACAATAGTGGCCCAACATTGCAGTATCTGCCCCCCTCTGCTATAACTATTTCTACCCATTTCTACATCAAGTTATGCTGGAAACAATTGAAAATATTGAAAAATAAGGCCCTCAGGTGTTTTGTTGGGGTAGTACATCTCTTTAAATGTGCACTTATTCATGTGAATCATACATTAATTCATTTGAATGAATTTATAAACCCCTGGACTTGGATTTGGAGAGTTGTAATATAGTCTGCTGTGCATGTTATTGCTCCGTTGATATGGTAGTCTCTCACCGTCGCACAGACACAGAGGACCATTTGGGTTTCTGGTCTTTGACAAAGTTTAGAGGGGGCTGTACGCTGCTCTTCATCGGAGGTCTAGGCACGGATGCACCGCGTCAAAATGAACTGAAGTTGCTCCACTTAGCAGCCGCGCTGCTCACCTCTATTGTTCCAGAGAGTGGACACGAAGCGACGGACGGGTCTGTAATACTCAGAGCACGTACCTGAAGCCGGGGAAATGCACCTGGGATGGCTCGTGAAGAAAATGTTCTCAATTTGCGACATTTTGAAAATTCCACAGACAGGGAGCGCTCTTGAACCCCTCACAGTCTCTGAAAGCACAACTAGTCGATCACGAGTGGCTCAACAGGTAGATCTATAGATAAAATCATCTTTCAGAAATTTGACCGACCGGGTTGACACTTCAGCGTGAGAAATCGGGGGTGTGGCGTGTGAGCGTGTGAAACCAGTCAAATGCGTGTGTCTCACGGCCAATGCGTGACAGTTGGAAGCCGTGGGAAATTCCTCCCTCTCCTCCCCCAGGTCGTTTGCCTTCCAACAGAGGAGCACCTGCCTCATGTTGGCGCAGGCTTTGCACGGTTGGCCGGGTTAGCAGCTTTCCACAGGGTTGTTGGCAGCATTGATGGCTGCCATGTCCATGTGACTTTTTATTATGTTGAATTTCAGGCTGTGTGACCACACAGCAAAGTTTATTGATGTGTTCATTGGCTTCCCCGGGTCGGCTCATGATGCGAGGGTTTTTAAAACACAGCCCACTCTACCAGCAAAGGTACCCTCCTCCCTGCGCTGTCTGTGGAGCAGAGGACAGGCACAGGATGGCAATGATGTGCATTGTACCAATCCACAATGATGCCATGTGATTATTATAAATGTATTGTTGTTCTGCTGTTCTTGTTCTGCTGTTCTTTTAATTTCGTGTAATATAATCTGTTTAAAAAACATCTAAGCAATCTAAGCATGTGTTTTCATAATTTAATATAAATGTAGTGATAGTCAAAAGGATTTGCTTTACTATATATATGAGCAAGTCTCATCCTTAGCATTTACCCATGTGCTAGAAAACATGACTTCCCTGCCATGTGTGCAATGTGGAAATATATTGTGTACCATGGCTGACATCAATACTATTCAGCTGCCTACATATTTAGAGTACAGCAACAGAAATAACAGACAGATCAGATAGTTATTTTATTTATTCAACAGTTTTTCCAACACAGACAAGTAACGCTCCTCCCTCATGCCTACCTCCCTGTCTCTCATCTCATCCCTCTCCCTCATCTCTTTAAAATGTCGTTCATCTCTCTCCACTTCCTCAAGATGCCGCCTCTCCTCTCTCTCATCTTGGGCTTCCTCTCTCTCTCTTTCTTGCCTTCTCCTCCATTTTCATCATCTCCTGCTCAAACAACTGCTCCATTTCATGGAGCTCTTTGAGGGCCTCCGCGACATCCACACGCCTCCTTTTTAGAGTGGATGCCTCGGAGGCCGTGGCTAGGTCCCTTTTTGGGAACACCACTGAGGGGGGTTCCACAACCGCCACGTCCTGGCATGATGAGGCAATGAGGACAGGCGGCGTTACTGAGGGCCTACCCCCCATTGCCTCATCCATTGAAGGATACCATTTCCAGGACGCAGCGTTGCCTCACCCCCTTCAGTGCTGACCCCAGTTCTGGGGCACTTCAGATCCTACAGACAACAGAAAACACTACAATTTAAAATCAAACGTCAACTACATTTTGTCAACTAAAACGAAATGTTCACAGCCTTGGAGATGATTAACTCACAATGATTCTCACAGTTAACCTACCTTGTATTTCTGCTGCAGTTTCCCATTTTTTTGGTAAAAAAAAACGGGGTAACCCTATCCTGCAGCCCTCGACTTTCAATGTACGCCCTAATGAAAATACAATTTTTATGTAACTAGCAATGTAAAATATAGGTCCACATTAAAATATATAACGATAACAAGATATGATATACATTTACTTACTAGTATTCAGGGCAGCATTGCACTTGCCCGTAAAGCTGGAGGCGTTCACCATCCACTGTATGAGGGACCTCGTGTACTCATCTATCCTAATGATTATATAAATCAGATCAGAACGGAAAACAACACTGTTAATACGTTAGCTATAACATTACATACATTAACTGTAACATTACTGTTAACGCTCGCCGCTTTATGTATATTTACAAGATATACATCTAATGCTTAAATCTTCTACAGTGGGACGATGGTTTAACACAACGCATGTAGCTAACGTTAGATTATACCATATACATATAATGTCTATGGATTTTACCTTATTTGCCATGTATGGTGAGCTAAACTGTGCGGCTGTTAGCTAGCTAAGGTTAGCTTGCTAGCACGTCAAATTACGGTACCAATAAGCTAGACGTTATAATTCGCGGTAAAAATAACCAAATATGCAGTACATATACAGGTGGCTTATGTTATAAGTATAGCAAAAAGACTCAAAGACTTCAATTTAACTACATTTATATTGCTCAGTTGCGGGTCTCGCTGTCTTCCACGGCCGCCATTATCGAAAGTTTTTCTTCTGTCGTTAGCTCCGCACCTTCCCACTCAACTTTTTGACCGTTATGAGTGCAACATATACCATTCGGGTACTCTCTATGCACTGTCTGCATCTGAGCCATAGATCGTGTATATACAGTTTATGATCTAACCACACTTCGACAATGTGAGCGAACTATGTACTCAAATAGCGCTTTAGTATAAGTACAGAAGTGCGCGATTTGAGACAGGTGTTTTGCTGATTTAGTTGCCCTGCGCAGCCGCTAGATGGAAGCATAAACAATACAGCGAGCCGAAGTGAAAAGACATTACCGTAGACTGTACACTCTGTATACTCTGGCTGAGGTATGCTTCTGCCTGGTTACTGCTCTTTTATTTAGTTTAGTTTGCATCAAATAATTGTCCTTGCTTTGAACCTTGATGCATTGAACACGACATTTAAAAATGTGTTACTTAGAAACTGTAGATGGCAGTAAGTGCAACAACAAAAAATGGCACGAAGAAGAAGCTTTACCGGAAGTATGAGAAGCGGGAGATTGGAAGACGTAAACAAGCTTTTTGACGACGTGAAGTCGAGCTTTTCACTGAATATTTGGCAAAATGTTGAAGAAGGCGACCAAATTGAAATCTATAATTAAAACGAAAACGAAGTGTAACATAAATGTGAGGCCGACGTCAGAGGCAATGGTAAGTAACGCCAGCTATTAATTGTATATTTAGTCCCGAGTGACGAGCTAACGTTCCTAATGTTCTGACTTTTCGCTTTGTTTTTGGCTAACTACCGTAACTGACATATGAGCTTATTATATAAATAAAAGAGCTAATTTCTTACCATTTCCCCAGATTGAACTCCTAACGCTGCTGTTTTTAAGCAGCCTGGCTGAGGAGGCGAAGACCAAAGCTTTTGAAGAGAAATCTGCAACGATCCGAGCTCAACATCTCAAAGCAGTCTCCAAGGTTAGTTCAAAGGGATTGTGCTAAGCTAAGTTACATATGTGTCTTACTTGTAACAGTTGTCCCAGATGCAATTCGACACTAAACTGCTCTATTGTCTGAAATGGCCACGCATAAACACGTAAATTACTAAATAAAACAAAAAACCAGACTGCGCCATATTTAAGTTATGTCTGTTACAGGTTTGAATGAACTGGTTAGGGCACCAACAATTAATATCAATCGACTAAGCTGATTAATTGTTTGGTTTATAAAATGTCAAATAATAATGAAAGCTGCATGAGACAAAGACGTCCTGTTGATGTAAAACTGAAGAGACGTATTTTCTAGAGTTTGTTTTCTGGTGGCCCCGTTTGTAATGTAAAAACTAACCAATATACAAAGCTGGGATCTTGAATCAGTATGTGTATTGTCATGGTCTACATAAAAGACAATTAAGAAATGTCTAATTTTCTGGAAATGGCCCATATCTTAATGACTTAAAGCAGCCCACATACTATATTTCTTTTTCAAATGATGGTGTTTTTAGTTTAGATGAGTTTAGTTTTAGCGTAAAGTGTGGACTGGTAGGTGGAGAGGTGCCAGTTCACCTCCTGGGGCCTTGAGCAAGGCACAGAACTGGTAACTGCTCATGATGCCTGTAACATCCCTCCTGTGTGTGTGTGTGTGTGTGTGTGTGTGTGTGTGTGTGTGTGTGTGTGTGTGTGTGTGATAACAATTGAGTGAAATAATTCAATTAACTTCTCAACCTACAGTAGGTTTATCAATCACCTTTCAACCAGAGTGTTTCTTAGATGTTCTTTAATTAGTTTTCGGTGATCAAAGATCTTTTTGTTGCCAATATTCTTTTTGGGTAAATTTAGATACAAACAATCAAAATCTCTGTATTACAGGCTGCAGAAGTTGGCAGCTTTCAAAGACCTGGTCTGAGTCTAAATAGATGTTTGTTTAAAGGCAGGTGCACCAGAAAGGTTTTCCAGATAAGCCTGTAAAATGTCTAAAAACACAGAGAAAGTGTGGGAATCAGTTGAATTAGTTAATAGCATGTTGTCTGGTTAGGACTGGGTATTGGTATTCCATACCTTTTTTTTAAGGCATCCACCACACCGACATTACCCAGTACCTAGTGGTATTGAAACTTCTACAGTCACGATGCCTGCATTCGATCTTTTTTGTGGCCAGACTTAGAAAAAAAATTACTATTTGTATTGTTTTGCCCACAACCAATCATCACACAAATTCTTCAATTTAATGTGACATGTGATTGTCCCGCTACCGCAAAAAAAAGCGGAAGGGTTATTACAAATGTAGTACTCTGTTGGTATCGGTATAAGTTTAAGGGTACTGATATCATAATTTTTTAAATGATACCCATCCCTATGTCTTGTAAAGGTGCACAACATAATCAGGATCTAAAATAAAACATTTTCTCATGTCATCCATTTCTTATTTCTATTTCAAAACCAAATTATTTTATGTTGATTGCATTTGAGTTGGGTTTAAAGGTAACACAATTTAACCAAACAGAGGAGGGCAACATGCTTTTTTTGTGTTTATAGAATATCTAGAATTGGTGTTAATATTATTGATGAGATGTAGTTTATTATTATTAGATTATACTAATAATGATTTTATTTCTTGACCACTATTTGATGTCTCCATTTTGAAGAGGAGATAGACTTACAGAGGTTTTTTCTTTCTTTTATAGGAAATGCTGAAAAAAGCAAGGGGTGAAGACAGCGAAGTGCAACATTTTTTTTTTTATATGTATAATTAGTTTTCTTCCGAAATTTCCTATTTTGTGTTTTTTATTCTATCCTTTGTGTATCCTGTGTTTTCCTGTCATAAGGGTTTTATGTTTTTTTTAATTAAATTCTTGTGAATCTTTAATAGCTCATATAATGTCGACCTTTTAGTCCAAAAACGTTCAATTCTAAACACAACAGCGTGCTCATCTTATTCATATCATGACTGCTGCGGGCTTTAGGTCCACTATCACATTAGAAAGTGTTCAAATCATAAAATAAAGGCGTAATGTACAAGCAATGGCATAGTATGTGAAGCTTTGATCTCAAACTTGTGGACATCTCAGAGTTCGTTAGTACTGCGAGACACTTTGGGCCCCGGCTCGCTCTCCTATCATCCGTCACGGTCAGTGTTTCAAGCTGCATGCTTCACAGCTTCTTCACTGAGCGTGGGGGCTCAGCCTTCTCCCAAATTCCTCACTTCTTCACGCTACATAGATTATCGCCGTGCTGAGATTCTATCCTGCTCATACCTTGTCGCTGCAGGGTCCCTCACAGGTCAAAGGTATAAGGTTAAATAACTCAATTGTAAGGTATCTGTTAGATTTTTATTAAAAACCATAGAACTATGTGCATTTTTTTCCTCAAGCAGAGCATTGAATGCAGGTGGTGACCTAAAAGCTGTCTTTGGTTTGTAGTACAGTGGACTGTTTAAGCACCAGTCTTAGTTCAAGATTTGTGTGTCTTGGCCACAATAAAATGCCATGTACCATTTCAGTGCAGCCATTTGTGTAAATTTGTCACTATTATTCACCTGGCTCTTTTGCTTGCTGTCCTCCATCTTTATCATTTGCTTTCCCCCCTCTTGTTGGCAGTTAAGGCATTCCTTTGCCTCCAACAGTTATTTTCTTTAAGAATCTGATCTTGCACCCCGTGAGTGTAGCCATGGTCATGTTTATGTTCTCAGTCAGTTTGTGGAGGTGTCACTGCGTTTGTGGAGCCCCACCCTTCTGACCTTTAAACCCCTGGCACCTGACCTGCTGTTCTCTTCTTGATTCTTATATTCTGTTGACAGAGCCCTCTGACGTTTGCATACATTGTTTCTACTGCATGCACATTGATGGATGATGTTTGTCTGTAGCAGCTGGCTGCACATGCAGAGGATCCTTTGAGGTGTTATTATATCGTCCTCCCTAGATTTGCTCTCGTCCTTGAGGGATTTGAGAAACACTTTTCTTTCCTTATCAAAATAAGAAGTCGGGCCTCGCCTGTGTCTTTGGGTTTAAGCACCTTTTGACAATTTAAGCCAGCCAGCGTAGAACTGTCAAGCTCCTCCGTCTGGCAGTGTGTAACCTTTAGCTTCGCTGCTCTTGGATAAATCATCTGCAGTGTAAATCCCCACTGCAGAGCTCCTGCTGATTCCTCTTTTGAGATATTTCCAGGCAAGCCCAAGAAAGCACTGCAATCCATTTGGGCACAGATGTTATTATGATAACTTGCTGTTTCTTTCTTAATAAGGAGCACATGGTTTCAAGTGTGTCATTACTTCTGTTTGTCTTTGCCTCGAGGAGGCATACAGTTATTTTAGTCTAACAACAATATGACAAAATAATTTTGAAATAAGCAAAAGCAACATACTCAAATTTTGATTCTATAAGATTTGACAGGCTCTGAAAGGATTGTGTGATGAAGCAAAGAATCACAAAGAGGGGAACCAATTCCAGGAAAGGGAAAACTGGAGAGTTCAACTCTGTTTTGAGAACCACTGAGTTCCCAAAACAGGCGATAATACACACTGGGCCGCCAAACAACAAATCCTCTGGAGCTTACAGCTTTTATCGCCTTCCAGCATTTCTGTGGGAATCGCAGATCCTCTCTGACACCTCCAGCTCTCTAGTTTTTATTTCTCATTGGAAGGTAGTCAACATACTCTGTATCTGTGGTTTTCATTCCCAGAATCCAGCCTTCATGGAGAACATGATGTGCCCAATCGGGGAACTACAACTAAAAAGCGTGGGCACATGGCAACTGCAGCTTTTCTGCAGTGGATGCTTTTTTCCCTTCTTTTGTCTATTCCATAAATGTGACTTTGAAAAGCTGGTGTTGATCTTGTGATGACATGCTTAAAAACCTATTCATGCTTTGTTTTAAATGAAACCAAAACAGGAAATATTTAGTTGTCATGGTCACAGACTCCCTCTAACTGCTATTCGGCTGAGCAGATAGTGTATAATTAAAAGATGAGAGTATAAGAAAGGTTTGTGTACGTGTTGTGTTACACTCTCCTCTAAACAAACTACACTCTGGTGCAAGATCGAAAGCAGTAATGCTTTGGTACCTTGTATATGGCACAGAAAAGTCATTTGATACAAATATCAATCAGCTCAAATAACGCTATCTCCTGTCTGTTTCATCGGTCGAAATGTCAATGGACTTCTTTGAGAAATCATTTGCATTGTAAAAAATGTGTTAAAATACATCTAATTTTTCTTCAATGAAAAAAATTTGTTGGTTCTATGAAATGGAGTACTGGACACAACTACTGTGTAAAGTCAATTATTGTTATGTGCACTCAAGTTTCTACATCACACTTGTGTAAGTTGCATCTTATTGGATTACCGTTTGCTTCCAGTTGTGATGTCACAAAGTGGTGCTTGTACATACTGTACATATTGTATACTTAGATGTAAAGTGAGCACAGATAAACCTTCCTCCTTCTGCAGCTTAATCTGCAAACAGCATTTTGGTGTCAAGCTCTGCAAAATGAAGGTCAAAAGTCAGAGTGAAGAAACGATGAGCAGAATACATTTTTGACTAGAAGGGGACTTTAAAAGACAGAATTGTAAGCTTTAGTGTAAATTCTGAGTGAACAGATGAGGATGAAGGTCCCAAATAACTTAAAGTTATTACGCCGTTTGATGGGAAAATGGCTCAGTAGGAGGGTCATAAAGGACGGGTAACACAGGAGAGTAGATTGGGGGGAGGTTGTGTGTGGGGGAAACGGCAGAGACAAGCCCACAGCAGCTTACACAAACTGAAATCTGGGTTGTGACTATTCTATGATGGTTTCTCTTATGTTTGCATTCTTCATGGCATTCAGCCGACTTGAGTGATCTCATGGAATGCACATGGGATTTTTCTACATGAAAACATTAAGCCGAACTCTGTGCTCGACGGATCTCTCGCCCAGACTGGAGTCTACATTGGTCCATTTGAACGAATTTTATCGGATTTTTTTTGGGATTTATTTATTTTTTAAGTGTATATCATGTAACTTGGGATGTGATGCAAGGCGTCTTCGCTGACTGGATTGATGCCGTACTGAAGGTGAAGGACAATGTGGATACCATTGTTAATTTGGATTCTGCACTTTATAAATCTTACAAAAGGCCTTGAAAACACAAGAGGTAAGTACTCATGCATAACTTGTCATCCCACCTCTCTTAATACTGTTGCTAGACATGGCTCATGTGACATCTTCCTTATCTTTTTCCAGTGGGAGATAGTAAACAGTAAACAGACACTACATATGGAGACAATAAGTGTGTTCTTTCAGGGAACAATGTGGTCATAGATTTCCATTGGTTTAACCCACTTGCACACTGAATTTCTAGGCTTGGCTCTGTATTTGTCCTGCTCTAATAAAACCAAGTGGCCTGTAAAGTCTCATACTGTAAATGGAGCAGAGTGCTTTGAGTATTTGATTAAATTTCATGTGCACAAGCACAGAAACATGTAAAACTCACTTTGCGTTTTTGTAGTGGAACACAATAGGGCGTCCCCTACACACATACACATCTTGTATCCCTTTATCCGCAGGTAGCTCCTCTGTTAGACTCTGTCCAGCAGGTTGTGCAACATGCTCTGCTCTGAATGGCTGTCTCTCCTGCATCCCTCGCCTGTTCTTCCACTTGGAGCTGGATGGGATGCGGCAGAGGGGCGCCTGTCTGTCCTCCTGTCCCCGGGGTCACTATGGTAGGCGCTCTCCACACCTCAGCACCTGCACCAGTAAGTACCAATAGGCACATGTGAGTGATGAAATGATGTTGGCTTGAAAATGCTCACTGTGAACACATTAAAAATGATTAAAGTCCATGTTGCGAGAATAAGAGATACCACAATGTGGCTAAGTTAATGTTCATTGGCCTGCAGGGTGCAAGGTGGACTGCACTTCTTGTTTCAGTGAAAGTTTCTGCACACATTGTCACCCGGGTCACTTCCTGTTCCAGGGTAAATGTGCAAATAGCTGTCCATATGGGCTGACGGCAAATGCAGTACTGCGAGAATGCACAGGTGAGGCACTGTCAAGCATGTTACTGAAGGCTGTCTACAGCATGCATGTGTTTTAGTGCATGAAATGAAGTCCATGATGTCTGGGACTTATGTTTGTGGCCCTCTGTTTCAGTGTGTTCTACAGGCTGTGAGGTGTGTGTGAGGAGGAACATTTGTGTGAAGTGTAGAGCAGACCTTTACTTTCTCCACGGTCAGTGCCATCTCACCTGCCCGACTGGATTTAAGCCTGATGTGCAGCTTATGCAATGTGTCCCCAAAGGTGAAATTCTGAAATAGAAAAGATGTCAAATACACTTATGTTTTATCTCTTGCAACCTATGAGTATCTTTCTCATCATCCCTCTCCTCATAGTGCACTGTGACGTTGCGGAATGGACAGCTTGGGGTCCATGTGTTCAGAAAAGGAGCATTCAGGCCTACAGGAGGGGACAGGAGAAACGTAACCGACAACTTCTGTGGTCTCCAAGTGACGGTGGTGAACCCTGCTCACATGTGTCAGAAATCAGGAAGTGTGTCATCAAAATGACACCAAAGAGTCCAAATAGGTTGTAATAAGTTCAAAACAGAGCCCATTAGATTGAACATTTGTTGATATTGCAGAGGTATTCAACTTGCACTGTTTACATTGGCTGGTTCAACTATTGTAAATTGAAAAGTATTGTAAATTGTTAAGATGTATTCATCAGTTTTTTATGCAATCCAACCGAAAAAAATAAAATAGGGGATGGATGGATATTATTATCTTTTATAAAATTCTTGTGTACCTATAAATTCAACACCTATTCTGCTTTGCTTGGGTTTATCTAAGTCAGAGACATTTCATATGAATGGCAGCCCTGTGCTAGACTAATGCCACTTGTGGCCAACCATGCTAAGATTACTTGGTGATGGCTTAACTAAACTGGGATTTAGTGTCTTTTTGAGGACACTTAATAATGGCTGAATTCCAATTAACTGCTTTGGTTTCAGGGTCCTGGTATTGTGCATGCTGGCTCACTGTCAAACTGTCATGGCTTGTCTGCAACACTTTTATTTATATTTATATATATATATATATATATATATATATATATATATATATATATATATATATATATATATATACATACATACATACATACATACATACATACATACACCAATAAGCATAAGAAGGCAAAGCATGTACCTATACCCCTGAACATAAGCTTAAAAACAGTTTATTTGTTAGAAATACATGTATAAATATATACTGTATGTAAAACAAAAGTATAACAAATAAACAATCATGAATTACGATTATTAATATTTTATATGGATAAAATTGCGAAAATTAGCGATACAAACATGACAACACATATATTAATTTATACAAACCATAGACTTTTATACAGTATGAGATAAATACTAAAGCAAAACATTCTACTTCTAAGGAAGATCTGTTTCACTCAAAAACGTTGTCCTTTTTGTTGTGGGCAAAACTTACCTCTTTTTTTGCGTCTTCTCATTCTGTTCATGTCGTCATAAATGCGTAAACCCGTACGCACGTTACGTACTGTGCGCGGCTGTATTAACGTACCCGTAGATCCACTGAACATGTCTAGCTAGCTCCATAGACCGTAAAAGAAAGGCTAGTTCTCTTAATAGACGGGTGTGAGAGGCCGATCCAGCCAGGAGCACTGAAGTCAGATGGGCTTGGCCGAACAATAACGCAGTCATAGCTACTTGTTAACCTACTTCACTTCACTTTAAATGCAGCTTTATACATTTCTCCATCTGCGCTTCTGCTGAGGTTGCTTACGGTATCTTCGTGTTCAGGTGAGTGTGTTAACCAACAGAGAAGTTTAATGTAGCCGGGAAGCTGACAGCTAACATGCTAACAACACAACGTTATGCTATATCAGCTGTCAAGTAAACTTTAGCTAGCTAGGTAAACTTTAGCTAGACATTAACTATAGTGTTGTAGTTATAGCGTTACTTGCACGAGCCTCTTACTTCACTGCTGGGAATAACCCCTTTTTAATGTAATAAACTAGCTAACAAATTAGCTAACGTTAGCACCATAGACTACACATAGCAGCAACGTTAAGTTAGTTGCTCCGTTTGACAGCTGAAACGAGGCCTTCGATATAACTCGTAATGAAGTTGTCCAGATGTTGGGATGACTGCCTTAACTAGCATTATTTGGAAACTTTATTTCAATGGTGTAGATTTGAAGAAACCATAAATTTGTGCTTGTTTGAATGAGGGCGTTCCCAAAACCAACAGAACGGCACATGTCAAGTGGGGACCGCATTAAATTGCCTATTTAAATTACATTTAAGTAATTTACAGTTATGTAATATAATGCAAGTGTGCCGGGCAAGATTTGTTGTGATAGTGCTGTGTTTCTCTTTATAGTATGGCAGGCTTTGGAGAAGTGGACTGTTCAGTGAATGCCCTGGCTCCTTCCAAGCTGAAAGAGGAAATTGGAGATACTTGTGCTACAGACCCTTTCAATCCCACCACCACCACCCTTGAGTGTGCCATCTGTCTGCAGAGCTGCGTCCACCCTGTACGACTTCCATGCTTCCATGTCTTCTGTTTCCTGTGTGTGAAAGGTGCCTCCTGGCAGAGCAAGCGCTGTGCTCTCTGCCGACAAGAAGTCCCAGAGGACTTCCTGGAGCGGCCGGTTCTCCTCTTGCCTGAAGAACTGAAAGCAGCAGCTGCAGGGTTGAGCCGGAGTGGAGGGACCTGTAGCGGTTCCCGTGGAGACTATGCATGGTACTATGAGGGCCGCAACGGCTGGTGGCAGTATGATGAAAGGACCAGCCGTGAACTGGAGGAGGCCTTTGCCAAGGGCATTAAGAGCACAGAGATGCTGATTGCAGGGTTTCTTTATGTGGCAGACATGGAGAACATGGTGCAATATCGCCGCAATGAGCATGGCCGAAGACGCAAGATAAAGCGGGACATTGTAGATATCCCCAAGAAGGGTGTCGCAGGACTGAGGTTAGACCCTGAACCTGCCCCCATTCCTGCTGTACTGGTTGTCACCCCAGCTGCAACAGAACGTGTCAGCTCAGCTGATGGATCAGACACTGATGGCCAATCACAGTCTTCATTCTTTGGGATAATGGCATCTCTTCCCCCTGTTAGACCTCCAACACTCCTGGGACGCCATCTTACAATCCCCCGTTCTCCCTCCCCCTTAAGTGTGGAGGAGTCTTTCTCCCAGCTCCTAATCAGCCAGCCGGAGGGTGAAGAGGTGGAAGGAGAAGAAGAGATACAGACGTATGAGTCTGCATCCGGCAGCAGTGAGAGTAAGGAGGAAAGGCCGTGCGAGAGAGGGGGAGCAGAATCAATGCCACAGAGAAGACACAGGCTAAGAGAGAGCCAGCTGGCTAGGATGCCTCCTAGGGGCGGGCCCTCCAGCTCTGCACTTAGTCGCCGCTCACGTAGTCCAGATGGTCAGTGCACTGTGACGGAAGTGTGACTGCAACTGGACAGTGGGATCTGTTCTACAGATGACAGTGCTTAAATGTGTATCAGGTCTGCAAAAAAAGTTTGAAAACCAGTATGCATCTTTCAACATCCCATGGAATGAAAAATACATTTGTGTTATTTGTATCACTGAGTGATTGCCCCATCAACGATTTATTTTGTATAACAAAATGTTTTTTTTCCCCAATTGAATGTAATCTTAGTTTTGTGGGATACGTAAACCATTTCTGCAAGAAGTTGGCTCACAGCTGTGTATTTGGATATTAGTTTGCAAAAAACGGCAACAGCTCACTCCACTGTAAATATATATCTAACACATGGGATGAACTCATGCATGTTAATGTCCTCCCTCCAACATTGTTTCATGCAGAAATGCTGAAACAGTTACAACTAGGCCTGCACAATTAATCGTTATAAATTAAATTTTTCAATAACTTTGATTCTCATTTAATTTTACGAGCCGAGTGCATCACAAACGCTACTTTCTTCTGTGAGTTTTAAACAGACTGTATAAGCGCTACAATGCTCTCCCTTCTCTTCATTGAAGCCTCTATGTTTAAAGGTACAGTAGATGGTGAGGCTCAATGTGCTATAGGTGCCAATTTGTTTAGTTTTGTCATGGTTCATGTGTGCAATAAACATTACACTTCGTGAGAAAAAAATCATGGCAGAGAATAGTAATATCAATTCCAAGCAAAAAAATTGTGATTCATATTTTCCCCTGAATTGTGCAGGCCTAATTACAACTAGAGTTGCAAAATTCTGGGAATGTTTAAGTTGAAAACATTACATAGAAATTAACTCCAGTAATATAATTAAAACATACATGAAAGCATGTAGTCCTTTTGCTCAGACAGTGCAGTAGCGTGATGGGAGAATGCCCTGTGCATGCAGAGGGTTTCACTGAATTCCTAGTTAATGAGATGCTGACAAATAAAAAGATCTGTACATGATTCTAATTTAATTAAATGGGCATACTTTTAACCAAAACATGCCAAAATAAGTTCATTTTTAAAATATATGGTTTTCAATATATCATATTCCCGAACTTAACTTCCCTTGGAAAATAAACCTGGAAATGTACCGACCCTCTACAATCCCAGTTACGTTGAAGCCATTTCAAGAGACTTTTACACATAAATTAATGCCCTTTTGTTGACTCCAAAAGATAGTTTCAGCCAACAATATACTGTATACAATAGTAGTTATGCATCACTCTCAGCCACAGGTTATGTAATGTCAGGTCAAAAAAAGGGTGACCAAAAACACACCTGTCGCTGCCTTTACATCAGTTTGTGACTTTGCAATACAACCTGTTTTGAATTTAAGCTACGCCCTCTCTGTTCTCTAATCTTTTGAACTGTTGGTCAACGTAGCAGGTTTTTCTTTCTCTTTTACAATGACAGTGTAAAAATCAAGCTTAAATGTAGCAGCTTATGTACCAGTTACAGAGGGTTAAAACTGCTCACCTGTTCCTACCTTGCTAACCAGGTTGTTTAGTTAAGAAGTTTTGACCATGATCTAGTCTAATAATATTTGAACTGATGTTTGTGTGTGCATATTTTTAGGCGTATGAGGGGAGGAGAGGTTGTATTTCCTCTAGTGTGTGAAAATCTTGTTTTAATAATGGTGTGTGGTTTTGTTGTTGGGAGTGTTGGGTGCTGATAAGCTACTGGCAGAACCACTGGAAAGTTTTAGCTATATATGTAGAGACACATTTGGTTTTCTATTTATTGTCAGTACTCTTGATAGCTACTATCAGAGCTGACACGTACTTGGACCATCTCGATCTGTCCTCACTCTTGTTTTTTTTCCCCATTTTTCCTCAGCTGCTATTACTATCAACTTGTCAGTGTCTTACCATCGGATTTACTTAAAACAAATTTCTGTTTGTGTGATGTTGCACCTGTGGTGGTTTTGTCAAGTTATTAAATATCTACAATTTCAAATCATATGTTGGATGATTTATCTTTTTTATAAATAGTGGAATACATTACAGAAATATGGGATGGACCAGAAACAAAAGTGGCACTGATCCCTAGGCCTGTTTGCAATGTGTGTCCTGCCACCTGTTTGAGCCTACATGTAGTGAGCTTAAGAGTCCATGTGATGGAGCTGTTGCACACATTTCTGTTTACCCACATGTTGTTTGAGATCCTTTCACAGGCTCCAGAAAGGCTGGGTGCTTGAAAACCTGCCAATAAGAGCAATAACATGTTTTCTCAGTCCATTCCCTGCATAAAACTGTGGTTATTTTTACAGCTTTATGATTTTGGTCTTATACTACTGTCAATCGGGGCTGTGGGAGTCTCCTGACTAAAGTATGAGCTTCTGAATGTACATGTTTGTGGGAAGATAGGACTTTGCCAAAAAACAAGACCATTGCCACCAATGCAGCTGAGCTGCAGCATTTGCCAACTGAAAAAAACGGACTCAGTGTGTGCAGACTGTGACTTGAATTAGAAAAACTGCTTAATGAG
The DNA here is from genome assembly GCA_013375575.1 of Percina caprodes. NCBI lineage: Eukaryota > Metazoa > Chordata > Actinopteri > Perciformes > Percidae > Percina > Percina caprodes. The sequence goes on along the minus strand of JABXJD010000312.1, from coordinate 643,274 downwards.
CCCGTGCCTTTTTGGAGCTTCTATATAACTGAGTGACTTTAATGATGAGGACGGGAAAAAGGTGTGTTTCTGCTTACTTACTGATACTTTTGGACATAATTTACATCTGCAGCCTTTTAAAATAAGTTTAGCCCCCTCCATAAATGTCACAACAGTCATTGCTACATATTTAAATTAATGTTGTGTTCTCATGGCAGGGCTTGGTTGTGAGCAATCAGACATTCAGTTTAATTGTGTATGCGTGTGTTTGCGTGCGTGTGTGTTTACTTAAGCTAAAACTAGGGATTAGCAACCACCAAAATAAGGTAATGGGACTGGTCCAAAAGACATAATATGCCCAATGTTGATTTATGAGTTAAATTTGCACACTAGCCTATATAGCAACTTAAGTTTAATATTAGACCAGGCAACCTACGTTTAACCGATACGGTAACCAACAATCCTGCTTCAGGAACATCTGCTACTTGTAGCCACCATTAGAGAACTTCAGACTTTGCCATCCATTAAACCACACTGCTACTGTGGCTGAAAAGCTACATCTATACACTCCATAGTAGAAATATTACACTACACAAGGCATACACACTATACACTTGTATTCAATGGTCAAAGAGACAGAGTGGAGATGGTGCAACTGTCACATATGGCCCCCCTAATATGTAGAAACTCCAATGGAGCACGTGTAGCTGGTTGACAAATGCTCTGAAATATTTGGTGGTGAGTGTGTCTCTGACTGAAGATCTTTTGTTTACTATGGTGATTCAAGGTGCCACTGCTGATAATGAAATTACTTTGCCCCACTTATAAGCAGTCCATCACACATCCACGCTATGCTATGCGTGGTTGCCATTTAAAACATACATACTGAATGCTATACTGTATCCAGGTACATCATATGGCATATATTATGTAGGGCATAACATAGATCGGGATGCTATGAGACACTGACAGATTTATTTCTCATGGAAACAGACTGTATTTAGATTGAACATGTATAGAGCACCATCTGTCAAGGACAATTACATTGCGCCTGAGTTAAAAGAAGACAGAAACTGAGTGGGTGTCTCTTAGCATGCGTGATAAGAGGTCAGTGAGAGCTCTATATGATAGGGCCAGACATAGCCGAACGTACAGACACACAGGCGGGCAGACAGGAGGAGACACTGCTATGTTTTCAGACACACGAGTGCCCTTTAATTCCTTCATATGTGCTATCATATCCTGGTCAAATACCTTTTCTAGCCTCCCTCTTCACACTACAGAAAATACACTGTTGCTGTCTTCAATCCCTCCACAAATAGTCCCGTCATACCCACGTCTTTCGCCACCCCGAGGCCCGCAGTAGAGCATTGTTGTTGCATGGATTATTTATGACCTTGTTTTGTTGAACAAGGTAGACTAGCCATCTCCATTAAATGTTTGTTTATGTATGTATGTATAGTTTATGAAAATGTACATGCGTACTCACTAGTGTAACATATTTTGTATCTGTGTTAGCATAACAGAACTTTGCGTATTTGGATGTACATTTACGTACATTATGTCATCAGTATTTCTAAGCATCAGAATCAGGGTACTTACAAGAAATTTACCTTGGTGGTTTGTGCATATATAAACAGACATATTCTACATTTAATAAACAATAAATACAGTATGCTTTATAAGATACATAATGCTGAGATTCACAGACAGGGTATCTCACTCCTGCAGGAGCCAGGCATGATCTCACTACTGTAACCATCATCGAGCTAACACCATTAGAGCCTATCAAGTGACACGCCTCGTTAAGCCGGGTGCTACTGAACCATTTATAACAGTGACGCGTCACATCATTACTATGATGACTTCTTGAATCATAAAATTTATATTATGAGTATACTCTATTTCTAAATACATTGCCATATGACTGCAGATTCCAATTTTGGTTCATATTTTATGGTTTCGGCTATCTAAAGAAGACTGTGACAAGTGAGAGATAAAAATGGAAAAGGAGGAGTACACTTTATTGGACACTTTATTACACACACTGAGCTAGAAGTTTAAAATAAGATGTTATGCATAGACAAAAAAATGTCTGCAGGAATCTCTGTATATAAAAGGCCTAAAAATGTCAGACTTTTTAATGGCATGCTGTAAACTCCATTAGCTTAGCTTAGTATTAAGACCAAAAGCAGGAGGAAAAGTAAGCCTGTCTGTGCTTTGTAAAAACAATCTGCTTACGAGCACCTCCACATTTTTCGTATTGAACACATTATATCTCATTTGTTTAATCTGTCTTTTAGTATAAAAACAAGGTGTGTATTTACAGGGAGTCACATGCTGCAACTATGTCTTGGTGGGGTGCAGTAACTTCATGAAGTTAGTTGCCTGGAAACGGCATGACGACAAGACTACAAGACCATAAAATTATTAGGTGCCGGTCGACATTAAGTCTTTATGCTACGCTAAGCTAATCGGCTGCTGGCAAAATGGCAAAAATCTATCTTCTAATGAGAGAAGAAACTAAAACATATTTACCAAAATGTCAAACTGTGACTTAAAAAGAGCATAAATATTTCTGAGTGAATGGTAAATCTATATATAGTAACAAAGTGAGGATGAATTGTTTTGTTTTTGAGGCCCCTGGCCTGCAGGCTTCTGTGGTCTCATCTTTTCCTTTCAGTCAGAGTAGACAAGTATGCCTCCAACACTTTCCCTCTATTGTAGACAAACAACTCTCTGTATCCCTATCTTAATATCACAGCTCCATATTTTCTAAGTTAAAGGCTGGACTGCAACTGAGAGAAGCTAAGTAATGGGCTGCTTTAATGATAAGTGGGCTTATCGAGGTAGTTAGCATGCTCATTGTCCCCTTGAATTACCACAGTAAAAATAACTCACATTATCACTTAATATTTCAGAGCATTTGTCAACCACTCACACAAAGATATGCTACACTGTGCTCCGTTGGAGTTTCTACGTATTAGCAGGGAACGATTTGACAGTTGCACCTTCTCCATTACGTTCTCATTTCAGCCTGTCAGCCCGGCCTGCAGGGACATATCAAGAAACATCTGACTATTGTTTCCTTAGTGAAAGCAACCCCTGACTCCAGCTTCAATTAACCTTTTGTCTTGAATCGTAAAAGTGCACAACATACAGGATGTGTGAGTATGTTGTGAACCACTGGTCCATGTTAACATTGTCTCACAGACACATGGTTAGCATGCAGACATTAGCATATGCTGATAACAGTAGTTAGTACAGCCTCACAGAGCTGCTAACATGGAGGTAGACATATAGTCTTGTTGTTCATTGCACTTAATCCCTGTGTGTGTGTGTGTGTGTGTGTGTGTGTGTGTGTGTGTGTGTGTGTGTGTGTGTGTGTGTGTGTGTGTGTGTGTGTGTGTGTCTCACAGGCCAGACTGCTAGCCAGCTGACTGCTCCACTGAAACCAAATTTAAAATTGGTTGATAAATAGACCACTATAGTCACCTCTGCCGAGCAACACCAGCTAATGCCATGAGAGCACCCCGCTCTTGTTTTGAAAGGTGAGCCTCATGGGTTGCCTTTCAAAGAGGAGATATTTGTGCCACATTCTATTTTAATGGAGAGGTCTGAAATTCTCAAGAAGCCCTTTAGGGTCCTCCAGACTGTCCTTGATGGTCCCACCTCTTGTACTGCAACACTCATCATCTGGCATTTGAGATGGCCGTTTCAATGGACGGGCGCAAACACACTGACAGTTCGGACATGTGGACGAAGATGGAGCGAGCAGGACTGTGATTTGAGCTACAGTCCAACGGACAGGATGTTTTTTACTTTGTTGATGAAGTGGGTGAAAAATGGAAGTGTAGAGTGGTGGGATTTAAAGTACACCTATGGTCTTAACAGGGTTGACCCCTAAATTAATAATTTAAGCCGTCAACACTCCCAGTAGATGAACAAGATGTCACAAATCCATGTTCTACCTGTATCGTTATTGATATATTGTAGGTGTTCAAGAGGAATTGGCTCAACAACTATTGCATCCATGTGAGTTTGACAGAAGGCTAGCTTTCATTGATCTTATTTACTATTGTATATCTTTGATTTACAAAGAGAGGGCACTCCATGTGTCTGAGGTACACTAAATTGTTATTTGATGTCAGGTCTGCATGAAAGTTTGGTCCTCAGCCTGTGAAAGAACACCAAAAGATCATGACATGGCTGTAGAACAGGTGTCCGTCCACCCAGTTTGTTTACGAAACCATGCACTCACATATCTGCCGCAGGTGGATGCTAATGAGGAACATCCTTTTAAAGTAGAAGAAAAATGCAAACACTGTAGAACTTAAAAGTAGTCTAACTTGCATGGTGTTCGAGACATGCAAACATCTCCGGGCTGTTAAGTTTTTACTAGGGAAAACCAGTATAATGAAAAGAGAATGTTCGGGACCCTGTGAAACAGCTGTAAAACAGCTCAGTTGCAGGTTGTCCTCTTTATGTTTAACCTCTGAAACAGGGTGGTCCTGTCACTCTTCTGTCCACATTTTTGTGCGACACACTCATATAAGTGCCAGTTAACAATCTATTTTGAGCTCGTTGCAGTAGCAACTGACACATGCTGAGGATTGCGGTGTAGAACCCCGAGCCCAGCTCCAATGAATGAAAGGCTTGTCAGGACAGAGATGCACCACTGGGGGAGAGGGGGAGGGGCAGAGGGCAGAGGACAGGGGACAGGTGGATGTGGGTGAGAGGAGGCCGGAAGGAGCGTGAGATTCACACATGCCTAAGACAACCAAGGAGACATTATCTCAGCCACCAGGGGCTTATTCAGACACATGTAACGCTCATAATCACGCATGTATGGCAGATATATTAAGCTTGTCCAGATGAATAGAGACTTTGAAGTTTGCCTAGCAACTAGTGTAGATAGCCTGTCTCTGTCAGTGAACTTTGAATGGCAAGGATTAATAAAAAAGGGCACATGAAAAAAAAATCATGCCCTTTCCATGTCATTGCATCACAGTAATTACCTGAAGGCCTCTGTGATGTTATATATCAAAAGTTAAGATACAAAGTAAAAATTGCAATAAAACGCACATATATATACACTACCGTTCAAAAGTTTGGGGTCACATTGAAATGTCCTTATTTTTGAAGGAAAAGCACTGTACTTTTCAATGAAGATAACTTTAAACTAGTCTTAACTTTGAAGAAATACACTCTATACATTGCTAATGTGGTAAATGACTATTCTAGCTGCAAATGTCTGGTTCAACTATCACTCCAGTGTTCTAATGGTACAATGTGTTTGCTCATTGGCTCAGAAGGCTAATTGATGATTAGAAAACCCTTGTGCAATCATGTTCACACATCTGAAAACAGTTTAGGTCGTTACAGAAGCTACAAAACTGACCTTCCTTTGAGCAGATTGAGTTTCTGGAGCATCACATTTGTGGGGTCAATTAAACGCTCAAAATGGCCAGAAAAAGAGAACTTTCATCTGAAACTCGACAGTCTATTCTTGTCCTTAGAAATGAAGGCTATTCCATGCGAGACATTGCTAAGAAATTGAAGATTTCCTACAACGGTGTGTACTACTCCCTTCAGAGGACAGCACAAACAGGCTCTAACCAGAGTAGAAAAAGAAGTGGGAGGCCGCGTTGCACAACTGAGCAAGAAGATAAGTACATTAGAGTCTCTAGTTTGAGAAACAGACGCCTCATAGGTCCCCAACTGGCATCTTCATTAAATAGTACCCGCAAAACACCAGTGTCAACATGTACAGTGAAGAGGCGGCTGCGGGATTCTGGGCTTCAGGGCAGAGTGGCAAAGAAAAGCCATATCTGAGACTGGCCAATAAAAGAAAAAGATTAAGATGGGCAAAAGAACACAGACATTGGACAGAGGAAGACTGGAAAAAGTGTTGTGGACGGATGAATCCAAGTTTGGGGTGTTTGGATCACAAAGAAGAACGTTTGTGAGACGCAGAACAAATGAAAAGATGCTGGAAGAATGCCTGACGCCATCTGTTAAGCATGGTGGAGGTAATATGATGGTCTGGGGTTGCTTTGGTGCTGGTAAGGTGGGAGATTTGTACAGGGTAAAAGGGATTCTGAATAAGGAAGGCTATCACTCCATTTTGCAACGCCATGCCATACCCAGTGGACAGCGCTTGATTGGAGCCAATTTCATCCTACAACAGGACAATGACCCTAAACACACCTCCAAATTGTGCAAGAACTATTTAGAGCAGAAGCAGGCAGCTGGTATTCTATCGGTAATGGAGTGGCCAGCGCAGTCACCAGATCTGAACCCCATTGAGCTGTTATGGGAGCAGCTTGACCGTATGGTACGCAAGAAGTGCCCATCCAACCAATCCAACTTGTGGGAGCTGCTTCTGGAAGCGTGGGGTGCAATTTCTCCAGATTACCTCAACAAATTAACAGCTAGAAGGCCAAAGGTCTGCAATGCTGTAATTGCTGCAAATGGAGGATTCTTTGACGAAAGCAAAGTTTGATGTAAAAAAAATCTTATTTCAAATACAAATCATTATTTCTAACCTTGTCAATGTCTTGACTCTATTTTCTATTCATTTCACAACGTATGGTGGTGAATAAGTGTGACTTTTCAGGAAAACACAAAATTGTTTGGGTGACCCCAAACTTTTGAACGGTAGTGTATATGGAAGCCCAGAGATGTTATTGTGGGTTTAAGTTAATTATCTCAATATCTCTGAATTACAAGGTTGTGTTCTTGTGGTAATGGATTAATTTTTTTTCTTATCTCGGGAAAACAACCAGTAGTGTTTTCATGATATTTGTTGATGAGATTATTATGAGAAAACATAAAGTTATTTTCTTGAATATAACACATCTCAAAATAAGATGTTATCGTGTCAGCAGTTATCTTAGCTAATTCAGTAGTTGATTTGATACTTTAACACACTCACTCTCTCTCTCTCTGTCTCTCTCTCTCTCTCTCTCTCTCTCTCTCTCTCTCAACTCACTCTCTCTCTCTCAACTCACTCAAAAGGGCAGTTTACCATGATCAAAGCCATGAGAACAGATGCAGCTGGTACCCAGATTACATAAATAAGGCTCTACAGCAGTGTTTACACGTGGTGGTACAGTCCATTTTTTAATGAATGTTTGTGCGTTTGTGCAGGATTGCAAAAGTATACTATCAGAGTTGTATAACTTAGTGGAGAGAAATCTTCCGTGCTGTGATGCAGAACTGTTTTTTGATTGGTGTTGACTCCTCCCGCTTCGATCTGGGTGTGACAACGTGGTCTGCTGACGTCAGGGAGCCATGGCTACACTTCAGCTGTCTCTTCTTGTTCTTTATTTTTCCTGCTGTCATGAGTAGCCTTTTCTTTGAAGGACATGCTGTGCCAAACTCTGCCATCCAGTCTGCAAGGAGTATCCTCCGTCAGGGAAGCAGGAAAATTGGGAGTAGAGGGTGAAGTAACAGGAGGAGAAGACCTTTGGTGCTCTCGTTGAGTAGTTAGCTCATGTAGGCAGCTGCTTGCCAAGAGTTAGCAGGGGGCCTGATGAGGACATAGGAGTGATGGCCAACAGGGCACCTTGTTAAAATAACCTCATTCAGCCCAAGTAGGTGCCAACCTGTGAGATAGGCTCTCATTTACACACACACACACACACAGAGTAGGAGGAAGGGGTGAGAAGGGAGGGAAGAGAAAAAGAAGCTATCACAGACAGAAACATCTTAAAACCAGTAAGGGTAAGACAAAAAAAAAGCTAAAACATCATTATTGACTAATAATTATTAGTCATAACTGACTAATGGATAGAGGTGATTAGAGGATGGCAATCTAAATCCCCAATTTGTCGACATTCATTTGACATTACATGTTTGTTTCATTGGGAGGCAGAAATAGTGATAGGTAAGATGAAAGAAAGTGAGAGGAACGTCCTCCTCCCACTCTTTATTTATACCCCCAAAGACCGCAGGGTAAGATTTCTGGCACCAAAACACACGTCACGCTTGCTATTTCTATCTGAGGTGCCACATAGCACTGAAAGGTAGGGTGACAGGGCTGAGGCGTCATGGGGCCAAGGAACTTCTGTACACCCACCCAGCCTTTACATTACATTTCACACTTTGGCCACCTGTGCCAGAAGACAGTGTGTGTATATGACTGTGTGGCATGTGCTATTTTTGTACAGAAAATGTGAAATTGGTGAAAAAATGCAAGTTATGTATGCACGTATAATTGAAACTTCTTTGTGTGTGTACGTGTGAAGGATGAGAGTGTGTGTGTTTCCTCACCTTCCACAGAGCATGAGGTGTTGGAGAAGCCAGGGGTTGTTGATGCAATCTTATGAGGTGAGAAACAGAGCATGGAAAGTGATCCCTAATGCTACAGAATCAGTGTGTGTGCTGCATAGAGGATATCCTGGTAACAACGGATAGCATAACTGCTCTTGAACCAACACTGTGCAGCATTAATAGTACTTAAACATGTTCAGTGTGACATAATCTGGAAATTGTTGCATATTTAATCATGCAGTTCCTCAGGTATGACTGAACCAGTAGATGCGTAAGCACCTGACACTGCTTGAACTGCCACTGCACTGACATGCAGCAAATAATCGACACCCTGAAATATGAGTCATTGTAAATGGAATAATGCAATGCTGCAATAGAGAGAGAAACGAGTCGTTATGTCAAAGCACTGTCATATTTATTACCAAGAAAAAAAAAAACATTAAAGGCATATCATAGTCATTTGTCACAACTGTTATTTGAACACCTTAAATATATCACTTTGACAATATGATACAGTAAAACACACTGTTGTTGACAGTTAGCAGATTGCTTCTGGGAGCACAGTCGCGACTTAATCTACTCCTGATGGCCAGGTTGAATTTGATTCAACATGGCAACCATGAGGATTAAACACATGGGCATGCACCCTCAAACTGGGGCTGCATGCAAAATCTCATTATACAGAAAAGACCTGAAATTCAATACAAAAAAAAGAGGATAAGCGGGTAAATGCAGCTAATATGTTGATGTGCTGGCAAAGGTTTCATCACAGAAGAAGAAGCAAAAAGCCACAGCAACACTGGAGAATGTCGTGGATGTGTTTTATCTGGAACATGTCATCAAGATGAAATGAAGCATTTCTTTAACTCTCTTAAAGCACTTTGTTTCACAGAAAAGTCCTTACTATTTACACACAGAGAGAGGGTTTTCTTGGAGGAAGGGATCAAGCTTTAGTGAAATGGAAAGGTATCACATAATGACAGTCTCAGTCTGAAGAGAATAGGAAACGAGAGGCCGGTGCTTCAGGACGGGACTTGGTGTTCTGGTCATGGGGCTAGGGGGGCGAGTCAGAGGGCTTGGGGGCCTGTACATTGGGCCTGATGGGGTGGTAATGATGGCAGTAGGGGTGCGGCCGGCCCACCTGGAAGGAGGTCGCTGATTGGCTGGCCGTGCAGGACGAGAGAAGCTCTTTTTAGGATTGACCGGGGACAACTTGACTGGGTTTACCTGAACAGTGACAGAATGGGACAAATGTTAGCTTATATAATATCAGCACATGTTTTATTGGTTTGCCTTTGTAAAACTGATGCTAATGCTGAACTTATTGACATAAAGAAGCAGAAAAAAGCCTACCTGCTGTGGATCCTGTTTGTAAGCTGTGTGTCCTGCTCTGGGACTGGAGCTGTACTCATGTTGGATGTCCAGCATGTCCAGCAGCTCAATAAGTCCTTCATCCTTCACTCGGCCACAACCTGGCAACTCCTGTCCTGCTAGCCCACCCCTCTGGATCTTCTGAGCTCCAGAGGAAGCACTTGAGACCCTGTAGTCCATTTTGGGCTCCACATGTTGGGGTGCAGGCTTCCTTGCTCCGTCTCTGTCTGCCCCACTGTTAGCCCTGGGTCTAATCTTTGGGCTCCCTGCCACCTGTGATCTCCTCTGGGACTGCTGAGGACTCCGCTGGGCGCCTTTAGAACCTCTGTGATCCTTGTGGTTCTGTCTCCCAGAGTCTGATGCTAACCCCCATTCTTGGCCGGGCTCTATCTCTCCTGTCAGCACACCAGAATCTGATTGGCATTTCTGGGCAGGCACACGCATGGGCACCCTGCCGGAGACTACAGTGGCTCCCAGAGCTCTGCGCTGACAGCTTGGGGTAGGACACTTTGGCTCTGGTGCCAGTCCCTGATTGGTCACCACCCCTGACTCGGTGAGCATTTTGCCCTCGTTTTCCTGAAGCATGGCTCCAAACTTCCTGAGAACAGAAGGGCTGCCGCACTTCCTATCTCCCAGGACGCCAGGACTGAAGGACTTCCTGTCCGGAGCAGGAGATTCAGCTGTTGTTATGGGAAGCTGTGAGCGTGGTTGTACAGCAGGAGCATCCCTTTGTCCAAGAGGGGGCTTGGCACCTGTGTTTTCTTTGTTGGGGGAACTCTCTCTGCGGGGGGAGCTCTTTATTTGAGACACTTTGTTCGTCCTGTTTTCAGTGTCCTCAAAACTGCCCACAAACTGCTCTTCACCAAGCCTGAACCAAACCGAAACAAACAAAAATAAGATTAGAAGGTGTTTCCCTTACATCACATCATTCTACAAAGGTTTCAAGAATGGGGCTGCAGTGCACTTACCTTTCATTTCCAGAATTGTTTCTGATCTCTGATCCCGGGCTCACCTTGATTGTGTCACTGAAGCGCTTAGAAAGAAGGGAAAAATATATTTAAGAAACATTCACATCAACCTCTACCTACTATATTTAGAAGCATTAAATGACTGTGCTACTTCAAGATCACTGACAATGTTCCGTTTACTGTACCTTACCAAAACTGACCCCTTATATACCCACTCAATATAGCACTGCCAAAACCACTCTGATCTACTGTACTTTAACGTTGGCCATGCACATGGCTTTTCAGGTGGAACTGGAAACAGTTAAAAGTCTTGGCTTTCTTTCTGACTGCTGACGTCAGGAGCTTGGAAAGTGTTGGTAAACGTATGTGAAACTAATTCCTATCTGGTAACCTGTCTGTGTAAGCAGACTGCAAGGAACCAGCTAACTGTAATCCATATGTTCCTGACTAAACCCCAGCTGAATCCCCGTATCATATCCACATATCTAATTTCCTCAGATGTGCAGATGCCAACAGAATGAGGCATAAGATTCGTCTTTACTCACCACGTGGCGAGCTCCATTGTTCTTCCGCCTCATTTGCTTCCCATGCCCCAAATAATCCTGCAACAAGTCTCCAATCTCCGAGTTGGCGTGGCAGTAACCGTAGCCATTTTGATGACTTGGAGGGTAGCTGTACCCACTTGGGCTATAGTTACAGCCGTTACTATAGTGATGTGGCACAGGTATAGCTCCAGGGTGATTCTTGCTATGATGGCTGGGTGCAAAGAGACCACTGCCATTTTTCTGGTTGTCAGTAGTAATATCATTTGCTCCTCTGCGGGCCTGAACTTCATTGTACAACTGAAAAATGAAAACAGAAGAAAACATAAACAACTTCCTAAGTACTGTACACGACTACATGCAAAAACAACTCAACAAGAGGAACTGTCAAACAAACACGTCTTATAATTATCACAAAATCGTTGCGCAGCTTAACCTATATTAATGACATGTTATTCCACTTTGTACAACTAGGCTTCCCATCGCAACCCTTAATACTCCTTTAGTATCCGCTTTCAGAGTTTGTGTGTGTGTGAGAGTGTGTAAGTGTGTGTGTGAGAGAGAGAGAGAGAGTTCAGCATGTCTGTCGGCTTGTTAACATTTGTCTTTACCGTTGTTCCAACAAGGCCATGAGGTTGAGTTAGTCGGCGCGCTGCCAAACAAACACACTGTGTTGCTCCTCAAATTCCATTTTCATAAGTCACATTTTTATTCACTGACTCAAACTGTCCACTAATCCACATAGCGTCCTACTGTATTCAATATTCAATGTGAGTTTTCAGGGCAAACGGCAGCTTGAGATCATATTTTTGGACTCCAGGGCCCTCTATGGCATTTGAAACAGTCCAACATTTTTATATGTAATCTTACCTCTTCAATTTGTCTCTGGATGTCCTGCAGCTGGTCCTCCCACTCCTGCATCTCTGAGTCAAAGTTGTCCATCAGCTCCGGCCTCTCTTGACCCCAGTTCCGGCCACCGTGTTCCAGCCCACGCTCCAGATCAATGGCTGCCATGACGCAGGCCGTTCAATACCCAGAGGCCTCTTTAAATGGCAATTTCCCCTTTCTCCTGTTTCACTTTCCTGTCAGAGGTCACTGTAGGTTTGGAAGGATCGATGGCCTCGAAACACTATAAAGACAAATACATGGGGAAAAAAGAGGGTTGGAATACTTTATGTAGTTAAGTAGTAAGTATTGTGATATAAGCTTCTTTTTGCTGTGTTTCTGTGTCCTTTAGCCCCAACTCTGATTTCGAAATTGCATTGTTATTTTAGACAAAAGCACATTTTTTACACTTTTTTACCATGCTAGTCAATCTGTTTTGTCTTCTAACAAGGCAGAATAAAACATGCACCACTGCACCTGTAACAATGACACCTAATTGAAGATAAATTACAGCAAGTGAAACCTATTTATTCTATTGGACTAGAATCTGACTTGTATTTTTGGGCATTTTTCCATCCTCACATAGGTCAGATATTTACAGTCCTCTTCTTTCACATTCTTAAAAATTCACAGTCATTCCTATGCAGCACTTGTTGCATGTGTTGCATAACAGCTCTTGGTCACTTTGACCCTTCAGCCTCCCTCTGTACACCGCAAAACATGGGGGAGAAAACTCACCGCGAACTGCCTGTGCTTTGTCATATCTCAGATGAATTCAGGATTTCCCCAAGTATCCCCAAACCTTGTAAATGTGGCCATTCATTACTGTCATAGTGGTGTTTTGTCCCAATGGGAGCACTAATAGCCTAACTATTATTGCAGCCCCTGCTTTGTTGTTGTTGCCTTTTTTAAATATGACAAGTATCCTGGTTGAAAGTGCCAGAATGTACCAGCCACTTCCCTCCCACCTGTTATGTAAGAGTAGAGATATTAATAATCTTGTAACTATGCATAGTAAACTGGTTGCATGGTCTGTGCGCATGGCAAAGGGACTGAGAGAGAGTGAATTTATGTCAGAGACAAAAACATTAAAAAATGACAACCCAAAAAAAATGTAATTGAGAATATGAAAACTTAAAAGAAAATCACCACGAGGCTAAACAAGATAGGCCCAGGCAATTTCTGATTTTGCCATTCATGATGTCTAAATTATAAGCTTATATGCAATTCATTTTAAATGATATTGTCCTGAATGACACTAAACCATAAGAAATTTACATGACAGCCATTTCCGCCTCAATGATAAACAGCTGTCCTTACCTTTCTCAACATTAATGTTTTCACTGCTCCAGTGTAAATCCTCAGCTTGCTCTATTCCTGTGTGCTGTGCGCTCCAGCCTCTCCAACAGATTCACTCCCCTTGGCGCCTAATTGTCAAGTCACCTCTCCCCGGTGCTTCCCCTTCCCTTTTCCTCCACTGTGTAACGTAAAACCCCTGCAGGCTGGATTTAAAGGGTCCCAGTTCTTCTAGTTTCACTGTTGGGGTTAAGTCCGGAGCGTTGAGCTAAAGGGTAAACAACTCCTGCTCCAGCTGGGGTACCCTGCCTTTATACTGCTCTCCACTGTTTACGTGGGTGCGCCATTGGAGCCGGGATCAAATATCATAATGTCAAATTTATTCCACCATTTTCAGTCTCGGTGGGACAACTGTCGTCACCAGCATCCTGGCTATAATTACTGGGGCTCACGGTGAGAGGGAAAGTGTTTACATAGCTATTTCAGCTGCTGCTATCCCTCGGCCAATGGGCTTCTCTGTTGCTACTCTGCTTTAGGATGCTTGGGCAGATTTGGTCTTGTGACCATACCCCACTGCAAATTATTTTTCCAAGGGATGCCAAATGGGTGTGTGACACTATGAGTAATAATGTGTCACAGTCAATAATATCTTTATTGAAGCTAATCACAAAAAGGAAATTGCAAGGTGAATGCCTGGCTTGTTTTGGCATACTTTTATGTTTTTTTATTTTATGTTTTTTTTTTTTGAGAATATTTTTTGTCATATTTATATTTTAAAAGAGCAAAATGTATGAAACCTTATACAATGTCCCGGACTAACCCGATCCTGTGACTGTGTTTTTAACTCATCCTGCTGCTACTGTTCAGCTGACACACCATCAATTACTAATGCCTGGTCCTAATCAGGGGTCCCGCTGGGAAGTTTGGGGGCCCCCCTCGGACAAGAGCTGACATTTGGCACTCGATGGGACCATTAGAATTCCTTCCAGTTTGAAGCACCTGGATCATTGCCATTTTTCCTCCACCTGTTGTGTTCTCTAATAAATGACAAATCCTTCACCAAGTAAAGGAGAGGGGACAAAAACAAACTTTAGCCTTACTTTACCTTTAGGCAACAACAGCAGGATGGTACAGCAAATGTCGTTCTGAAAAACAAAGTAGAGGCAACTGCTGTCATAAGCCTGTGACAAAATAAAATATATTTAGCAACAAGGTTAAACCATGACATAAAGCATGGCATGGAGCGGTGATTTAGGTTTCCTCCCTTACAGCATTGTGACCTTAAAGCTCGAGGTAAGCAACACTAAACCCTGTATGACCTCCATTTCTGAAACATATTCTATCTACAGTATCGCTGTCTATTAATGTGAACCACATAATCTCAACTCAAAGGTCCACTAACTGGCTTTTCAGGGGTTTTCAGTCTCATCTCATGGTCAATGTTAATACAAACTGGCTTAAAAATACTATAAATAAAAAATTAAAATAATAAATAAAATATATTTATTCACTTTCTTACCAAGACTTAGATGAGAATATTTATACTACTCTCTGTATGCTAAGCTTCATGAGATGATGCTATAGAGCCAGCTAGCTAGCTAGCTTAGCATAAAGACTGGAAGTAGGAGGAACGGCTAGCCTGGCTCTCTTCAAAGATAAAAAAAAATGTGCCAAGCAGCACCTCTAAAGATCTTTACTTAAAATGTTTAATGTCGTTAATCCGTGGAAATGTAAAAGCGAAAGCCAGGCTAGCTGGGTCCCCCTGCTTCCAGCCTTTGTGCTATGCTAAGCTAATCAGCTGTTGAGTCTACCTTTGTATTCAGCATACAGACATAGTTTGACAGTGGTATCAATCATGTCTTCTTAGTTTTAGCAACAAGGCAAATAACTGTATTTTCCAAAATGACAAAACATTCCTTTTAAAACAGACATTTCATCTGTGTAAAGACAAGAGGTCATGTAACTGCTTAGTGCTGATTTAAACGGACATAGATGCTCAAACTACGAAGATGTCCAAACAGAGAGGACATAGTAAGCATCTCTTTGTTGATTGCTGTCATGCAACAATCTTGCCCCTTAATGTGGTCCAATATGACAATTTAACATTCCATTTATTTCTTTTTTTATTAATAATTAATAATATTTACAATATTTGATGTTCACTCTGCTGCAATACAAACAATCAGATTGGTGACACATTAATAAGACAATAGTCGGGTTTTCAAAGAAGTGCGATAGTACACATGGTAACTCACCTTCTGGAGGGGCTGATATAGACAGTGATGTGTTATGGATAATGGAGACTCCAGTGTTGAATCTAGCCACACTCTCTTGAATGTGACTGCAGCTTTGGCAAGTGATGAGCTTTTCCTGTGCTTTTGGTTACCTTGGCAACAAATGATGCGAGGAGGAAAGAAAAACAACAGAGCAAAACAAACAAACAAGGGATGATGTGAATTAAGGGAGGCAAACATCACAGAACAAAGAAAAGAGTAAAAAGAAAGACTAGTTTAAAGATGGTGGCGTAAGAGAGGGAGGAGAATAACACAAGTATGAGGATGAGCAAAATGATAGGCTGGAACATCTGGGCGAAGGAAGGGTGGAGGGACAAACCAGGAGGTTGGATTTAGTGAGAAAAAGGTAGAAATAGAATCAGCATCGTACTATTTCAGACATTTTTACATACAGCTCATAAACAATGTTTTTGTCTCACCGACAGCGGCTCCTCCGTCTCCCTGTCGTCATTCCTCGGCACTTCCAGTTTGTCTATGAAGGTCTGCAGTTCTTTTCGGAAGGCCTTCATCTGAGCATTAATGCGATACAGCAGCTCATGTTCCCTGATCCTGCTCCCATCTTCCTCCCCACCCTCCTCTCCCCTCCCGAACATCAGGTCGCTGTTAGAAACGTAGACCCTAGCCTCTGTGATGATAGTCGCCGTGTCAGCGATGAGCCGGTCCATGGTGCGAACAAGCCTCTCCGCCTCCGTGCGGATGTCAGTCATTTGCTGCCTTTCCCGCAGGGTGCACCGGCCCCCGGGCAGAAAGCGGGCCAAGGCGGAGGAGGCTGCACCCTCGGGCCCAGGGGGGGTGTAGAGGCCCCGCGTGGGCGTCAGGCAACGGCTGCTTCCGTTATTGTTTCTGACCTCATCTGAGTCACTTTCTCCACCTACGGGGCCCTCGCGTTTGCGGTGTGGTGGGAGGAGGCGGGAGGAGGTGGAGTCCTCGTCACTCTCACGGCGACCACTTGTCGCACCACCTGCATCGCTCTCTGCATCGCTGTCCCGTGGGCTGGGCCGCAGGGAGAGGTGGGAGGCCAGGTCATAGCGCTGCATGTTGGAGAGGAGCACACGATTCTCGTACTGCAGCTGCATCACCTGAATAAAAACAAGAGATGTGCAGTAATAACATTTGGTAATCACACTTTTTACAAAATAGGACAGACTGTGCAAAGCTTTTCCAATTAGGCATAACAGGATACTTTTTTAAGTGCTCAAGCAACATGGCTCTATGGATAGCAAAGTCACTTTGGTGAACCGTTTTATGCTGCGCTATCATCAGACAAAATTTTTAATTTATCCAATACTTTGTTCTATGACCGAATACCTGCAACAATACTGCAATTCCCATCAACTTTAGCTGTACTTTATCTTAAGGGCTAATTAGAAGAAGATAGTTACCATGGTAAACATTACAGAACTTCAACATGTTAGCATTGTAATTGTGAGTATGTTAGCATGCTGATGTTAGCATTTAGCCCAAATACTGCTGTGCCTATATGTACAGCCTCACAGAGCTGCTAGCAAGGCTAAATACTCTCTTGTTAGAAAGGGATTTGTAGTTTCCTAAAGCAGCTGGACACTGTGTTTTTCTTTAGTAGTAACTAGTGCATTTACAGATTTAGCTGTACTTTGTATTTTGTGGTAATTAGCAAATGTTAGCATGCTAACACACTAAACTTAAAGGGTGAACATGGTAAACATTAAAACATTAAATAGGCCTACAATAAATCAGCATTTAAGCATTGTCAATGTTAGCATGTTGCCATGCTAGCATTAGCATTTAGCTCAAAGCACTGCTTTGCCCAAATTCGAACTCACAGAGCTGACAGACAGTAGACAGTTGTATTTCTATCTTTGATTAAATTACTACAAAATGAAACATAATTACATTAGTAAATATATATCTATATAAGGAGTAACAACATTTTATTTACTTTATAGCAAATTATTGTCAATATTATTAATCGTCTTGAAATACCTTGCCACTAAGGTCATTAATCTGTAGCCTTGCTGCCTTTAACTCCTCCTGCAGGGCTTCTGCCTTTGCTCCATCAATACCTCCACCTCCTCCCCCATGCCTGGCGCCTCCCTCATAGGTGCTGGCTTTGAACCGCATCTTGTTCAGCTCAGCAGTCACTCTCTTGTTTTGATCTTCAGCATCTGCTAGGTTCCTCCTCAACAGCTCTGCCTCGTCCTCCACCAGCTGCAGCTGCTGTCGGAGCTCCGTCAGATCATCACCGCGGCCCCGTCCCAATCCCTGCCCACCCATCGCTCCGCACCCAGAGCCTCCAGCACCCTCTCCTTCACCGCGGAGGTCGTCGAGCTCGGCCCTCAGGCCACGGTTCTCCACCTGTGGGGTAGAGAGAGAAAAGCTCACATGACTCCCACTGAGGTGTAACTCCCTTGATACACTTGTGTAGCATTGCCTGCTCTTACCTCCAACTCAACTATTTTCCTCCCCAGGATGTTGGCCTCCTCCTCCACCAGGCGGAGCCGGAGCTTTAACTCTGACTCGCGGGTGGTGGGTGGACCTCCAGCCTCTCCTTTGGGATGGGTGCTGTCCAGTTCACCATAGAAGGAGCGGTACTTCTGCAGCTCTTGCTCTAGACGGTCCTTCTCTTTGTCAATCTTTGCTGTCTTCTTTCTCATAAGCACCGCTTCCTCTTTGATGAAAGCTAGCTGGCACTTAAGGTCCTCATTGTCCTCCTGGAGCACAGGTAACACAGACTGTACATACTAAAGTGCATTTAAGCAGAAATGGTTCCAACCTAATTCTGAAATTCACAAAGTAGGTCTCTGCAATAAGACATGAAAATTGAAGGACTTAAGATTAAAGAGAAGTACTTTGGCTTTCGAAGCTGAAACATTATTTATCATTGGACCAAGAAGATGTTTGATGTCCACTAAGTCTAAAGTAATTCCTGTACTTTTCTTTTCAATAATTGGAGCACTTGCTTTGGCCTGTTGTGGCCCAGAGATGAAAAGAAAAATGTTTGACTTGAGAACATTACATAAAGTAAGCAAAACCTGCAAAATCTACGTATTTTTATAATTCCTCTTGATGTCTGGAAAAATATTCATGACAAGACTTATTATTTTTATTTTTTTTTACAAATATTTCCAAGGTGGACAAGGGGAAAAGAAGATATTTTTATTACTTGTAAGAGCCTCTCACCTCTGTAGGAGTCTGTGCTGATTTCCTGTCTGTCTTCTGGATGTCCTTGCTTCCTCTTCTCTTTTGAGACTGATGGAGGACAGTTTGAAAAATTAATGTTAAATTTGTGATGGTTTTTTTTGTCTGTGTGTGGGCGTGGCAAGTAGGAAATTCCCCAAACAGGAAGTTGTGCATGGTGTACAGCTAATTTTTTCCAGCCAGAATTAAATCTTTCAATAGACTATCTATGTAAGTGTTTACATACCTCTTTGTTTTTGTCTAGTTCATTCTGCAGGGCTTGTTTGGTCACTTCCACCTCTATGAGTTTCTGTCTCAGTTTTTCATTCTCCTCCTCTGTCTTTGTGCGCTTCTCCTCCACCTTTTCCAGCTCGTGGTGCAGCCTCACAGACACATCCTTCGCTACCTGCATTGTTTAGTTAGTGTGAGGATATTTTCCTAGCTTTTTATACCTTTTCAAAACAAAATAACTACATATAAGCATAATTTATAAACCAGTAAAATGCATAGGAGTTAAAGCTACAACCATGACATTTGTTTTCTAAATGCAATGTTTTCACCTGTGGCAGATGCTACATTGAAAGTTTGCATACACATCCTTGGGATTGCTCCCAGACAGACACACAGAGAGTTGAGCACCTTCCCCTCCCCTCAGCACCTTCAGGTCCTGCTCCAGACTCCTGAGCAGCTCCTCATCAATCTCTCCCGTCTGGGCGTAGCGCAGCTTCTTCCTCTCAGCCTTCCTCAGACGATACTGCAAGATCCGGCAGTTTTTATTGGCTCTTTCTAGCTCACGCCTCATCTCCTGCAGCTGACACGTGTCTTCTTCGTAGAATGTGTCCCGCATCTCGTCCATCTCGGTCCTCATCTCCTCAATTTCACACTGGTGGGTGCATAGTTAAGATTGTGTCACAAGTTATCAGACGGTTAAGATTACCTCTGCTGTTTGGTTTTAGAATCGGACTTTTGACTCCACGTAGTCAGTAATGGATGTTTTGGACTTGAGCCTAATATAGTCAGCTTTAGATATATATGCAAAAAATATCTGAATTCAAATTCATTTCTTTGTGCCAAAGACTGGATGGAAGTTTTTTTTTTTTTTTTTATCAGTATGTCTTCTATGGCGAAAAATGCAAATCCCAACTGTGATGAGTCCCTTGGTTGTCCCTCATTTGAAACACAAGATAGCATTGATTCTAGCAGATCAATACCAATGTGTGTTCGATATCCAATTAGTCATTTGTAGCCAGTGTATTTTCAACTTGGGTCTTAGCTTCATGTTCTGTGAGGACGGAGGATGTTCAACAGACAAATCAACTGATGTGTAGGCCTACTTATCTATGACACTGCAAACACAAGATTCAATCCAGAGTAATGTGGCCCCAGGGTTTTATGGGCCCACAAGCTTCAAATAGGCCCTAACATGGATTTTCGGTCATCCTATTATGAAAAAACAAACGCTGAGTGTTTTGCAGTGGATTCTGGTGAGGTGACACATTGTATTTTTATCTACCATATTTTAAATCATCACTAGCTGATGACAGAGCACCAGCCGAAATAAAAGATAACATGCATCAAACCTTAAGATCTTCATTTTCGTCAAGCAGTCTCTCCATCTCGTCTTCAAAGGCCTGGTCCTGCTGTGTCACGGGCCCCGCCTCGGTCGCCTCTGCAGCCGGCTCCGGCTCTCCCAGAGCGGCCTCCTCTGTTCCCATGTTGTCCGTCTTGGTTTGCATCTTTGCACCGCCTCTTCTCTGTCTCTTCTGCAGGTGGAACTGGATGAGTTCAGCCTGTAAGCATCCTCCTCTCCACAAACCCAAACCGAGGCCCGCGCCGCAGCCCACAGACGCGCCGCTTCTCTCCCTACAACCGCCTTCCTCTCCGGGTATCTTCCCTTTCTCTGCCACGGAGAATGAAGGCGATGCTCCGCCGGGCAACAGACGCTTGGAGGAGTCGCCCTTGAGGCAGGCCAGGCGTAAAGCGGAGCGACGGGCCGATGCTGTTGATTCTGTCGGATCTTTCCCGACAGCATCCGCCCTGTTTGGTGCGACTAGATCAGCTTCAGCACCATCCGGGTGAACAGCTGCCCCGCCGCGGCTCTCGGGCTCCCTCTCCCTTCCGTCTGCGGATCTCAATCTCTCTCTCACCCCGGTGTTTCTGCTCCTTTCTGCGGGTAGAGGAGATGTGGACCTGCCTGGGCGCTGTGAAGCTCGTCTGGTTGCCCCTTCCTGGGCTGTAGCCGGCGAGGGAGCCCGGTGCTGCCTCCTCCTCCTCCCTGCGCTATTGTCTGCTGCTGATGATGATGGAGGATCTGCAGCGCCGCTAGCGGCAGGCTTCATTTTATTTTTGCTTCACTTAGGCCTAAATTAACTCCAAAACTAGACTGTAGGCCTAACTTCTAGCTGTTTATCACGAGTGAAAATGAAAACGCTGTACAGAAACTCCACACTTATTTATTTACATAGCCTGTGTTTATCTCGGTTATAGGAGTTTTTAACTTTCAGTAGGCAAGCCACTAGATGGCGCTTTTTGGCGACTGCTTTACACCCCCATCACCCTGACCCATAACTTCACGAGGTATGTGTAGGCCTACTTGTTTTGTCCGGGACCATTAAAGATGGACTCTAGCCTGCTGGACCCACAGCCACTGACCGACATATTTTTTTTTTTTTATATGTCTAAATAGGCCTAGACTGTGACTGCATTTTTACACAGAGCTCCACATAATGGGTGAATTCTTACCGCAGAGCATTAAGGAGAGTCGCTGACACAGGGCACCGCCAGGCACTGCAGGGGCACTGGTCATATGACGTGGGGACGTTTGGTACCAAAACCAGGAAGCGGACGTCCAACCCCACCCCGTTCCTTTTCTCTCAAATTCGGATTAGTTTTAGTTTAACTGCCATAATAAAGTCAAATATTGCTAAAGCAGGTGGGACTTGGTTTCAAATGTAAGTATACAAATTTAGAATAAGGAGCACCTGTGATGAAACCTACAATTACACTGCAGGAGTACTATACTTCAATGCATTCAATGAATCATAAATAACAGTTAGCCTAATTACTATCCAGACAGAGTAAAGGCAGGGTTGGACTATTCCTCCACCCACCAAGTTACCACAAATAAATTAGTAACTAATTTGTGGTAACTTGATTAAAGGAGAACTCTACCAACAACCAGTAAAATCAGTTGTATACTGTCCTCTGTAGCTCTGAAGGTGGCTTTTTAATGTCTGAGAAAATAACTAATTTATCAGATTTGGAATGATATTCATAATTTTTAGTCTTTGTTACAGTTTTTTTTCAACACTGTGTAAAACTACAGTCTGCACAGTAGCAGTTCATGTTGACCAAACTTTAGTTTGAACACAGTTTTCAAAACTCTACACACTTATTCCATCACTTTAACCACAATGTGCACAACACTGGCTTTACTATATACTAACACGCTGCTGTCCAAACTGTTAACCACACGTTCAAAACAGACTAGCTTTCAGTCTGGTGCTTATCAAACACTGCTGATTGTAATTTTAGCTGAAAGCCTAAGCAAGTATCTTGTTTTAGACTAGTTAGTGAACATATAGGCCTACGGTATTTATAGAGAAAGCTCAGAAAGCCTTTTTTTGTCTATAAACACCAAATAAGAATGAAACAATTATGGACTTTACCGTTTGAGACAAAAAAAGAAGATACCAATGTCTGAGGTTACATACACAGCTATAAAAAAAAAAAAGTCAAAAACACTATATCTTCATCCGCTTATCCAGTATCGGATTGCGGGGCCAGCATCTCCAGCAGGGTACCCCAAACTTCCCTTTCCCGAGCTGCATCAACCAGCTCCGACTGAGGGATCCCGAGGCATTCCCAGGCCAGGTTGGAGATCTAATCCCTCCACCTAGTCCTGGTTCTTCCCCGAGGCCTCCTCCCAGCAACTAAATCTTTACTATCGGAAACTACGTTCTTACTGTTTTACAGAAAGTAATGGAGGTGAGAGCAATGGAAACACATTCATTTGTATTTAGAGATGATGCAGACATCCAATGTGATGAAGGAACGTGCCGCATGATGCTGGAGAGAAGCAGGATCAGTCACACTATTCTTTGTTACTGTTATGCACCTTTCCAGTAATTTCCTAAATTAGAGACAACATACTATATTGAAGAACACTGAAGCACACTGCTGATTTGCATTCCTTCTTGTTTATCTTACGCACAAATTTGTATATTACATAAAATCTAGATCTTTCCTTTAAAGAAACTATTGAGTAGTGTGAAGTCACTCAAATTGTTCAAACTGTAAAGATTGCAAGCTAGTGTTTTTACTCTGTGTGTTTGGAGTGACAGTGTGCGTTACTCAGTGAGGATTGTTCATAGTGTTTGGCTGCAACTGATTCTGTTTTGAGACGTGTGTTAAGAGTTTTGTTGCATGGAATGCGTTTTGCAGGAGATGTTAACTGTTTAGTTCAGGTGACTGTTGGTAGTGCAGACTGTAGTTTGAGTTTGGCACACGTGGCTTCAGTTGTGCCCTGTGTTGTTTAGCAGTCAAATAAAACTGTAAAAAATGTATGAACTTGGGACATGGAGTTTGACAGATGTGGGCATTTATCAGGCAGAATGGTCTAACGAAAGAGACTATTGAGGTGCAATAAGGGACTTGTTAGATCCATAGTGGGGACTAAAAGTTGGGGTATCTCATGCCCATTCTTTTTTAAATCTGTCTGTCTATTTTAAATCTGTAAATCCCCATTTTAATGAAAGAATAATGCTAAATTGTTGACATTCCTGTTTGAGCCCTCTGGGCACAAGATAATCTGAAATACAGTGCCAGGCAGGACAGATTCTCAAAATTGGTCTGTAATAATGCAGGTGTTATCATTGTAATTAATAGTGCCATTTGTATAGTAACAGCATCACCAACTCTACAAGTACACAATTACAATAACATGTTGGTGCTTGCCTGAGCATTCTGACTTTGATACATAAAATATTCCTGGCATGTACATACAGTATGTCTCAATTACTTTTTCCAGAAATCACATTATGTGCCCCACTCATCTCATCCGTTTCTGACCCAATAAATGTACTGAAACAAAATTCTGACCCAGCAGAGGGTGCTCTCAACACACAAAACAGAGTTAGGACAAGCTCTGAAGGCAATCTGTCTCACGCAAATGGAGAGCCAGTAAAATGCTGACTGTTTCAACTCTGTTAGGCTAGAATGAGCTCCTTAGTCATATAATTGCTAATGAGATGAGAGAGTGACGGGTCGGGGTTGCAGAGATTTAGCTCCTGCAAACGGACCCTTCAACCGTCCTCCCTCTAATAGACTGGCCCTCTCAGAATACCAGGTGGGTCAGTCGACTGTCAGTGAGTAAGCTAATGAAATGATAGGATTATTTGCTACACATTATCAAAGCCGGGAAAAGAGTTGTACTGTATGTTTGGGAACCAGCTACTCGTTTTACACTTAAATATTTATCTTAAAAGAGTTGCATAGGGATGTAGTTATTTCTACATCAAAGTGTAGTTGCAGCCTACAACTTGACACACAAATATATACCCAAGCTCCATAGTATGTGTGTGCATGCATAAAGGTATGCACGTTCCTGCAGCAGCAGGTATGCAGGTTATAGAGACCTGTGCTTAATGCCTTTGATAGAAAAGCCTTGGCCTTTCTGCAATCCTCTTAGTCCCTGGCTTAGATCACTCTGTGTCCCTTGTGGAGGACAAATAGACCTCCTCTCATCCAGTCATCATTCGCATCTACACCTTTAGAACTCCTTCCTTCCACCTCCACCTTGATGCCATGGGTGCAACGAGACAGGTGGTGGTGCACCAGGATAAGATGGACGTCTGTAAAGTAGTGCATGTGCTTTACGGTAGGTGGGAGGGGGAGGATGTGGAAAAAGTGGCAAGGTGTAAAAAAATAAAAAAAACACGGTTGCCTGAGATGTGAAGTATCAGGATTAAGTGAATGGGTGTGATCTGAGGCTTTTGGACGACAGGAAAAGGATAAGAGATGAAACATTGAATAGATGCCATTTCTGGATTCACAATGTGGTGAAAGAGTGTGTGTGGATGAGAGGGAGTCTTGAAATTAACCAGGATATCAAATTCACAGCACAGATATCCCTGTGTTTGTGGAAGAATAAAACGTGTATTTTGTATGATTTGGGGCCAAAACGTGCATCTCTCTTTTGATGCACATGAAAGTACATGTATTTTCATTTGCGCAGTAAATCAACACTATATCAAAGCCCAATTTAAACTAATCCATACAGTTTGAAGTTGCAGTAGCAACCTGGTGGCAGATTAGTAAAGGCTTCTCTTCGAGTGATCTGCTATCCTGGGTAACTCATGGAGTGACGTGGAAATAAGCTCTTTTGGAGCTAAAGCCAATTTACCCCCAAAGCTTAGGACAGATCTGTCTGGACAGGCTAAAGTCACAGCCTGCCTCTGCCTCTCACACACTCCTGGGATGGAAGAGAGATGGAAGAAGTAGAGGAAGGAGAGAGAGGAGATGGGAAGATGGGGGGATGGGAAGACTTTGGCTCCAGATTAGAATCCCAATGTGTGACAACCTGATCCTACGTGTTGCTTTAGTGTTAAAGAAGCTGATTTTCCAATTGATTTAGCGAATGCATGGCATGTGGTTATTCACACCAACACAAAGAAACACAAACTATGGAGTGCTGACATTGTCTTTATTTCAGTTATTTGTGAAGCCAGAAGCTGTGTTGCTTTCATTTTTAATAAGACAATGAAATAACCATTTGTTTTCTTAAAAAAAGAAGCTCTTTTTAGGAGAAGTTTCCCTTCAGTCCTACATGGTAGTGAGACAATATTGAGCTGAATTTCAAATCTCTTACCCTTGCATCTCAGCTACATTGCACAGCAAAAAGAAATAAATCAGAAATCACAAAAAATATAACAAAGATACCCACACATTTGCATGAATACTAGAAGAAACTAAAGCCCCCATCCTCCAAAGTCTTTTGTACAATTTAATCACAATGAACACAAAGAAAATAGCATGTCATTCTGTAAATGCAGCACAGTTATACCAGTTTGAGACGGCAGAGAAACGTCAAGTCCATGACATGTTGGCTTGGTAGATGTTGTAGATGGATGAAAAGTAGTTAAATAAAGTAGATGGCGGTTGGGAGAATGATTTTTTTTTTTTTTCATTCACTAACTTTGCTCAGTTCTCAAGTATTTGTAAACAAAATTTCTCCCCCCTCCGAACTGAGAAACAAAAACCTTTGGTATTAACATCTGCATGTTCTTATGTTGGTAATAGTTAAATTCATTAAAACTCTTTTACAACTTTACAACACTTTACAACAAATTAGCATATTAAAGACTATTTAAGCTGTCAGTTGAAACAATACTGGAATCCTTAGTACAAAAGTTGGAGGTGAATTTTGGTTGATTAGTTAGTGGATGCTTAGCAGTTTGTAGGTCCTTAAATATTTATGCCCTGTTATGGTCCAAAACACACTTGGACAGCAGAGCGCGGGGCCTACATGATCAGCATCTTGCTTTTCTTGATTACAAAAAAAAACAACTGTTATGGAGACAACCAACATCCCTCTCTTCCTCCCAAAACGCCTTACAAACAAAAACACACACGTCTACCATTTCACCTTTCCAAATTGGTCCCAAATCATCTCCTTCTACATTACTTGCAGGGATGATGAAGCCAGTCTGGTTTCTGTGTATACCTTCCCTAACCCTCTCTCCTTCTCTGGCCCTTCAAACAACTGTCCTCTTCCTTTTTAACTGCAAAGCACACCCTTTTCCATTCTTTACTCTCTTTTTGCTCTTCCTTTCTTTTGCCTCTTTCCATTATCCTCCACTTCTTCCACTTTGCTATGACCGTTAGTTACCATAGAGGTGCCGTTTGCCACGGGCTTGCCTCCCTTCTGCGCAGAGGAAGGTTTGCCACGGTATGCGTGGTAGTAGAAGTTGGCGAAGAGGATGATGAAGGTGACGGCGTAGCCAATCAGAGCCCACTGCATCCAGGCGGGGAATGGACAACCTGTGTAGAGGGAGTGTCCAGCATGGCCAATGGTCACGTGGAACTGGATCTGGTGAACACACAAAAATAATATGCATTGTTAAAATAAAACAGCCTAAAACACTGTAAAATGCAATACTGTAATGCAATAAACTTGCAGAATGTACCATACAAAACTACATTTCTGTAAGCATTCTTATGATGTATTGCACAAAAAACTGCACTTTCATATAGAAACTATCATTGAAATAGACAGAATCAAATAAATCAGTAACAAATTAACAACTGTCAAATACCTGTACTGCTTCTAAATAAAACGTCTAAATAAAGCATGTTTCTCAAAGCCAAAAAAAAATATTTATTTTTATAAAAATAAAATTGTTATTTTAAAACACCCACACAAAGTAGAACCATAAAGTTATACCCACCATCTGGATAATGGTGAGGTATTTCTTCCACCAGAGGTACTTCTGCATGTGAGGCCCCAAAGCTGCCAGGCCGTAGTAACCGTACATGAGGACGTGGATGGAAGAGTTGATGGTTGCACCAAAAAATGCTGTGGAACAATTGAAAGGGTTAGATCTGAATCGAGCGTCATGTCAAGGCGTGCAACTGAATGCCGGTGCCACAAGGATGACATCAAGGTGATGACTTCAACCACTGGATATCATGAAGATTTAGAACCTCTTTACTCACATTGTCCACCGGGAACCCATTTGATACCGATCCACCAGAGGATGAACATGGTGCAGTGATGGTAGACGTGGAGGAAGCTGACTTGGGTGAACTTCTTCCTCAGGATGAAAAACACAGTGTCTAGGAATTCCACTCCTTTGGAGATGTAGTACCACCAGAGAGCAGATGCTATCTGAAGACATCAAACAGGGAAGAGTGAATTATTACAAAGCTAAATCTTCATATATTTGCAAGCAGGGAAAAAAAAATCAAGGGAAGGTATATCATCAAGCTTAAACATACGGTATAGTAATATCATACTGTCAGATAGATAGCATGAAGTAAGGATCATAACAAAATACTCGGGTACTCACATGTCGTGTATTAAAAGTAATTGTATGACATACAGTATATTTCTCCCTTTTGTGCTGTACGTGGATACATATTGCAAATGTATTCACTATTAGACGTCCCACAGGAACATGTCCCAAATCACTCTGTGCTTTCTCCTATTTAATGCTTCATCCCTACCAGTCTAATACACACATGCACATAGTAGGCCTACACATGGTTGCTCTCTAAGCTGTGGTGGTGTGGCATCATGCCATTATGAAAGAGCAAGGCCTGAGGGGGAGTGTTACGGTGGAGAGACCAATTACTCCCGCCTATCTGACTGCAGGCCACATCCTGTTTGTCCTGAAATCCCTAGAGATATAAACTTTGATGTCTCTCTATTTCTTCTTCCTTTTTCCTTTAACCCTTGACAAAACAAACTGCACAGATCTCCTTTAGCTTGTTGTTGTCACATGATAAATTTGGTACATGTATGTAGAGATGTTCCAATAATGATACCAGTATCAGAAAAGCCTTTGATATTGCCTAAAATGCTGGTATTGGCAAATACTAGAGTTTATTCACCGATCCGATACCACCTAATTTAACTAATTTTTCATAGTTTATTTATGTTCTCTATCCACTATGACTGGTCAAACTGGTTAAAAAATGATTTGATGCTGTTCATCGTTTGTGTTTGTTCCTGTCTCACAAAGAGTTTAACAACAATGACAATGACAATCACATCCATACAGGGATAGTAATATACAGATGTTAAAACATAGTAAAATATATGTATTTTTGAACACTAGTCGGTATCGGCCGATATGCAACTTCAGCTATATCGGTAGCAGGAAGGGAAAAATGGTGTGTGAATGTACAGTATTTGTATTTGTGTTTGGTGATGTTGTGGTGTGTTTGAGGGCGCTTACCCTGACTTCATTGACATCGTTGGAGTAGTTTACAGGCTGACAGAGGTAGCTGTACCCAGCTGCTCTAGAAGCTAATAGGAGCTGATGGGAAGAAAGAAACCACAAACTCAGAAAATGGTTGACATTTCCGAAGATATTAAGAAAGCAACAACTAATCCAGTGCACAAAAGGAATCCCTGTAGACACTCTTTCTAAAGTGTTTCTGAGTTCTCTATAAAACCAACAGAGAGCTATTAGAAATCTAAGATTATTACATTATATGCTGTAAATAAAAAAGGAAATCAGATGCAAAACCACTTGCTAGGTGCTTGGTTGAGATAATATGTAGAGCGAACACCAATACATAAAACTTACTGTTCAACCATTACAATGCCAAATTTAAGTGGTTCAACTGCAAGTAATTGTCTCTTTACATTAAGCAGTTGGTTTGTCATAGTGAGCTGGATCACTGGTAGATATGGTACTCACACTGGTGTAATCTTCTCTACACCAGTTATTCTTTTCTAGCCTTTTTGTAGATTTTGTGTGAGCAACTAGAAAAATGAAACATGCATAATGATCTGGAGTTAACACAGCTTTCCTCTATAAGCAATGGCATCAACAGGTTGTTTGCTGATCCGAGAGGGAGTCGGGGCGGCCCCTTGGCTCTGGAGTAGGCTCTGTACGTAATCTATATTGATGACGTTTCATTTCCAGGATTGTTCAGGTGCCGTCTGAAATCCTGCCGGGTGTCCCTAATTTTTGGCCGGATGCCCGTCACCTTTCGCTTTCTTTGTGTTGGCATTTTAAACTCCTGTCAATTTATGAGGGCTATGGTTAACTGCTCCTCAGATCGTTGCAGGGTAACTGGAGACAGCTAGCTAGACTCTCTATCCAATCGGAGTTTTCTGTTTAGACTAAAACTACTTTTGAATGTCCACATTCCACCCAACAAGTTCCTTCTTGGTGCTATTTTGCCGAGGCAGCGTCATTTAAGTCCGGCGCTGCCAATCAACCAGAGCATGTTTTTCTCCCATCCTGGAATGTTGTGTGGACTAACCAGACCCTCCTTTGCAGCGCTGTGGAGGAAGGTCTGGCAATGCAAGACTACTCTGTAGACAAGCCTACAGTTAGCAGCATCTCAAAATCACCCAGCGCAAACCCCAGCGCCGAGGGTCACAGGAGCTGGTGGCCAGTGGCAGTGCTGGGTCTAACTGTGTAACAGTAGCAACAGAAAGTTGATTCTGAGCTGAGTCTGGGCAGTCCAGGATAAGACCCCTGGCTCTGGGGTTCCAGTGGCTCAAATCGAGTTGCTACAGCCACTAATTGAAGGTCCATCTCTAGAGCTGCCTTCTGCTTTTCTCCCGACAAAGTAGTCTCCTAGCAGTTGGGAGGGAGGACCCGCGGGGTGTGCTAGCTAGCTAATTCTTTTTTAAAATTTCTGGTCTGATAAAAAATAAATTCATCAAAATCAGTGACCCATATCGCTATTTTTCCAGTTTCAAAGACACCATAAAAAATAAAATAAAAAATCAATGTTGCTTTAAGTTACATGTTTTGTAACTATTAGATCTACATAGTCTATAAACATAGTACTCAGTGATTTACATCTGGTAATGTTTATGTGAAATAATATTCATATTTGAGTGTAAAGCCAATATTTAATGTCACATAGTGTTGCTCTGATGCAGCCTGAGGGAAAGCCATTAACACTTACATAGGGAAAATGTCTGTGTTTTCAGTTGTGAACTGTAATGCATGAAGCAATCTATATGTCCTTACCTCTTTGGCGATGTAAAAGTTGAGGACCACCATGCTGAAGTTGTAGACAATGAGGGTTTTCCTGAGTATATAGGGCTTGCGGTCCTGCATGTATCTAGGCCCCGCCCAAAGGAAGAGCAGGTACAGGCAGCTGATGGCCAGAGTGGGGATGGGAGATGACATCATCGGCCAGCTCTCCACCCTCTTGTCTAGAGGAAAAAGGGGTTATTTTTAAAGGTGGGAAAATGTGTGGTATGCATGCAGTATCAAGCTTTACTTACTTAACTGTCACATCCCCACAACTACTGTATTGACCCTCTCCCACAACTCTTATGACACTTGGTGTAATACAAGTGTATCAGGTCAACTACATAATTACATTGTAGCATTCTGATAATCAGTTAAAGGAAAAGTTCAAGAACCATCACATTCTTTTTGCACTTTTGTTTCTGATGACCTTATTCGTATGAGTAATGATAACAATTTTCTTACCAGCCTTATTGTAAATATATAGGGACAGTGCACAGGACATCACCACGAGTACATTATGTAAAACAGTTTTTTTAAGTAAGTCCCCAGTTTGACTATATTATATAAAGTACGCAGTGGGGGGTTGAAACAAACTTAATGTTGTAATGACGTGCACTCCCCTATCTGAACAAGTAAGCTGGGGACTACAATTGTACCATTCTACCTTAAGATTTACCTGACATTTTGTATGACAGATAACAATAGACATTTTGTTTCCAATAATCTTACATCTGAAGTGATTCACTGTGATTTAGAAACACGTGTTTGTAAAGATCTTACCTGCTATAGTAAGGCCCCATTTGTAAAATTCTACAGTGTCATTTACAAAATGTGTTACAACCTCCATGGTTTTGCCTTTGGTCCTGATTATACTGTGGAAGGGAGAGAAAGAGAGAGAGGCAACAGAGGTAACCTCAGTGAGAACCACCAAAATTAAATTACAAGCGATACGCATCCTATCAGTGTAACTAGTAGCATGAGGAGCTACACTATGTAAGCATTTTAGTATGTGTCACGCTCTACAAATGTTCTTGTAAACCACTGAATCACATACTTGCTAATTATTGATGGGCGCATATTTATCATGCCAAAGATGTCTAGACTAAACCCAACACTTTCAGCATATCGAACTGACTTCTCTCTGGGAGTAGAGTTCTTACATGTAATATGTTTGTGAAAACATTCACGTCTTTTAGAGAGGGATTTTTATAATGCTGTGTCATATTATACACTCCAGAATGGAATAATCAGCTCATTATAAATGAATGGATGACATTTTTTCCATTACACTCTTTTAAGCATCGCTGCAAACATCCTAGAAGAACACATTATGCTTATCTTTCCTTCATTTGAAACAGTATGGTAACATTAACCTCCACAAGAGGCTAATGCATCCCATTGATTCTTATGATTGCTGGCCAGTCACAACAGTTGAATGGAGGATATTGGGTCATACGTTTTTTTTCTCTGTTTCTGATACATTTCTCTTTCACACTGATAGTTAATCATTTCTCTATTAACCTCTTTTTACTTAAAAGGATAAATATGACATACAAATCAAACTAAAAGTTAGTACTAAATGGTAGGCCTACATAGTACATCAAGAGAGAAATGTGCCCTCATTAACTTTAATAAAGCAGCATTACATAACAAACACTTCTCATCCACCGGAGAGCTAGTGTCTCCATATTAATCTGTAATTAATCCGATGTGTCCGATCAGGTTTCCTTTCAATAATGAATTGCTCTGTATGAAGTGACTAGCTGCTGTCCATCAACGAGTGCTCACTGGCAGGAAAGTGCTGAGTATTTAGACCAATATTCCACTTGGGTGTGAGGACTCAATAGCCTAGTATTTTTGCAGGACTTCATATAACAACATACCCACCCAGAGTTTAGTTTAGTTGCAGTGGGTATCGGAGGGCAATCTGATAGAGGGTTAGTCGGGTTTGTGCGCACACAAAAAGACCGGGGCGCATATGTCAGCAGGTTTCGCTCGGACCGCTCAAGAGGCTTACATTCAATTGATAAACGAGCTTAGATGTAGGCTAGGCCTTCTGTAAGTACAAATGCCCAACGACACACAAGCCTGTTTGATGGTTATCTGCCTGCATGTGCTATGACAAACTAAAAAAAAGGCCTTGTTCATGAAGAAAATAGAGAACATGCACACTGTTTGAAGAACACTGTTATTTTCATTTTGCAGTAGTAATAAAATAACATAATTTGACATCATTTACCCAGGCTACACTTGTTTTATCTTAATGATTTTAGGAGAATTCAAGTATAATTTAAATGTGCGTTTTTGCCCAGGCTGAAGTTAACAGGTGGGTGAATGAAAGGTGCTGAAGGCGAATGAAAACGAGAAAATATTAGCCACCAAACTTTCAAAATTGCTTTGAAAAGTGTCTCCCTCAACCCACTTATTGATCCGACGTGGACAAAGGGCTGGGCTGGGCTCTTTTCCAGCAAGGCGTCTTAATTAAGCCCCCAAATCAGACTAAAACATGGGAATTAGCCGGTTTTTAATGTAAATACATGAATAGAATTTAGCATGCCCAAAACAAGACACACACACACACACACACACATGCACACATGCACACTCGCGCGTGCGCACGCACACGCTCACACACAGACACACACAATGTTAAAAACGATGCCGTTACTTACGTTCTCGATATTTAAGAGCGTGTAATGACATCCGGTGCAATTTGATGCCCAACTCCTCTCAGTTGCTGCTTCGCTTTTCTTCTGCCGTTACTGCTAATCAGTTTCTACGCTGCTCCGGTTACTTTTCGACATTAAACAGCTATTTGGCAAGAAACTAGACAAGGCAAGAGAAAAGCTATGACTAAGATGCGCCAGTCATGCATTCAGTCCGTGCCGGCCGCTCAGCCGCATCATCTACTTGCAATCTCCTAGACATCGAAAAGCCAGATGGCATTGCGCATGCGGCAATTGACTGTGTGTGTGTGTGTGTGTGTGTGTGTGTGTGTGTGTATGTGTGTGTTGTGAAAGACGCTTACTTTCTTCTGTTCCTCGGTATTTGCTACTACTATATAACTAAACTAACTAAATTACTTCATAAATCTGATTACATTCCCACTAGGCTATGGGCTGTTTGTGTAAGATTTATCCGATATATATATATATATATATATATATATATATATATATATATATATATATATATATATATATATATATATATATATATATAACTGTAACACCTGTTGCACTTATACGAGTGTGTTCAATATGTTATTATTATTGTTATTATTATAACTGTTACTGTTGACTGGTGCTGAGAGAGTGCAATAAGGCACATTATATTTCATTGCTGTGGTACTCTGTACTAAGGTGCATATGACAATAAACTTAAACTTGAACCTGAACTTGAATTGCAAACTAGTTTGCAATTTAACACAAGTAAATGAATAATGGGTTGGAATACATAATTAAACAGTTCAAATGATTGGCTAAAAGTAATGGCTAAATGGTTAAAATAGTTAGCTAAAGGTATTGAGGAAATGGTAGAAATAATAGCTAGAAGTAGGCTAATAGATAAATGGCCAAATAGCTTCTCTCCACTTAGCCTAACGTTGCTAGTAGGCTATGATTGTTGTCCAAACTAACCTAAATATTGACAATTCAACAAGCATGGAGACATTAACATTATAGCCTATAGTGTTATACATTTGGAACATACATTGGGAGTTAATGGTACATGAGTATATCTGACAGGGCTGTGGGGGTAACTTTACCTCGCACCAATAAGACTGGGAACCACTGGTATAAATCCATCAACTTTGGCTGTGCACGTTGCTGTTGAAATGTTCTCCCCTGTCATCCCACTAGATGGTGCTGTCAAGCTATCATTGGATCTTCATGTGGTCTGCCCTTGTTACCATATAAGTTCTCCTGTTGGAGTCATCTCTCTAACTGAGGAAGCCAAACTCTATTACAATAGGTCAACTAGTTCCTTTTTTGGCTAAGGCATATTGTTGGTCATTCACTTCATATTGTAATAGGTTTATGTCACTTACAGAGTTTATTATCACCATTTAAACACTACATCACAAGTGAACTACAAAAAGACTAAGTGAAATGCAGTTGTTAATCTGAGGCATACATCTATCTATTGAATTTTGCTGAGGACCATGCATGAGCCAAATCACATGAGTATGATATTTCAAACAAACAAAGGAAAACTCATTAGAATAAAGCAGTTTTCTCTACTTTCCCTCCTCTTGGCTGCAGCATGGTTAAACCTTTATATACACTTTTGAATTCTGTATGCACACTACTACGCTAGAAAGAACACTTTGCAAGTTGTTTCCTCTGGCACGAGGTATTCCACATTTGTCTTTATTGGTCAGTTCATGACTGCAATTGCACTGTAATTACGGTACTTTTTATTACAGCTCAGGCAACAGCAAAGCGCTCATTTCTAAAATTGACAATCTTAAGAGCATCCTCCCTATACTGGCATTAGGATGAGCAAGAACGTGTATGGTGTTAGAGAAGAACATAATTTAGGCGTATAGGGGCAGTGTTTGTTTGTAGGTTAATAACCTTTTGTGATTACAAAAAGCAAAATGGGTCCACTTTATTGAATGAAGTTGACAGAGTAAACGTTAACTCGCAGATGAAGACATATTGGTATGTGTCATCTACAGGCACCAACAGATTCCCAATGAAATTAATTTGCAGCCTGCTTAATGTGATTGGGTAAGTTTGTTTGTGAGTGAGCTACAACTTAGTTTCCAGGAGGTGTTTTCCATCTAAAAAAAGAAAGCTTTACCCCAACGTTTTTTGTCAGATTCACCTGCCTGCACAGTGCACACTATTGGCCTTACCACACACACTCACTCACACTCACACTCACACTCACACACACTCACACTCACACTCACATTCACACTCACACACACAGTCACGCACAGGCACACATTCAAATATGTGTGGTCCTTTGGTTTGGCTTATTCGAAATGTGGCAATCGCTGAATGTGAAGGACACGTTAGCGGTCCTCTAATGAGAAACGTTAAATGATTACTGGTCTGTAGCTCTACCGACCACATCAAGGCAACCTGAAAGGTTGGGTTGGCTGCCGATTGCAGGGTGAATAAACTCACTTCAAGGAGAATTCCGGTCAATTTTATTAAAAGTGCCTACCCATGTGCAGTGATTCCTTCCAAGTGAACACAGTGAAATAGACTGCTGTAGATGTGAAAGAAATGCATAAACGCTAATTCAGCTGTGTTTAGTTCCTGTGTTGAGATGGCAGTTAGAGAGCTTAGGGACCGTCTACAAACTACAACACAGAAAAAAAGAGATGAAACAAAAATATGTAGGCTATTAATTTAATGATTAAATAAGGTAGTGTCTCCAAACTTACCTCAAATATAACTGGTCTCCTGCTATTTGTACCAATGCACTTACTTTTTTTTTTTTTTTAAATATGTTTGTATCCCTTTTCTGAGTTGTAGTTTGCAGTATCAACACTGGAACTAAACACAGCTGAATTTATAGAACTTTCATGCATTTTTTCACATCTACAGCAGTCAGATTCACTGTGTTCACTCGGACGGAATCACTTCACATAGGTAGGTACTTTTAATGACATTCTGAACATGTTTATAGGCTAAAAACATGTTTAAAACTTGCCCTGTTTAAGCCTGTTGGGTGCTAACCCTAGCAGGAGGATAACATGGTGCGGGCAACACCGATTGGGTTCATTTTTCTCTCTACTGAAAGCACTCCAAATTTACAAACAACAGACCTACATGTTGAAATTAACCGGAATTCTCCTTTAATATTAGAACAGCCCTGAATTGTGCACTGACAACTCTTAGCTGTAATACAGTGAGGCAGAGTTTCTGTGTAAAGCGCTATAGCTCATGTGACAGCTGGAAAGTGAGTCCCATTGAGTTGTGGTTGTTCATCTTTTATCTGAATGTACTCTTTGTGTGTCTGTGTGTGTGTGTGTGTGTGTGTCGAAGTGGCGGTAGTAAAGTTTAAACGATGTGTGTTGGTGAGTAAAGTTCCTGTTTTCACCCTTCCTAGTTTCTTACTTTAGCTTTCTTCTTCTTTGGTGTTTTTTCACTTCACCTCCCACTCGTCATTTTCACGGCTTGTAAAGTTAATGTCTGTTAATCTTACACTTATCACTCTTTATGGTCTTCATATTTCATTTTACATCAGGCAGTGACATTTTCAAAAGTGTAAACATTTCCCAACTTCCAACCCAGTATAGCCACACCACAGTATCTCATTTTAGCCCCCACAGTATCCATCAGAGATATAATTTATGCTGGAACCCACTGTGCACGAACCACCAAAATCTCTGTAAGGGAAACTTCCTTCTGTAGACCGTATTTACAATCAACCACCCGGGATGAACTATTTTCCACATAAATCTGGAGCGGTGGACTGCTCTAAAAAGCCTTTTGGGAAATACCATTTCTCCAAAACATTCTGCTAGTAAGGAGGTAATTTCTTTTTAACTAGGACCTACGGGAACTGGGAGGTCAAAGTCAAAAGCACATATTGGCATATGCAGAAAAAGTCATCCATTGCTGGAAGACACATCAATCCATTAATGTCATGTGGGTGTTTTTATAATGATATGTGAGAGGAGTAGCACAGATCAACACATTCTCATCAACTGGCTTGTTTGATATCATATGAAAACTTATGCAAAAAAATTTGTAGGATATTTCACAAAATGGGCCCTTTTACAGCATCCATTTTGACATGTCATAGCAGGGCAAACACAGGTGAAATTGATCAAAGTCATTATAGTCCCGTTCTATTTAGTGTGTCACGGCCGTTCCAGTGAGCAGGGCTGGCATGCTAGCTCATACAAGGGACCAGGCCCACCGAAATGGAACAGGGCCATAACCGTTTCGGTACGGTTTCCAATTTGATCAACATGTTGCCTCGAAACGGTGTGCAACCATGGGTGTATTAAAGCTATAGTGCGTGACTATTTTATTTTAATGAACATCTGTTCCATTCAAGCCATTGCCAAATAAGTTGGTACAAAGCTAATTGAGCCTATTAGTTCCACAAAACTCTCTCTGTATTTCACAGTACAGTGGTGTGAAAAAGTGTTTGCCCCTTCCTCATTTCCTGTTCCTTTGCATGTTTGTCACACTTAAGTGTTTCGGAACATCAAACCAATTTAAACAATAGTCAAGGACAACACAAGTAAACACAAAATGCAATTTGTAAATGAAGGTGTTTATTATTAAAGGTGAAAAAAAAAATCCAAACCTTCATGGCCCTGTGTGAAAAAGTGATTGCCCCCCTTGTTAAAACATACTATAACTGTGGTTGTCCACACCTGAGTTCAATTTCTCTAGCCACACCCAGGCCTGATTATTGCCACACCTGTTCACAATCAAGGCATCACTTAAATAGGAGCTGCTTGACACAGTAAGGTCCACCAGAAGATCCTTAAAAGCTACACATCATGCCGAGACCCA
Organism: Percina caprodes; assembly: GCA_013375575.1. NCBI lineage: Eukaryota > Metazoa > Chordata > Actinopteri > Perciformes > Percidae > Percina > Percina caprodes. The sequence continues at coordinate 605,284 of JABXJD010000312.1, read as the reverse complement.
AAGAAATTCAGGAACAATTGAGAAAGAAAGTAATTGAGATCTATCAGTCTGGAAAGGGTTATAAAGCCATTTCCAAAGCTTTGGGAATCCAGCGAACCACAGTGAGAGCCATTATCCACAAATGGCGAAGACATGGAACAGTGGTGAACCTTCCCAGGAGTGGCCGGCCGCCCAAAATTACCCCAAGAGCGCAGCGGCGACTCATCCAAGAGGTCACAAAAGACCCCACAACAACGTCCAAAGAACTGCAGGCCTCACTTGCCTCAGTTAAGGTCAGCGTTCATGCCTCCACCATCAGGAAAAGACTGGGCAAAAATGGCCTGCATGGCAGAGTTCCAAGGAGAAAACCACTGCTGAGCAAAAAGAACATCAAAGCTCGTCTCAATTTCTCCACAACACATCTTGATGATCCCCAAGACTTTTGGGACAACATTCTGTGGACCGATGAGACAAAAGTGGAACTCTTTGGAAGGTGTGTGTCCAAGTATATCTGGCGTAGAAGGAACACTGCATTTCATAAAAAGAACATTATACCAACAGTAAAATATGGTGGTGGTAGTGTGATGGTCTGGGGCTGTTTTGCTGCTTCAGGACCTGGAAGACTTGCCGTGATAAAAGGAACTATGAATTCTGCTGTCTACCAAGAGATCCTGAAGGAGAATGTCCAACCATCTGTTCGTGTACTCAAGCTGAAACGAACTTGGGTTCTGCAGCAGGACAATGATCCTAAACACACCAGCAAGTCCACCACCGAATGGCTGAAGAAAAACAAAATGAAGACTTTGGAGTGGCCTAGCCAAAGTCCTGACCTGAATCCTATTGAGATGTTGTGGTATGACCTTAAAAAGGCCGTTCATGCTCGAAAACCCTCTAATGTAACTGAATTAGGACAATTCTGCAAAGATGAGTGGGCCAAAATTCCTCCAGGACGCTGTAAAAGCCTCATTGCACATTATCGCAAACGCTTGGTTGCAGTTGTTGCTGCTAAGGGTGGCCCAACCAGTTATTAGGTTTAGGGGGCAATCACTTTTTCACACAGGGCCATGATGGTTTGGATTTTTTTTCACCTTTAATAATAAACACCTTCATTTACAAATTGCATTTTGTGTTTACTTGTGTTGTCCTTGACTATTGTTTAAATTGGTTTGATGTTCCGAAACACTTAAGTGTGACAAACATGCAAAGGAACAGGAAATGAGGAAGGGGGCAAACACTTTTTCACACCACTGTATGTCCATGTTTACAAAATGGTGTCTGGCGACTTCTGTAAGCAGTAGCTTGTTTATGCTTTATTAATGCGTTTTACGTCCCCACTGAGAAAAGATAACAGCAATGTTCAGCTTTAGAGATGAAGAGGACATGAAGATAATAAGACAATTACCTCGTCTTTTTTTTTAAACCTCCATGTTCTCCTTGATTTGACTGGATAAATGCTACTAGCAACTGTGTGGAGGAGGGGTGGGGATGTGTGGATGCGCCAACAATGTTGTTGTCATTACTTTGAATTTTTCATAGGGGCGACAGACACTACATACTAGGGTTGGGCGGTAATACTGTATACCACAGGGTCTTAAAAAGCAACAGTATCAGTTTCAATACCGTCATTAAAAAAATGCAATGCACTTGTAACTATATGAGACAAGAATGAAATATTAAATATAATTTATTTAATGCCTAAAAATCCTTATGTGTGGGTGTCATCATGTGACAGTATGGAGGAGGGGGGGCATGTTGTGCACTGAGTGACCTGGTCTCGAAGAAGAACACAACTTCGACATTTGGGATTCCAATCTAATGAGAAGGGAGAGGTGTTTCAGTATTAGTGTTTGGTATTCAGTTTCTGAACGGTATAGGCACAAGCCAACAGATTGGTGACGCCGTCTGAGCCTTACGTCATCATTTTTAATAAGTCACGTTAATACCGTATACCTCAGTAACATAGAGAGGAGGTTTGACGGTATCAAAATTTGGATACCACCCAACTCTACTACGCACTATGGCTTTTAGAGAAAGGCGTGTAGCTGGCTTTGGGAAGTTTTTTTCTCATTTGGTGGGCATGTCACAGGTGTTACCCAATCAGCAGTGACTTGCATGTTAACCTGTGGTATTAAAAAGGCAGTGTGCTTGCTCCCTATACACAAAAAATGTGGGGGCTTATACTGCGGCAGTTAATTTGGGTCTTACAGCTATAAATACATGGAATACATACAAATTACAGTGCATTACTTTTCGTAGCTATATTTACGAATGGTTCATGAGACTAGCCTGCCCAGATAGATGTATTCTCCATGTCCTGCCTCTTTTTCAACACATGCAGCCAGGAAATTACAAGCTTAAGAAGAGTGTGCATATGCACTTACTTTTCTCAAGTGGTTTCTCTGTGTATATGGATTGTAGGTAAATATGCATGTGAACCCATGTGTGATGACAGACAAATCTCTGCACAATGCACTTGAACCCTAAAGCGGTACTAAATCAGTTGGAGTTTTTGTTTCAGATTAAACACAGTGGATTCTATTATTCTCATATGCAGAAAGGTGCAGCAGTATTCCATAAACAACAGAATATGTGCTCTTTTCATCAGTGCTCCTCCCCTAACTATAGTTTCTCTAATTGAATCAAATTGCCCTGAGTCATTTTCTTTCAAAGTTTATATGTAATATGGATCAGGTCCTTTCCATCAGAAACTTTTTACATGGTTTTAATTTGAAAGGCATATGCATTAGGCCGATGACTGGCTTCAGTCAGTTGTGAATCTCTCTCTGTCTATTGGCTCACAAGATGTAACATTAGGGCACAGCTTGTGCCATTTTGAGAATGGAGCCCTTTAAGGCTTCTCATAGAAACAATATTTGAGGTGCACACACACAGACACACACACACACACACACACACACACACATATATATATATATATATATATATATATATATATATATATATATATATATATACCCCAGTATATACACTAGTGTCCTCAGTATGTGGCCTGAAGAGCCCACATGCAGAAAGTTCCTCAACACAGAGCTGATGATGGAGCACTAATTCATTCTCTCTCTTTGCCCATGCATGCTAATTTGTTTTTCCTCCCCCCTCTTAGCCAGACCTCCTGCTTCAATCAGTTTCTATTTATTTAGTTCAGTTTTTCACTCATTTTCTCTGTGTTATGCTTCACATCTCTCAACTCTTAACCATTTTCATTAATCATCTTTCCGAGGCAGTTTCTCGTATGTTTTTAATTTAATTTCCCCCACTCTATTGTGTGCTTTTGCACACACACACCCACACACACACACACACACACACACACACACACACACACACACACACACACACACACACACACACACACACACACACACACACACACACACAAACCATTATTTATACAGGGTAGGTTGGCTGAGCATGCAGCGACGGCCTGTTTACAGTTTTACTTAAAACTGAATATAATATTGCATAATATAACAGGAACAGACAAAAACAGAACACAACAATAAACAAACAGAATTGCTTAAAGTTACAGACAGGTATGAAGGAATTATTTTTAATGTTTTTGAGATGGCAGAGGGGTATAAAAGCTTTAATTTCTGGCGGCCTTGCAAATAATTCCAGTGAAAGTAATCTTTACTCTCTTGCAAATGCCTTCTGAAGCATTAGTTAATCAGTGCAGCAAGCCTCAAAGTGTCTTAAATGAACCACAGTTCCAGAGAAGTAAAGATAAAATGTAATGGTGGCGATTTTCTGATAAGGGCTTTCTAAAATGAAAAATAGCAGTTGCATCTCACGTGCAGGGAAGGCCGACCAACCATATAATTTAAAATGGTGGGTATTGTAATTATCTGCAGTAGTAAATGCCCTCCTCTTCTCTTCTAGACTCAGATTTCTTATGAAATCTGAGTCTCAACTCTAAGGTGCAGCCTTTGTTAATGAGTAATGACATTCTTTGTCCTGGCTTTTGTCATACTGTAACATATGCGGTGATCTTAAAAAACTGTTGCTTTATGCACTTATAGAAAACCAAGTCTGTTAAATAACTGCTGGACTTTACAGATGATTAAACAAAGATTGATTATAATCTAAAGTAGTTCTTGAAGTGGAACAATTTGTTTTATCTGACACTTTTTGTTGAATATATTTTCTCTGTAACCCTGTGGTTATGCTCAATTCAGAGCACATTTAATTACACCACATACACAGCAGCAAATGGACTCCAGTAACCTTTTGACCAAACTCCACTTGTAAAAATCCACTTGTTATTCAACTATGCATATTTTATTGACAGTGACAGTTACTAACAGTGAGAAACACTGTTACAAGCACCTACAGTAATTACCCACTTTATGGGCTCCTACAGAACGATGAATGTGCATTCTTGAAGTGAACAGTATTGATGTCTACGTCTGTAAGAGTATGATAATATTTTGAGGGAAAATATTTTTCTCCTAAGACTAAAGCTAGCTTGACTTGGTGTAACTTCAGGAAATCTGATTCTCGGGATATTTTCCTCGCTGACAGCCAACCCCAGCCCCTTTTCTTTTGACTGTGTTGAACTAAATTTGTCATGGTGGATGGTATAATGAAAATCCATTAAAAGAACTAGGGCTACACAAAACAAGTTATTAGATCATTTTTAGTGGTATAAGAAGTTTGAGGTGTAGCCAACGGAGAGGGTCTGCAACTGTGGCCTGGAAAGCTGGAGTCAACATGAGGCACTTCCAACACAATGTGGCCACTAATTATATTTACAGCTGGTTCAGGACCAGCCCTGCCAATAAGAGCCCATAACAGGGACATGGTTAATGGCCAATAGACTACACTGCACATTTATATTAGCTTGAGCTCTCTTTTCTGGCCTGTTTCAGTCACACTCAGTAAAGATGTCAGAAAATCAGAAATAGTTAATGAAAAGCTCAACGCTTTATCACATGTAATATACAAATTTTAAGAACAATTGTTAAAGGTAATGCTGTTGTGGACTGACACCCGTATTTGCATTTATGAAGTTTATAGATAAGCGATGGATATCGAATGGGTAAAACAAACCTGATGGCTTCCAAAGACTCATAGATAAATCAAAATGCAGTTCTCTCAATGATCTATTATTATACACAATCTGATACATTATTGTTCGATTTTATTGACTTTTTTATTGCTCGTATCTGTTGTCATGCTCATGACATAAGGTTATGGTTGGTTAGATGCTGTGTGACGCTGCTATTAGTCCTGCTCATTTCCTTAAATGTAAATAAAAAATGCCAGTGTTCATAGAACTACTGGCAAATATTGATACTACGCTAATCTATACATGTGCTATACCAATGTTTATACAGTAATACATATTTTCTGCAGTTAGTAGACAACAAATACATGTACAGTACCATTTTCACTAACAGGAAATGACACAAGATGTGCAATTGCAAATGTCAATCAAAATGTGAATTTTCAAACTTACTTACTTACTAAAGAAACATACAGAAAGTTGGGGCAACTGGGGATCCCCCTTTCTGTTAAATACTCTCATCTTTCCAGCTCAAGCCTACAGCATCCATTCAATAACTGTTTTCACAGGCTGAGCAGGGTTCTCTATGACAATTAAACTGACCTTTTGTGTGTAAAATTAGTGACATGTCCTTTTGCTTGCTTTTTTAACAAAAGAAAAAGAAAATAAGTTTTCCAATACAGGTCTAATACTCAATTTTTTTTTATTTTCCTTCCTTTCGGATTCGCTCCTGGAGCTGAATCACCTCTGTCAGGGACTTGAAATCTGTGAGTAGCTACCTCTTACTGACATCATTGATTATACTCAATTTAGTCATTTTCCCATTATGACAACACTACATACTCTAAACCCTTTTTTATTAGTATTTACAGTAGTATGGGATTGGGACAGCATTAGTTTGACTGTAGGTATAGGCACTGCAGGTATAGCAGTCGGTAGTTAATCCTCTGCCCCAGAGAGCTCAAAGCCTCTCAGCCCTGTCGCGTTCTGTTACTGTTAATCTGAACTGGATGCATTGCCAACGGGCTGACCCACTGCCTGCAACCCTGCCACGGCTAAAGTCAGCATCGACGTCACTTAGAAAGGCAAGGGTGACCTGTGCCAGTGTGCTGTAATGTGAGAATTACCAATTACCTGCCAATGTGCCAGTTACCTGGTTTAAAATGCCAATGACCTTTGATAACATTTTGAAACAGCAAGTGTTGGAGTTATTTTGGTGGATAAAGTAATTATTTTCACATTTTAAAGTCATATAATTAAAAAAGGAGATCCTATAACTATATGAATATATATATATATATATATATATATATATATATATATATATATATATATATATATATATATATATATATATATATATAGGGCTGTAACGATATGCAAAATAAAAATAGCTAGCTAGCTGGTTGGGGGCTGACTGTGGATGTGTCCCCGGGTCGGGGCTGTAATGATAGTGGATGGTTGCTAGCTAGCTGGCTGGGGGCTGACTGTGGATGTGTCCCCGGGGTGGGGCTGTAATGATAGTGATGGTTGCTAGCTAGCTGGTTGGGGGCTGACTGTGGATGTGTCCCCGGGTGGGGCTGTAATGATAGTGGATGGTTGCTAGCTAGCTGGCTGGGGGCTGACTGTGGATGTGTCCCCGGGACGGGGCTGTAATGATAGTAGATGGTTGCTAGCTAGCTGGCTGGGGGCTGAGATAGTAGATGGTTGCTAGCCAGTGTTGCCAAGTCTGCTTATTCTAAGCGACTTTGGGCTTGTTTTTCTGTAAAGTCGCTTACAAATATGTTTACAAGTATGGTAGTCGCGTTTTTTTTGGGCTTGTTACTAAAGTGTAGTTGCTTATTTGGGCTTGTTCCCAGCTCCATAATAAGTTGTCAAGCAGGTATTTTATGTTATTTAAACGTAATAGGTTCCCTCGGTCCCGCCCCTTCCCCATACACACTGGAGACAGCAGAGTTATTTCCCGCCCACTTCCTGCTTCTAATTGGCTCTGACCAATGTGGCAACGTGTACCAGCCAATCAGAGGCAGAGCAGGGCAATCTGTTTCTTTCTGGTTAGGAAAATGCACGAGTAGCGACTGATGGTGACTGGACTGTTGGAGAGTTTTTGGAGGAATAATGCCCGGGATAAAGTGGGTGAAATACGGGAAGAAATATAACAAAGACTGGGAGAAAGAGAAAGGGGTAAAAGAATGGATTCAACTCGTCATGGGGAACAACTCAAAACCACTGTGAAAAAGTATATATTTAGACTTAGACTTCTCTTTATTAATCCTTTTGGGATGACTCCCGCGGGAGCAGCAGTTTTAGCAAGAAAAAAATAGATAAAAAAGACAGTATAAAGACAACAAAATAACAGTAATAATAATAACAACGATAAGAACATTCGTCAAATAAAGACAATAAATTATTATCAAAGTGATATCCCATCAGTTTTCTAATGTTAAATAATGTTAAAAGGTGGTTTAACTCCCTCCCTCCATTGTCCTGAAGCTCAGGGGGAGAAAATAAAACTCTAACATGTGGACAGTTTACCAATCTGTCCACATGGATGGAAATTGACAATCCGTCCCCACGGATTGTAAAACCGTGCACACCGTTTATTTATTTTTATTTTCCAGGATCTTAGGGGGGCTCCGTAGAAAAAGTCGCTTGTTTTGGGCTTGTTTTCACAGGCCTGGTTGCTTATTTGTCTCGCAAGATCTGGCAACACTGTTGATGTGTCTGAGGCAGAGGACAAGGGTGTACTTGCTGGCTAAATTACCATTAGATTAGTCGTCTATCTATACAGTTAGCATTACTGATGAATTGTTGTTATATACTAAAAATACCTGGGTGTGTTGAACGGTGTCGTAATCTTACGTTAACCACCAAGAATAACATTAGCATTAGCGACTTGTCAACCTGTATATACAGACTGTAGACTGTATATATATATATATATATATATATATATATATATATATATATATATATATATATATATATATATATATATATATATATATATATATATATATATATTGTTGTCAACCGGCAATTTTACAGTAGGCACCAAAGCACTTTTCCTCTTTGTTCCCCCTACAGGTTGGGAGGGTAATTGTCCATTACTGTTACATTACCATTATTCTTATTTCTCATTCCAACGAGATAATGAACCACTGAAACAATTTTGGAAACATTATTTTAAGCAAAAGAATCTTTGGTGTTGGATCAATCAATATTGAAATCAATCAATATCAATAAATAAGGTATCTGTTATATAACTGTGTTGCAAAGTGGGATGTAATCAATGACAAAACAATGCCACGTGGCAGGAAAAAGTTGTATTATGTTTACTGAGAGAGACCCCCCCCCAAAAAAAAGAATCATGGTTTGCATCAAACCGTGGGTCAAAATCGTGATACGAACCAAAACCTGGGTTTGGTGTATAGTTGCAGCCCTAATATAATGTGTGAATTCTTATCTGATCTGTGTGAATTTCCTGCTACTTGAAAGCAAAGAAGATGGCTGCTGCTGGTAGCAAACAACGGTCTTTCAAATTGGCTTTCGGTGCGACTCTGGATGACTTGGAGTTAAGCACTGAAGTCATTCTTAAAAAAGGAAGTTGTGTTCGGAGTTTTGCCGACCGGATACGGCAAAGTTTAATCTGTCAGCTCTGGTTGGTGGTGGTGCTATCCTATTGCGTGCAGAGGGCCTCCCCTCGGATTGAATCCTACTGGTGACTTCCCAGACCCAACATCTTGATGATATGGGTCTGGCTTGTCAGGCTACCATGCTTTAATAATTGTAATAGAAGAGCCACAAAAAAAGAACACAATCTTTACATGGGTACTAATAAATCATTGCTAACCTATTAGCAAATGTACAGCTTTGGCTTGGAAACAGCAACAGAAGTTAAATTTAAAACATCCAAGTTTAAAAGCCTGCATGAGACATTTATGTGAAACATCAGAAGTTTTCCCCAAAGAGAGATTACTTTTTCAAATGTAGAACAGAACAAAAAATCCCCAACCTTTCCCCTGTATGATCTGGAGCTATTTACCGTATCAAAGGCTACATACCCAATTGATTTTAAGCATTTGTTATCATTGGGGTATGGTTTTAGCTGGCTAGATGCCGTGTGTACAATATCAGTGCACACAATGTTTTTTATCTTTCATTACCTTACCTCTGTTTATTTAGATTCTGATCTGGTGTACATTAAAGCCAAAAATACAATGATCGTAAGTCACCAAAGGATTATCACATTTTATGTTGTAATGATTTATCAACACAGGCAGTGACTCAGTATAGGAGAATTTGGGGCCTTTCAGTTTCCTGCTAAGAGTTAAATATGCAGTTCAAAGGAATTATTATGAAGAAAGTGGCCTGTTATAAAACCATGCTTTTCAGTTGTAATGGATCAGTGCAAAACGGGTTGTATTGTAGACTTTTAAAATAAAGTCTTTGTTGTTTGTGGCTTGTGATCTAATTTAAAGACAGCATTAGGGGTTTGTCTTTGAATGGATAAAAAGGACTGCATTTGTTTATTTTCTAACCAGAGTTAATTTTTTTCGTTTGCGTAGTCATTTCCAATTGTCCTAAGGACTTTTGGATGTTTCACAAACCCATTTACATTGTTAGTTTGATGAGTCACATTATATTGTTCTTGCAGTGACACTTACAGCAACAAAAATATATGGTCTTTAGTGCGAATGAATAAAGGACAACGTGAGACAGAAAGTGGGAGAATGTGTATTTGCAAGCTTTTTCATGCATGTTTGTTGGGTGAAAAGATGTTTGTTGCATATTTTTTAGCCTGTTGCCAGCTGGTTGACTAACCCCACTCTACCATAACTCGTACCTACATACAGTAAATCTGTCTTGTTATATTTAATGAGAGACTAAGTATTGCTAATTGCTCATTTCAATTGCACCAGATATGTATGTTAATTGATCCTTCCCTGACCAGTTAACCAAAACCTCTGTTTTGGTTGTGTAATTGTGGCTGGGGAAAAGCATGATTAGCATTCTTCTGGGGAGTTGAGTCTCATGAGTTTTATTTAGCGACAAAGAAAAGGATCGACATGTGAGAGTCCAATTGTGCAGCTTCTATTTACATTCACAAAAGTGCTTGTTTTGCCATTGACAGGCTTAGATTAATATTCTAAGTGTCAACATTGTGGAAAGGATGTCTAAAGAGGTTGACCTTTCTGTTAAAAAGTAAGATTATTTCTTTTTAAAACAAGGTTGTCTTGTGCAGGAACATATATTGTATTTGAGGAAAATGTATTGTAGCCCTGGGATGGCCTTGTTCCCTCTTGTTTGGCATATGTAAGATAAGACACTTTCAGAAATTACTGGAGCAAAGTGCTCCTGATAAACATTTGGAACAAAATGTACCTCATACAATATCTTAGAGTAATAGACAAATCTAGAAGGCCAGGAGAGGAGGAGGGAGCGAGAGTGATACTGGGTCTAGTGCACATCTCGCTATTGTCTCAGGATTAGGGCAGAGAGATGTCCGGGGTCAGATCTGGAAAAACTGTGTTGTTGGTCAGGGTGAGCTAGTCTGGATGGAATTCTGAACCATACACACATGATTGTATTGTGTACAATATCATTTTCACTAAAGTTAGTTCTAACTTAACTAAGCAAATCCTGAGTATTGATTTCCTGATCTACCAGCAACAAACACTAAAACTTAAAGGTGCAGGGTGAAGTGACCTTTGGGCCAGATCAGAATCTGACAAAGTTTTTCCTTCACTTGTCACTTGACTTTCTTTTGTTCGACCTGATATTCATCTCATCTATTCATCTGTTCCTTCACCGCGGCAACGGATAAACGGTATGAAGACATTAATTGTGTTTAGCAATAGGGCTACAACAACTAATCGATTCAATAGATTTTAAAAAGTAGTTCACTTTCATCATTGATTAGTTGGGACTATATTATGATGCACAGCATCATACACGTGTCTCTCAGAGTCAGATCTCATTTTGAAACCCAGATACAGTAAGTTTTGGAAAAAGTAGTGAAAATGTAAAACCTGACACACAGCAGTTTCCTCAGGGAAAGCGCTCATTTAGATTTTCCTGCTGAGATTTATATTCAAAATGACACAGTAGATTTTGTCCTACATACAAGGAGCTTATACTTGGAAAGCATTAACAGAAATGGAATTCAAAAGTGTTCCATTTTCTTCAAACATTTCACAAAACCCCAATAGTTTATGTATAAGATAAAAAGAGACAATATTAGGCATTATCAAAACATAATGCTCCAAATGTTTTGGAACAATAAACTATAGTTTGTCTGAGTTAGTAACACGCTTCAATTGTTGTTCTTTATTACAAACACTTAATCAGGCTGTCACAACTTCACCCAAAATGAATTATTGGATAGTTATGAGACGTGTGGAAGAGACAGCTGCAATTGGAGTGGTTAATGTTGTTGTGAAACGAGCATTTTTTGCTCGAGCAGGTAGCAAAAGAGAGACAGATAGTTTGAATGTTTGACTATAGGCTGCATTCTTGAATTGATTTTCTCATTTTAATCCCCAATGAAATTTTTTCTCACCAAATTTAAAAAGCAAAAATGCCGGGTTTGATTGTTTTCTAAATAGTGCTTGTGCAAAAATATCAGAGAAGATTACTGGGAGTTCGTTGGCAACCCAGTCAAATATTTACTTCCTTTGGCAAAATTTTGCAAATACCAAGATTCAGACGACTTTAAGGTTTTTCTCAAAACAGCAAGGACACAGAGATTATCTGTTACAGAGGACGCAAAAACCACATTCCCACATACAGTACCCTCACACACAGACACACATGCACACCATCCAGACACCCCTTTGAGCTTCCTCGAGGATGAATCATCCAGGGGTCTGATGTGGTCAACAATGACCAGTGTTTCCGTGTTTGCTCAGATTTCGCCCTCACAGACACATGGGACTTGCTAGGTTGAGAAGCTGCGTTTAGCTTAGTCATCACAAAGTTTCCTTCATTCCCACGATTTGTCCAGTGGTTGCTGACTCAATAAAAGATGACATCTTTTCGACTGAAACTATACAGCTAGGCTTCTAAATATCCTTTGTGACATTTGAATACATTTCCAGTGAATTAACAGTTGTGTTACCTGGGTATGTCTTACAGATCTGGTCTATACAAGACCTTCAAAAAGTACGCCACCAATTTAGCATTATGCTCTTATAACATTGTCTGACTCATCATGAAGAGTTTTAAAAAAAAAAATTAATCTTGATTGCCGAGAGTTGGTTCAAAGATTTGGATGTGTTTTGGTAGTAGCAACGGTACACGCTTTCTGTCTGATAAATGGGCGTAACCTCATTTGAAAGTCTAGTGAACATTATGTGGATGGATGAAAAGTTAATATTTGCTTTTGCTAAGATTAAATATATACATAGCTAAAAGCCATATTTAGTATTAATAAAATTTGTTCTGTTAGGGCATCCTTGAGTGTTGATTGATGTTAGCTCATCCATGTTACCAGAGCTCATGAGCGTTTGTTCTTGAGATGGAAACAGGTCTCAAACAAAGTCAATTTTCACGGAATTTATCCATCTGACAAAATGCCCTTTTATTGTTTCCTGGTGTGTGTGGCTTGGAAAGAATTATTCCAATATTTACTTACTACATGGTGACTATGGGGCAAAAAGAATCGGTCATAATCTGTGTTCATGCTTCACTTCTCCCATTGGAATCAGTGGACCTTTTTCACAGTAGACATTTTGACTTGTCATAAAAGCACAGCTGAAATTGATAACCTTAACAATGGTTCAATTCCATCAAGTGTCCCAGTAAGCTATTTCAGTGAGTCAGCATGCCCAATACCAGGGCCTCTTCTGAGTGGAATGCAGCCATCATTAATGGTTTTGAATATGCCTGTGCTTTTCCTACTATGACAGGTCAACATGTCTGCCATGAAAAAGGTCTATACACTCAGGACCTGCCGCCGTCCTCCTAAAGAAGCGTGCCAGTGGAGAAACCCACGTGACACAGATACAGAAAACTACTCTGAGTTGGGTCGTCTCAGTTCTAAACCCTCTTTGGCCATATTTTGTGTATCTTCTTCCCTCTCTGTCTTACTATCTTTCTGTGTGTGTGTGTGTGTGCGTGCGTGTATCACGCTCTCACCCACACATAAACAAAATGACACGTACACATGCTCTGACACACACTCGCAGTCGGATCTGGAAGAGATTGTAAGAGATGATTGAATGCATCGCAGACGTCTGCCGTCACTGAAATTCCTTTATTCTTTCTGATAATTTACCAGACCAGTGGTGGTGGTATGTGCAGCTTTTCCATTATACAAACATGTCTGAAACAGTCACGACTGTCACATTGTACCAACAAACTTAAGCCTGGGGGGGGGGACATTGTTTGAGTATTTCACTTTGTTTTATCGTCAAATATGTTTTTTCAAAAGCCACTAAAGATCCTAACTGGAGATAGGTCTGTTCTTTGTTTGAGCAGTCGGTGGAGCATGTGACCAGGCAGTATATTTTGGGCCTGTTAAAACAGTCACATATGTGTGGAAAGTTCTGCAGTCGTCTTTATTTTGCATGACATGCCAATAAATAAATGAATGTACCTTACATTAATTAAAATCAGCAGCCTTTTAGGAAATTCATTTTGATATGCACTTTTGTTTCTGCAGGCTCTGCACCTTTTGCAGCATGATTACTATATAATGAACAGTCACATAGGCTCCTCCAGTAACACAAGGACATCAGTTGAGCCACATCAATCATTCGTCTCTATGAGAACCAGATGAAATATATTGAACACAAAGTAGTGAAGTAATGGCCTGGAACGCCAGGACCTGTTATTATACAGTGTGTTGATCTTTTGTGTTGTGGTAAAATGGCTTTGCCAAAAGAGCACATTATCACAAATTAGTGATGGTCCTTAGTGTATGGCTTACCTAAGGCAACCGTTTTGTCTCCAGACATGCCAGTTTTGCTTACACTAAATGAAAGAATCCAGGTCTGAAGAGATGTAGCTCCAGGAAGTCATGTAAATGTAAAACAAGCGGTTTCACCCTGTCTGTTTTCCATTATACTAATTTAAGCAAAGAATAAAGGTAAACTTCTCTGAGGCAATAAATAATGTCTGTTATACTGACAGGTTACAGCACAAATTATGTGACTGTGTGCTGAAGGAAGGTAAAGGCTGTAATTTGGGAAAGGAGAGGAACAAATGCAATATTTTTATGGCTCTTCACACAAGCAGATCACCACGTTATTTATGATTCTGTCAGCGCAGCCTACATAGAGGGGTTGGGATATTTTTGTCAAGTATCCCTACCAGCAGGAAGGGGATGGCCCGCTGTATATCACAATCTGGAAATGTCAACTAATCCCATCAAAAGGCCAAAATGAATCATGTGTTAGTCCGTCTCTTTATGCTTTCTTTCCCTACTATATGTGGCTCTCAGCCCCAAGTCCATTCATTCCTACCGGAGGACGTAAATCTTCAAAACATTTTGTAAAAGTCTCATAGCATTCCTAAAACAGCTGGACACTGTAGTTTTTAGCAAACATTTCTCAAATGGGAGTAAATGGTGCACTATTGTCAGCAAGTGAGTATTTATAACAGCAGGATGGTGTATGTGGTATTGATTCAAAATAAAAAACTAACAATGTTCATTGTAATAAGGGAACAATGTTAGCCAGTGCAAAATGTATGACTTTATTTGTTTTATATCTGCATTTGGACACACACACACACACACACACACACACACACACACACACACACACACACACACACACACACACACACACACACACACACACACACACAATTATTGTTAGTAGGACACAGGTTTAGGTCTTTTAAAGGAATTTCCTAACAAGAAGAAAAAAATATAACCAGCCTTATCCTTTATTTAATTTGGGTTTACCATAATCTATATTATAAAATATTCCACTTGTATAAAAAAATTTTTTTCTTTTATTTACCCGAGCCTATTCAAAACACAATTATTTGTTTATGTTAATTATTTCCAACCTTTCTATCTTTTATGTGTGCACTCATCTGCTGCGTGTGTGTGTGTGTGTGAGGCTTAATGGAAGAGCTGCAAATACTTTCCATTTATAGGTCAAAAGTCAATTCCATCTATGTGCACGCTGCACGCTTCTTCTGTTTTTCAGGTTAGACCGAGATAAAAGTCAGTGATGGAAGTTTCCTTTTATGCACGTACAATCATTTTCTGCTCATTTTCTGTGGATGGTGCTTCAAAAATCAAATGTTTGGTTGAGTGTTGCATTTTCTTGTACAGACCATATTTTAGGTGGAATTATTCCTCTATTTCCATACTGTAAGCATTAAACCTGTTTTGCAGCATGTCAAATGTGGAACTGAGTTTTATCACCATTTAGGAGGAATTAAAAAAGCCATCTGTTTCTAAAAGACTTAAAAAAAATCTAATAAGCTTCTGTATTGAAATAAAAATGTCAGTGTACATTGGCATTTATATTCATCATAATTTTTGTAGTTGAAACTTTATGGGGCCTTCTGTTGTGAGGACCATTTTATTCGATTTCAAAAGGTCACGTCCCATAAAACGCAAATTACTGTCAACAAAAAGTAAGTCACTGTATTTTGCCACACAACTGTACTGTAAAGTTGTTTTTTCATTCTCGCCACATATGTTTTATTATGTGCAGCGGCGTTGTTATCCATTTTTGACATAGCGTGTCTTTGTGAGAGGAAAATGGTTCAGCAATGATTTCAGTAGCTTCTTGTTTCAGATCGTATGTTTGTTTTTACTGCCTCAAACGTTCAAATGGTAAAAACTATCTCTGCCTTAATAGACCATAAATAATCTTTTATGTGCTCTTGTTTTTGTTTTTCTGATAAGTTATAGCATCATCTTTGGAAGATAAAAGCTGCTCATCTTCCTTTACGCTCTCTGGTAAAGTCTTCCTTTCTCCCTCCTGCTGGAGGACAGTAATCAGTTAACTCCACAGACAGGAGCTCTATCCTTCTTTTTCCATCTTTTTAAATACACTTTCTTACGCCTTTTTTTTATTGGATCTCAGTATGAGGTTTTCCATGGTAGTCACCTCACAGTGCACACACTAAATCTTTGATCAGCAATTTTTCACTGACTGGTGTGTTTATCTGCGTTTAAGAATGTGTTACATCCTTGGAGAGTGTGTAGTTCTAATGACTTGGACACGGCCTTTGACACACTGTTTGCTGTTGGTGGAATCTCCTGCATAGTATCTCGAAAAAGTGTTGTTAGGCCACAGCCGCTGAATCTCCTCTCCGATTGAAATAACATGCACATAAACAAAACTGTCAGGGGTGTGACAAAGTGGAAACATCTGCGTGTGATCATGTGAAAGAGGGTCAGAATGTAAAATAATGAGTAGATGTAGTCCAAAAAACACATCAGCAAGGAAACTAAACAAACTACAAAACTAAACAATTTTCCCAGGAAAATCTGTCATAAACGTAACTGCAAAACCCTGAATATCTACTCCTTCCTAACCCCTGCAGACCAAAAACTGTAAGAAAGTGAGCAAAATGTGTCATTATTTAAGCAATACAAATAAAAATAAAATAATAAGCATGTCACCAAAGAAGCTATCATGTATTACTAGAAAGGAAACCAAGCTTGCACTGCTGTACGTACACATTTCCAGATGCCATGACCCTGCTTGAACTCTAACTTACACATCCATATTGATTCAGTCTGTCTCCCCCTGTATTACCTTTGTCCCCGCTATCACCCCCTCTCTTTTTCCCACTCTGTCTAACTTTCTTCGTCCCTCTCTTTCCTTTCTTGTCTCCTCAGCTGTCTGCTCACCAGCTGTGCTCAGATGGCTAAGAGGAGCAGACACGATGGGTTTTATTAGAGCGTACCCACACACAGACGCCCACGCAACCATACATGCATCCCAGAATGACCCGCCACAACAGGGATCCTGGACTTCTGTCCTTGTGTCAAGAGATTTCTCTCTCTTCTCATTTTCACATTTTTTTCCCTGTCTAAAACCACATCAATATGAAACAGATGCCCCTGACAACAAGTTTAACTGCAGAAAAACTTGGAATTTGGCTGTTTCTCAGCTCTAATTGGATTAGTGTTTCTTTTCTGTGTGTTTGACTAATATGAACTAATATGATTAGACTGCAGCTTTAGGCCCAGACAATGATGAAAGTTTGTTGTAAAAACAGGGTGATTTAATAAGCTTTGTTAAGTCAGTATTTCCCTCAAGGTATATGATTTATCCCAATGCTTATAAGAAATATCTGCTTGATAGCCGGCAGAAGTCTCTACTGCTCCTGCTCTTTGGCCCCCACATTGCGGAAGCAGCAGATCATCTGGGTAACGTTTGGCTCCATGATAGCTTCATGCACCACTGAGCAACTCTCATTGGAATGAACGGGTCTCCACCTTGAACACTGTATTCAGTTCTTATTATACATCTATGGTTCTTGCATAGCACATATGCTGTTGTCACAGTGGCAGATTTAGAATTCAAACGTCTTGCCAACTTTAAAACAATGGGTCCTTGATTTCAGAAGAGGCAGATTAATTCCAGCTGCTCAATTGCAGTCGGTTAGCGTCAATTTTGTCAGCTGAAATTATGTCGCTGGCAGATTTGATCAGCTATAGCTGTCTAGTTAATTAAGCTAAAGTTAGCGTCAAACGTAAACAAAAGGCAATTTACCGTAATATACACTTCATGGCTACATACTGTACATGATATCATTCTAATAGATAAGGCTCAAGCTACATATCCTAGGCAGAAACTCAGCATCCTCACTCGTTGATAATCCATGCAGAAGGCAAAGACATGAAGAAACAACATTTATTCTTGTATTTCCATATAGAGCTAGCTAGTGTTAGTATTATAAACATGATATAGAAAACATCAAAACAAAATTATACTTGTATCATATTCCAACATAACCCTGTATTTTCAATTTCCTCGCTGGAGTCATCCCAAAAGGATTAATAAAGAGAAGTAAGTCTAAGTCTATTGATGCTTAGCTGACTTTAATCTAGGAGTGGCTCTCATACAGTGTGAAAATTCAACTTTGGTATTTTATGTAACTGCTAACCCCACAAAGTATGAAGTGCTCCTTGGTCTTGGATGGAACGCTGGGTTACTATAGTAGGTAGTAACCTCTGGCTCATGTCTTTGGTTTTGGAAAGGCTGATAAAAAGACGCAACCCTTCAAAATCTTTCCTAGTGCCCCATTCACATGAGGAGAAGATTCAAAGCTTGACAGGCCTGACTTGCCTAGTGACAGTTACCAGGCTATTATTGGACAATCGCTGTTCAGGGTTAAGGTTTAGCAAACTGTGTATTGGCTTCAATTCTCACATTTTACTGCTATAAATGGCAGTCTATGTTTTCAGTCTGTGGTGTTGCCATGGTGACAGGAAGGATGGTGCGATGCCAGCACCTCTGACCTTTGACCTCTGAGTAAACATGACCAGACATATGACTTTGTGTGTGTGTGTGTGTGTGTGTGTGTGTGTGTGTGTGTGTGTGTGTGTGTGGTGGGTAGGTGGGTAGGGGTAAAGGAGGGGTTGAAAGGGAGGGGAGAAAGGTGAAAGTACGGTCATGGTGGGGCAAAGGGACTGAACAGGTTTCAGAGGATGTGAAAGATGGACGGCCTCATGGGTAAACATAGCTCTAGCGTGAGATGAGAGAATACTTTGAACTGTGTGTGTTTATTCACATTATGAGTACTTTCCCAGTCCAGCTCCTCCTGACCATCACCTTGGATTTCTAAACTTTTAAATAATAAATATTCAGCTCAGTTCATCAATCAGGATATGCAAGGGTCCCAGGCATGAAAGAGTAAAGCAGAGTAAAGCGTTTGGTCAGATCTACAGCTTTCTGTTAACACTTTGCTCTCTCTTTCACGCCCTCCTCTCAGCTTTCACTCTGTTCTTTGTTCTACCAGCACCCCTGACCTTTGACCCATACCACGGTCATTTGAGAGCCCATACTGGAAGGCTATGAATTTGTCGAGCTTCCCTCATCTTTGTCCGTACTCCCTTAGTGAGAATTCAGAAAACCTTTTTCCCTTGTTTTCTTTAACCTAAAGTTCACACACAAACATCTGCAATACAAGTCAAGTTAATTATTAAGTTAATTATTTTGGTCCATTATCACATATAATATCTCCCTGGGCTTTATTTTTTAACATTCTCAGACTAAACTCTCTATTAAAGAAAGATAAACTCCACAGAGTTTGTGGAGAGTCATTGTAAAATGGATGGGGGTACAATAGTAACAGTAAGTGGGAAATTATGATACAATGAGCAGGAAACTGTGACAACATACCGGTACATAGTCCAGGAGCATGCTGGTAGCCTACTGGTTAAGCCATATATCTCTGTTCCACCAAGCAGTCCAGTTGTTACAATCCACACTTTGAACAGATGGATTGGGGATTTTTATTTCCTTTGTATTGGGGGCACACATTCTCAGTAAAAACCTTAAACAACCATTTATTTTGAATCTGCACACCAATTGCTCTTGACGTTTTACCTTCCAAAATGTACAAACCACGATGGTTTCTGCTATGCATTTTAAGCAAGCCAATTTTCAGAAGGAAACAATTGATGAGCACAATAAAAACACAGCTCTCTCTCTCTCTCTGCGGCTGTTCATGCTATTTGAGTCTAAAAGAAAAGATATGTACAAACCAAAACAAAGCACAAAAACTAATTCTCTATAAATCCCCTCAATCAACCACAGCCACCAATTAAATGATAGATGCAATGCACAGGAGAAATCGAGCAAAAAATAGAAACACCAAAAGAATGAAATATAAGGGAAGAGTGCAAAACAGAGTAAAAAAAAGAGTTGGTTGAAATTTCAGTGTGGGCAACTTTTCCTTTTTCTTCATAGAAATGCCGACATGCTGGTGAACTTTGAAGGCCACGGTTGAATGGGTACCGTCTGACCGTTGCGGTCACACCATGGCGCTATGATTTACTTGACTGCAATTAAAATACACATTACCATGCAATTAGTTGTTCTGTTTTTAAAGATTTTGCTGTTGTAAATGATGAAAATGGTTGTAAAAACAACCATTTGTTTTCCAATTCGGTCAAAGAACACTACAGGATCCCGATAAACATTTGACCAGACAATCAGATAAGGAAGTCACTTTTTTTGCAGATTGGTAACTGTTGGATTGGAATCACTGGTTTTTCTGACAGGCCAGAATGGGATGTTGATAGTGGCACTCTAACCTTCTGTAACAGATTAACGGTCTGAGATACTTCATGACTATAGACTCAGTAATTGTTTTGGAAGGATATCGGCAAAAGAATGAAGGGAAAAAGAATGAAATAAGCTGGTTTAATATACTGCTGAAGCCGGCATATCATTTACTAAAACATATTACTAATGTACAGAAATGTCACATTCCTGCTGTATGTACCCAATATGTTGGCATCATTTATAAGTGATTTTTTTTTTCTTATACGACAGGCTTAACGTTTTTTGTCATACATTGACAGGTGGAAAACTAAAAATATCACACCCACAGTAGACGTCACAGCAACATCACGTGATGCTTCTGAAGATGACTGCCGAGTCAGCAGTTGAAACTGTCAAGGTATGACAAAAAACTTAAGAGAAAAAAATAAAATCACTTAAAAATTCAAATAGAAGGCTAAATGAACTTGTTTGGATTATGTTGGCATCATATTTACGCTGCTGAAAGTCCGTCACTTCCTAAAACTTATCTCTCTTTTGTTGAATGAATAGAAACACCACCGACTCTCACCTGTGTTTGCTGTGCAAACATGCCAGACAACATGCACACACACACACACACACACACATGCATGGTCATGTGTGATGGTACTTGCCAAAGACCAGGGAATGGGATGTACAGCCACCTCTGTTCTCTGAAGGAAAACTATAACTTCTCTTCTTATTCTTCTCATCATTATTGATGATAAAAACATTTTATTCGTGGCGATGAAGTTAGCCGGTAAACTTGATTGATAGTAGCGTAGCAAGAGTTGGATTAAAAAAATGTTTCAACTGATTTTAATTGCATCTGAAGAGTAACTCATCCCCTAGTTTTTGCTCATTGATGACAGATGAACAATACTCTCTCTCTCTCTCTCTCTCTCTCTCTCTCTCTCTCTCTCTCTCAAGCACTTTATGCAGTGAGATGGCAAAAGAGACAAAGCTAAAGAGCCAAAGATCATCCAAGCTAGCTTCCCCTTGGTGATTGATAGAGTTCAAAGTTCACAAGTTTTACACTGATGTAGCAACATGTGATAGCGCTCAGTAAAAAGGAAACACTTTGGTGCATCAGTTACAGAAAGAAAAAATGAATAGTATTTTTAATTAATAAAACCTTTATATCTATCTCTGTGTTGTAGCGTTTTACGCACATTGCCCAGACTGTCACAGTCTCTGCTGTCAAAAAATACACAACAAGTTGTTGTAGCTTGACAGGTTGCATCTCTCTTGTTTGCCAAACTAATAAAGAGTGACAAATGTTATGTCTCTGAAGCAAAGGCACATAGCTTGACATTGTTATAGAGCTGCCAAACCTCTTAGGTTTGGGTGGATGTGTACACAACGTGCCTGACTTTGATGCCAGTGGCTGCAGTACAGTAAACCTGTCTTTTTCCAACAGTCAAAACTGTTTTATTAACCATGATCTTTCCTTAGTAGTTTTAGCTGCCAAACCAAACCCCAAATATAAGGGTGGCACAAATGGCAGAAAATGCTAATGTAAATAATTTTTGTTAGTTTGTTAAGTAGTATCAGACTCTCCTACATGGGTAATTGTCCAAGCTTTGTGATGCCTGTTTGGAATAATTGCCAGACTTCCACACAAAAACTAACACATGGAAAATTACAGATTTAAACTTCTAAGTCTAAGAAAAGTTATTTATACAGCTGGATCCAAGCTGTGAGAAAATCTGAGTAAAAAACATATCTGATATGGCCCATTGGTCTATTTCCACACAACATCCAGTCAGCAAAATGTCCTTTTACATTACATGAGCACATGTTAAGGTACAGTAGGTCAGCATAATAACATATATTGTTTTATTTAAGAGCCCTAAAGATTGGATTGTCAGGTAAAAATACACTCAACATGTACATTACAGTAAATTTACCCTAGTAAAGGCAACTGACATTTTGTTTCTCTTTGTATTATTAATGTCATTTGCAAATGTCATACTGCTGCAGCAGCTGAATTTGATGAAAAACAAGCAGCTGTGTCAAACTGTGGGGCTTTGGGTGTTTTTTTTTTTTCTGGCAGGGAACATTGCTGTGAAACTGGGATCAACCAACTCAGATAGTACAGTCTGCTTGTGTTTTTTTCTGACCAACTCCTCAAAAACATTTGCCCTGGTTGCTGTTCGGGGACAAGCTGTTGTGACAAAAATGGTTTCTGTGATTAATCACACAGTGCTGCCACCAAAACATGTTCCCCATTTTCCAGCTTTATCCTCCATGAAGAGGGGAAATTGTTTCATTCTCAAACAGCCTTCATGAAATGATGACACATGCATGATCAGTGCCATACAGATACATGGATCGGATGATATATTATGCTATAAAGCTGAAGAACTCAACATGTCCGCATATGCACGATCGTTTCTCGAGGCCCTTTTCCCTATAGTAACAAAGCTATACTTAACCACATACAGGTGTGTTTTTGGCACGAGCGGCGAGCTGGCAGGTGTGTTTGCTATTACAATGTGATAATGACTATCATTACAGCCCAGTAAGAAGAGACGTGTTAGCAGGAGGCTGGGAAAGAGGAAAGCAATAATGCTTTTACCAGGATGTGTGTGCAAAACCTGCATTTCTGCGTCACACACACACACACACACACACACACACACACACACACACACACACAAACACACACCTGAACAGTATGAGAGAGAGACACAAACAAACTCACACAAATAAGCACCTTGGTGATTTAAATTTAGCTCCAAATGAACCCTTTAGGAGGTATCTGTGCTGAGAATAAATGCCCATTACAGATTATCGTTGTTCATCGAAGAAGGAAAGTGCAAGTCAGTGTTTTAGACTATAATTGCTTATATAGATAACATGCAGCATAATGATAAAATGCTGAACCTATGAAAGTAAATTCTATAACATAGCACTCATGATTTATAAATGAATACTTCACAGTTAGTGGTTTGCCTTTTTTAATCACCAATATGTGGACAACCAGGAGATGCGTTTTTTTGGACATGATTACATATACACATGGACACACATACAGGTCCAGCGTAACTGTAGTTAAGAGACAAACTGAAATTTTCTCAGGCTTGTACTTCTTTTCTATTTCCTCACCATCTTGAGCAAATCCATCACAGCTTTAACAGCACCTCCTTTGGTGCTGTAAACAGGCAGATGTGTACACACGTGCATGTACACACATGCAACACACATCTTTGAATGATTATATCTATGAGGGCTTTCACTGACTTTACTTCATGATCAACTTTGTTTCTCAATCCTAATTAAGATTTTTACCTTAAATCATGTGTTGGGGGGTCGGGTACAACTGCCGGTCACTTATTATGGAAAGCGAAACTTATATAGGTCATGGGTGGTTGGATTTATTTACCCACTTTAAAAAAAAAGATTTAATGAAGAGACAAAACCAGAGAGTGACTAAAGGGAGCGAGTTTCTTTAAAACAAAGCAGTGAATCAGAGAAATTACATGTTTTTGCCGTTTTCATTACTAAAAATGCAGCTGTATCTATCAATGTTATCCACATTCATATTTAGACGTAACAAAAATCTAAGTCGGACGTTAGGACAGAAGAACAAAGAGTTGGCTATCAAGATGATGTACACTGTCTCGTCTCATTGGTGTAAACTGGCAGGTTTCAGAACGTTGGAGACCCAAGTGAGTTTGTTTGAAGGTTGCATGACCCTTTAAGAGCCACCCTTTCAAGTTATACCCCTGTTTGACGTTACGCCCTTTTCTAACTGTGATTATTTGCTCATTGCAATGATGCATAATTAAGAATGGATGCTGTGTGTTGCCATGATACATCATTTCAGCTAAATTAGCTAATTATCTTAGCCTGCTAAATTCACCAGGCTTTCACGATACATTGTTACATACAAAAAAGCTGAACAAAGTTGTCACTTATCTGGCAATATGAATGTGCATTTCTACGCTGTGACAAGAGTGTATGTATAAAGCATTGAGTTCTTCAATTTTACTAATTTAACATCTGGCTATTTAGCTATCTTGCTACATCCATCTTGCTTTCATGCTACACTGACCACAGACTACAATTGACAAGACTTGACAATTCTGATTGGACTATGACACCCTAATTATTGCTGACTCTTTGCACTCTAAGCATCTTGTTTTGTTTCTGTAATGTTTTCCTGCACTTTGATGCTATATATCTGTGACACACCCCAAATGTGACAATTTAAGGGATTGTCCCATATTTAGTTTTTTAGTTAAGTGCTACTTTAGTGGGAGTTTGTGTCTGTGTGTGTGTGTGTGTGTGTGTGTGTGTGTGTGTGTGTGTGTGTGTGTGTGTGTGTGTGTGTGCATGAACGTATCTGTGTGAGAGCATTGTACCAGATGTTATTTTGCAGGAGAGAGGAGACCAGCCTGGCTATTTGTAAAAAAGCAACATTGATGTGGTAAAATGCAACTGTCTCTGACACTACGGCAGTCTGAAAAGTCTCAAACTGTTACCACTTTCTAAGGTACCCCTTATGAAGGGTTTATACATTTAATTAATTGCTTTCCTAATAGTTGATTAATTATTAATGAATGTATTTTAGATTAGTAAGAAACAATTAATTGGGACAACTTTGTAGCTGGTTTGTCCTCCATGACAATTGCTTTGTCTTTTAAGATAGTGGTTTTTACAACTTAATGAATTATTAAATGCATTTATTAAGAACCTTTTTTAATCTTTGTAACTGCTTAATAAGTGGTGTCGGCAACTTATTCTTATTAATGTCTTCTATCAATATTTTCTCCCTCTCTGTGAACGGTTGGTTTCGGCCCCCTAACAAGCCAGTCCTATTCCGGCCCCTGTCCAGCTGGCCAAACTATTACAAACAGGCATAAAGACTTAAGAGAATTTATTGCTCCCGCCAGCCAGTTGTTTGGCAACTCATGTCAGTGAAAGCAAGTAGAAATTATTATTATTCTGTTGCCTAATAATCAAGAGGATCGAGTTTTGCTTAAGGCTGCTATTCATAATCTCTAAAAACAACTTCACCCACACAAGTTTTCCGGTAACACAAATACACAAACAGCACAGATACACAAATGCAGACCCACATGCCCACACACTCTTTTTTTCTCTATCTCACAGATCTCTTTTGGTCTCTTTCATACACACAGACAGACACACATCGTTGTTTCTCACAGTCTCGTCTTGCTTTTGTTTGATTTACTCTGGGGCCTCTGACCCTGGCTGTGCTGAGCTGGATGGACTCTTGGTCCTTCTTCAGCTCCAAATGGTTAATCTCCAAGATAACCCCTCTGGCCCTAAGTGTGTGTGTATTTGTGTGTCTTTCTTTGTCTTTGTGT
This sequence comes from Percina caprodes, assembly GCA_013375575.1. Lineage (NCBI taxonomy): Eukaryota > Metazoa > Chordata > Actinopteri > Perciformes > Percidae > Percina > Percina caprodes. The sequence continues at coordinate 579,710 of JABXJD010000312.1, read as the reverse complement.
GTGTGTGTGTGTGTCTCTGTCTCTAGACTGATACACATATTCACATGCTATCAATTCCTGTGTCACTCTGTGGTCCAAAAAGCACAAGTATTATGATAGTATTATGCATAATGTGTATCTGTTATTTTTAGAAGTGCATGCCAAATCTATCATTTCATTGTGTGTCTGAAAAACTGCATCTGTGCTACCCGCTGCTTCTAAATAAGAGTTGGACTAAATTAAGTCGTCTTCATGTACTTCTACGCAAATGAAAACCATCTTTCCAGCACTACACCCTTAATTCCAGTGTTTTACAAGCTGCTAACTGACCTTTTGGTGCTATTCATTTCCTGTTATTGTGAAGCTCAAATCAATTAAAGATGGCAACAGTGATGTGAACTCTGTGAAAATACCCACACATGAGCCTTAGAGAATAACAGTGAGAAAGGAAAGAGTTTTGATAAATTTTAAACACTAAATGACCACTTGAATAATTCAAACAGTACCTTATATAGAAATAATATCGCAATGGCTTTCTATTTAAAAGAAAAACTGAGTAAAAAAATGACTTATAATTTGAATGAGCTTCCTTTGTGGTTCACTTAGCCCACTTGTTTTTCATACCACATCTCCTTCAGATCTCATTCCCCATCTGTTTTAGATTTAACAGATTAGATTATGGATAGGCTTCTTCATGGTGGTCCTTACAAATGTAATTATGATTTCACTCAGACAATCATATCCATTGTTATTGACGTTTTAATGTTAAATATAATACATTGTTCCAAATAGTCGGCTTCAACAGATCCATCGGCACAATGTGCATATCTAATATGGGGTGTCTCTGTCTCTCCAATCTGAATCAGTGTCTGAAAAGCTAAAACCAAACAGTAAGGTGATAGATATAATATCCTCCTGGGCTGTAAAAAATAACTAAATCTGCAGTATATAAATCTGCCTGTGCTTTTTTTGAACTGATAAATCACAAAGAAATCCTTTTGTCATCATACTTCTTCGATGGCTCCTCCTAAAGTCGTAGCTGTGGTATTTTTCTAAACACAAGACTCATCTTTGAAGCCGGTCCATAGCTCTGAGGTTTTCAACAGATTCCTACTGTTTTCTGTCTCACATGTGCCGTACGGAAAAAAGAGTTGATAAAGACTCACTGTGGGTTACAACTTCTTAGAACAATTGAGAATTTTGAGCAATAAGAATAGTATTTATCTTCTCATCTATATCTTGGCAAGAAAGTTAACTCTCCAGGTCAGAAATCAGGGCATTGCTTACATTTTTCATCAGCTGAACATGAGCTTTAAGCATAGACTGTATAAAACAAGGCTTTAACCCACTTCGAAAACTGCCTGCTACCCTTCCTCGGTTCAGCCCCCCTGTCAAGATACTACTTACTGTAAAAGCACTATAGTAACACACTACCTACACTAATGAGGAAATGTTTGCCTGTGTTTTTGGGTTAGCGCTTTTCCTTGTTGTGTAACACACTAAATGCCTCAATCCCTAGTTGTCAGTTCCCCTTAAACCCTTGAGAAGGAAGTGGCGAGAGTGACCTAAAAGACGGTGGGAGATGGGGGGAGGTATGTGTTACAGTACAATAGCTGGCAAATCTCTCTGCAGTAACCACACCAGAGCACTGAGCACATTCTTATGTAGGGAGGCTAATCAGCTTTCTGCATATGGGTTAATGTCCTTACAGTGGCTGAGAGGGGGGCTATATTTAGTGTCTACTCTCTCCCTCCTAACATGGGATAACATTGGTTGCTGCCTGTTTTCCTCTCCATGGCTCATCTCTCTATGCTTAAATTAATCAATAGGCCCATGCAGGAAAACATGAAGGGAAGTAAGTGAGGACAAAAAAAAAAACAGAAGGTAAAGATGGCATAAAGCTGTGTACTCAGTGACACTAAAGTGGCATGAAACTTGCACACAACCACTTATAAAAAGCAGTGTGTCATCAAAGAAATAAAGTAAAAGTTGAAAATAAAGAAGAGAGAAAAAAACAGGACATCAAAGAGACAGACGGACAAAGAAAAAAACATGAAAGACATGAGAGACTAAGGATTTTTTTCTTTCTCAATGTCAGCAGGGAAAGTGACATCTGGAGGCTTTGGCCTTTGGCCATTAGAGTACTGCAGACCTGGAGCCAATCTACTCAATCAGATTCCCTGGAGACCAAGGCTCTGCTGGTAGTAAGGTACGTGCATAAACATGGCATCTACCTGCGGTTGCAAATACATTCTCAGCTAATGAGGTCTGGCAAACAGTGTGATGACGCCAGCTGACGCCCATTGACACTCGTGACATCTCTTGGAGGGAAAACCGGTCAAGATCAGATGTCACTTGCTGGCAGCATCAGTTGTGCCCTCTTGGATTATCTGGGCATCTCAGGGCTTTGACCTGATGAAGGCTTTTCCTCTGTCTGCCAAAGCCTTGGCACAAAACCTAAATGCCAGCACTAAAAACCTTGGCTAAATCAAGGTTAAATAAGGTGAAACGTCTAAAGAAATATGTCATGCAGATTGTTATTGTAGCTGGTAGTGTGTATGTGATGAGGAGTATAACAAAAACTGAACTGAACAACTATTGTTAGGTGGTCGTTTTTTTTCTTGCTTTTAATTCTCAAGTTGGTCAACTTGGACACATCATTATTTTCATGTCCAAACAGGACAGCAGTTAAAAACACGTAGAACAGTGAAACAATCTCTTTAGAGCAACAAGAACCCAAATGAAACAGCTTAGAGCACACATACAATTAACACAAGCTAAATCGGCATCTCAGCATAGCCGCCGTGTCCACCTGCATTGCTCTTCATCAGCCAAAACACAAATTCACACAGCTTTGAATCTCCCTGCTACATCAGCCAAACTGTACAAAAATAGAGATCAATAGAAAAATAGATCTGACATGTTTGATGACACTGAGTCTCTTGAACTTGTAAAGATAGAAATGTACACCTGTTATTTTTTCTTTTACAATAATCACAAAAGCCTACTTGTCTTATTGCCCTTCAAATATCCATGTGATGGTTTTTGGTTGATTTGGTGCTTTTCCATGCTAAGGAGAGATAACATCTTGACAGCTTGCAGTTACCTGCTTATACAGCCCAAATTTCTACACATCCTAAACTTTGACTTTTTTCCATAAAGAAGATGAGAAGATGAAATATACATTGGCCAATATTCACTGAGCTTACATCATCATTGAAGTTTTTCAGACTTCATGCAGCACATGTTCTGAAGATATGTTTTTTTGCTGGGCCTCTGACTCTACCAGTAGTATGCTTTTACTCCTCTTCATTCAAGACTCGCTCTGCTGTGTAATCCCTGCACACACAATCCATCCTCCACCCTGCTGACAAACATACCGTTTTAGGATGTTTTCAGACATCTCCTTTCTTTCTCTCTTACAGTGCATGCAGCATGTCAAAAATAATTTCAAACTGTGTACAAATGATGTAAAAAAAACAAACAATTTTATATATTTCATAAGAAGAAGAAAATATCAAAATAATGTATATAAGTGTGTTAAAATATTCCAGTGTAATTTAAGAAAACTGGTTGTCCCTGTTTCAGAATGCATTTCAAACACATTGGCCCTTTTTTGAATGTTAAATACATATTTGAAACTTAAAGGTGCCCTGTAGAATTCTTGACCCCCAGTAGCGCCATGGAGCAATGCTTTTACCATTGGGCCCCTGTTTTGTTTTTCCTGTGCACTGCAACACAATGGACACATGCAACCATGCATCTTATACCCTGCCTTCAGTCTCACACAATTACTGATCCTGCTTTTTAAAGGCAATTCAATTCCATTTTAGTCATAGTGTCAAATCATACCTGACGTTCTCTCAGCACACTCTTCATATAGAGCAGGTCTAGACCACACTCTATAATTTAAAAGGACCCAACATTCAGATTAATAATATCAAAAGCGTAAGCTCTGCAATAGTTTTAGGAGAAGGAAAGCACACCCATCCCACTAATCCTACACACGCTGCCTGCTTTGGTGAGACTAAATGTAAACATAACTTTTTTTTTTTTACATTAACACTCCACAGGGCACCTTTAAGTAAGCTTGAGTCTAATATCTCAATTCTGAAATATATTTTGATATGGGACTACATGTGATGAAACTGCATTTTGAAATGCATTATGAGAAAAAACGTTGACATATCCAAATACACTTCTTTATGTTGCATTGAATCCCCAAGAGATGTCTGTGATAAATTGTTTTTGGTTTTTAAGCTATGCATTGGGCCACCTTATTTTTGCAATCCAATAAAAAATGGTTGCTCTCTTGCTGCCAAACCACTTTCTTTCTTTGTGCATTTCTCTCAAAATCTATTTTGCTCTTATAACCATTTTTGATCCAACCTCCACCTCCACCTCCCCCCTCCCTCTACAGATGATGAGATTATGTTGCTACTTCCTCTTTGGTAATCAGGATGTGCGTTTGTCGAGCAGGACTGCAGATAAGAGCAGAGTCTTTAACTAAACATTGTTGTAAAGAAAATCTGTTGGACCAAAACCTCCCTCAGTGTAAGAGACCTTACTCAGCATAGGTAAACTCTCTGTTCCACAGTACATTCATTATCACCTTGAAAATCAATTACAACAGTTCTCTAAGATAAAGAGTCACAAAAAAATCTTTTCCCTTTAGGCTTTATCTAGGCACTTAATGACAATTATTCCTGTACAGAAATAAAGCATGCATTGTTTCGTTGTTTTGTCTAAGAATTCAGATAAAGTTTAATATCAAACTAGATCTTTGGATTTGTAAACAGTATCCAGTTCCTCATTTTGCATTGCCTGTGAAAATGAGTCTCATACAAACACAGTGCACATGAACTTAGTCACAAGGTCTCCGTTGTTTGACCATGAATGCATATCAGCATGCCATGCGTGTCCTCCATTACTCTCTGTGGCTGCATGTGAGTTTGGTTTTTAATGTGTTATTGTTTTATGTGGATATTATACATGTTCATCGTTTCAAAAGAAAGTTCCATAACTCACAAACGGACAAGAAAGGAATCCTTGTATCCAGGCTGTTGGTCACTCCAAGGGTCTACCAAAACAATCTTAGTGCTGATGAGAGAACCCTAATGCTCAGCATCTCTCATTGGCATCTCTCCCTGTGTGCTCAGCTGCTCCTGCTGTCACACCCTACCCCAGGGAAAAGCCTTTCTCTGGCCCACTGCCTTGATCCAGGTTTCATGTCCTCATTTCCCTTCCTTCTTTTATTCTCGCCTTTTATCTAATTTTGTCTCATGTTCTTCCTTCTCTCATTTCCCTCAATTCCCTTTTCAAGGAAGAGACAAAAAGATCATCATTCATCCCCTTTCAAGGATGTTCTGCCTGATACACAAAAGTGCATGAACGTACACAAAGTTTAGTTGCAGGGCAACCAGGTGGCATACATGGGATGGTGATGAGGAGGAATGTACTGCTGGGGAGGCGAGGGATGACAGGGGTAGATGGGCTGAACCCGCGCTACGTAATAGTTGCTGAAGTTGCCGTCTGAGACATAAGGAGCCGGCTGATAGAAGCAGGTGACGTTGGCGGCGTTGGGGATTGCGTTCTGCTCGGCCAGGACCCGCAACGCCAGCGAAGAGATGAGGCTGAGTGTTTGACGCCTCTCATGGCTCATCAGGCACACCGTGCTTTCCTGCACCACCTCGTACAGCGTGGCCAGATAGTCATACTTCCTGTCCTCCAGGTCTACAAAGTGGTTCTGCAGATAGGACTCCAGCTTTCTCCTCTGCTCGCTCACATCAGGAAAGTCTATGAAGAAGCGTGAGCACATGTAGCGCTGCAGCAGTTTCATCTCTGTGTCAGAGGCTGCGCGGAAACCCCGCACCAGTAGGTGGCAATACTTCAGCAGACCCCCTCCTCGAATCTCCTCAGGCCTCCGGGTGCAGATGAGGCGCTTGCGTAGGTGATCGAGGGCGGTGGGGAAGTCGCCGTAGACGCTCTCCCCGAGGATGGTGGGGTGGAAAGTGGCAGCCATGGGGTGCTCCGAGCACTCGTAGAAGAGGAGAAGGGAGTCCAAACGAATCTGGAAGGAGTCCACGCTGAACTCAAACTGCCGTCGAAGAGAGTCCACAAACTTGAGCTCCACGTTCTTGCCACGGTTGTTGGAGAGGGAGATGAGACTCCAGCGGTCTGAGTCATTGCAGACTTTCACCATCTTTTGCACATAGGCCTCCTAAAACAGAAACAAGTTAAAGCATTAAGTGTCATCACCGACTAAGTCCAATGCATCTCATGTATGTGCAAGTTTTAGGTCAATGACTGAAAGTAAATTGAAGACATTGTTATAGGTGGATTCAACTTCCATATCCATACTTCAAAGAATACCTGCATATAGTTAACCAATTAACCATCATAAAAACATTTGGCTCTGTGTTATGTTAAAGTTATAGTGTGTTTTATATTATTATATTTTAGTGTTATATATTTTGCCTCCTCTGTCTGTTCACTAACTCCTCCTCCTTTCTGCCCCTCTCTTCTCACTGCTGTTAGTTCTTGCACCAGTGCATCAAACACTTTTTTTATGCTTCTGAAAAACACATGTGTGCATGATGGTGTTTAAGAATGATTGCACTGTGGGTGTTACATGTTCACGACCAGTTATGGTTTAATCAATTTTCAACAACCGGAAATTACTGCTGTTTGCACCAGATAAAAGTCTTGGATTTGGTCTGTTAGTCTTAATGTGCTGATCAAATCTGTTGGTGGGCCATTAGTAGCCTAGGTAGTCTAAAGTATCCAGGTAACTGAGGGCCAACTTAATGTGGATCTGACTCCAATTGGATTTAACAGAATCCTCTCTGAATTGGAAACCAAACTTTTCACTATCTGAAGGTTTACATCTCTGTGCTGGTTGGATGTAGGGCAGATCTGAATCTGTAAGATTTATATACATTTCATTTAGGTGCATTTGCAGACAGAAAATGCACATAGCTGCAACACGGTGTAGTGTGTAAACAAGTGTGACTGGAAATAAAACCAAAATAGTTCAATATCTATCCTGTCAGGTTTAAAACGTTGATATAAAACATGCTATATAGATATGTGAGTCACATGTTATAATAACTCAATATACTACCTTTAAGGTCACTGGCGTGATCTTTTCCTTGTTCACTCCCTCGGGCAAGAAGTCTAGAAGAGAGTCCAGCACTATATCTTTAACTGTCTGAAACTCCATCTCTCCTTTCAGCTCCGCGCAGAATATTAAGTCCAGATCTTTCCATCCCAGACCACTGTCCTCGTGTAAGACGTAGCTGGCCGCGGAGCCGTTCAGTCGCACCTCACGGACATGTATCCGCTTCTCCTCCATGCGGCTCCGGACCACCTTGACGATATCCCGTGGCTTCACCTCCAGAGTGGGGAAACTCCACCGGCCATGGATGGGGATGGATCCGGTTAGGATGGTATCCAGCCGCTGCACTTGCTCCCAGTTGAGCACGCTGAGGTTGATGCTCTCCCCGTCCGAGCAGCTGTCGGACGCTGCAGACTCAACAGTCTCGTCCATGTTGAGAAGAGGTAGACAGAAGGATGTAAACAACAAAACGTTCCCCTGACTCCTGCTGGAATAGTGGCATCAGGTAGCTGCAACTTTGTGAAGAACTGACCTTTCAGAGCTGGAGCTGATGTCTATCATAACAACAAGATGCTGGACGACAAAGCGTGTTTTCGCATGACAGAATGAACTAGTTGGGCGGTGTTGCGCTTGTCCTACTTCTTAGACAAGTTTGTTGTCCAGACAGATTCAATTCATGAGCTTTCCAACCGCAAGGCTTAGTCACTGTCCAGCATCTGCTACCACAATGCGCGCTCCGCTCCGGCGCTGTCGCCAAACTTTGGAAATCAACTGTAAAGGTCGAAATGATTGTTCAACTCAGTGCCAGCCCAAAGGCTCACTGACGCATCCATCGCAGCCGAGAGAAAGTCTCCACCAGAGGTTTAATCGTTGTCCTCCTTTGACTAACTTTTACGCACAGATTATTGTGCGTCCCTACTGCGTAACAACAACTTTACGCATTCGTTTTACGACTGCTAGACTTCTTCACTGCACACCTACTTTCATAAAGTGGTGTATGGCTGCTTTTCCTTCACATTATGGCCGTCTGTTGCTCGTTGTACTGCGTGATGCCACTAAGATCCCACTCCACAGCTGCTGTAGAAGTTGTGAACAGAGTGCTTCCCGTCTGAGAGGCGTTGGGGCGGGTCGGTTTGATTGACAGCCCACACCTACTAATAGCTGCTGCTGCTGCTTCCCATAGTTAGTTCGAGTGGAGACTGAGGCGTGTCTGGAGAACGGGCGTTAGAAGAGAAGAGGAGAAAGAGGGCCAAACGCTGACCCCTCACAAAAAAACTTTTCTCTCTCTGAATCGATTTCTCAGCACTTTTCTCTCCTGTCCATACACCACCCTGCACCTGTCCTACATTTTTCATTATCTTTAACAAGTAGACATTTGATGAATGTGATGAATTTTAACCTGGTACAGTTATGGTCAGACAATCACAAAGGATGCTTTGTACAATGGCGACTATTGAGCAGTAAGTCTGTTCTAATTCCCTCTGGATAACAGCATCGCAAATGTAAATCATTTCACTCTTCTACTACAGTTCCTCAGAAGTATGATCATTTACAGGTGAGGCTGGGAATACACATATACCCAACGCCCCTAGGGTTGTTTTTCCACCCACCATCATTTGGCCCTGCAGGCATTTGTTTGTTTACAAACTTAAAGCGCCATTGCAGAAAACCTACCTGTATCTATGCAATACATATTCAATTAACAATGCAAAAGATCTGTATTCAGTGTTTGCGATGAACACCTCTAAGCCCTGTGTCAGCATGTAGGGAATGGGCCGTATAGTCTGGCAGGTTAGTTGTCATGAAGAATCTATCAGTGCAGAGCTTGGCGTGGATATCTGCGTCATTGCAGACGAGCCCATAAACCAGCTTACTGCAGATTACCCTATATGTGCAGTGACACACACATTCACACAGACACACCCATGCATATGTGTAAACTCACACCTCCACAGACATTGAAATGCTTATGCAATTTTAAGGTGTATTTCTGCATGATCTGTGCATGCAAAAAAGAAAAAAGAAAGCATACTGTACATATTTTCACACTTTTACATAAGAGTAGTTTCAAAACCTGTGATTTCTAAATATTTGTCTCAATGTCCTCTATATCTGAGAGCACTTTTTCTTGTTGAGCATTTAGACATATCATGCAATATGATACATATTCACATCAGTTATATACACATACATATATGTTTGCTGTAAGTCAAATTTACTGGAACTAATTTCAATCTTACTGACATTTGATGTTTAGTAAGTGTTTGGGCACAGTTTTCAGTTCTTGGTATTGTTTTTTTTCTCATTGGGTAAACTGTGAGCAGAGCAGAAACTACTAACAACTCTAAGTTAAGTAAAAATTTAACTGTAAATACAATCAGTGCAATGCAAGGCTGACACATTCACGGTAAATTAAAGACAATTATTGCATCAACATTTTCGGACAATGTAGCTCCATGGTTTGACACCAAATAGCAGGTGAATCACACATGGCGCTTTCTTGGTTCACCAATGGGTTCATTGTCCGGTTTATTGCTGGGGATGCTTACCATGAAGCTGCTGCTGTACTTACCCGATCTTTGACTTGTCAAGTGGATGACACTGGCTTGGTTACCAATGTCTGACGACATCAGAGGATTGGCGAGGGGATTTTAGACAGACCCCTTGTCAGACTGCCAAACAGATCACCAAATATAGAAACAAATGTGTGTGTGTGTGTGTGTGTGTGTGTGTTTGTGTAAATGAGTCATTTGTGCATACATCCTTCTTTATACTTAGAAACGTGATAGTAATTGAAGGCTTTGCTCAAAAAGTCAGAAAGAACACATCACTGCTTTCTGATCACATCTTAAGTAGCTCCTTCACCCTGTCAATCCCTTATCCCCTCCCTCCATCCTATCCCACTCTTCCCCCTTTTTTAGCTCATCCTCATTTCCAATTCCTTTTCCACCATTCCCACACATAGAAGTTCATTATGAGATTACAGTTAGCCCGTTAGCTGAATGTGTCTCCACTCTCTTGCTTCTTCCCTTTCCCGCCTCACCAGCTTAACACCTTTAACTATTTCTATTTTTTTCTTCTGGATTTCCATTAGTAGGGGAAAAGATCTGTCTCTGACTCCATGTTGACCGAACATGCATTCTTTACTGAGGCCATCTAAGTACTTCTCTACTTCCTCTACTGTTTTTAAGTAAAATAAGTCTTTTACAACTGATACAAAGGAACATAATCATCTTGTCTTTGTATTGGTAAAGGCTAACTTGTTTTAGGGTGAAAGAATTGTTTTTTTATTATGATTATATATAACTATACAGTATATATTTTTTTACAAGTGACCTGGCTTCCACATTGCAGGTGTTGGTGAACAGGGACATGATTCAATGTCGTTTTTTAGTAAAACATATTTTCTGGTATGAATATTTTTATAGTCTGTTATTCTGCGGCATCCCGTTGACTAACAACCAAATCTGTAATTTAGCTAATGATAACAGGAGTTTAACAAGTTACAGCAAATACAATCTAGCGGCATAGGGGGCAGTAAAGATGTTAATGTTAACTGGTTGAAATTTAGCTACCTGCTTTGTCGAAAAATGTGTTTCAGTGCATTGTAGCATATCAGTGTTTGGTGTTAACATTGAGCCATATCACTAGCCTGGGAAAACCCCTACGAACTTCCAGCAAATGTTTCCAAATTGAGGCACCAATCACAACTGCTGAGGCGGGCTTTACACCATGACGGATAGCAGTCATTTCAAAAACGTTTTAGCTATGTATGGTTGTCTGATTGCTAAGGTTAACTCAAAACGCCATTCAACTAACAGCCTTTGTTGTGTTTGATTGCTAACTTGTAGCCAGCAGTGAACGAACTTCGTGCAAAAAGCAAATTTCCTATAATAGGAAGCAGCCTCCTCGCAAATCCACTTTTAATGAAAACAGAAATAAATACTAATCTTCCTTCTTTGCTACTAATTTCCTTGCATCCTGTATCTTAAAATATTCCTGTGTCACAGTATTGTATTGTCAAGGAACTCTAATCTGTTATCTTTTCCAGTTTTTGCATCAGAGTTGACAGAAATAATGCATGGGGTTGCAGAAATAATTGTACTAATACTGGTTCATGCTGGTTGACAAACAAGAACTGTTGAAGTTGTCAATCTACACTTTAGCACAAGTAATGATTCTTCTGCAAGCAGTTACAGCACTTATTAATCCTGCTATGGCCTATGCATCAAATTCACATTCTCCGTCTATTGCATAAAGCACACAGTAGCTAATGTAGCTACAGACTCTGTATGCAGGAAAAGACAAACCTAAACAGTATTTCCAATCAGTTTTAACCCTGACCTCAGTAAGAGACCTTTGCTGAGTAGTAGTGTAAGCCCCCACTAAACTCTTTCACAGCCACTAATGAGATTCGCTAAAGTGCCCTGCGCTGTAAGCCATGCTGTAGCGCACCAAGAAGGTGCTCCATGTGGGACTATGATAATAAACACATATAAGGAAGTGTGAATGTTGTGTGTCTTATACCTGCTGCTATAACACAATAGTTTCCCAGTTTGGGATTAACCCTCCTGTTGTCCTTGGGTCAAATTTGACCCATTTTCAACAAGTTTCTATACCACACATTTGGGTTTTCTTTCAACCAAATTGTCAAAAAAATAACGTTGATGGTTCACTACAACGCTCTTCACAAGTAAAGTAAAGGCTCAGTTCACTACTTTCATTGAATTTGAGTGTTGTATTAAATTTTATAGTATTTGAACATTGATAAAGTGTAAAAATTTCAGAAAAAGCTTCAGAAATACTGTGAAAAACATCTATTAAAACATTAATGAAGCGCTGAAAAAGATCTACAAAAACATTGTAAAAAGTAAAAAAAATGTGGAAAAAAACGACAAGAAAGGCTGGGAAAAGTGAAAATCTTCAAAAAAGAACAACTCAAATTTTGACCCAGAAAAAACAAAAATTGCATGGTCAACAGGAAGACAACACAAGGGTTAATGAAGTCCATCTACCTATCTAAACTGTAAGAATATCACTTTGAAAAGAAGACAAACACTACTGCAAATGTTTCTGTCTTTATATTTAACCTGTGCAGGAGTTACTGTAATTGTCTAAGCACACTTGACCGTGCACACTTTCACAAACGTGCATTAACCAAGCAAAACACATATTTTCTATGTCTTTGTAGTCATAAAATGCAAACAGCATGAAATAAAGAGGTTTACGATTCCCACAGCTGCTATTATTTGTACAAAAACATCCTGTGAACTGAACTCAGGCCTAGTCCAAACATACACAGGTATTTTTAAAAACTGGGTTTTTCTTCAATAGTACAAATCTGTAAAAAATCTCTATCCACATAACGCAAAAACGCAACTAAAGAGCTGTCAAGAGCATGCCAAGTCAATAGGCGGTGATATACCCCAGTCGTGCACAGAAAAAGAAGATGTTGGCCAATCAGAAGCCTGAAAAAAAAAAGTTAACGGAAGACTACCCCCCAACTAGAAACCCGACCGGCCACGTTGGCGGTGGGATCCTTGTCGTGGCACTGTTTGATTATGTAGCTGTGACCTTCATAGCACATTGTGACACGTCTGTTCCACAATACAAAAAAAGATTAAGCGTACATTTATGTGTAAACATGTAAAAAGTCCTGCTAAAAAGCTTGTTGACAGTACTGTTTTGTCCACATCTGCCATTGCAAGAAATGTCGTCTCATTTGTGACGCCTCACAAAGGAAATAACGGAGCACACTCCGGCTTTCCATGCCAAAAACTCTGTGTTCCCTATCTTCATGACCACACACAAACAGTGCTTCCAAAAGTCTTCACCCTGGCCCGATTGTTTCCTGAAGGTCAGTTTACAGTGACCTAAAATGCATTTTGTGTACGGACGGAAGGCCAAAACACATAGAAAAAACTAAGTTAAGAAAAACACCCATATTTGTGTGCACAAGGCCTCACAAAGGAGATAACGGCGCACACTCCGGCTTTCCATGCCGAAAACTCTGTGTTCCCTATCTTCATGACCACACACAAACAGTGCTTCCAAAAGTCTTCACCCTGGCCCGATTGTTTCCTGAAGGTCAGTTTACAGTGACCTAAAATGCTCTTTGTGTACGGACGGAAGGCCAAAACACTTAGAAAAAGCTAAGTTAAGAAAAACATCCATATTAGTCTGTACAAGGCCTCAGTCTTCTAATGCAGCCCCAGAGACTCAGAGAATCCCCTGCCAATACATTTCCCTATTTTGCTAAGATTGTTCTGCTTTCCTGACCTGTCATGACTGAATGCAGCAGACTGATGTGACCAAATAAACAGGAAGTAAATTGCTCTCGATCAATGACTCAGCTTTCCTGTGTGGGACTGTGGTAGGAGATGTCAAGACCACATAGATACTCTGTGCTCTTTGTCTTATGTAAACAGAACCATGCAGAGACACACATGTACAAACACACGTCATGAATGGACTCCTGGCCCTTAGCTGTGACAACATTGTTTTTTTTGTTTTTTAAATTTCATAAGCAGTTTGTAAACCAGTGGTTCCTAATAAGGGTCAAGGCTACCACAAGTGGCCGCAAAATAAATGTGAGGGGTCCTGAGATATTAAATAAGAAAAAGAAAGCATTATAAAAAATCTGCAAGCCTTTTAAAAATGATTGAAACAAAATATAAAGATAATCCTGTGTGAAAATTTAGTTCGTTATTCCAGTTTTGTTGCAAATTCCTAAATAAACGTGTTTAATCAGATTTACCAAACAGCAAATATGGCGCCAGGTACTGAGCAGTCTGAGAAATGAAATGACAAAGGAAATGAAGTAACTAGAATTAATTGTGTATAATTTACACTCATAATAAGATGAGTAACTTCTTAACTCTCATCTCACTTTCCTTTCAGTTTCATGGTGAAACTGGGAAAACCCTGTATAGTCTCAGCAAAACTCACACAGCATAAAGGTATTACAGTGCCATCTGCTGGATTTTAGCAAACTACCCATGTTGTACTGGATTACCTGGAGATACGCTGACTGTTGAAACCTCCTCTGACATCTCACAGGGTGGTGCTATTTTCATACTCCTAACCCAGTAGTTCATTATACACTCCTCCTTTCTTTCCTCTCTCTTAATCTCACGTTCCCACACTCCTGATTCCACTGAAATGTTAGCACATGTATCTGTACAGCTGTGTTGGGTAAACAGTGTCATCCACGAGCCAAGTTAGGTCATTTTATCCTTTAATGCAGCATTTGATTCTGCTATTAAAAGCTGTATGAGTAAAGTACACTAATGAAATACATGCAGCTATGACAAAATAACCCAAATTAACTATTAATCACTCAGAGCGTCTCCTTCTCTCTTCACATGTGTTTCATATGTGTGAAATGATTTAGGGTGAGACTCTTTCGAATAATGCTGCCATTGGAGATATTGTAGGTATCAGCTGTGGGAAATCTTTTTGTCATTCTGCTTGCATGACTGATTTGACCGCTGTCTCAGCAATGCAACATTTTAATTCTTGTCTGCAGATGTATTGTTGTCAAGACCTGTGTCAGCTTTATTACGTGGCAACAGGTCACAGCTTTGTCTGTTTCTTGTCTGTGGCTCGGATGACTCAAGTGACTCGTGAATGTGAAGTGAACTGTTGGGTTTCTGTAAATAACATCACAGAGTACGGTGTAGACCTGCTCTTTTATGAAAAGCACTGTGAGGTAACTATTATTGTGATTTGGAGCTATATCAATAAAATTGAATTGAATTGGTGCAGCAGAGGCAAATGCTAAGGATCAGCTTTATTTTGATTCTGCAGGATGATTTTTGGCAATGCAAAAGTAGAGAGTATGTGTGTGAGTGTGTGCGTGCAAGCACACATTTCTTTTATTTCTCTTGTAATGGTTACCATTTATTGAGCTCATCTTACTGTCCGTATCTTGCATGTGCACAAGTAAACTTTGTGAAAGATGACATTTCCACTGTGCTTCTGCATCTGCAGCCTGTCAGCTTGCTACCATCATAAGTGTGGCCTCAGTCATACCACATGTTAAATAGGCACTGAAAAAAAGCACACCAACCCATCACAGTCTACTCATGAGTTCAACATATGACAGTTTACTGCTCAGATCAGGTTCAGGGTGGTTTATGGAGCTGTGTTCAGCTCCAGAGCAACAAAGAGAATCTTAGTGGAGAGATCTTAAAGAAAATCCACTCCTTGGTTTGGTGAAGCCCTGCACGAGCTACAGCTGCAGGTGATGTGGCAGTAATTTTGCACCGTGGTCAGCCATTTGGCTCTTTACTCTATCATAGGGTGGAGCCCCACTCCTCTGCTATTCTGTCTCTACGAGTACAACCTTGGTTAACAGTGATTTAGGGTGAGGTGTTCTTCTCTAACACCCAAAAAGCAGTACAGTGGTGGGTGATGGGAGGGAAGAGGACAGTGAATGAACGATTAAATGATAAAAATAGTCTCTGGTGTAAAATTGAGGTCTTGGGTGAAGAGACAGAAGATTAGACTGTATGGAGTGATGATGGGTTGTACATCAGGGAAGAGTGGGGTAGAGGTAGAGGGTTGGGAAGCATAAACAATACATTAGGAACAGAGGAGGACAGATGATAAAGAGTCTGAAATAAAATTGCTAACTCAAGCCCCAGAGGACCACGTCACCGCCTCACACACACAGCATCCATCCAAGCCTGATGTCACATACACAGCTTACTCGCGTTAACTCTCATGCTTTCCTTCCACTGCCTACTTCTCACACTGGCCCTTATTTCCTCTTGACTTTGTTTGCCTTTTTGAACTTCCTTTACTTTTGTATCCTTATTTAAAGCTAGTTTTTAGCTCCTGATGAAGAAGCTTTCTGTCTACTCATAATAAAACTTCCCTATTAACTGTGACTCTATTTCCTGTCCAAGGAGACATATATGACATATGCCCTAGACATTTCTGACATACAACACAAGAAAATAATGATTTAGTTTAAAAATCTGAAACGTTTCATAGTAACATCAACGTAGACAAATATTAATGAAAGTAAAATTCTTTAAATTTGGTTCACATTGTATAGACACAAATCCAGGATGTGCACTCGGCAGAGGGGTAGAGAACTCATGGACACAACGTCACGTTAGGGTACATGTGTACATTTTCAGTATTTTGAAAATTGCAACTTTCTGTAAACATAGAATATTTCTGTTAAGGTGAAAATGAGTTTGTGGCCCTCATTCTTGCATTTTTTTAACCCTTTATTTTGTTTTTTAACACAAGCAACACTTTGATAGACATCTGTCGGCCCATCGTAAAACATAGAATTCCAGTAAGAAGCAAGCAGCTTGTAGAAGTGATAACGCTTCACATTGTCAGTTCTGTTCGACAACAAATGATCTGTGTAACTAATACCATCAATTGGCAGCACTGGTTAAAACTCAGAAGCCCTCACACAAACAAAAAAAAACTAATGTTAGCATAAACTTTTTTTTCTTCTTTTTTTATTGTTAAAATTGTTTAACAATGATGAACCCACCAAGTGCCTTATGTTTTTTTTTATATCTCTGAGTTTATTTTTTTCAGAAAATGAAATGCATAGCTCTGTGACTTGAATGTAATTAGAATACATAAGAGGCACAAACTAGAAGTATAATATATGGCTCTGCATTTTGCGAGTCATTTTTCATTTCAAAGTGTCTGTGTGTGTGCGAGCGTGTGTTTCTGTTTGCATGTCACTGTACAATTATAATTGTGAATTTCAAATTATATGTTTTTTTTACAAACCTTAATACCACATACCACAATGATATAGCCAAGGGACCATCAACTGTTTTCAGTGATCATTCACACTTGTTCAAAACTATTTGTATTATTCCTGGACTGTGTTTCACCAAAAGTATTTATTGTACTGGATTCCTTGCTGTTGACTCATAAATAATTGCTGTGTGTTTATAATCAGAGTCTTTCCTGTTTGGATCAGAGAGGAAAAGACACTTAAAGGTTGATTGTGGTCATAGAGATGTGTGTGCATGTGGGTGTGTTAGAGTATTTGCATATGTGTGGTGGGTAAGAATTTGCCAGAATTACACCAGAGGGAATGTCTTTCTTTAAAAGATTATTAATAGATGACTTCGCTATGTAGCCTGTACATTCTGAATTGGACCAACACTTCCCTTTTTGTTCCAACAACCAATTTAAATGAATTATTATAATTATAATTTAAATTATTTTTTTACCCTAATATTAAGTAATTAGGTTATCACACCTTTGTGAAGCAACAAAACCATTAAAGCAATGGACAGCACACACTAATCCACGTTTAAAAATCTAATTAATCCAAATTTCCTGCCAGCTGGCAAAAATTTGGGAAACCCAATTATAGGAATGTGCAACAGACTTGTATGTAAAAAGCCAGATTAAGATCAACAGCTGCATTCACTTCATTATTATTCTTCCTAAAAAGTCTCAGCCACATTTCAGGTATTCGTATCAGCTGCATATGGCGTTTGCTTCTCTCTGCTCTAGCTGTAGTTTTTCTTCCTAATTTCATTCTCTCTTCTTCCTCTGTTCAACCCTGTTTGCATTTCCTTTAACATCTTTCCATGCAGTTATCAGCACTCCAATCAATCAATTTGATACAGAAACACAACATAATAAAGCAAAACACATAAAACACATGATTTAAATACAGAATAGAAATGGGTATAAATAGAACACTAAATATTTTACACAATTAAAAACAGGGTTAAAAAATGTGTTAAATCCTGAATAATAATACAACTAAATACAAACTATTTAGAATTTTGATCTTGAATGGCTATATGTGCTCATGTCATCTATTCCTTATAGAGTTTAGTTGAGAGATGGCGGAGGGTAGAGGGGAGGGACATCATCTTTGGCTGTAGCTCCAGTTGTTTGTGTGATGTGAAACTTGGCAACAAAGCTAACCATCATTTCCATACAGATGGGTCCAGACAGAAAAAAAGTTGATAAAAACTTACAGTAGAGAGGTGGAGGATTTATCCATGTGTCATTATGTTTGCCGTAACATTGCCAAACTTTCTCCCACTATCTTTTTCAATTTTTCTCCTTTACTCTTACTGCTTAAACAAGCTGCGCGGCTGTCAAACACACCCTGACATAGCACACAGCTGAAACACAAGACAAGACAAATCAAAAAGAAAGAAAAAGAGAAAATCTGGACATATAACTAACTAGCATGTTTATAGTCATATTTCAAGACAGTTAATTTGCAAACAAATTGTTTCATTGTTTTATTTTACAAATAAAGTTGACGACTCAAGCTCTATCTGCCAGCAGTCAGACTTATTGATTTTTCCATTTTGCCATTGAATCAATGGCAGTGTCGGAACAAATGGAACCATTACTTGTGCCAGTTCTTTATCCAACCCAGTTTAAAAGCATGTATTGTTAATAGATACATTAAAGAGACATGGTGCATGTTGGACATGGTGGTTTAAACATTTAAATTAAGTCTGAGCTGCAGAGTTTCCCCAGAAGTTGTTGAAAATAGTTTGCCTTAAAATCTCTTTTGGGGTTGAAAATGAATTATGATGAATTAATATGAATTGGTGTGTGCATCTTCTGCTTTATCACTTCCTAATCTGAGCGCTTCACCAGCCAGAGGGCGTAGTGTCTGAGGCGAGGTTACCATGCAGCAAAATTGCCCTTAAATTATACTGATGCAAGCTTGTACTGTCCCTTTTCAAGGTCCTAAATCCTCATAATCAAGATAAAGACACTATTATTTAGCACCACACCCGAAATTGAAATGCCGTTTAGCAAAAATTCTGTCTCCTACCAAGTATACATCCAAGAAAATATTGGCCTGTGTCTTCAAATCTTACCGTAACCAAAAGTAACCAATTTCTGTCCCATATTAGGTTCTATAAAATGTTCCTAGCAACTGTTTTTCCTCAGAATTCAAAATTTAGTCCACATGATATTAATATAATACACAATGATTATTTTCCAAGATGTTACATGTAATTACACCAAGACTATAACTCCCTGGCTGATTGCATTTAACTACAGACAAATACGGATCCAATTAACTTCCTATTGTAACAGGGCATGCGTGAGTCAATTGCCCATGCCTCCAGTTCTTATTTATTACACTAATTAGCGTTCAGTCCACTTTTTCCCCTTTTGGCAAACGCACAGAGAACCATTGCTCAGCAAGGAGCCATAGACAGAGAGATGCACTACCTGGCCAAAATTATGCATACACTTGAGTATTACACCCAAATGTGATTCTTGATCTTATCATTCCAAAACTATGAGTAGTTGTAAGCTGCTGTAACACCTTCTTCTCTTAAGGAAGAAACCTGGATGCAGGGATTATGCCACAAGAGCATTAGTGAGGTTTAGAGAGCCATCGATATTGGCTTTTCAGGGCCAAAACCGATTTTTAGTAGTTAATAAAACCGATAACTAATATTTGGAACCAATTTGCATCCTATCCGCCATCACTTTCCAACTGCTAAACATATGGTGGTCAGATTTGTGATGCAAAATGATGATAAAAGCAAGTAAACACAACAGCACAAACAAGTGACCATTATCATGGCCGAGAGTATATAAACAGAAACAATGGACCACACACACACTTGTACTGGAAGACGCAGACAGATAGAAATGCACACACACCCAAAAACATACCAACAGCAGGGTGAACGTCCAAGTCCGACAAACACGCCTCCACAGATGCACACATCTGTTTTGTTTTGGAATAATAAACCTCTTCCTGTTAGAGTGAAGAGATGATGACAGTCAGTGCACATGTCAGCTTGTTTATCAAAACTCTACTTAGAGCACAAAGTGACAAGAATGTACAATGATTAAAGGTCTACTGTAAGAAATACAAAAATGACCCCAATGCGTCATCAGATATTAAACATGCTCAGTTGAAATACATTCTTTTCTGACAACAATGCTAATGCCACTATTTTCTCCTTTTGAAATTTTGTGTTTCGGCCTGTGTGCCCATCATCAACTGCCCAGTTTAACAGCCAGGCTGGGTAGCCAGATTTATCTGTAAAAACGTAAACCCAGCGCGATACAGCTGTAACATTACAGCCATGAAAGCAGCAAACAAACAAACAAACAGGATCAACGGAAATATAATCTACCCAACCTAAAAAAACAAAACAGCTGTGTGAGCAGAGATGTAATAAACCCTGGGTAAATATTGGAGATGCCCAAAAGGATGCAGAGTTGGCTAATTTCCTCCTGAACAGGTAAGCATGAGCTTCATGTTAATTTATCATGGCTGCAAAATACGGGCATTTTATGTCAACATTTGTTTACTCATGTTGAATTATATAGCTAACTGCTAACGGAACCGGAGGACCAGGCAAGCGGGCCACGGCTGTTTACAACGTGTAGCTTAGCCACCAATGGTGAGTTGTTTTAAGCCAAGAGAGGGGGCCTGTAAATCGGAAAGATATGACTGTAAATTTGCTGTGTGTTTAGCAATTGTTGCAGTAACTCTAAGCCAGTAAAGTTGGTTCAGTTGGGAGGAGAGGATGGCAAGGTAATGTTATTTTTAGCGGTTCTCACCATAATTCTAAGCTGAGGAAGTGTGTCTGTCCGTCAAGTGGAGAGGACAGCAAGTCTGTTGTGTTTTTAACGGTACCTACTGTAATTCTAATCCGAAAAGTGTGTGTGTAAGTGTAGATTCTTGCATTATTTTTCATAAATGTACACTTTTTGTACAGATTTTTGTTCACTCTCAGCAGTCTCATCAGCATTGTTCTCAGTAACAGCTGTTGCTACGCTATGCTACCTGCCTAGCAACAAAATACAGACAGACAAAGTTAGCAACTAGCTAGCTGCTGAACATTAAGCACCTATAGAGCCAGTTTTTTTTTGTTGCTCAGTTTGCGGAGACCATAAACAGATTAAATCAATGCTAATGTTGTTTTAAATAGCTCTCGGTGTGCCTATTTGGTCTGCTTTTGTGATTGCTGCATTCAAACCTGCCCAAACTAACCACACCAAGGGGGAAAACAAACCGCCCTTAACGAGGCAGGTGTGAATGACCCCTAAGACAAAATATGTTGTTAGAGATCAGTGTCTTATACAAAAAAAAAACTACATTCAACACAACAAGTAACCAGAATTATAGAAAATTACTTTAATTTCCTAGGCATTATCATTTGACATATTTTACACAACATGTCCCCTAAAACCTCACCCACCCAAAATATTGGTAAAATCAAATGCAACACATCATTGCAAAACCAAAAGTTGACACATAAATAATCAGTTGATATAATGGACATCTAATTGTTGAATACTTCTAGTGGTCAGTGAATAAAGCTCTTGCTGGAAACAAGTCATGTACAACAACCATTGCTTTTTAATTACAATGCAATAAGATTATGAGACATTCTTTCTCTATGATCTGTTCATAACATTACTCATGCCCAAACATATAATATCTTTAACCTTTTGTTAAGTTGTCTGAAAGATTTACAGCGTCTGTATCTACTGCCTGTATCCTGACAGGTTTAGTCCACAGTACGACGTTGTTTTTCTGTTACCTAACAACTACACCAGCCAAGCAAATACTGTATACACCTATTTCTACAGATCAGGCCTGGAATATAAATCTTCCACCAAGACTGCTGAAAGCCGAGAAACACAGTGAGATCAAATTGCCCATAACATTGATATTCTCTATCCATTTCCGAGCTGTAGCTGATTTGTTTATCTCTCTCTGAAAAGATGTTAATGAAGGCCTCTATAGGCAGCTGTGGGAACGTCCCTCTTGTAAGTTATTGAGGAACTCAATTTGAATGTCCCTGAACTCAGTGTTTTAAAAAAAACCCGTCAGATCTCATTCAAATGAAAACAAAACGTTTCTGGAACGCTGTGTTGCAGTAGACTGTTCTGTAGTCTGGATTATTGCAGGCTAATGCATGCTTGCTTTTCATCCAGGACTTTTGTATTTTCTTTATATTAGACAGTCAAAAGCTAACAGATGTGCCTCTTCACTAATGTAAAAAAAGGAAAGACTAATCACTTTTATTCAGCTAATTTAAGTTATTAAACCTCCAGTCATAAAATGCTTGTGGGTTCTTGTGATTGCTCAACGCAGCCTGTAATTGATTTACAGGGTGACGCCCAGCTTAGTCTCTTTCACTTGATTAACAAAAGCAGGTATTGATCATGTTTTAGTTTATGGTTTCAAAATAGGAATTCACAACTGTCTATGCTTTGGAGTGTTTTTTGTGGCTCACGTGGACGTATATAAGTGGATGCACGTGTGCAATCTCTGTTTTTAATTTGTGCATCAAATGCATTTACACATATACGTTTATATAGATATAGTATTTCCATTTAAGCAATTTAAACAGCTCAGATGCAAATGTGCATTTACCAATGTGAATGTTTCTGATAAACTGAAAGATGGAATTTTCCTTTATGGGTTGAGAAAATTATTCTACTTCTTAAGCTAAATAAAGTAGTTGACTTAGTAGTGATATGTGGTTCTCACAGGACAGAGACACTACAACCATATTGTGATCTTATAAAACATGATACATTGCTGTATATTATACTCAATAGTTTATAAAGCAGTTCAAATGTAGACAACCCCCCATCCCCGTCCCCCAGGCTGTTTCAGAAAGAAATCAGAGCTCATAGAGATGTTATTGTTTCATCCAATATTGTGATGTACTTTGCACACACTGCTAATTATAGCTTTTTTTTTTAGTATGTGCACTTTAATACCTGTCTGTCTTTATGACTCTTTTCACTTGGAATGCTCTGTCTATATAAAACAACTCATGAACTCAAAAACATGTATGCACATGAAGAATTAACCAAACACTGGTACACACCCACACAGCCCTCTCAATATATTTTTCTGATTGTTTCATCTTGCAAACTTTTAAAAAGAAAGCAACTAAACGTTGGTGATGAACATTTCCATAGCTTTGTTGATTTAAACTTGCAGCTGGAGATATTAAAGTATCCCAAGGTTACGTTATTAAAAATATCACAAACGCCAACTGAGCAGGTCACGCTAAGCCTGAATATTCTATATGGGGTTGGGTGTGGGGGGGACTTTCCACTTAGCTGCTAAATCCCACTCAAGCTAAGAATTACGATAGGACAGGAACCAGTAAAGCTCTATAACAAGACCCAGGGACGTGTAGAGTGCCAAGATAAACCAGCTCGTCTTCTCCTCCCTGCTTTCTCCTCACACCTGGCTTCTCTGTGAAGACTGCCAGCTGGAAGACACCTGGAGGAGAGAAAAGAGAAAGAAGGAAAAACTAACTAGCTATCTTTTTAAGAAACTCAATAGAAAGAAGAATGAGGATAGAGTGAAAGATTGGGCAGGATGGGACAGATGAGTAACTGAAGTATGAGGAGAGGGGGAAAGGCCAGCAAATCCTAGATGCGTGAGAAGAGAGGAGTGAGCAGGCAGCAATGAGTCATCTACCATCCCAGGGCAATAATGTGGCTGTTATCACTAGTCCTCCACAGACTTGACCCAACTCATTTGAACAATTCTCATTACGTAGCACTATGTTTCTTTCCCATTGCTTTGCTTCCCACATTTTCAGTTATTAAATTATCTAGAAAAATAAAAAGCATTTTCTTTTAGTGATTGGATGTTCTAAAACCACAAATCATTTCCCAAAGACACATAGAAAAGCCCTGTTTAAGTTTTACATTAGAGAAATACACCTGAAATACACTCTACGCTTTTTTGTTGCAAGACTTTTCTGAGAAAATTAATGCCACTCTCATGTAAATATTTTGTGCCAGGAGACAGTTAGCTTAGCTTAAAATCAAGACTGGAAACGGGGAAACAGCTAGCCTGCCTCTGTCTGAAGGTGACAGAATTAAAGTGTAAAAACTACATGTTGCTGGACTATTTCTTGCCAATGACTTCCTTTAGTCATCTTCACTGCTACAGTAGCTAGCTCATCCCCCCCATTTCCAGTCTTTGTGCTAACCTAAGCTAACCTCCCTGCTGTAGCTTCAAATTAACTGTACAGATTGTGACACATGAGAGTGGAATAAATCTTCTTGTCTACGTCTCGGGAAGACAGAAGTACATAAGTATTATCAGCAAAAGGCACATAAAGTATCAAAAGGAAAAGTGCAGATAACTGTCCCCGCTCTGTGACTCTTACAGTAGGCTATATGATTATTAAAAGTAACTGTTAATGATAAGTATTTTACTTTTGTAGTTGGTCGAGGTTGATCTAATTTTAACTACTTTACTGTAACTGTAGTTTAATCTATAACAATAAATAATGTTTTTATCATCATATCTTTTGTACAGTATGTAACAAACCAGAAATTAACATCTGTCAAATAATTGCAATGGGGTAAAAAGTACAATATTTTCATCTTAAGTGAAGTAAGGTAGAAATATAAAGTGACATAAAATGGATAAAAAAAAGGTAAAAAATACCTTGTTTTTTATGCACAGTACTTGAGTACATGCTGTTTATAATCAACTCTTTGTGTGACTGTGCTCAAATATTATGTAGCAGTGTGCTTCCAAATATTCTTCCAGGGAAATTCTTTGTTATTGTTAAATGTTTCACTTAATTTCCTCTACGGCCTCTGTGAATAAGCTTAGTCGCTGTGCAGATCATTTTTTTAATAAAGCTCTATGTTGTTCTACTGATGTGTCTCATGATAGTTGGCTACATCCATCATTGCATCCCTTTGTTCGCCGTTTCTTTAAACTCTCTCCAGCCTTCACCTTTTGCGCTTCTTTTGCTTCATTTCCGGCGTGACTGGAACTGACACTTTGATATGTTTGGTGAACCAGAAGGTTCAGGGGGGTCTTCCCCTGTCTGTGTGGTTGAGAAGAGTTTTTTTTTTGGAGGATCTCTACTGGTCGTGCCCTCAGAAGCCAAGGAACCGCCATCATTTACTTCCTCTCTCCTCAGTCTGTCGACAGCAGGCTGGGTCAACTCATAACCCTTTTTGTGCTGAACTCTGTCTAGACGCCACTGTCAATAAAAAAACAACTCCAACCAAAGGGTCAGGACTTGCTGTGGGAGAGAGTTTGTGTTTGTGCTGTTTGTGACTCAGTATTTCCCCCAGCTGCTCCTTTGGGCCCAGACTGGGTTTTCTCTGGCCAGTTCTCAACAATTGCTATCCCATGCAAGGAAGACTTTTTTAATGATCTGTAACTCACAGAAGGGGGCTTATAGCGATCCTCGACTGACAAAGTAAGAAATCATCTGATTAGGAATCATTTTTAAGTGTATGTGCATGCTGAAAGTCTGGCAGTGTATAGGTGTGTTTTTTATTTGTAAGCATGAAAACAAAATTACCCAAAAACATATTTTATTGGTTTTATTATGTCATTGTTAGTCAATGCACTGCATGCAGCGTGGTGAAAGATGCAGTTCAGTCATGCAAAGAATACATAATAGTGCAATTAAGGTTATGATGTCTATAAATCACATCCAGCATTTTAAATGACTTTTCTAATTATAATTAGATTCTAGTCACTCAGATTGCACCATGATGAATTCCAACTCAGGGCTTTACCCATCTAATCAGGGCGTGGTTACTAAAACTCTGAAGCTAATTATAATGCAATAAACTTATTCCTGTTTTGAGAGTTGGAAGAGAAGATTGATACCACTCAACAGTACTAATGTTCTCTTTTCTGGCACACAGTGCACTTGCTTCTAAATGCAAATGCATAAAGGAGTGGATTCAGGCAGCTATTCACAAATACCAGTGCTCCAACAATGTCTTTGCTGTCCATGTAAAACTTCAACAGGCCCTCGTTTTTGAGAGAAATAGCAGCCACACCAAGCACATTTGTGATATGATTTGGCATCCATAGAACAAAAAGGACACGATGATACTTGTGATCAGCCAGGTGGTCTGTGGGTTGTTGAAGAAAACTGCCTGGTTCACTTTTCTGTGAAGGCCGATGTATGAAAATACCATGACAAAAAAGCAAAGAAATCCAATCAGGGTCTCTGTCAGCAGCACGGCCTCCTGCTGGGCCGGGGAAGAGTAGCAAAACGTGCAGTGTGTCCAGTTCTGGTCTGGGGTCAACTGTTGAAGCACCAAAGCAGGGATGGACAGGATCATTGCAGCCAGCCAGAGCAGAACCAGCAGACTCTTTAATCCTACGTGATGGAAGTACCTCTGCAGGTACACCACCTTCAGGTAGCGCTGGACACTCAGCGTTGTCACTGTCATTAGGCTACCATAAAGGCTGCAGTACGTCAAATATGCTAGGAGCTTACAGACCACAAGTCCCAGTGTCCAACTGTACAATAAAGTGTAAATCCACAGGGGCAGGGGGAGCAAGCAGATCAGGTCTGATATGGCCAAATTCAGCATCAAAGTCTGGCTCAATCTGGACATGTGCTGCCAGTTTGGTCTGAGGATGATCACAGCGATGTTTCCAGGAACTCCCAGCAGGAAACAGAGGGACAGCACCACTGCGGGGGCCAGACTGCTGGAGTCCCAGGAGGCAGGAGGTGGATGTCCTGGAGAGGAAGAGATGTTAGAAATGACCACAGTGGAGTTGAGTTGTTCCATGCTGCAAACTTGCTGGCAGACAAGCTGAATGTGCACCGAGCAAGTGATGATGGAAAGTCTTTGAGATAGAGGAACAAGATGTTATGCATTGCAAGAGGAAAGAAAGAAGCAACATTGTTGACATGCAAATAAAGTTCCATCATCATTGCATAGTTTTGCATGGCTTCGCTATCTGATGCTTTTTTCCCAAATTATATTTCCTGCACAGGGAACAGCTTTCACCACGACACTTTCACAGAAGTGAAACAGTTGTATGATAAAAACTAACCTGTGGACTACTTTTCAGATATACTAGATACTGCAACAGTGTCAACTCCACATATTAAAATAAGATAACAGTATTTGTTGAACATGATGTCAAAATCAAAGCATTTTTCCCACCTCAATCATTTTTATGACAACTAATATGTGCACACATGCTTTTACTCTAAATGTTTTTACTACAATTTATTACAGGATATATAATCAAATAAACCTTCCATGTTTAAACAAAATAATCTCACCACAAGGACCATTGTGTGTGTGTGTGTGTGTGTGTGTGTGTGTGTGTGTGTGTGTGTGTGTGTGTGTGTGTGTGTGTTGGTGCATGTGTGTGTTGGTGTTTCACCATCTAATCAAGGTGAAAGGAGGAGTTCCTGCTCTGAATGAACTCTTGTTGCACCAAGCAGAGAGACACTTGTCGAAAATAAACGGAGGTTAAAATACAGGATCCCCAGATCTATGTGTGTGTGTGTGTGTGTGTACATACACTCACAAATGTCACCTGACATAAATCTAAAGTTACATGTTTTGACCGCAAATAAATAAGTATTTTGATAAATACAGGCAACATTTTGTCGGTATATCTCTCTGTAAATAGCTTTACATCTCAATAATGCCCTACTACTCACAGCGTCACTGTTCTGCGCGTATTCTTGACATTATCAAAATATTTGCGGAATCCAAGAAAAATACCCCAAATTCTCACCACGTGGCTCCACTTTTGACCCAAAATGTAATGTCATGACATGATCAAAACCTTCATTCATGCTATTCCCCTCCTGGCTGACACACACACACACACACACACACACACACACCTTCTGTTTGCTCGTCGCTTTTTTCAGCATCAGAGTGGGATGAAGCACTCAGCTTCTCCTCGCGCTCCAGTTTATTTTAAGTAAATGATGGAAGCCAGTCTGCTGGAAGCCGTTTGGATGGAGAGAATTTCTTATGAATAAGAAGGACAACATTTACTGGAAGTTTGTATTAATGTTTGCAGGTAAGACAAAGTTTCAGACGTTGCCTATTATATCTTTGCAATCTTTTCAAAATAAAATCACACCACCATCTTTCCTCTTATTATCGTTTATAAAAGCTATGCTATGCTTTCTCTGTATCTTTTTTTTTTTAAATTGTTTTACCAGTACTGTTTCTTCTTAGATTTCAGACTAGCTTAATTATTCTTCTAGGATGTATAACTCTTTAAATATGCTATTAGAATAATATCATACTTCTAGACTTTATTAATATCTGAAAACATATTAAAATACTAATCTCAAAATGCTTTCTGTTACTAAATAATTGTTCCATGTAATAACGATAACATTGACTGTATTGAACTATGTATCATATTAATTTAATTGTAGACACCTCATTTAAAGTAACATATGACAGTTACACTTTACTCCTCAGTGGTTTATTGTTTAAAAATTAAGTTTATGCGCCCTCTGCAGGCCACATAATATATCAAAGCAACATCATACAATGCTAGTGTGAGCTGTGGGAACAATCACAGGGTTTTTCTCTTCGCCTGATAAAAACATAATATGTTAAGAGTTTTGGATCCACAGTATTTCTCTCTTTCACCTTGGTATTTGAAATTGCCATATTTGTGTCTCTTTTTTTCAGTGCAATGGGACTCAATCATTTCCTGTGTCTGCTGCTCTGTGCAGCAGCACTGACAGTTTCTGGAGTTTTTGGTAAAGATGAGAACAGCGAGGCGAACAGGTGGGCCAGGCAGAGCCTCCCGGTGCTGCTGGACACACACACGGAGCCTTTAGACACCCCTTTGTTCAGAGGGCAGCAGGAGGATGAGGAGAGAGGAGCGACAAGGACACTCTGTGGAATAGAGTGTCAAAGCAGCCTACCACCTGTGGACCAGACTGAGCAAGAGAGGATTCTGGGATATGAGACAGTGTATGAGAATGGCACTCGCACACATACAGATGTCAGTTTGCAGGCTTTCAACAAGACGTCTGCAGGAACACCAGCCCGCCCCAGCTCGCACTCGCAGGAAACGGCAGGTTTATGGAGCAGATGGACGCTTTGTGATCTCTGACTCGCATTTCATCACCAACTATCCTTTCTCTACCGCTGTTCGTCTCTCCACCGGCTGCTCTGGAGTCCTGATATCCCAGAAACACGTGCTAACAGCGGCACAATGCATCCATGATGGGAGGGACTACCTAGAGAGTGCCAGAAAGCTTAGAGTAGGGGTGTTGCAGCTCAAGACTAAAAGTAGAAGAGGGGGTAGGAGGAGAGGAGGGCGGCGGATGGCTGGGAGGAAAGAAGGGGGTGAGGATCCAGTAATGGAGGAAGGTGAGGAGCACAATGGTATAGATAGAGATGTAGTGACAGGGAGAAAGGGAGGCAAAGGCAGGAGGCGCAGGGGAAGAAAACAGGGTGAGGAGGGTGTAGCTGAGTTGGAGAGAGGAGGGCCTCAAAGAAGTCTCAGCCGTATACGACGTAGTACTAAACCCAGGAAGCAGCCCGTCTTCCGTTGGACACGAGTCAAACAAACCAGAATCCCTCAAGGATGGATCCAAACCAAGACCTCCACCAACTCAGTATCCGCTGACTATGACTACGCTCTCCTGGAGCTGAAACGGCCCCTTAAACAAAAGTACATGGAGCTGGGAGTGGTGCCCTCTGCCACCCCACTGGCACGGATCCACTTCTCAGGCTATGATGCCGACAAAAGCCTGCTGGACGGGCGTGGAAATGAGAAGGTGATTTACCGGTTTTGCTCGGTGGCAAACAAGTCTGACGATTTGATGTACCAGCGCTGTGACGCGCAACCGGGCGCCACGGGGGCAGGTGTTTACGTTCGTCTGAGACAGGAAGTAGGAGGGGAAGGCAGGAAAGGGAAGTGGCAGCGGAGGGTGATCGGGGTGTTTACCGGCCATCAGTGGGTGGAGGTGGAGGGAGGTGAGCAGAGGGACTTTAATGTTGCAGTGAGGATTACTCCCGCCAAATATGCCCAGATCTGTCACTGGATCCATGGAGATCCAAGCCTCTGCAAAGAGGTTTGACTGCAAAGCGATGGATCTAGAAAATTATTTGTTGTCAGTTTCAAAGAGACTCAAAGATCCAGGCTTTTTTTTTTTTTAAGTCTTAAGAATGGTTTTAAACTTTGACTTATGACTTGAATTTATTTTAGTAAAAAATAGGAACTTAGAAACTTTGTACAAAGACGCTAACTTGTTTGATTCCTGAGACAGACTGAAGTGTTGTCAATTAAGGACTACAATCATGTCTGCCCAAAATGCACTTCCTGAAGCACTTCTGCTAATATGTGTCACGGCTGCATCACAGCTTCATGCAAACCTTGTCGTAATCAAGCCTACCCTGTTGTGTCCAACATTGCTGTACATATACGCCAAATATATTGCAGCATGCAAGAAGAAAACATAGAAGATTTCCCCTACAGCTATAATGACAATATTATTAAGTGCTGTTTTGGGGAAATTTTAAAAAATCGTAAATTAGTTCATGAAGAATATAATTACTATTAACTAATTAAGACTTACTGATACTTATCTAATACTTATTTGTGGAGGCATCATGACATGTTTCTATGTGAATTAAGTTAATAGTTTATTATTTCCCCCAATACAAACAGTACATCATTACCATCATGTTATTACTTTATGTATTAGAACAGATTTATCTTTTATTAATTATCATCCTATATTTCCAAAATATGGAAAGTGTGTAGCCACTGCCTCTGTTGGCCTCTCCTAACTACAGTAATGTAGCAGGCCTTTGGAGCTGTCTGGAATAATTATAAAAACAAGTTTTAACACTTAATATTATTCATGCATGGCTCTTATTCTTAAGTGTAAGAATAAGAACCAAATTACTGTAGTTTTTGACACATTTAAGACCAAATTTTCACTTTGAGCAGCTTTATGCACACCAGCCCTGGAATTTTGATCGGAGATTGTCAGGTAAAATCTAAACCAGGAATGTTGCACATGTCCCTGGTTCTGGATCTGTGGCCTGTTCAGCCATTTATCAGTTCATTTAGAGGATGTAGGAAATCCTTGTGAATGAGTCACAAAGGGCTAAAAACATGAAAAAGTGTTTGAATTTACATTTCATTGTCACCTTTTCTAAACACTACATTTGTTAGTCAGTCTCTGAAACACCTAACTTAGTATAACCTTAGTATATACTTGTATATAATTAGTATATAGTAACTGTAACTATGTAAAAAAGAAAAGAAAAGAAAGACAAAAGCCTATTTTTTCTCATATGTTGCACAACGTAGACATTTTGCTTTGCTTACCTTTGTATAGATACCATATATAAGCCTGTTGGTCCTCATTTCACTTCATCTTAAAGCAATACTGGGTCCACACAACATATATATGTATTTTCTGGTGTTTATAATATCTTGTATTCTTATTTTTGAACTAAAATTGTCATGCCACAAACATATTTTCTTGTCAAAAGAAAGAATTAATGCTGATGCTGAGAATGAATGCTGATCAAACACAAATGTTGATTTTTCAAACAAGAAGCCGACAAAAGCAGAACAGTAAGTGATAAGCCGTGAGGGTAGTTTGTATCAGTGTATTTGTCTTTTATTGCATCTCATTTTGACTCACATGCAGGTGGGGGTGAGGGAGAAAGAACGATGCCATCCATAATAACCCCCCAAAAAACAACACAGCCTTCATTTGAATACTTAGCAAACATTATTTATCCACATTATTTTTGTTTTTTATTTGTCTTCTTTATTTTTCTTTCAACACTTTGTTAATGCCACAATGGATTAAGATACAGTCACTTTTGGAAATAAACAATACACAGAACATCCAGCGTATACTTGAGTGCTTTACAGTGAGAGTCCTCCGGACGTCCAGTGGCAGTACATGAACGAATGTACCGACCGCTGCTGCGTCACTCAAAGAGGACTGAGGACACATCCCAACCACATACACAAATTCTTCCTTGTCCCTTTGATTTCCACCCTAACATTAAGTCATCTCGTGTGGAGACCCAGACAAAGAAAGAAGTATTCCCAGATTGACATGTGTCGCATGCTACGATGCAGTATCACTCCACACCAGCTGAGGGCCCAACAGCAAACACTCGGGGCAACGTTTCCATTCGATACTGCTTCTGATTTAGGATTGAGGGGTATGTACAAAGAAGGCGGGGAATTTTTTTGTCTACTTTCCTTATTTTTAGCCATACAATTTGACTTAACTAAAAATATATGATACATTTTTTTTTCTCAAAATAAAGATTAAAGAAAATATGTATAATCCATTATTTAAAATAGTCTAAAATGCATATGTCAATTTGAACACAGTTTACACATTTTAGCATGTTTTATACAATCCCTAAAAAAATTAAACTGAACACAATTTCATGATTGATGATAAGTCCAGATTTGCAGTGCAAGTTGTTACTAGGTGCATTTGTTCTCCAAAAACTTGAAAGTAGACAGGTGGGAGGATGGATGGCCAAGCAGATATAGGTACAACCAAGTTTTTTAATGACATAAACATAGTTCAATATTAGTTTGGACAACTGGGGCAGAGGGGTGGGGGTGGGGGTTGGCCAGTGAAGTTACACACACCGAACACAATCCACATTTAACAACACAGTCCTCGTCTGGGAGATGCGCAAAGAAACCAACGTTTATCCACCATTCCAAGTCAGCTGATACGCGGAATTCCAGAATGAATCTGAATACACATTTATTTATTTTTTTGTTCATTTTCCATAGTATATTAAGTAAAGGATAACACTGAATTACACACACACCCGCACACACATAAACTGAGTTTTGTTTTTCTGTATCTAGGGTTCACATTCACAGTTGTGCTACAACATTAGATAACGAGGACAGGGCGCTTTTTAGGGGTGGCGGCTGATAGGAGGTCAGAGGGCAAAGATCGTGGATGTAATGGCTGGTTGGCTGAAGGGGCTGGGGCATGACTGAGGGGAAGGCAGTGGGGGAAGTGCAGACATCCACATCCACAGAGCTCCAGACACACTGACAAACCTACAGATGACAAAGGAGAGAAAATTAAATTTGATTAAAACAAGTGCTCTGAATAGAAATAGGTGAAGTCTAATTATGTATGTTCTGATAAGTCAGACAGAGAAGCAGATAAAAAAAATATATGTTCAGCCCAAGTCAGCAGAATACATTATACAACTGTTTTCACAGGTTGTGTAGTCCTTTATAAGTTCCCCTTTACAACAAGATGTCTTATATGTGTCAGCTCAGACGATGTCTTTAGTGCAGACATGGGTTGTGAGCAAATCTAAAAAGTAGTTTTTCCATCTGATTGTTTCATTGTCAAGTATTTTCTAAGGCATAAAGAGCTGAAAGTATCCAGTGTTTCATGAGAAATATGAGAAAATCACTCCCTTTAATCGCCTTGTGACATTTCAGATTTTCACATTCATGGCGCATTAACCCTATTAGCATGCCAAAATTGCAGGATTAAACATGTCACATGTGGCTAATGTTTGGTACAGCAGAGGATTCTGCTCCATAACATTTGCCACGACATGACAAGCGAAAAGAATACATCTCAATTCTTTAATACCTTGGGGTTTTTACAGGTCAGCCAGTCTACATGAAGTCCTTAATGTTGAGGTCATCCAGAGCGTTCCTCGGTGGTGCAGGCTTTCTGGGGCTCTGGGCCGCTCCGGGAGACATCTGCAGACACATCTTCTTTTAGCATTTAAACTCCTTTTGTCAGAGCAGCTGTAATCTTTATGTATGAATTTCCATTCCAACAATCCATTAAAGAGTAATTGTGTTACCGGTGCTCCGGGGGTTGCTCCCGTGGCAGGGAAGCCTGGCCTCACCATGGGCATCATGGGAGCTCCTGGTGCCCCAGGCTTACACAGAGACAGACAGAAGGGAAAAAGATACAGTAAGACACAAGCGTCGGACATCTGATGGGTGTGAGGGCCACCTAATGGGATAATTGTCCATCAATGTCCAGTAATGTCCAGAGTGGTTCAGAGACATTACTAGACCATACTGGACTGGTGGTCTTACCATGCTGAAGCTGGGGTGAGTCCCCATAAAATGAGGAACACCCATGGGTACGGTCTAAAGGTGTGGAGGGGAGGGAGAGGAGGAGTTGGGATGTTACTACACTACATATAAGACACACACACACACACACACACACTGCAAAACAATACACAAATACAAATGTTGAAAATAAATTATACGGAAAGATTTCAAGCAACAAACAGATGTGATAGTAAAGTTAGAGGCACGCCAAAAGCTACAACAACAACACAACAAGAGCCCTAATAGTTAATAATAGTCCTTGATTTACACATGCTCAAAGATTTAGAGAGCAGAGAGGAAGCCTTTTGCAGGTAGCCTTAAGATGAGAGAGTAATTTCTGTTGTTGCCAAAAAGACAACTGAAATATCCAGAAGAAGCAAATGTGTCAATGAACGGGTGAGTTCAGCTATGAGTGGCTTACCTGGACTCTAACAGGCTTAACAGAAAATAGAAACTTAAGAGAAGAAGGAAAAGCTGTTTCCAAGCAACAGCTTCTTAATTTTTCACTATAATTTGCCACTTCATCACTCTCCAGTAGATATTCCAGAAATATAAAAAATATTTTGAGCCAGACTGCATGTTAAAATCTGCTTACATTTTGGCCTTTGGTTTGGATTTTCTAAACATTTACAGCCAGTGCGTGTGCTCTGTTGTGAGATGTGTCATTTAAATAAAATCCACCAGTAACTTATATTTTGCTATAGTCTTGTTTCCTTTCCTAACTGCCACACCTCTCAGTTTCCTGGGTCTATGTTTGGACCTGACACCTGGAGAGCCAGATGAAGGCAATGCTTGTGATGGCTGCTATGCCCTGTTTGTCGCTGCCATGCGGCTCCACTCCATGCTATAAGACACAGACAACATTTACCATGGGAGCACCCCAACAGGGGGGAGCTACCTGAGGTGCCGCTGAGGTTCCCATTGTGAGATCTGAGAGCGAGAGAGAGAGAGAGAGAGAGAGAGAGAGAGGTACTGCAAAATCACTGTTTTTATTTACTGACATAATGACCACATGGGATAAGAAGATTGATACCACGCCATAAAACAGGGATTGTCATTTTCACACTTTGGCTATTGTACAGATTAAACAAACAAGATGTAACGTATTAATAAATAAGCTTTATAGGAGCTGGTTGTTACGGTTGACTGAACCAGCCTAGCTGTTTACCCACTGTTTCAGTTCAATTCACTTTTATTTATAGTGTCAAATCATAACAGATGGTATCTCAGTAACCCTTTTTAGATAGGGTAGGTCTAGACCACACTATAATTTACAGAGACCCAACAATTTCCCCCAAGAGCAAGCATTTTGGTGCAATTCCAGTCTTATTTCCAGTCATTATGCTGAGATAAGTTTACAAACTTCTGGTGGAAGCTCCATATCTAATGGGTAGACATGAACGTGGCATCAATCTCCTCATCTAACTCTCACAAAGAAAGCAAATAAGCTTATTTCCCCAAGCATTTAAATCGATATCCATGACATCTAATGACTACTTACTACTTGCCATGTTAGCCATGGAGGTGTCAACATCCCCTGCCTGAGGGGTCAACGTGGGCTTCATTACATCGCCTAGTCCATCAAAGACTACAGAAGGAAGGGAAGGGAGCAAGGAGGGGAGAGGAGGGAGATATTAGCATTCTTCAATGCGAGCAATCGTCACACTAGCAGTCCTCCTTACTACTGGGGATTACCATGACAACCAATAGATGTCTCCATGACAACAGTGAGAAGAGAGGGGCATTGAAATGTGAGCTAGAGAGCAGGTTAATATCATATATTAGGAAATTTAATAAGATCTATTGCAACTAGTAAAAAATACAAATCCGTAGTGTTAAGATGATGA
Organism: Percina caprodes; assembly: GCA_013375575.1. Classification (NCBI taxonomy): domain Eukaryota; kingdom Metazoa; phylum Chordata; class Actinopteri; order Perciformes; family Percidae; genus Percina; species Percina caprodes. The sequence goes on along the minus strand of JABXJD010000312.1, from coordinate 543,895 downwards.
TAAATGGTTGGTTGTTTAGTGCAGTCTGTGTAAAATAATGTGTATGATAAATCAAGTCTGATAGGAGACATCTGTCAGGTCAGCTGCTTACTACTGTGGTAATTTGCAAGATGGGCTTAGGAAATAGGACCTTGTATGTGGTATAAATACCAAGTAGAGTTTATAATCATAAGTGAAAAATAGAACTGCATTGTACCATCTTAACAACGTGCACAAGGGAGTCAAGAATACGTTTTGGAATTGCTTGTTGGTAAATTAGAATGGTTTTGAGACTTTTACTGTACGTGATTACTGCAAAAATTATGATGAGAGCAAAAGCACTGCAGCTACAATGAAGCTGGGTTAATTGATAAAGAAGCACTACATAATACTGCTACTTCACACACTCTGTAACCGTCAAGCATCTTGTGGTGGCATGACAGTGCAGCTGAGCTTGCCTTGCACCACTGCAATGCAGCAGTGCACTGTGGGAAATTAGCGTGTTAAAGAGCAAGGGAACTCACCCAATTAAATGGCAGGAAGCAAGCAATGAGCCAGCCCAAGAGCCAGATGGAGAGGGAGAGTGAGAAAGAGAGAGGAAAGTAAAAAGCACAGATGCCAGAGAGAAAATGCAGTGAGGTTTAAAGGAGCGAGTGACAATGAAACCATTAGAGTTTATTGCATGAATGATAGAAAGAGAGGGGAAAGAAAGAGTTAAGCCTTAAAGCAGTAGTATTGCAGACCGTCAGTATATATCACATGAAGACCATTGGCACAGGACAGGAGATGACTAGGAACCAGGTGAACACGGTTCATGTTGCCATGGTAGCGGTTACCACAGGGGCCGGGATAGGTGGCAAAGATTAGAGGGAATCCCCAGAGACTAATGATCACAGTAGTATGGAAGCGAATAAGAGACATAAGTCTTTGAATTTTATCAGCCACTGAATACTTAATGTTGAAATATTTTATTTTGAAAATTATGGATCTGAATTTATTTGTTTTCAATTGACCTCTTTGAAATTATTTTACTTCAGAAACAATATATCTGAATTTATTTGTTCTGAATTCACCTCTTTGAAATTTAAATTTGAAAATTCTTGGTTTCCATTTTAAAAACATGAATTTCGATACATATTTTTTTAATGGTCAAAAATTCAGATACAAAAATACAACTTGTAGAATTTCAGATAAAATAGATTCAAGTTGATCAAATTCGATTGCTGAAATTCAGATTGAAAAATTCAATATCAGTCAAATTCAATTGCTGAAATTCAGATCAAAAAATTCAAGTTAAATATTCACACAGTAACATCCGGGCTACCCAGGCTAGAGAAGCAGTTGAGCCTGCATACAATCGAACCAACGTCTGGCCTATCAGAACACGGCCTGTCTGTCATGTGACCCAAGATCTCGGTCGGCACGGATATTGAAACGGTAAACCGCTGTTAACATGACAGCCAGGGAAACGACGGTGCTCGGTAAGTTTGCTGTTCATGTCCAACCCAACTCAGGGCTCGATAGAAGTATGTTGTAGCTAAATATGTTTGGAACACATAGCTACGGTTTGTGTGACTTGTGTCTCTATGTAGCTAGCTAAGTCTGCAGGACAACATGTTATAGCTAGGTAGCTAACGCTAGCGCTTAACAGAGATGGGAAGAACTGTACTAAAGTAGATTTTTCAGATATTTTTTACTTTACTATTTATTTTTGTGGCGACTCCTTACATTTTAACACAAATATTGGTATTTTATACTCCTTATATTTTACAAAATTGCGCGCGCCACACAGCGAGAGAAGTGAGAGAAGAAAAAGTACGGAGCCCGCTGGGGTCAGCTGAGAAAGGGATTCATAACAATCCGTGCTCAAGGATTTATATACGGGAGTAAAATAGGAAAGATATTCCATATATATATAGTACAGTTCTTCCCATCTCTGTTAAGCGCTAGCGTTAGCTACCTAGCTATAACATGTTGTCCTGCAGACTTAGCTAGCTACATAGAGACACAAGTCACACAAACCGTAGCTATGTGTTCCAAACATATTTAGCTACAACATACTTCTATCGAGCCCTGAGTTGGGTTGACATGAACAGCAAACTTACCGAGCATGGCTGTCATGTTAACAGCGGTTTACCGTTTCAATATCCGTGCCGACCGAGATCTTGGGTCACATGACAGACAGGCCGTGTTCTGATAGGCCAGACGTTGGTTCGATTGTATGCAGGCTCAACTGCTTCTCTAGCCTGGGTAGCCCGGATGTTACTGTGTGAATATTTAACTTGAATTTTGATCTGAATTTCAGCAATTGAATTTGACTGATATTGAATTTTTCAATCTGAATTTCAGCAATCGAATTTGATCAACTTGAATCTATTTTATCTGAAATTCTACAAGTTGTATTTTGTATCCGAATTTTGACCATTGAAAATATGTATCGAAATTCATGTTTTTAAAATGGAAACCAAGAATTTTCAAATTTAAATTTCAAAGAGGTGAATTGAGAACAAATAAATTCAGATCCATAATTTTCAAAATAAAATATTTCAACATTAAGTATTCAGGGGCTGTTAAAATTCAAAGACTTATGTCTCTTATTCGCTTCCATACAGTAGTACTATGCAAATGAGGTGATGCAATGGTGATGTTAATATAACCATATATGGACATTGTTAGGACTCAACAGGGAATTTGCTTTACTGAACCAATGACAAGGTGAGTCAAAACATTACACCATGGCTTTTATTTGATGGGGGTATGGTATTCAGTGTGATTGTCAGTAAATGAATAAAACTAAAAATGTACCTTAACTAACAGCAAACCATTTCATTAACCATTACCAGAGATAATAGAAACAGTTACTGACTGACTCCACAAAACAGCTATTGCCAGGCAAACACTGTTGTAATCAATTGAATGGAAGACGTAAATAAAGTACATGACATTATAATGACAATAACAAGGCATGCAATTACTAATAAATTAACAACAGCTACAGTCATGGATGGATTATAAGAACAAACATGTAAAAGACCCTCACCCTTTCTACAGATTATAGGAGTAAGACGCCAAGGCTGAAAGATGACAAGCGTCTCTATTTGTCTCTAGCGTCTCTCGTCTCTAGTCACTTTTAGTGTAACACCATTTTGCAGGTAAACTAGAGCTCTCAGGTTCTGCTGTTGTTGGAAAAACTGCAGTCTGTGTCATCTGTCAGTGTTTATTTTGTGTCATTCTGGTACGTGTGTACTTCCTTTTTTCTGTAAGCGTGCAGTCCATAACGTACAGTGTTGTGAATAAGAATTTCCCCTTGGGGAAAGTCTAAAAAGTCTGAACCTCAGTATGTAGATCACACTGGAGATTAAGAAACACACTATACAAAATATAAACATCAAAGCCCTTCTTAGAGCAGAGCTTTTATGCTGTCAAACTTATTCTAACAGCTTTTTGTTAATGTGACTGTGTTTTGATGAAATGTATAGACAAAGTATTCTGTGCAGCTATAATATGAAGAAAAATATACACATAAACAATTCAACATTGGAGTTGTATACTGGATTTGGTCTACAGATACTTGATTTAAAAGAATCTGATCAGGATCAGAGGCCATTTGGCCTTTGTCCAGAAAGCCTGTTTGGTAATCCATCCATGGCTAAAGCACAGTGTGTGGAAATGGAAATATTTCTGTGAAATGTCTGCAACGTCTTGGCATTCCTTCCACTGTACACACTATGCATGCAGAGTGACATTTCATGAGTATTTTGTTTAGCTGTATTTTTTACCTGACATGAGCTCAGCACCGGGGGCAGCAGGAGCAGCAGCAGCTGTGGCATCTCCCCCTGTGGACTCTGGCAGGTCAACCCAAAATGCACCAAACCATGCCATGCCAGGTCAAAGTAGGTTGTTGAGCCATTGCAGCATAAGGGCAAAGAAGGGGTAATAGTCAGCCTTCGGCTTCACGCTGGTAATGCCAAACAAAGTGCATAGAGTTAGATAGGAAGACTGAATACCCAATTATGCATATTTACATAACACCAGGAAAAATTGCTTTCAAATGCACACAGCCACACATCTCAGCATATTGCCATACTCGATTGACAGTCGCAGTAAAGCATCCACCTGCATTTTCAAGAAGGCCAGGAAAAAAGAGGAAAGTAAAAAAAAAAAACACAAAATTCCAAGTCTGAAGTTGTAGCTTGCAGTTAAGAAATAATTTGACTATTTCAGCATGATCAAGCTTCATCTCAGGTATTCCCATTGTTACAAGATAGCTATGAGTTTCAACACAAAAGCACAATATACAATAACATAACTTCCCAGTATTTATAAAGCCTAATATCAATATTAGTAGTTTAATTTGATTTTCCCAGATTTTACTCTTCTCTTCTAATAATGTCTTCATGAACAGGGGGGGCAGAGTGAGGGCAGCCGGCCATGTGAGTTACCCACCACCAAACAGGTTCATGATGGCTCCTGTGTCAATTTTGGGTGGGGGTGCCGAGGAGATGATAGGAGCAGGGGAGCTGAACATATCTGCTGGGAAGGGCAAGGTGGAGATGGCGTTTAGAACCCAAACACACTTACGCACAAATACACACATACTATTGACCCGTTATTTATTATAATGCACATTTATCAATTGCAATTGCAGTGCAAGCAGTACATGCTGGAATGGGAAAGTAGGTAAGAGTGATTTAGTAAACGTTTCAGACAGCTCAATAGCTTTTAGCTGACCCATAAGAGAGCAATCTCATTTCCTTTTCCCCCCCCCTTCCCTGATCAAAGCCAAGGACAAAGCTGAAAATCAGTCGCAGCAAGACAGGATATGAGAGTAGAGCGCACAAGAGATTGCAGAGTAGGTGCAATCAGGTACCTGCTGTAAACAAGTCAACACTGGGAGCGGGGTCCGCTGTGGTGAAGCTCGTGTCTGGCATGGAATCAAAGAGAGCTACAAACACATGTGCACCCAGAGACAGTAATATTAACAAACACTCTCAAAGACTTTAAAATGGTGAGGTTGCTCTGACACACAGGAAACTGAAACTGAAACAGGCCTTCAATGTGTGCACAAATCTGATGATACCAATGAAGAAGAATAAAAGAGAGGAGAGGATGACAAGCAGCACCAGACGGGGGAAATTAGCAGGATGCTAATCAATACTGTACGACTAAGAGCACAAGACAATAAGATCAATACCGGACCACACACATCTCTTACGTTTACAGCTGAAAAGGTCAATCGCAGGGTTGGCAGCGCTGGGAGTTGAAATGGTTGCAGTGGTGATGATGGTGCTGGATGCAGAGGTGAAGAGCGGGGAAGGGGAGGGGGATGAGCTAAAACAGGCATCCAGGGAACTACCCAGGTTATTATTCTCCACCGTCATCATGCCAAAAAGGTCTAGACCTGAAGACACTGCGCTGGTGCTACCATCCGAGGGAGCAAAGGGGTCTTTGGGGAAGAAGTGGGGTGTGAGGAGGAAATGTAACACATACATAGGAAGGAAGGATGTTAAAGACTTTAATACAACATAGACACATTTTATATAATGATGATGAAGATACTGCTGTAAACATGAAAGCAGAGGAGAAAAAGAATCTGAGAGGAATGATAGGAGAGAATGTGCAGTGCTCCAACACACTCCTGTTTTCAGTCCAAACAACTAAAAATAGCATCTGACAAATGAAGCACATATTGAGCATCTTCACAGTATATAGACCTGAGGAAAAAAACCATCAACTAAAACCAAGGAACTACCACAGGCAACCTTCTCCAAAACAGAAAATGCATAAATCATCTGATGCCAAACGATACAAGACAAGTAAGAGCATTGTTCTCGATTGCCATGGTAACAACAATAGCACTGTCCAGACACCACCAGTAATGAATAGCAAATCTATACGCCTACTGTTCCCGCACAAATCTTTGAGATGAAGCCATGATTAAAACATAAGACCAACCAGAAATGCACACAAACACACTGGCACAAACAGGTCTGTAAGTTGCAACATCTTTACATTCACAGTCACACCAAAAACCATACCAAACCCAAAAAAGTGTTTAATGGATTTGTTTAGGGAGGTTTATTGACATAAATGGGATGTAACATTCATAGTTATGTTTTTATTAGTTTAGCGTTTTCATTTGCTTAGAATGAGCACTAACCGAGTGCAGATGTGAGTTGCGAATGCTCAGATTTAAACGGTTTACAGCATAACATGTTATACTGAAATTTGTGAAAGCCATAAAATAATAAACTTTTCTCATTACAAACAATAACAGAAGCTGGAAATCAATTCAAAAACATTTTAGCTATCTATGATTGTTTGATTGCTACCGTTAGCTCGAAACTGACAGCCTTGGTTGTGTTGTAGCCAGTAGTGAACAAACTTCATTATGTAGGTCCATTTTTATTGCACTGACATTACAGAAGTCTCTCGTTAGCATCTTGTTGGTTAGTTGTTGCAAAGGAACGCATGTGCAACTCACATCTTCACTCGACTCACATTGGGTAGTGACAACAAGGTCTGCTTCCACAGAGTCTGCCATGTTTATAGTAGCCATTAAGGGACAAACCAAACACTGGCTCTTGATAGGCTCTTTCACATTTTTTACGTGACCTGCTGTTTTTTTTTGTAGGTTCTCGTTCACATTATAAATTGAGGGATGAGGGAAGGGGTATGCAGTTGGTTGCAATCTGCAACCTCACTGCAAGTAAATCCTACACACTAGTCCTTTAAGTAAAAGAAGCAATACCACAATATAGACATTTTTGAGTCCTAGTTTTAAGCCTTACGTAAGTAAAAATGCATAATTATTGTCAGCAAGAATAGTTCATTCATTGGTTTGCTGAGAGTTAGATGAAAGAGCTACCACTCTCATGCCTGTACAATAAGAACATTTGCGTTTACTAGGATGGGGAAGGAATGTCCCGCCCTACCCTGCCTTACTCTTTATCGGATTTGCTTATGCTGGTATTCTTACCCTAACCCTAACCAATCTCACTCCTCATAACTAAACCCAACCAATCCAACAAAGGCAACAATTAATAGCCAATCAAAGGCAGAATAGAATGGGACATTCTTTTTCCATCCTAGGAAATGCAAATTTGCGTACGGTAAACAGGAATGTACAGCCAGTAGCTGGTTAACTTAGCTTAGCACAAAGACTGGAAAGAGAAGGAAAGTGAATTCTTTGCACATCTGCCCCTTGGCTTTTCCTACTGTGACATGTCAAAATGTCTTCTAAAAAAAAGGCCACGGTGAACTGGAACTTGCAAGCTATTTAAGCTAATGTTAGCTTCATAAGTTTATAAGGTTATATTGGTTATAAATGCTGTCTTTGGCTGATTTTCTCACTTTAAAACAAGGACCATGTAAATATGTATTTGTTGGGTACATACTTGATATAATGCTAAAATATCAAGGTTAAAGGTCACCAGGAAAAGTCAGCATCATCACCAGTTGATGACTCTTGTAGAAAACAGCATTGTATTGCTCATTCAAATCATACGTTGTATACTTGCAGTACACGTTTACTTTGTTACTTTCCATCACTGACTCATACTCACTCACACAAACAGACACACACACGCAGACAAACTTTCTGTCACCCACCAGCTCCAGCGTTGGCAGAAGGGGCGGTCGTGGCGGTGGCCCCACCTTCAGCGGCTGCTGCAGAGGCCTCAGTGGAAGGAGCAGATGTTGCAAAGGCATCTGGGGTTCACACAAACCCCACCAGAGGAAAGAGACATCCAGAGAGACAGATGAAGAAGTAAAGATGAAAAGAGAAAAGGAGTCAAGAAACATGAGGAAGAGAAGAGAGCACCGGGAAAATAAAGGTAAGCTTCTCGTCACAGTAGCCTTTTGAACTGTAAAAAATGGTAGCTTGCACCCTTAATATAGGACATTAATGACTGACAGATGAATAGACAAATGGGAATACAGACAGGAGGCACTACAGCAAGGATTAATCTACTGCACGAAAGTAAGCCTGAAATCTACAAGTGTTACAGCTGCCATTTATAGCTGATGCCAAGTGACTGGGTTTGATAGAATTGCTTTTCACTGAGGTCAAAGAAAAGCATGTCTGCCTATCAAACAAGACGCATGTGGAGAATGACTGTAGCAGTATGTTCATGTGCAAGTGGAAGGTGAGTTTGTGGCTGTACATAATTACATAATGCAGAAATGTCTGTGAGTATGTGTTAGATAGTGTGTGTTTCTGTAAATGATCATCCTATTTCCTATGGAAACTCAAAGTGGTCATGTTAAATAAATGAATAATTATAAAATATATAATCAAATGAAATAATTATGCCAAATGAAGCAATAATTTGTGAAATCAAACCACTCATTACTCAGAAATATTATTTACTTATTACTTTCAAAGTGAGATTTGACACATTTTATTGGAATTCATTTGTTGTCCATTTTTCGGAAATCTGTTTTTATTTCATATTGGCATTTTCCCCAATGAAACTTTGATATCATGTCACATTTCATATCATCACTTTTCAAGACAGCTGTCACAGCCCACTCACCTTTTCAGTCAACCACATGACCCCTGCCTCTCTTAAAGCAACACTATTGTATGTAACTTTTCCTGCTTCGGTCCCCCTACAGGTTGCCTCATTGGAACTACAGCTTGTCCTACCCAACTGCTATAGTTTCAATAAGACAACCTGTAGGGGGACTGAAGCGAGAAAAGTTGCATAGTGTTGTTAGCAAGCTGAACAATTACTGGCAAATTTTGCCAATTGCGTTCATTGTTAGCTAGCAGTTAGCTAGTCAACTTTCACAGTTAAGTCTGCAATGTTTTAATTCTAAAGATGTTCCTCAAACAAATATAAAGAACTACAGAGCTGAGCAAAAAGACAAGCTCCAGCTAACAGAAGCTAGCTAACATTGCTAACAGGGTCTCTGATGCTGAGTAATAGTAATATACTGTAAGCTCACAACCCAGCTAGGTAGATAGCATGGGTAGCCTTGTTGAGCAAAAAAGTGTGTGCGTTAGTGTGTGTGTGTGTGTGTGTGTGTGTGTGTGTGTGTGTGTGTGTGTGTGTGCGTGTTTGTTTACAGCAGCAGCCTGTAGTTTGTGGATGAGGGATACTAATGATTGATTGATTGGTTGGTCTAGCTAACAGGAGCTAACTGGCTAAATCTGGTAGCAGTTGTAGAGGCTGGAGGAATGTGATTGGCTGAAAGGTAAGGGGGCGGGGATGTTGAAAACAACATTGTCATAGAAAGTTATGTTATTAAATAAAAATGTGTTATCAGGCAAATGTCATTATGAAATCAACACCATTTATCTATTTAATATTTGATACTTTTTTAGGCATGCTTGGCAGTTGATAGCTGAAAATGATGAAGGTGTGCGTCAATGCATCATTAAGACTTCACTGTTTTTGATGATGCAACTTCCTTAGCAGAATGCAGACAATATCAGTGACAAATCAGCGAAGTTTGTCTACATAAAGTATGTGTTTAAGCATGCTGTCGTCTTTGTGTTATCATATTTGTGTGATGGTTTTAGGGTCGAGCTTCCCAGAGTGATTCTTTCGTAGAGAATTATCTGGAAGCCCACTGACCTCCCAACAGATCCATATTGGTGGCGCCAGGGGAGGTGGCGGCTGCTGTGCTAGTGGGAGGAGCTAGAGAGACTCCAGGTTCTGCGGCTGCAGGAGTGGGCGTTGCTGCTGCAGAGGAGGGGGCGGGCTCTGCTGTGAGGGTGGGTTCAGATAGCAAGGAATCGCCCATTTCTGCGAGTACCAACGGGGTGTTTGAAATCCCCAAAGAAAGGTACCAAAATAAACCCCAAAAAAGCAACCAAAATAACCAGTCGAGTCACCGTTACAACAGTGAATAAAAGCAAGCCAAAACAAATGTCCAATACAAATTATAGCCAATTAAGAAATGTTGGAATTGACCAAGCAAAGTAAAATCCAAATTTTAACCAAATTAAAGTTAAGTTATTCAACACCATCCAGTCATAACCAACAAATAAAAACAACCAACCAAAATAGCCCCCGTTGTAAACCAAAAACAGACAATGGAGTATGTGGAGGGAAGGGAGAGAAGGCAGAGAGAAACAAAGAGACTACTCAGACTAAAGAGAACAGCTTGAGGAGACAAACAAGGAGGATTTGTACATTACAGTCTATTTTCTTGTTTAATTTGGATTAAAATATTGACATTGTTTCCAGGTCACCTCAATTTCAGATTAGAGTTTTTGATTTGTTTTGAAAGAAAGTCAATGTCATTGAGGTGTCCTGGATGATGCGTTAAGACTACACTAGTCTAGACTACTGTAGAGGCTAGATGAGAAGTAAAGGGAAGAGTGAAACCTTACCTGATCCAAGAAGATCTTTGGAAGCAGCAAACAACAGAATATGGAAAATACATGTTAGTTTAGCCCAAGCTAAAACAGTTTTTGACAGTTCACTAACAGAAAATGGATTACTAATATGGCGACTTAATCTACTGTGTATGATAGAATGCGGATTTGTATTCTTTCAGATTAACCAGCAACTGAGTTGACGGACGGAGGGACACTTACCTCCCCAAGACGTGGGGGCAGCTGATTGTCCTGAGGGACCCGAGGAGGACAGCGGATCCAGGTCCAACAAGGAACTGGTGAAGGAGGCAGATACGGAGAGCGAACAACATGCAGTTTATCATCCTTTGCAGAAGGTAATTATTTTACATTGGCTTGTTGCAGAAATGATTAAATATTAGTGTCATCAATATTAGCCACAAACAAAACTAGAGGTCTACATTCACGCAGTGAGGCTGTACTTAAAGATTTGTTAACATGCTAACATTTGCTTTTCAGCACTACAGCTGGGGCTCATGAGAATGTCCATTAATTACTGTAGCAAATGTCATGGCAATCAATCCAACAGTTGTCAATAATTTCACTCAAAACCAAAAATGTCAACCATTGTGGTGCTCAAGGAAAGGTCAGGTGATCACAACAGTCAGTTGGATTAATGCTCTGGGAACCATGACTGCAACCCATAAAACAATTGTTAAAACATTTGAGTCTGGACCAAAGTGGTGGACCGACCAACTAAAATCCATCCCTAGAGCCACACGATAGCTTGATTAAAAATAAGATTGTTACATCCAGAAACCTTTTTGGGTTATACTCAAACTATATTAGCTAAAATCCAAAGAACTGCATGGTTTTCAAAGGTTGCATTGGCCATTTATTGCCAAATGTTGAGAATCATAGAAAGGCAGAGAAGCGAGAGGAGGTCACAGAGTTTACAGGCACTTACTCTTCAGCTGGCTCAGCAGCAGCAGCAGCAGCAGCAGCAGCGCTCTCCCCAGGAGGAGGCTGCAGTGTGGGAACAGCGTTTGAAGATTTGGCCGGAGTTGATGTTGGAGACACGTTGTTTGTCGGAGACCCCTGAAAGATAGACAGAGAAGCCTCCTATTTAGTAGTGCATCAGACTGGACCAGCTCAATAAAAGTATAGACTGTTTTGACTGTGCCTCTTACCTTTGTTGGCGACCTGAAAGAGTGAAAGAGTAGAAGTTAGTTGTTAGTGCTTCTGCTTGAAATGAACAGAACTCCTGGACACAGACTGGAAATGATTTAATGGATCTATTTTTAAAGGTGAAAAAAACCTTAAGAATAAATATACCAGACAAATTGCATCAGACAGTATGTGATCCAATGAAGGGTTAATTTCCAAAGCAAAACACTGTATGTCCAATTGTTTAAAAGACTCTCTTATTGTCAACATTTTTTATCAATTCAACTTTGGAAAAAAAACTATCATTTACTGATTCACATTGCATGTCAGGATGTGATAATACACATGAGGTGACCTTATCAAGACATGTGTTTCTCATGTGTAATCTACGGTGGCCGACAGAGGCAAATGCCCTGCAACTTAAGAAAACACATGCAAATAGGCAAAACACAAGCAAATTAAGAAAACAACTTCATTAATTTGACAACACATGCGCAACATTCAGCAAACGCGCTGCATATACACACAACACAACCTAATACACAAACGCGCTGCATATACACAACACAACCAAATACACAAACGCGATGCAAATAAAAACCGATGCAAACAGAAAAGCACACAAACCACGAAAACAAATGCAAGTACAAAACGCGCTGCATAAAGAATCCACAACGGAAGTGCTCCAGGCCTGTAGAGGGAGCAGCTGAGCGGAACAGCTGATTTTAGACCCCACGGAACGAGAGAGAGAGAGAGCAAGCGAGCTGATGAGCGGTTTGTTTTGAAACGGGACCAAAAGTGAAGATAGCGACGACATAACAAGGTTAGTATTCATTTTAACATTTGGCCCTCCTCTTTACAGTATTTTAACAGAGCAACAGGTTTACGTAGCTAGCTGCTGTGTTGAGACTGACTTCTACAATAGTTTGCTAGTGACAACATTGTGTGTCTGATCTTTCATCGCTAACGTTGGTCCGCAGTGGTGAGGATAACTAACTGCTTAACTGGGCACCTGAGTGTTTGGATTGCATTAACGTTAGTTTCCTCTTCTCTGAATCGTCTCTACATATGATAGAATATGTGTTGATCTGCGAGGTAACTTTGCATAAGAGGAAGGTGGAGAGAGGAAAACTGGAAAAAGAAAAAGGGGGAAAGGAGAGTAGAAAAGGTATGTAAAAATAAATGTAAATTAATCTACGTTTAAGGGGCAAAAAGAGAAGCAGAGAGTAGATAAACAGAGCGAGCACAGCGAGATGAGGATGAGAGAGAAGGGTTGAAGAAAACGGATAAAATGTGAAGATTAAGGACGAAATTAAGGAAGCAGAGAAAGGACCTTAAGACAAAATAGGAAGATGGTTAGGAGAGAGGAAGAGAGCATAAGATCATTATTTTGCTCAAGGCGTAATAAATAGCAGGGAAAGGTGACAAGGAAAGAAAGAGGTGACAGAATTAAACTGAACACAGGGTAAACATCCATATACAGAAGATCAGCAGACACTTTTACTATAAACAAAATATCCACTCTCTGATATTAACTTGTCGACCTTGCAAGCATTTGTCTTTTTGTTGTTTTTCCCCCACAGATGTACTGTCCATATTGTGGATCTGCCTTGACAGCTTTCCTGGGTTTTGTTGTGCGTGTGGCAAAAACATCAGATTTCTAAAGATGTGGCAAACAACGTCCCTGAGGAGATGCCTACAACCAGTACACATGCTAATGCACAGCCTAGTGCTGGCAAATGGATTTTTAGTTGTATTACAGAAAAATCAGTAGTTAGAAGACTTTTACAGAAAATTTACATTGTGTTCTTTTATTGAAATACCGTACACCTCTGCACTATGTGGCTTGTCTACTTCAATAACTAGCATATTAAATGTGTTCTAAAATGCTCTGCAGGAAATATTAATGATGAAGAAACAGAAATTAGCAAAAGGTATGCTCTTTTTAACATTGTTTCTATTATAATTAAATATATCGCTCACATCTAGTGCCATTTTCCATTTCCTTTACTTTCTGCAGATTTATGTTGGAGTTATGAAGATGACAGGTGATTCCCTTAAACCTGTGAGAGGAAAGTCACTTCCCTTGATATTCAACCTGAATGGTCATCTAATCAACTGCTGGCTGCTGTAAAGAAGCTGAAAGATTTTAACCAGGATATGGAAGATGGTTTACATGTTTTATTGTACCCTGATGCTCAGGAAGTAAGATACATCCCAGGAACAGACCCCCCTTTTACAGTGCAGAAATACAAGGAGGAAATTGGAAAGGCCTACCAAAGAATAACAATGTACATTTCCACTGTTGAAGACTTTGCAAACAGCTTTATGTTCTTCTTATTTTAACATTGTGAGTTGTTGCCACTGCTGACCCTGACAAACATAATTCAATTCAATTTCATTTATAGTATCAATTCATAACAAGCGTTATCTCAAGACACTTTACAGATAGAGCAGGTCTAGACCACACTCCATAATTTATAAGGACCCAACAGTTCTAGTAGTTTCCTCCAGAGCAAGCAACAGTGTGACAGTGGCGAGGAAAAACTTCCTTTTAGGCAGAAACCTAGGACAGACCCAGACCCAGACCCAGGCTCTTGGTAGGCGGTGTCTGACGACCGGTTGGAGTTAGAATGAAGAGTGGCAATAACAGTCACAAAAAATAGTAGTTTGTAGTAGTTCTTTGTAGTAGTTGATGGCATAGCAGGGCACTGTGCGGCGTTACAAGGCACAGCAGGACGTAGCAGGGCACAGCAGAGCGTAGCAGGATGAACACGGCATTGCAGGATGTGTAGCGGGACCATGGCGACAGCTGCTACCATGATTTTGGAGCCTCCCTGATCCAAGGAAACTTTCTGGGCGAAAAAGAACATAAGGACTCCGGGGAATGACTCCCCAGAGTTAGGTTAGTAACAAGCATTTTGGGAGAAAAATATTAAAAAGCAACATGTTTGACAAGGACAGGAACATCATCCGGTCTACAGAGAAGATATTCAGCTGCAGTCTGCCATCTCCTCAAGACTTATCCAGAACCAGGAGTGCAGAAGATTCAGATTTAATATTTAATTCTATGTACCAAGAACTACTACATTATTATAGAAGCTGTTAAAATGTTGAAATAAATCAGTCAAATCTAATCATGACCTCTTCATATTTTAAACTATATATGAGCTATTGTGTGTTGCTACTAATTAGTATTCAAAATAGTGTGGTGAACCCTTTTATTTTGCGTCTACTTGTGTTGTCTTCAGCTTGTGCCAAAAACTGTAAATTTTTCCACATGAGCACTTGAACAGTGCTCTGGTGTTGGCCACAGAAGGGACAAAACATGGAAGTCTGAAATATTGACATTGATATGATGAATCAACTAAAAAACAAACATTACGTATAGCATACATATCATCACTAAATAAAGAGAAAGGTTACATCAGAGGAATGAAATGTCTGCTGATCTTATATCTCTCTGTATATTACTGTTTACCCTGTGTTTTGTTTAATTATTTCACCTCTCTTTCCTTGTCACCTTTCCCTGATCTTTATTTCTTCTTGAGCATATCTAATGCTCCTTCCTCTTATGCAAAGTTACCTCGCAGATCAACACATATTCTATCATATGTAGAGACGATTCAGAGAAGAGGAAACTAACGTTAATGCAATCCAAACACTCAGGTGCCCAGTTAAGCAGTTAGTTATCCTCACCACTGCGGACCAACGTTAGCGATGAAAGATCAGACACACAATGTTGTCACTAGCAAACTATTGTAGAAGTCAGTCTCAACACAGCAGCTAGCTACGTAAACCTGTTGCTCTGTTAAAATACTGTAAAAGAGGAGGGCCAAATGTTAAAATGAATACTAACCTTGTTATGTCGTCGCTATCTTCACTTTTGGTCCCGTTTCAAAACAAACCGCTCATCAGCTCGCTTGCTCTCTCTCTCTCTCGTTCCGTGGGGTCTAAAATCAGCTGTTCCGCTCAGCTGCTCCCTCTACAGGCCTGGAGCACTTCCGTTGTGGATTCTTTATGCAGCGCGTTTTGTACTTGCATTTGTTTTCGTGGTTTGTGTGCTTTTCTGTTTGCATCGGTTTTTATTTGCATCGCGTTTGTGTATTTGGTTGTTTTGTGTATATGCAGCGCGTTTGTGTATTAGGTTGTGTTGTGTGTATATGCAGCGCGTTTGCTGAATGTTGCGCATGTGTTGTCAAATTAATGAAGTTGTTTTCTTAATTTGCTTGTGTTTTGCCTATTTGCATGTGTTTTCTGAAGTTGCAGGGCATTTGCCCCTGTCGGCCACCGTAGTAATCACATCAATGCGCACATTTCCACATCAAAACCTATTTAGCCGTGTTGCAGTTATGCTTCTATTCACATGGAGATCACCTACATACTGCAATTCCAGTGAATAATGAGTAAGTTTACCTGATGAGGCCGTGGAGGAAATGACAGTAAAATAAATCTACACAGTTTTCTAACAAGTTAGTAACTCCAAACAAAACATACAGCATATGCTCACCCTTCCCTGGTGATTCCAAATGAACACAAAGGGGGATAAAAGAAACAAAGGGTTAAAGGAAAGTATAGAAATATAGGCCTGTTTCTACCAACATTTCTCTTGGTTACATTCATTTATTTTCATGAAAAAGTAAGAGGGAGTTTCTTAGACCTCAACTTCTTTTACTTTTGTTGTTATGTGATAATTCTTCTAATTTGGCTTTACACTGAGTATCATAAGAAGAACCCAAACTGACGTTCTCTTACCCCTTCTTTCCACCCTTCACATCCTCCAGACCATTCATGTGTGTTTCCAGACTCTCCAGGATACTGCTGGGAGCCTGACAAAAAAAAAATTGGAACAATCAAAAAATAATCCTAATCTATTTGTCTGCTACTGTACATCGCAATGTCAAAAAAGTGGTAATAATTTGGATTTGGAAAATCTCTGTTTGAGGTTCTTTACTTGTCATGTGCACAACAATAAAATAAGAAGTCATTGGCTCACTGCATAGCACATATGCATGCACGACACACACACACACACACACACACACACACACACACACACACACACACACACACACACACTTGTGTGTCTGAAATTCAGTTAGGATCAACATATCAACACGCCATCCTGTAAACAGGCACTCAGCCAGGGCACCCTGTGTTTTTGTGGTTACCGGGTCCTCTAGAGGCGTAAAAGGACAGTCTTCGTCATCTGAGTCTGCTAGATCCACTACTACCCCCGGGTGGAGACACTGGGGTGGGGAGATTCATAGTGGGTGAGTTGTGAGCGTAGTGTGTGTGTGTGTGTGTGTGAAAGGTGGAATGGGTGGTACTGTATTCATTTGAATTACATTGTTGGTCGCAATCCTTCCAGGAAAATAATGTAAGACCCACAATATGTTTTAACTTACGTAGTTGATGTCAGGAATGTCGTTCTTCTCAACTCCAACTGTCTGTTAAAGGAGCAAGAGTTTAAGAGTTTTGTCATGACATATATGCATCATTATGAATGTGGCATTAAGGACTGTTGATTGCCTCATACCTCAGCCAGCTTCATGAATTCCCCAATCTTTGTCACCCTGGTCAGGAATCTCTTGTAGATCTCCAAGGCCTCCTTACAGTCACTCTTCTTCATCTTGAAGTATTTCTCTACATACGGGAATCAAAAGGTTTGCAGGTTCAGATTCTCTGTGATGCATGTTTTCATCTTTGGATAAATGCCAAATAAAAGATACTCATGGACTACCAACCTAATAGGTTGATGACTCCATCATTGTAGGATGCGAACAGTTTGACCAGGTCCTTGAAGAGAAGCAGGAATGCAGCATTGATGATCCCATTGTTCAGCTCCTTGGGATGAACCTGAGAAAGGAAACAGAGGACATGTGAGATTTGGAAGCCCTGGGAAAACCTCTGTCTTGTGTTGCTGCATAGTGCTGATATCAAGCCAAAGTCTGACTCACATCAAACTCCAGGAGTGTGTCAATCTGAGTCTGCAGAACAGGCATGCCTTTCAACAGCTTCTCAGTGGTCATGGTCCTCATCACTCCCTCAGCACTGAAAGAATACAACAGAGAGTGAGAGGCTCCACAAGGATGAGCACAGCCATTGGATATAGCACTCAAATGAAGAAAAAGCCTAGATGGTAGAAAGTAGAGATATGAGGAAGCAAAGGCCTATGCACAACCTCTCTGCCTCCATGTTTGACTTACCCCTTCTTAACTCTGGTGAAATCAAAAGCCATCTGGCGGTAGGCGAAGGCTTTCTCATTCAGGTATCGTCCATACCGTCTGATGAATGTAGACATGTCATATCCTAAAGAAGAAATATATGTCAAAAAGCAGGCAGAGGTCATTATGTTTGCTTTTTATTTTTTAGAGATAATCAGCAAGTTAATTAGTGTTTATTTTTTAATATTAAAATGTCTTTTTATTTCTATGTATCCATTTAATTCATTTTTCACCTCACTTTCTCCTAAGCTTTCCTTGGCCCAAGGGGACTGTGTTTTGTGCAAATGGGCTGAACAGTGGCTTCTTGCAGCAGGTAATATGATACTTTTTGACAACATAGGAAGAGGAAGATAAAATCTAGATAAAAATCACAATCAATCAATTTAAATCTTTATATTCTTCAAGGGAAAATCATAAAAACAATAAGCTTTAAAAATGGGCTAAAAAGCAGATTTGGCCATTGTAGCAACCATTATTATAACATTCCTACATTCTTTGCAGGTGCCGGGTAACAGTTATCTGCACAAAAAGCTGAGAAAATACCTGCATGCTGCTGTCTTGTTACCAATTTCTTCTTTTATCCCACATGGACATTTCAAAATACTCATGGTCATTTTTGAGAGCCTTTCATTATTTTCTTTAGAACATCTGAATTGAGGTTGTAGATTCATTTTCTTATATATTGTCAAAGAAAAATGAACCAAAAAATAGGGCAACCCAACACAGCCCAAAACAGCTGAGACTAAGAATGTAAAAAAAATTTAGTGACAGAATGTATAAATATGAGAACGTAATAACACATTACACATTACACATTCAAGACAGATATTCCAGCATCTGTTTGCATTCATGTGTGAACGTGTATGAGTGTGTGTACATTTTTTACATGTGTGTGATCAAGGCCAGTCCCAACTATGTATTTGCAAGACAGCTGGTTTATTTCCTGTTTCTTTTTTGCCAGATGACATTGCTCTTACCGTGAGAGCCGGTTTTGTCGATAAAATTGCTGAGATTGAAAAGGGAGGTCCTGGAAGCCAAGTACTGAATGAACCTCTGAGGAAGAGGAAAAAAAACACACTCAAGGGCAATAGAGGAAATACATTAAGTTAAAGTTAAACACAACAAAACACTTTAACACCTAGAACTTTTCTCGATGTTTCACTCTATCACATAGCAGCGTTTACAGACCTGATTGCATGGATGACTGCTCCAACACTGAACCCACAGGACTTATTTCATTACTTTGAGGAATTGTGGTCAAAGCCTATATTTGTCTAGCTCCACTCAGCATCACACACAACCCTCAAAGCACTCAGAGGGCCAATTTCAGCTCTCCAAAGTGGTAACCTCACAAGTTAAATATCAAGACATTTAGTATACATTTGGAATGGGTGATCATTTAGCAAATCCATTCAGTAATTTCCACCATTTATTCCAAGATAAAAAAATCCCAAACAATCAAATCTAACCTTTGTATTTATCTTATACCTCTCAATTAAACGGGGTTGAACTGAATTGCACCTGATTGGGCTGCCTGTCTCACTCACTAACCTCGTTGCCGTGGACACACATGTGATGGCTGGTGACAAGGGCCTTGAAGACGACCACCCAGCTGGCATTGGTGGCTCTTTCAAACAGTGTGTCAGCCATCTGAGGGATGTTCACGTTGGTGGTGTTGGTGGCTGACACCAGGTCTGCAACACAACCACACGGAAACATTATCATCATTGACATCATGTGAAATTTGGAGGTCTGAAGACATAAAGTTTTTTTTTAGAAGGGGAAATTTCATACAAGGTGGAATGTAAGATGAGCAGCAGAGTTAGTCTAGCCAAATGCCTACATAATTTGAACAGCTTTGATTAAACATTGATAAAGCGGGCAGGAGATTAGTGTTTGCTGCAGAGCTGCTCTAGACACCCATGAGAATATCATGCCAGGAGGAAGACCTGGTGTACATATGAAATTATGTTGGTGCTCAAGCCCACACACACACACACACACACACACACACACACACACACACACACACACACACACACACACGTGCACGCTGACAACGCAGAAAGACAAAATAATGCTTTGTCAGCTCTTGACCCTGGGTGCCAGTTTAGACACTCAGACAGACAGAGAGATGTCCAACTGTGGTGTCCAGACCATTGCAATAGTACAATGTAGAATAAGTGTAAAACGTGATGCATCTCATTTCTCAATCCATTTCAAGCACAATTCCACTTAGTCCACTCTCACACGTATCTGCAATATTTTCTGCCAAACTCTCTTCCTCCTCTCAAGTATGAATACTGCATCTCCTCTAACAAACAAGTCAATGCTGCTTCACGGAAATACTAAGAGTTAGCCAGAAAACCTATTTCATGTTACTTACATATTGAGAACATTTATATTAAGTTTATTCTAGACTATTTTAATGGATACCATTGGACTAAACATGCCAAACTAAACTGCCAGTTATCTTTTTTTATTAACCAATTGGACTAAATTGGTCTAAAATGTCAGAACCATTTGAAAATTCCAGTCCAAAACCAAAACATATTCAATTCATCATCACACTGCATAGCTCAATGAGAAACAGCAAATCTTCACATTGAAGAAGCTGGAACCAGAGAATGTTTAAGATTTTTGCCTGAAAAAGGACTTAAACATATGCATTTTTTATCAAAATAGCTGCCAATCAAATTCATGTTGATTAACAGATAAAAAAATTGACATACACAGTTTTGCATACCTGGAGCGAGACAGATGGCCACGGTCAACTTCTACAGTCAAATATAAAAACAGAGCGATTGAAAATGTTTTATTAATGAAGTTTATTTCAGAATGTTTATTTCAGAATGTTTTGCCAACCACACTAGAGGACCATACCTGACACAAATGTATACAGGGGCACATCTTGTATTAAGGGCACAGTTGTGGTAGAAAAGGAACAGAATAACAATATCCTTTAAGTTCTTGAAATATAAAACATTACTGCAAATGCAATTTCTTTAGTCAGTCCCTCTGACATTGACAGCTGAGCAACGAGGGCTGTATCTATACGGAGTGCCAGAAAGGAATGCAGAAAATATTGGCAGGCACCTCTGGTAATGGAAGGAGTGGAAGGCCATCATATCGAACAGGCCTTGGCCTTGTCTTGAATAGGTAGATACCAAAAACCAAAGACCAAAAATACAGCAAGGGGATGAGCAGGAGAGGGGCAGAAGGGAAGCGAAAGAGAGGCCCTCAAGGTAAAACAGCAGGAAGTCTGTTGAGTGCACTAATGTAGACATGAATGTGAAGAACTGCTGTTGAAGGTCATAGTGGCAGGCTGGACAGAGGGGTTGGGGGTTAGGGTGGTTGGGGAGGTTGTAAACAGATTATCACTAATCACTGGTCCTGGTCTTTCTATGGTGGCTGTCTCACTGCCCATCCCCCGAATAGCACACACACAAACCTCTCTTGGCACAACCTGTTTCACTCTACGCTCACGATCTAACACATCTCTATTGTCAGCTTTGTGTCATTAGCGCTGTTGCTGTATAATGATTTAGGTTTATTTGATTATCTTCCTAGCACAATAAGAAATAGACAACGTCCACTTGAAGATCCCCACGTTAGTGTTTTTATTCCACCCTCTACTTTTGATTGTTCTCTTTTTTCCCGGGCCTTCTTTAGCTTCACTTCTCTGTGAAAGAGCTGAAATTACATTCTGCCTGCAGCCTTTTCAAATGACACACACAAACCGAGAGACATGGTCCACAATGGCTGAAATGGGATTATGTAACATTATCTTGTCACTGGCACAGCTACAAGTTAATATTCATACTAGCATGATGAGCACAGCGCCATCCACAGCCATACTTTCACCTTATAATACCCAATATCAACTGTGTATGAAGCTTATTTTTACAGTCTATGGTATGTAGATATGTTTTCATATCTGTTTACTGGTGTTTAACTGGCCATATCATAGGATATAATCCATGATTTCTGTTTTGTAGTGTGTGTGTGTGTGTGTGTGTGTGCGTGTGTGTGTGTGTGTGTGTGTAATGAGGATTGGCTGAGCTAAATAAAGACTAGACGGTAATCCAGTGCTCTAAGAATGAACCGAGGCCTCATACTGTGCAATTGTATGTTTATGTGTGTGACACTGTGTCTTTTTCTAGTCTGTCTGCTGTAATCGTTTTTTTATGCACAACAAATCGCTCTTGTAGTAGCCAGAACATTCCAGATAAAATTAGACAGAACTCACACATTAACATCGTGTTGATGTGTAGATTCATCCAGATAGCCTAATTCCTGTCAGCTATTTACAGTAAGTGCCATCCTGACAGCCTTTCTCAGAAGCTTTCACACCAAGTTTCCAAAATAACTTTCTTGTTAGCTCATCCACTACTCCCTATATAATAGACACGCAATAGTTTACAGTATACTGAGCAGTAATTTGAGATTTCGAACACATACGCCAGTGTAGCGTTGTACAACTGTTAATCTTTTCATCTATAAATTGTAAAACTTTCAAATGTGTGGCATTGTTAGCGCAATGCTAACGTTGTGGGAATAGAACATCAAGCTCACTCTCAGGATTCATACACTCAAATAAAGTGCAGGCCATTAAATAGAGTGTGCTATGTAGGAAATAGGGGGTGGTTTCATACATAAATATAAGGCTAGTGGCAGCAGCAGGTTAGCTTAGCATAAACACTGGAAACAAGGGAGAAACAGCCAGCCTGGCTCTGTTTGAAGGAAACATAATTTACCAACTAGCCTCACAGTGACGAAAAGAAGTTACTGCTCACAGCCAAGAGAAAGTCTGGAACATAACCCCCTTGAAAGCAGCAGCCTGTCTTTTTTACACTTCAGTCTTTGTATGGATTAAATTAAACAGATGCAACGTGTTAATTGATGAGTTTAGAGGTGCTGGTAGTTGGATTTTTTTCAGACAGAACCAGGCTAGCTGTTTCCCCCATTTTTCTGGTCTTTATGCTAGACTAAGCTAACGTGCTTCAGGCTGTGGCTTCATATAGCGGACAGATATGAGCGGGACCATTTCAATTTCTCAGCAAGAAAGCAAATAAGAGCAACTTCCCAACAAGACTAATTCTTTTAAAGACCACATGCCTGCATGCTTACTTCGGCTCCAGCAACTGTGTCTCACACATGCACACCATCATATTACTGGACACATAATCTAACTGCTAAACGCTTATGTACATGTGGTCAACTGCTTCCTTCAGGTCGGTACATTGATTCCACTCCTTAAAATAGCTGTTTCTACACCCAGTATATTGTTAACATGACCTCAGATGAATTTATACCTATTGCCTTTGGTGTTGAGTAAACTCTTTTATTTGACCTTGCATGGACTACATGTTCCCTTAAATTTGTAACAGATCCCCTCCAGTGCAGTTTTCACTACAGCTAGTGTGTCTGTATACAGTGCACGACTAAACAAACTCAAATATAAAATTCTTTTGCAAGAAATAACAAACAATTGATACCTGGGATTCATTCCCTGCACTGAAATCAAATGCAGACATTAAAGCCAGAAACAATTTGATGTTTGCTCTTTACATAGTAGAAAGTCCTGCACACATTATTTACCTTTGCACTTTTTATTTTGTAGTTAAATCATGGGTCAAAAGGCACCTGTGAGACACCTGCATTCAGACCAATCACTTCAGTCTGCTCATAGTTTATATTTTGACATCAGAAGACATTAATGGCCATTCGCCCTCCTAAAAATTGTCACTCAAAAAAACACAAATGCATAGTCAGTTAGCCACAAATGTTTAGTCAGTTAGCCGCACTCAAAGACTATTGCAAATACATTCAGTTTTTGGTTCTAGTTAAAGAAATATACAGTCATTATGATTGTGCACTAGAGATAACAGGCCTGTCATCTGTCCTCTTTCTTCTAACAATTGCCCTCTGTCATTACAGTGCCATCCCTTGACAGTCTCAATTGGTTGTCATGGAAACGCACTGCACTGCCACCAACAATACACACACGCCCACACCCACCCCAAGGGTCACTGACTGTGTCACTGTGTAATAAATATGACTTATTGGCTTTCTGTATATACCTAGCATCAAAGAAGCTCTTGTAAATAAAACATACTGAAAAATAGTTCCTTATTTAGGGAGCCTTTACTTGTATTTTTCAATGATTACTTTGCTGTTACTTTTTATTTTCAGCCCAAACTATATCAAGACAAAAAAATGAATTATTGAGTTTTTTGAGGCTAGGAATTTCCTCTTGCCAAGACACACATGCAAGAGAAGCACAGTGGCCTACATACAAGAGGCTTGTTAAACTGCCCTAGTAACAGATACAGCATAACCTCATGGACTAAAAACCCTAAGGAAGACAACACGTCCATGTGTGTGTCTTGCTTATTTGTCTCATAAGTAAAGTTGATAAGAATATTTCTACGTGTCTGGAGTGTTTGTCATATCAAGAGGTCAATAAAGTGTCTCCTGTAGTTTACAGAAAGAGGTAAAGGTGTGTACTTGTGGCAGTTTGCTCAACAGTCTAAGTCTGTGGAGTGGAAAGTTAAAGCCACAGAAAACAAACCTACGGACACAGCAGAGAGTGAGGGAGCAATGGTCTCTAGTGCATGGCTAACATTAGCATTGTCACCTTTGGCTGTGTAAATAATGCAAGGCAGTCATTGGCTGATTTTTAAATTATTCAGCAGGGGAGCGGATCACAAGATATAAGGTCTTAGCCCAAGACACAAGACCAGACCTGACCAGCGACCACACACAGACGTAGACAGACAAAAAAGGAAGATATGGAGGGTTGATCAGACCACCCGTCATCTGCAGTGCCACGCTACCGCTTTGGTCTGACTCACTGTTTACGCTATAGGACAGTAATTTATCATGGCTTGTCATAAGGTGGCCCCTGCTGTCATCTGGAGATGTGTCAATAAAACTGTGAGGTTTGATAATGTTATTCATCTGTGACTTTATGGCCCTTTACTGGCCTAAAGTGACTGATGGAACCCAAATTGGTCTCTTTGCATGTTTTCGTACAGGATAAGCTTGGAATATACAGTTTAATTTAGTAGGCTATGTATAACACTTGCACTCCCTTCACTATCCAGACTGGCATGCATTCAACAGTTCTGCTGAAGCTTCACTGTGAAGATAAGGGAAGTGTCTTTGCAAAAGCACAGAGAAGGGACATTAAATGGTCTTGTGCTGAGGATTACTTGTCAGTATGCCTTAAAATATGACCTTTTCTCCATCCCTCTATCCTACTCTCCTTTCTCTCTCTGTGTTCCCGTCATCTTTATTGGATTGTGACACGGGTCACCAGAGGGGTCATCACCATGGCTGCATCAATTCATCATGGCACCACACCCATATAAGATTAGGGAATTAAGGAAAATGACTGTTCACAATGATATGCCTGCCGTGAGAACAGGTTGGCCTGTAACGGCATGTGGTCTGGGTGGATGTGTGTAGTGTATGCAGCCTTTTAGCCCAGGCCCTATAAGGCAGTAGGAAGGAGGAAGAAGTGCTACACTTACACTCCAGGTGCTTTTTCTTGGGCGCCATCACTTCATGAGTGGTGGCTTTGCAGACAGCCCGAGCCATATCTGATCCCGTTAGCTGGTGTTGCGCAGCGGCGATGCGATCCGTGAGCGTTTGCCCCGACATTTTCTTTCCGTTGAATCGACCACCTCAGGAACGTATTTCACCACGGGACGATGGAAAAAATGTGTGAATATAGACCGGCTGCTTCCCGGTGGTTGAGTTGGCGGATCCCCTGCTTTCCTCTTCCCCGAATGCTAGGCCTGTGACCTTCTGTGTGGGCGGAAAAAAGCCACATTCAATGAGCTCAAACCACTACATAAACATTATTTTTTCGAATCAAATCGTGCAGTCACGTTGATGATTTGCGCGGTGACATGAGACTTACTCAAGGTTGTGAATTCCCCTCGGCTCGTCCCGGTATCGGCTTCGTTCAGTTCAGTTCAGCACCTTGGACAGCTAATGCCACTCGGTTATCTAACACTAAACTGGCAATGGAAGCTATTTTCTCAGCCGGCAGCAATTTATTTAAAAATAAATAGGCCAATGACAAATGTGTTACAAGCGAGGCTCCTCTGAGTGTCCAAAAAATATTCTCGGAAAATGACAGAACGTAAATCAACACTCCATAGGTCGGTCAAATATCCCGTTTGGAGGGGGCATGAGATTTGGTTGTCTCCTCCCGCGTCAGGGCATCAAAGGGTTTTCAAAATAAGACAATAACCCACAATGACCTCCTTGATTGTCAGATTGTGTTTTTTCTATCCTTAGATTTGTCCGCTTTGGCTCAGTAGCCTAGGCCTAATGCCGCTTCAGATGTTGTGGTCCTCTCCTCAGATTGAAGGAAAATGCGCACAGCTCCCCGGTGGTGTCGCCAACACTGCGCAGAGCAAGATGCTTGGGAAGAGGAAAAGGCAGAAAGGAATTTCCTTTTTCTCCTTCCCCCCCTTGTCGTTTGTTTATTTATTTGGCCAATCTATACGTCCATCTAGACTCTCCTCCCCTAGAGAGGACAGGACCGGATGACACACGTCGCATCCCACATCTTTTAAACGGGATCACTATAGGCTATATAAGAAATTCATATCACTATGCGCCAAAGGGTTAACATATGAGCGTGATGGTGGCTTATGTGCTGCTGCATGTAGGCTATGCATCACACAGATTTGCACGCAGAGCATGCAGAGTGACAGATCATGAAGTTGAAACATTTTTCGGTATATAGCCCAGGCCTGTAAGCAGATCCTCTGTTTGCCTAAACAGCCTACAATTGACACGTTTAGATTTATGGTTATGATCAGCTAAGATGGTCAAATAGATCCGTTTTATAATTTTGCCCACAATTCTGTTAAGAAACAAACAAACAAACCAGTTGACCCATTGGCCTAAAATAGCGTATTAAATGCTTGATGCCTGAAATGTTTTTTTGTTTGTTTGGTTCGGTTGTGGTGTTCAGGGTATCTAATCACACTATTGGAGAAATGCATGCACAGGGAAAAGGCACGCTATGCGTTCTTGCGTCACGTGACGTAAACGGAACTGTAGCCACGTCGTCAGTGGGAAGAAGAAACAGGAAGCGTTTCATGACAACGCTTCACTGCTCCAGAAAACAACCCAGTAAGTGTAAAAAAAAACAAGTTAATGCGTTTACATTTATAACGTTAGCTTGGCTCTTACGTTCAGCGCTGGTAGCACCGTTTTAGCTGTGTGTTAATGTATTTTCCGATAGTTAGGTTGCTCTGCCATTGAATTGATAGGTTGCTATTGAGTGGATCTGTTCAGTAGTCGACAGACTGCTGCTGTAATTTGGTGCAAACTTTGCCCTCTTCTTGTCCTTTGACATGTTATATGACAGCTTGGTCTAGGGCTAGGCGTTGTTTTCAAAAGGCAGTTTTCTCATAATAGTTTATATACAGTAAAAGAAAGGAGTTTAAATTTGCTCAGCCTTAACCAGCTACAACATCAACATACTTCTTTTTGCAGTAATAATAGTGATTTAGTAATAATAAACCTCTAATGTGAAGATATAAATTTGACAGGAATCATTCTGCTGCATAATACATACTTTTGCATTTGGTTACTCCTGTTGTCCTTGGGTCAAATTTGACCCTTTAAAAAAAATTCTATATCTGAAATATGGGTTTCTTTTTAACCAAATTACCACAAAAAAATGGACTGGATTCCATACAACACTCTTTGCAAATACGATTGATCACTTTCATTCCTGACTAAACTCATCTGTACGTTCCTCTGATCTATTAGTCAAAATAATTCATAATTTCTGTTTTTTAAACTCAAATATTAGGTATAATTCTATATAAATTAGGGTTATTGACAGTGAATTCCAAAAAGTAGTGTAAAACTAGTGGTAGTAAGGTGATGTTATTGAAAACAAAAAAAAAGTCTGAAAAAGGGACAATAAATGTCAAATTGTTGTCTGTTTTTGACCTGGGAGGACAACACAAGGGTTAAGGTACATTTTGGTGATAATAGTCTACTTCTGTACTGTAAATGAACATTTATTGATTAAATTAAACTTTTTAATTGGACCTCAATACTTGTTTTTCCACTGACTGATCTGTTTGTTGTCTTTATAATGTGTCTCAGTTATGCCACAGTTTAAGGAAGTATCAACGCAGTCTGGTCTGCACCCCAAGCCTGCAGGGTTGGTTTTGCAGTATGGTACCGCTGGTTTTAGGACCAATGCCAAACAGCTTGACCACATCATGTTCAGGATGGGACTGCTGGCCACTCTCCGCTCCAAAAAGACCAAAGCCACCATCGGAGTCATGGTCACTGCATCACACAACCCTGAGGTGAGAAAGGCATTCAGAAATATAAATTTCTCTTTGCATCTTGCCATAGTTATGATTTAGTTTGTATTCTGTGTGGACATGTTAGATTATTGGTTGTATTTCCTAGTCATAACCTTGTTTTTTTTTGCCCCCATAAATGTTTTCTTATCATATTCTTAATAGAAGATTGACAGGTTCCACCTCTCCCTTTCCCTTAGCTAATTTTATGTGGTCCTTTAAGTCCTATACAACTCTATAAACATCATAATCATAATCCTCCCCACCAACTTCTTCCTGTCGTCTTTCTCTACATATCTGCACTCCTGCAGGAGGACAACGGGGTGAAGCTGGTTGACCCCATGGGAGAGATGGTGACGCCGACATGGGAAGGCTACGCCACCCAGCTGGCCAACGCTGAGCAGGAAGATTTGCTCGCTGCTCTTCAGGACATTATAGAAAAGGAGGCCATACACATGAGCCAGGAAGCTAATGTGTTTGTGGGCAAAGACACCAGGTATATGATCTTAAGCCATTTCTTGTTTTGATTTTATAAATACACCAGTACCATCCAGACAACATGCACTTTTATGACTTTTTATGCCTTTTGGTATTACCGATTTTAATTTGACTGTGATAACAAATTATTTCAACCTACAAAAGACTAAAAAACATGTTACTATATCTAACTATAGGAGCAGCAGTGCCAGCCTTTCACAGGCAGTACTGGATGGAGTATCTGCACTTGGTGGTCAAAGCAAAGGTGGGGTAAATTAAACTTGTATACCCTAATATTTAATTATTTTGTTTACTTAGATAGTTTTTTTATTTTCATACCCTTTGTCTTCTCCTCTTGCTTTAATCTGTCTTCTGACTCTCTTATCTGATTGCATCAGACTATGGTTTGGTGACCACCCCACAGCTCCACTACATGGTTTGCTGTCAGAACACACAGTGTAAATACGGAGAAGCCACAGTGGAAGGATACTATAAGAAACTCTGCCAAGCTTTCATTCAACTCACGAAAAATGTAAGAAACTAGGACGTGTCATGTGTTCTCATGAATTCATTGAAGCCCTTTACATTTTATTGTGTTTGTGTGCATGTGTTTTTGCAATATTTTTGCTCCTTTCTCAATTCCTCCATCTTTTTCTCTCTGGTAGGCGTCCAACTGTACAGACGACCAGAAGCACCTCACTGTTGACGGCGCTAATGGTATTGGGGCCCTAAAGGTGCGTGAGATGGAAAGTCACCTGAAAAGAGAGCTACATATATCGCTGTTCAACGATGGCAGTGAAGGAAAGCTCAACCACCAGTGTGGGGCTGACTTTGTCAAAGTACAGCAAAAACCTCCAACAGGTTTGACTTCACTTTTTAAACTTGTCAGAAGAAGCAACACAAGTTTTGAAGCAGATGGAAATGATTTGTCTCAAAGGAAAATACTTTTTATTTGCTTAGTAAGTATAGTATAGAGTGACAACCAAAACAGGAGATACTATATAGTGTTTCTGTGGTTTATGAAATCACAGATGCAATATATGACCACAAGATAGAGACCGTCAATCAGCATCTGTTTTTGACATCTGTGCAAATTTCTGTTTCCCTATGAATGTAGTTTGTTTGAGAAGTGCCAAATAAACATGTACGGCCGAGAGAAAACTTGAACATTAGAAAAACACGTGCTGTTTTAAATTTACCACTTCCATCTTGCATCTCTCTCCTCTTCTGTCTCTCTGTGTGAAGGCATTAAGATGAACCCAGGAGAGCGTTGCTGTTCCTTTGACGGTGACGCTGACCGAATCATTTACTACTACACTGACTCTGAAGGACAGTTTCACCTGCTGGATGGAGACAAAATTGCTACTCTCATCAGCACTTTCCTTAAAGAGCTGCTCACACAGGTGTGCTCTCAAATACAAATCCGACAACAATAATTAAGCACATGCATGCAAACCTGTAGTAAATTGTTTGTTTCTGTTCATACAGGCTGGTCTGGGCTTGGAGATAGCAGTGGTGCAAACTGCTTATGCTAACGGAAGCTCAACAAACTATTTGGAAGACACAATGAAGGTGAGAAAACACAAGTGTGGTTCTGTTTATTTATATATATATATATCTCAGTATATAGAAAAATGTAGGCAAATATGTTCATGTGATTTAGGTCATAGTGAGGTGTACTAAAACTGGAGTGAAGCACCTTCATCATGCAGCCCAGGAGTTTGATATTGGTGTGTACTTCGAGGCCAACGGTCATGGAACTGTGAGTAGATCAGACACACTTAGACAGATCACATGAGGCACCATCCATCACAAATCTAGCATAATAATAAAAGCCATTGTTTTCTGTGACAGTTTTGTAGTATGTCTGATGTGATTAATGGCTTAGTATTATAAATCTGAACATTATGCGATGTGTTGAGGCCTGCAACATAATGTGTTGCGTTTAGGTGTTGTTCAGTAAAGCAGCTGAAGAGAAGATCCAGCAGCTAGCTGAGAACTCCAGCATCAATGACGAGAGAAAGAGAGCAGCTCTCCTGCTGCAGAACACTGTCAACGTCATCAACCAGGTACACACACACACACCCACACACATTTCACTGAACCATTAAAGCAAACACATCATTATTATTATACTGACTCACAGTACTGATGTGTGACTTTGTGTTTTTATCTTCTAAAGACTGTAGGTGATGCCATTTCTGACATGCTGCTGATCGAAGCCATATTAGCCATCAAGGGTATGACTATCCAGCAGTGGGACGCCATCTACAGTGACCTGCCAAACAGGCAGCTCAAAGTCAAGGTACTCATTCATTTATGTATAATAAGGGATACCATTTCTGATAGATAATCCTGTGTGGAAATAGTTTTTCTTTGCCCCTCTAAAAGTAAATATTATGTGTAAAACATAGTGTACCTAGATAAATAAGTAGGCCTCAGTTCTCTCTATCCTTGTATCAACACTTCACATCCTGAAGAGCTGCTTCTGATAGATATTTTTTATAAAACAGGTTTTAATTTACAGCAATCATGAGCAAGGAATTCAGCCTGCTTGTCTGGTTTTGACCACCAGCATGTCTTACCCAAAGAGTGACAAAAATTATGAGTCCTTAAATTCCATCAAGGCCTTTATTATCAATAAAAAAAAGTACTTCAATTTGATATACTTGTGACTGTAGTAATCTGAGACCTGGTAGGGTGTCGGTGTCTTGCTCAAGAATACTTTCAGACTCCAAGTTTAACTTTAATTAGTACTCCCACCCGTGCCACTTCCAACTCCCACACAAAAAGATTGTGCACAAGCCGTTATAGACAGCTTTATTTGTGCTTGATTTGTTTCTGTAGGTGTCGGACCGCAGGGTGATAGACACAACAGACGCAGAGAGACGGGCAGTGAGCCCAGCAGGACTGCAGGAGGCCATCAACAGTTTAGTGAAGAATTACAGAGAGGCTCGCTCCTTTGTGAGACCCTCCGGCACCGAGGATGTGGTGAGAGTTTACGCCGAGGCAGAAACACAGGTGAGAATTTATTTTTGGTCCTCTTTTGGACATTTGTCTGTCCTTTTGCTTTTATTGTCTGATACATTGTTTTTGTTTTAGGAGAGCGCTGATGCCCTGGCACATGACGTCAGCCTTGCGGTTTATCGTCTCGCTGGGGGAGTGGGGGGTGAGCCCAAACCATTGCACTAGAAACGCATACACACAATCATACAACATTGACTAATCAATAGGTGCCTTTTGAATGCCATCTCAGTTGACAGCCTCATACTCTAAAGTTGTAGTTTGTCAAAATTGCTTAATTTCAATGAGGTGCCAAATTATTTTGTACTGTTAATTGCACTCTAGTTCTTTATTTCTTTGTATTTGTCAATGATTGTAAATATATGGGATGTACTGGGGGGGGGGCAATGAATGGACTTTATTTTACTTTAAGTAATGCTGGCCAGTTATTATATCTCCATCAGGCTGCCAGTAAATGATGGGTTTCTGTGTAATATAAACTTGATACATAAACTGTATATATAAAACTTTATTCCCACACAAATTAAGAAGGTTTTAATGATTTCAATAACTTCCTACTAAATGGAATCTTTTTGACCGGTTACTGTTGGTAATTTCTTTGCTTTATGAGTGACATCACAAGTTTACATGAGGGGAGTTGTATCACTTGTTCTTCCTTTGAATGTCTGTTCGAAAGCCTTTGCTGCTTTAGTTTTAATAAATTATGGAAAATATTGTGTGTGTCTCTTTAGATTAAAATAAAAACCACAATTATGATTGCTTGCTTTTTATTTTGTTACTTTGAAAAGCGTGTTTTTTCGACACACAGAAGGATTAAAAGAGCAGAAAGGCAGCGTGAGGCTGACAAGGAGTTAGGAGCAAGCAGAGCAAAGTGACAGCACACAGTGTGTAGCTTTCATAATGTAAAGTCGCCTTGGAGGATGAACACAATCCTTGAAATAGGCATATGCTGCTTGAGTTTTCAATTCAATATTAAATTCTCGGATTTTCAAAGCACTGGAAAAATCAGAATCACATGAGGTGCAATGTTGTTGCATTGCACACCGTTAGCAAAGGTCATTCTGTGAGGTTTGGGGTTGATAAACGGTCTATTCTTCATCTGTGTCCTCTGCTGCTCCAGAAATGATGAAGGTGCGCTCCTGTGTGTCGCTCTCATAAGTGTCCTCATCTGTCTTAACTGTTCTGGGATGAAAGTAGGGGAAATAAGAGGTTTTATTGTGTCAATAAAAGATGATTGACAACAAATCATAAATGTTAGGCAATAGAAATTCTGTGCCAAAGTCGCCCTTTACCTGATGAGGACAGTCTTCCTCTCAGTCATCTCAGTTGCCTGCTGCTTTACGTTACCATCTGTCTGGGTGTCTGATGAGGCCACCTCCACTTGCGCAGTCCCCGCAGCTTCATTTAACTTTGAAGTAGCTGCAAGGGCTGAGGTGAGACGCAGGCCTCCAGTCAGAGACAAGTTTTGGACTATGGTGCTCAGACGGCTGTCTTCCCCTCGATCAGCTTCCTGGAACAAATAAACAGAGGGGAATGAATGCTGAATACAACATGAAAAATACACTGTGTCTTATATTTTCGACCTAATGTAAAACAGTCAGGTTTACATGCTGTGAAATGGCATGAGGTTTTTTTTTGTTCACCTGTAAGTGGTGATCTCAATCTCCAGAGCCATCTTTACATTTAGCAGGTCCTGGTATTCCCGTAGCAGCAGGGCAATCTTTTCCTTGGTTACTTTTAAATCCATCTTAATCGCTTCGATACGCTCCTGACGCAATAGAATACAACAGAATTGCTTAATTTAAAAAAGTTTCAAGTCAGAGAATGACTAGAAAATGTCTTTATATTCATTACAAAAATGTATCCTGCAATGGTACATCCTGTCAATCACCTCCAAGTCCTCCTCCTCCTTCTTGTATGTTTCTGCTGCATCACGAATCCGAGCCTCCAAATACTCGTTCCTCGTCTTCGTTGCTTCCAATTCACGTTCCTTGTTGAGAAGCTATACACCCACATACATTACACGCACAACTGTTTTATGCTTAGAAGTGGTAGTAGTGACCATAAACAAGAACAGAAAATCTTACTCACATCCTTCTTATAGCCTGCGATTTCCTCTCTCAGACTTCGAGCGCTTTGAAGGTGTTTGGTGGAGGCGCTGCTCAGGTCCTGAAACTTTGACTTGTACCAAGTGTCCATTTCCTTGGAGAAGAGCAGACAGTGTTAATAACCCAAACACATTAATGATCTCATGTGTTTGTCACGGTTCCGTCATGGGGTTAAAGACTGGAGGAGTTAAAGTGAACATCAATGTTGCACATTACCTGTAGGTTTTTGGCAGCAATGCTGTCATATTGAGACTGAATCTGTCTGAGAGCAGAGGAGAGGTCTGGCAGGTCAAATACCAGGTCCACCTTGCTGGTTGCTGAATAGATCTGTTGCATCAACTCCTCAATTTCCTTTCAGTGGAACACAAACTACTATAGTTAGAAGAATAGCAATATATGCAGCACTAAAACAGTGTGGTCTGTATTGCAAATTAAGTTTAAAATATAGGTCTGTTTTTAGAAATACATGGAAACAGTATTTGCTCTTTGTAAGGAATATGGAAACATTTATTTATGTTATAAAGGAAGGTTCACTCCACCACTGCACCAAATGTTAGTCACAGTGTTTCCCAGCATTAACCCATCAATCCATGCTAATAATTGCCATGTTTGCCTCCTTACTTACTCTATCCATCAACAGGTCTCCATTTAAGTATAACCGGTCATTGCAATAATTACCAGCCCATTAAACAATTAATAATGAAATGAAAGGCATACCAGCTGCTGACTCCTATACATAGTATGCAGTGAATGGAGAGTAAAACATATATTACCTCCTTGTGAACTCTCTGCAGGAAGGCAAGCTTAACCTCTAAGTTTTCCAACTGTGTTTCCAGGGCAATCCGTGCTGATGTTGCTTTATCCACATCCTGGAACATTGAACCATAAGGTTTAAATGGTTTGGTGAAATAAAAGCAAAATTCAGTTGATAAGTCTTGTATTAACTTAAAGCGTTGAATTCTCACAACATCATTCAAAGTTGTGAAAAGACTTTCTACAGTTTCTTACCGGACGGAGATTCTCAATGTCATGCTCCGTCTTTTTCCGTGCATCCACAGCCTCTGTGTATTTGGCCTTCAGCTTGTCCAACTGACCCAACATCGCCTCCTTGGCTGCCAAAGACGTATCCTGCACAGATGAGATAAACAATGATCAAACAGTTGTTAAATGGAAAACGTTCAGCAGATAATAGGGTGAGAAGGAGCACCACTGTTGCCACATTCTGAACCACACCTGGCTTTTATATTAGTCCCAACAAACCATGATTGAAATATGTTGCTGCCATAAGATATGACCTTCCTCACCCTCTGGACTTTCATTTTCTCAGCGTCCCTGTTGAGCTCCTTCAGCTGAGACTCATACAGCTGCCTAAGGCCTGGTCTGACATGGCGGCTCTTCAGGGCCTCAATCTCAGCCTCCAGGTGCTTGTTTTTTGACTCCAGGGTTCGCACCTACAAAAAGAAATACAGGAGATATAGATCTGCCTGATGATTACAAGTTGAAAGTTCAAAAGCAAAATAATAATTACAGTACATGGTTTCATTCATGTAAGCCTATTGCTTTTTTTTATAATGCTTTATTTAGGTTAGGGGCTAAAGAGTCAATACATTAAAATGATGATTTATGTGACATTTTAGGAATGAAACATGAACAAATTTTTGTCTGTGTGCGGTTGGTCCTCTTGCCTTTTCAATATACGCTGCCAGGCGGTCGTTGAGGGCTACCATCTCCTGCCTTTCCGTGGTGCGAGTCGTCATAAAGGCATGGTTCTCTGCTGCAGCCGCATCCAGGTCCAGTTTTGGCCCGAGCTCCATGGACATACCAAAGCACAGTGTTCCCATACTCACACTGCTGTAGACGGGACCAGAAAAGCCAGATTAATCATTTTTCTTTTCTTCATTTTGACACATCTACACCCATTCATAATTATCAGGCTATGCACTGCACTGTTAAAGCTGCATTGAAAACATGAAAACTGATCATAAATGTAGCCGATTTAGATGATTTAGGATTCAATGATTTTATGACATTATGACAGGTGACTCGCCTGGTGATGCGAGCCTTATTGGAGATGGCCCTGTGCCCCATCGCCCCACCACTCCGGGTGAAGCTGGCCGACCGGTGGCGGGTGTCCCTGCGGCTGGGAGAGGGACTGGACACCCGGAGCTGGTAAGCAGGAGGGGCAGCCAAGGCGCCCTCGAAATGCCGGCGGTATGAAGACATCCTCTCTGGACTGCGGCTCATATTGACACTCCTGAAACTTCTGCAACTTTAACTGTGGACTGGAAACTGGCCACTCACACCTTTAAGTCTGTGGTAGGGTCTATATACCACCAACCCTTCCCTAAACACTACAGAGGAATGTTGAACCTTCCCAACACAAGGGTGAATGTCCCGACAAACATCTGTCAAGGTTACGTCAATTAACTTAGCCTATATGCGGTTAAAGATATTAATTTTAAAATGATGACATATATTTGTTGGGAATGTCTGTGCCCACATGTGTGTAATGTTGCGTTGTGTGGTATTTTGCTATTTATATTTCATGATAGATTTGCATCATCAATGTGTCAATCCACCCACCCATTCATCCCTCCATCATTTTCAACATTTTCCAGTTGAAATGATGCAAACTTATGTATATACTGTTATATTAAATATATATATATATATATATATATATATATATATATATATATATATATATATATATATATATATATATATATATATATATATATATATATATATATATATATATATATATATATATATATATATATATCTTTGACGTTCTAAAGGCGGAACTACAATTCCGGAACCATTCCATTATGTTTTCTATCCTTCCTCGGCACGGTTTTGATGTCACTCCAGTGTCTGCACTTTGCCAGTGCTATCCGCCTCTTTGTAGTAAAGTTTAATTATTATAAAGTGTTCTTCTCTACCTCAGCTGGCTACGAGATGGCGGGAAACTTTTGGCAAAGTTCTCATTAGTAAGTTTTTATTATAAATTGGACATGTTACGTCTTTCTTTTGTAAATCACCGTCTGTGTTTTGAGGCCTAGCGTTAGCTGTCTGTGCGGCTGCGCTAACAGTTGCTCCTGAACTGTTGCTACGATATAAAAGAGCTCTTAAATTAAAAAAAAGAAAGCAAACTTATTAAAGAGAAAGGCTGTTATAAAAGCTTAATTAGACTAGCTTCTTTTTATATTGTTCATGCTTTGCGACAGAAATATAGACGGCTACATGTAACGATGTGCTCCCCGCTAGTTTGGTTGATGTCAGTTTGAATAACCAACGTAACTGTGACTATATTGAAGTAAAATGTTTTTATTTTGTTCGTCAAAGTCTGCAGTGGGTTCTGGACAAACAGGACCTGATGAAAGAGCGCCAGAAGGATCTGAAGTTTCTCTCAGAAGAGGAGTACTGGAAGCTGCAGATTTTCTTTGCAAATGGTTAATTTGTGTAACAACATTTAATAGTCTGAGATCTGTACTCGTTTACAATTTCCTGCTGACTTCTTAGATTGCATTAAATAATATATCATCATATTTATGCTACTTGTACAGTCCAACTGAAATATATTAGATTGTATTTTCTACTCTTGTACAGAATGTATCAGTATTGTTGTCACCTTTTTATTTGATTCTGTGTACTTATACTTATTATTCACAACCGAACACATATTTTTAAACTAGATATTGAAGTCTGGCTATTTTACAAGTTATTTTCTGTCCTTTTTTTGTCTCTTTCAGTGATCCAGGCTTTGGGGGAACACCTGAAGCTGCGACAGCAGGTCATTGCTACCGCAACTGTTTACTTCAAACGCTTCTATGCCAGGTAAGGAAGAGGTATCTATGGTATGGTATACTATGATATTTCATCTGGGAATTTGGTTATAGTAATGTAGCAGCTGTAATACAGCTGCACTACATTTGGCTCACTTGTCTGACATTTGTAATATATCTGAATAGGTGATTAAGTTTGACTGCTTGATCGTCTATGCTATTTTTGTTATCTGAACCCATATTACACACCTCATATTTTGATTAGAATATCATATAAGTACACTAGTATCATTGTCTAAAATATATCTCAATAACGTTTAAAGCTTTTGAAGCAATACTGTTATGTCATACTGGCAATTTACCATAGCCCGAGGTAAAACCTAGAGCTACTGCACATCTTTCCCTTTATTCCATTGGCGAACAACATATTGTAGCTCTGAGCAGTTTAGTATGATCTTCATCATCACCTTATTTCCATCGCATTTCTAATGAGCCTTGTCCAAAGCTGATACAGCTTTATTTTCTCATGTTTGCAGGTATTCCCTGAAAAGTATAGATCCAGTGCTCATGGCTCCTACCTGTGTGTTCCTGGCTTCTAAAGTTGAGGTATGGAAGTTTCTTTGGTATCAGTAAGGTATGAATTTTACACTTGTAAAGCAGTAGCTCCTTTATATGTACTTTATTATTATTATTATATCCAATCCAAGCGCAAAACTTTTGTCCTTTCAGGAATTTGGAGTTGTGTCCAATACCAGACTGATCTCGGCAGCAACATCTGTGTGTGAGTCACGATGTTGAGTAACACATAAGAAGAAGAAGAAGAAGTAGTAGTAGTAGTACAACAAATCTTTCAAATTGTGTTTCTTCTGTAGTGGAGACTGTGTAATCGTGTTTTGTTTTTCTCAATCAGTGAAAACAAGGTTTTCCTACGCCTTTCCAAAGGAGTTCCCTTACAGAATGAATCATGTAAGTAAAATGTCTGTGTAACAATTTACATTCTATGCATTTAGATGCTGTTATCCCGAGTGACTTACACAAAGTGCAACATAAAAACTAGCGTTAGAAATAACATTCATCAGTAACTGCAGTAACATGATGAACACAAGTCATATCCCTGACACACAAAGACGGGTGACTAATTAAGAGCGTTTAAATGTGGTGTTTGTGTATAGGGATGCGCACGACACTAAGTTTGAGCAAGGTTCAGACTTGAAAGAAGTGCTTGAGGTCGTTGGGCCAGGCAGAGTTGAAAGTGGTGTGTTTCAGCTTGAAACTAAGAACTAAGTGCACCCATGCCAACACAGAACCACTCAACCAACCTAGTGGATCAGATAGTGAATCAGCTATGCTATGAATCAACCACCTGATTTTTTTCCTACTTCCTCTGCAAAGTTCTTTATGCACTGCCGTGCTACGTTACGGCATACCAAGAGCCCCTTACACTGTATCATACTGTTGCCATGTCAGTGTCTGTCAATGCGTGAGATTCCACAACTAATGTTCGCAAAGCTCCGATAAAAATCTTGTTGTTGTGGGAGATGGTTTCGACTACGGCATTTGTTCTGCGCAGCATTTCTCACTGTGGTGTCCACCATCAGTATTTTATTTATCCAGCATCTCCACCCAGTTGTAAGGACGTCACCGGGGCTGTTCAGACACGCTGCCTGTCTGAAAGCTGTGTAAACTATTATTTATAGTGAGCCACCATGGAGCGATAAATAGAGGGAGTGGTTCACACAGCAGAGAATGAGTTAGTGGGCTACTGCAACTCCTACACATCATTTTTCAAGTCCAACCTGCGGTCATAGTTATAGTGATGGTGGCACGGGCAACTTAATGATAACAGCTGTAGTGATTGTTGAAGGTAATAAAAACGTTTTGTGTCCGTTTGTGATTGGGAAATCACAATGGCAAAAAGTAATTAACAGCAAAATATAGATTACACCCGATATATACAGTACATATTTATTGTTGCACACTAACAGAAACTAATAAAAGATATATTCTAATTGACTAAGAAGGATTATTTTCAACCTGACAAGGGTATATTTTACACAGTATATGCAAGTGGCCTCAAACAGGTTCAGTTTCACTGGTCCAATGTATGATGAAAACAATTCTAATTTGTCTCTTTACAGATATTAGAATGTGAGTTCTACCTTCTGGAGTTGATGGTGAGTGGAGAGAGATTTTTATCATTGCTATTGGACTGTAGGCTGTATTTTGCCCAATTTAATGCATGGTTGGATAACTTATTGTTGATATAATCTTTTTTTAGGACTGCTGCTTGATAGTGTACCACCCCTACAGACCACTGTTGCAGTATGTGCAGGATATGGGACAGGAAGACATGCTGTTGCCCCTGGCCTGGTATAATACTGTCTCTGTATTCACCTATCTCTTTTGACATCCATGAATGCTAGATTTAGCTGTTGTTGGTAGGTTTACTCAGTGCCTGTGCTGTTATCTTTCTGAACCAGGCGAATAGTGAATGACACATACAGGACGGATCTGTGTCTGCTCTACCCTCCCTTCATGATTGCCTTGGGTAAGATTTGTCCCCATGTATTCTCATCGCAGCTATTTAATGTAGTTAATGACTTGAACCATGAAGTATTAGATGCAACATGATCAGCTCTCTTCCTCCCACAGCCTGTCTGCATGTTGCCTGTGTGGTACAGCAGAAAGATGCCCGGCAGTGGTTTGCAGAGCTCTCTGTTGACATGGACAAAGTAAGAACGGCTTCATTTGTGTTCTCAGAAATCTTTTTTTTTTTTAAATGTTCTGCTGCCTTAAAAGATAACGGTAGCATACTGTTACCCTTTCACTTTCGAGGCAGCACAGTGCTGTTAGTCGTCTTAGTTCCCCAGTTGATGATCTTCATGGGTAGTCTGCCTTATAGTAGCATCTAGTCTGAGGGCTGAGCTAACTGGTATCCCAGAAGTCACAACAGGTGTTGTAAAAGCAGGGGAGGAATGCAGGCACTAAGGCTGGGACGAAATGCTCTTGTCCTGATTCGATTCTTTCACGATACATGGGTGCCAATTTAATTTGTATGGCAATTTTCGTTTATTGTGATTCTTCTAGAGATAATATATCATGAGGCATTTCTAAAAACTAATTTTCTAAAAAGAATGCACATCACACATTTATTTCATGTGTAAAAAAGTCAATAACATGTATTTTTTGCTTTCAATCTGTTTTGCTGGAAATAAATAAAAATATTGATTCTAGGGAATAGAATCTATTTTGAAAAATTGTCTAAAAATATCGATATACAGTATACAATTTTCAATTCTTATTTTTCCTCCCTAGAATGCAGTCTGAGTTCAGTACAATAGGTAATGTTTATCTCTGTAATGGGTTTGAGCATTTAGCTGCAGTGTTTTGGTTACATTGCTTTTGTGCATTTTGTACCCACAGTCTGGTTTCCTGCTGTCTGTGTTTTCCGTGTGTGTTTGTCACAAAGATTGCAAACGCTTAATTGCGTAAGCCTAAAAAGCAAACAAAAATAAATAAAATGACAGGTCCATTGCGATTTAGGCATTAAACACACAGACTGATCATAGAATGTATCCACTTCCACTTGTATAGCTATTTTAATGTGAAAAAGGTTGCATAATGTTGGAATCTAGGAACATCTGATCTATGAACTGTTGAATTAAAGTAATAGTGAGGTGACACTGATCACTATATCTCTGAATGTCCTGTTTGAGCAATGAAAGCCATGCTAACCAGTTTTGTCCAACTGGGGCTTAATAGGCACAACAAGGGAGTATTAGGTAGGCTTATTGATTTGGATTTATAATGTGTTAAAAAAATGAATAAATGGTCTGTCTTTGCCACTCTGAACTTGGACTGGAACTGCACTAACTTTTTTAATAAACATTGTACAATACTATATATATATATATATATATATATATATATATATATATATATATATATATATATATATATATATATATATATATATATATATATATATATATATATATATATATATAAGGGAACCCATTTTACTTTTGACTATTTTGTATTGAGCAGATGTAGATCCACATCAGTTAACTTCTGTTTTTGTGTGTTTTCTGTCTAGATCCTGGAGATCATTCGTGTCATTCTGAAGCTCTATGACCAGTGGAAAAATTTTGATGACAGAAAGGAGATAGCTGCCGTTCTCAACAAGATGCCAAAGCCCAAACCTCCACCTAACAGGTAAACCTGACTCGGCTCTGTGTATAACCCTGCCCTTGTATACAGTACATGCATTTTATTTTATCTGTCTTTTTCAAGAAAAATATACAATAGATAAAGTACAGTAAACGACAACATAAAGCTGCATTGTCCTGGTGTCATAGTAACGTATAACTATATTGTCAAACGGGACACTTGTATTATATCTCAATGAGCGGTGTGTGATTATTACTTCCATCTGTTTACAGTGAAGGTGACCAGAGCTCCAATGGAAACCAAAGCAACTCCTACAGCCAGTCCTAGCGTGGCGTCTATATTTCCGTGGGAATCCATATTTTTGATTTTAAAATGTCACACAGCACAACCTTTTGTGACATTAGCTGGGGGTCCTTTATCTACGCCCAACAAACTCTTAAAAGCCACATCTTCTCTTTTCCCTTCTGTGATCATTATGGGTTCATGGATTTAGCGAGCAGCCACTGAAATGCCTGCAGTGAGCAGCCAATCTGTGACAGTTTTGTCTTCTCGATGCGGTTCTGTACTCTGCTTCAGACTTGAAATGAACTCATAATTGATGAACATTTGGAGGTATGGAGAGGGGAGCTGGGAATCTGGGAACACTGATGAAACCGATGTGACGGTTCAGCAGAAACCTGCTTTAAGGTCATTGTGATGATCCTGACATCCTTGAACAGCCCAGAGGAGCAAGTCCTTTCCCGTGAGGCTCCGTGGGATTCGAGAAAACTTGATCACAAGGTTTGTCTGTGTGTGTGGTCGTGTGTGTGTGTTGTGTGTGTTCGTTCCTCAGGGACTATAGTAGTCTGTAAAATGATTAGGTCCTGTGCAGATCTGATTGGATATCACCCTGTGTAACTGTGATGTGATCGGATACCTCTGCCCTGTGAGGTCTCTGCTGGTTGATCATGAACCATGGCAGGAAAAATCCCAGGAGAAGTTCCTTGTTATGGTAGATAATAATTACTCTTTGAATCCAAGAATTTACTGTTTTGAATCATGACAACTTCACCTCTTCTATACCATTCCCTCTTCCCTTTTGTAGATACCCATATAATTCTATTCATTTGTTTTATCTTACATGTTTTGGTTTAATTAAGGAAACTTAAATTGGAAATGTTCATTTATTCTGCTTTAGCTGTAGAATAATGTGTTGCATAAAGCTATATTTTGTAAATATTTTGTTTTTAATTTGTCAAAGAATGGCTTTTTGGACTAAACGTAAACCACAATCGTTCTAGATTTGTCTGCAAACTTTTGGTTGTATATTATTTTCAATCTATCGTCTGCCATCTATTTAATTGCTGAATTGTGTCAATATATTTGTGTCCAAACTTTTGACTGGTACTCTATACCGGGTAGATGTCTCTATATTTTTGTGATGTAATGCAGTGGGAGTTGTGTGTGGCTGTACTCAAAACAAGGTGCTTGAAAGCCTTACAAAATGAAAGCTGCTGGTTACAGAGAGAACCCTTTATAAAAGCACATTGTCCAGTTCAGTCAAATTGGAAAATGTATTTTAGGGCTGGATGTTGTATTGCTTTGATGCTTCTTCATTTGGTCACCTCCTTTTGTCACTATTAGAAGAACAACGGGCAAGGTACAAAAACATGGTGTTAAGTGGCCAGTAGACATCACTTTGCCTCAGAGAAGCCACTGAGGCAAGTTGGATGCAGCCTTGTTCTGCCTTTGCCGTCTGGCATTTTCCTCCCCTTCAGCAGCTCCATCTGTTACATGACATGTTCACATGAATGGGTGTGAGACTAAAGGGCTTCACCCAATCTAAATAATCCAACTAGTTCTGGTAAAAACTTTGCCCACAATTGTTTTATTACTTGAAAGCCTTTATCATTTTTGGAGGATCATTTATGGTAATAAAAATGTATAGTTGTGCATAACAAAGTGGTGTTATTTAAGCTGAACTTCGGGGAATCTACCAGCATGTTACAAAAGTCACATTGAGTCCCATTACCTAACTTCAATGTCGCT
The DNA here is from genome assembly GCA_013375575.1 of Percina caprodes. NCBI lineage: Eukaryota > Metazoa > Chordata > Actinopteri > Perciformes > Percidae > Percina > Percina caprodes. The sequence goes on along the minus strand of JABXJD010000312.1, from coordinate 500,263 downwards.
TCAACACACTGGCTGTAGTAGGACCCCTAGTGGCAGAAACAAATAAATAGCCTAACATAACATATATCAGTTTTATAAAGTCTATATGTTTAATAACCGAGATGTTGGAATTAAACAAGTCATAGTAGAAACATGAGATTACACATTTTCTCTGTTTGAGGTTAAGGAAGAAAAAAAAAAAGCACCAGAGGATATATTTAGGATTTATTTAACTTTAGTTTCCTCAAGGAGATGGTACCGGGGTAATGTACAGTTTCCGTGACGTCACATGGCTGCGTGAAGCCAGCGGAGGATAACGCTGCCGCAGCTAGAGCATTTCCCCTTTCAAAATAAAACCTTTTATAACAAGAATCAAAACCAGCAGAATTATCAGAATGAATAACCGTAGATACAAACTGATATGCCTTATGCGTGGAAGATAGTTTTACATGTTACCATAGCAAAAGGTGTAATTACTATAATAATTGGGGGGGATAATGCTTTACAATGGGTGGAGAGTTTAAAATAAATATATTAGCAACAGTTGTGTCACAGCATCCTTCAAAGTTGTAGGCTAGAGGTATGTTTTTATGGGAGGGGTTAAAATATATCGAGATCTATATAGGTGTTTGGTTCTCTGTTTTGATTGTGTTGTAACATTGTTATTTTTAATGAGCACTATAGCAGTGGCTCTACAGGCCTAAAATCCGTAGGTTACTTAGTATTAGTAGTATCGTAGTCCAGTTAAAATTTCACCTCTTAGTATCAATCAAACTGAAACCTTTAGTGGTTGTCAAACTTTGGCTTTTACTCCGGCATTTTGTATTACTCCTAGAATGTTTCACGGCATTATCAAGTTTTATTTTGACAGACTGATCCGGAAGCGTTGTAGTTTGTTTGTCTGACTTGATAGTGACTGGAGGCAGGCAGCCAGCAAGCTCCAAGCGGGCTGCGGAGGATGTCGACCCCGCTGCGGGGACCAGCTCCGGGCGAGACGCTTGTGTTTCTCGCCCAGTCGCCCCGCACCTGCAGCCCTCTGCACCCATGAAGCCCCCGCTGATGAAGCCCCGAGCTGCCAGAGTGAGGCGGAAAGTGGCCGGAGACAGAAAGCATGTACTGGCGTGTCGGGTTTGCCTGGACGCGGTCGTTTGTGGTTGATCTTGGCCAAAACCAGAGCTTCTCCTCCGGTCTGCTGGGCTCCGATGAGCAGCTCTCGTTTTATGGGTACATTATCGCCTACCCACTGCAGGACTACGGCGGGATAATGTCAGCTTTGGGCTCGGACTCGTGGTGGCGAAAGACGCTGTATGTGACTGGAGGGGCTCTGCTCGCTGCCGCTGCTTATTTGCTGCACGAATTGCTGGCCATCAGGTACCAACAACACACAGGCTGCCAATGGGAGTCACGCTCATCATCTTCCACACTCAGGCCTCTTGGGCCAGATCAATCTAAAAAAACCACTGCTGATGTTGTTCATAGTGTCAGTCCAACTCCCCCAGGTCTGCTGTATTTTCTCTGGGGTTAAATATTACTTAATCTCGTCAGGCTGGGCGGGGTGATAGCGGAGTCAGTGAAGAATAAGGAATCGTGAGTGGGTGGCCTGTGACGTAACGAAACCCTCCACCACCCCCTACTCCATCCTCACAATCACACACATTAGGACATTTCTTCATTATTGGCTTCTTCTTATTTTTTTATTTTTTTACTGAAACGATATTAGTGACACGATATTTCTGGCTTGGTTATTCAAAACTATAATGGCTAATTTCAGTTTGCTGTACAGATAAGTCTGTAGGCCTGTTTCACACAGCTCTGTTGTCATACGAATTGACAACGGAGGCTTTAGTTTGTCTAGCTCAAGGACAGGGCGACATTTAGGCTACGTTCATCTTATTGACCCCCCCCCCTCCCCTTCCCCGCGCCCTACTCACGTTCGGTATTAGGTTACAGTCTAAGCAGCACTGCAGTTATGTTGTTGGGGGGGGGGGGAGACCTCTAATGTAATGCCAAAGCCACAAATTTACCAGATTATGTGATTTTCAACTGGAAGGGAAGCCTGTTGTGACGGAAATGTGATATGATTATATTTGTTTATTATTATTATTATTTATTGGCAGGAATAAGGGGTTTGAGTCTGTTGTCCTCTGGTTACCTGCAGTCTACTGTTGTTGACGAATCACAGGCCCCCACACCAATACTACAACATAGACAATATCAGAACAAAAGTCAATCACTATCGACGATCAAAAGCCTCGTTGGGAATATTATCATTATATTTGAGTAACATGAAGTGTTTTCAGCTCAACTGACGAGGGACATTCTGGTGCTTAGACCCTACATACATTATACAGTTAGCCTATAGGCTATCCTACTAGCTGTCATAAATGCTGGGTGGATGTTGATACAGGCTATTTGTTGTGCAGTTATTATTTGGAGGGAGTTCATCCCGGCTGGCTGGACAGTTTTCGGGACATGTTTTTCTTTCTACGAGCGGTTGTTTTTGTTCCGTCAGATGGTAAATGTTACAGCTCTGACTCTCACTGTATACTAGGCTATATTGCACAGTACCCTCATTCGGTTATTGCACCAAAAACAGCCTATTTAGTGAGTGAGAAGGTGTTTCAGCACCACACGGAAATAGACAGTTCTTCTACTCTGTTTTTACGTTTCAGCACTTTACAGAGTGGACAGCTCCCATTAATTCTGCATTGTGCTCACGTGAACGTGTTGCCATTTGCTGGCCTGCCCTAGTCCATGAAATATACTCCAACAGTATCTATGTGAATGCAGCAAATTCTTTCACATAGGTATGATTGAATTATTTTTGACATTGCAGTTTTTCCTTAGCTGGTATAAATGGCCCAGGGCTGACAATTACTCAGGGCCGGATAAAGGACCTTGGTTGCAGATGATTGTAGTTTATCATTTGGCACACTGGTAATACCTCATACACACACACACACACACACACACACACACACACACACACACAATTGTTCAGCTCTGTCATTCTGTCCTCCATACAGAAAGGAGGAAGAGCTGGACTCTAAAGATGCCATCATACTCCACCAGTTCTCCAGGCCCAAAACTGGCGTCCCATCCCTGTCCCCTTTCTGCCTTAAGATGGAGACCTACCTTCGTATGGTGGACCTGCCCTACCAGGTAGAGCTGTGGTGATGTATCTGCACCACTACTTAGTCTGTTTGTCTTGTGTTCTCCTAAGGTGATTCTCTAACAATGTGTTTAAGTCCCCATTTCTTTTTGTTTGTTCTTTTGTCATTACTAATTATTGTCAAACTCTGAGTCTCTGTTGTTACCATCGCTCAGGTTCCTGCAGGAGAGAATTAAATGTTTTGTCTGGATCCAATGTTAATTGAATTCACACGATACCAACTGCTTTCTCTATTCCATATTTTTTCGTTATCTTTTTTCCTGAATCTCGTTTCTCTCACAGAACTACTTTGATGGGAAGCTCTCACCACAGGGAAAGATGCCATGGATTGAATACAACCAAGAGCAGGTGTCTGGTACCGAATTCATTATCGACTTCCTGGAGGAGAGGCTAGGTGCGAGCCTCAACAAGAGCCTGACGCCGCAGGAGAAAGCCATTTCTCGTGCCATCACTATAATGGTGGAGGAGCATTTCTACTGGTAAGGGACCAGGGACGTTCAAACTGCATTTTTGTTGTCTTAGAATAGCAGTTTACAGCAGGAGTGGAAAATATAAATATTAAACATTTTTTTAAAGCAATTTTTGTGAAATTGAACTAACTTGTACTCTTTCCACAAAGATCATATTATGCTTTTCTTTCTTTTTTATTCTAGTAGTAGTACATGAATATTAATCCTGAGATGTGTGTGTCTGTGGGTTGCAGGACCATCGCTTACTGTCAGTGGGTGGACAACCTGGAGGAGACCCAGAAGATGCTGTCAGTGAGCGGGCCGCTGAGTGACCTGCTCAAGTGGATCCTGAGTCACTTGACCGGCGGGATTGTCAAGAGGGAGATGTATGGGCACGGCATCGGACGGTTTTCTGAGGAAGAGGTTTATGCCCTGATGGAGAAGGACATGCGCACCCTGGCCACTCTACTAGGTGAGAAATCTGCAAATGCTTGTCATTTGGAAAATTTTAAAATCTATTATATATTTCTTGGAGCATATTTGAGTGTAGTCTGTATCCAAAGAGATTATTAAGGATGTTTACTTTGTAATTGTGAGACTTTGTCACAATTTGTGTTGTACATAGTTTACCCTGCAGATCAACTGCTTTATTGGCTGAAAAGAACAATGGCTTTTCAATGTGTGCCATGGGAACTATAACCAGCGACATTGTCTTTGTAAACAAATACTGACCTCCTGTGGTGGAATGTTAGCATTGCAATTTAGAATCAATACATAACCTCTTGCAGTTTATGGTAAGAGAGACAGATCCAAAGTGGTGCTCGCGATGGTTAAAGATGCATAACCCTAAAAGCATCAGTTGATCTCTGATGCCTTTTACTTTGTGGCCTAAAAGGGTTTTTCCCTTTAGCTAGCTGTTTCCCTCTGTTTCCAGTATGTATGCTAAGCTAAGCTAACCAGCTTCTGGTTTTATATTCAGCGTACAGACATGATACAGTTTTTAATTCTCTTATCTAACTCTCAGCAACAAAGTGAATAAGCGCATTTTCCCAAAAGGCAGAACTATTTCTTTAAGAGGAAAAAGAACCTCTCTGCATAGATTGTTTTTGTGTGTTGTTATTTGACATATTTGTTTTTTTCCCCTGTGTCTAAGGTGATAAGAAGTATCTTATGGGTTCTAAGCTTTCAACAGTAGACGCAGCAGTGTTCAGTCACTTGGCCCCTGCTATGTGGACGCTACCAGGAACACGGCCGGAGCAGCTGATCAAAGGTAAGATCAGCCATTCATCCATGTTCTAAAGAAACATACTGTATCTAACATTTAATTTGTCAGATTATTTGAGATTTGATGTGTTCATTATCAAAAAAGACAATGAAAAGAAGCCAATCTCCACAGTTTAGAAGGTGGAACCAGATAATGTTGTTGAACTAATTATTATAGTAATTATCAAAATCGATGCCAATTGACTAATCAAGTGGTAGTAGTGTTTTTATTCATCAATATCAATTCAGAGCCCTTTACCCACTCTGTCCTCCTCCAGGGGAGCTGATCAACCTGGCCATGTACTGTGAGCGCATCCGCCGGCGATTCTGGCCTGAGTGGTTCGTGGACCTGGAGGACTTCTGCTACAGCAACACCACAGAGGGCAGCAACTCACAGTTAAAACTCCCCGATCTGGGCCTCTACTCCCGCACGGACACTTTCCAGGACAATACACACACGCACACTTCACACACTGGCACACCAAAGGACCCTCAGTCACCTGACAGCGACCCAACAGGCCACTCGCTGTATGACTCTGACATGGACACGGAGTGCTCTGAAATCGACAAGTGTTGACAAAACATAAATGTGTAGTACACACCACATATGTACACACCACAGGAGGGAACTGCATCCCCCTCTACTTCTTTGAACAGAAAATAACTGGGGAGTATTGTTGGTGTCTCCTGCGTCAGTGAAAAGGTTGAGGACGTTGAGGTTTGACTAGCTCACTGTGATGGAGGAATGACTGCAACAGAGGGAAAGGGAGTGAAACATGGTTAAAAAGTGATAGAAAAGTGACAGCTGGAGAGAAGGAGAATGACAAAGCAAAAAGTTGCAGTGCAGGGAAAAAAGGGAAGATTGAAAACCAGGAGTAAATGACGCCACTGCTGATAAACTCCTCCACGTAGTAGATGCCATCTGCAGTCCCAGCTTCTACTTGGTGTCACATTGCCGTAACAATGGCAACTAAGTGTGTGCGTGACACCCGTTGTCCCCGTAGAAACTGGCACCACCCAGCCTTGTGTGTGTTTTGACCAACTGAACCCTTAACGCCTTGAATTGATATGGCATTGATACGTAGGGAACTGTACAGTGATTCATGTGAATGAATACAATTCAGTGTAAATATATAGATTGATCAGATTTAATAGATATATTATATATGAGTATAAATAGTATAGATAGCCTGCAAATATAGAATTATCCCATCTGTCATATGGTGTAAATGCTGTAGGTGTTTCTACTTTGTGTTGCACACAATGACTCAACTTGTCTTGTAGTAATCTCCACACTGCTGGTCTAAGATCAGTATAAGGAGCCCTTTGAGTTCCTGTACTGTATGTATCTGTCTACACAACTGGGATATTACAGTAATGTCTGCTGCCCATATTTAAATAGTGCAGTAAAAGTTAATGGAAGATAATGGATAGGATACTGCAGTTTGCAATAAGCACTTTGAAACTATAATTTGTCTTATTGAGAGAATATTTTGCCAAAAAACAAAACATGTTAGAAGCATAATGCGACATATGTTGACAGACGCCTGTGTTTTATCATTGAGGACAGTAGCTTTGGGTCAAATAGACATTTTACATGCATTCAATCCTTGAGAGAAAGTCAAACAATCATGTAGAAATAGATGGACTAGAGTCTGAATGAAAGTGGTATGTGCCTATGAAAATCTCCATTTACACTTCACGTAGATCATTTTATCTACATTTCTTTGCTGGCTTATTCATTAAGGTTGATGATGTAGTTTTCCTCAGGCCAAATCAGCCACGCGGAGATGTAGTTGATCCTTTTCAGTAGTTCAGTTGTTGTGATGGAAACTCTATGATTAAACAGGAAGCAATAATTGAGAAGGCGCAGGTTAATGTTAGGCTATAGGCTGCGTGCGCTGTGTGAAGGCGTGGTTCAGGTTTTATGTGTGTTTGTCACTCAGCAAATGCACATACCAACATATTACGTGTTTGTGAGGTGAGGAATATGGATGCAAGCAAGGGGTACACTGTACTGTACTGTATGTATGCTTCTGTCCATGTCCGTGCATGGATGAGTCACCCTCTGTCTGTGAATGATGGCACACTGGTGTTGTTTCCCAGCACTACCTTCTCTTTCTAATACACACACACACACACACGCAGAATTGAAGAAAAATGTTTGTTTGTGTTTTCAAAAATAATCATATTGGCTAAAATATTACCCAAATTTTTTAAATTCTAAAATCAGTCAGTCTCTCCTTGTGAAGATGCTGCTCAAAAAGAATATGTACGAGTTAGAAATATGTAGCATTAATATGTAGCATTATATAGTGAAATAAGAAGAAACAATATAAAATCCAAAATGTAACACTTAGCAGAGGGTTAGGTTTTAAGGTTCTAGGGGTTAGAGAGACGTCATTACGACACTGCTGTAATTTAGACCATGATGTCGATGGCATGATGGTGAAGAATATAATGATGTTTAAATGAAAGCACCATTTTCCTCCGTGTGGCTCCTTCACTGGGTTCTCTGTTTAACCAAATAATGTCAAAAACATTTATATGTAAAGCCTTTAGTAAAGAGACAGTTAAACCTTTATGTGTGTGTGAATTTCAAGAGAATAACTAAAAATATGAACTGAAAGATGTCATTCTGTGTCTTAAAACCCCTTGCCTGCATGTCAGATTATCAAAACTGACTCCTAGAGCTGTTTACTTTATATCAGTGCCAGCATATGACTTATGTTTTTATATAAATGTATTATTTATTTATTTATTTATTTATTTCATGTTGTGTATATTTATTAATTTTGATAGTGGATGTGATTAAAATGAGGAAACAGTAATATTGTTAATAGTATTGGGCACTTTTGTTCTTCTGTTAACACATTTTTCGTCTATGGCTGAGAGTTTGTTGATCTGTGTATTAGTGCAATACTGTAGATTCTCGGATTTCCACTGAACTAACTGCATATTTTCATGTTGTCATTGCTGTAATTGCATGCGAGTCCATGTTTTGAGATTTGATGTGATGAATGTTATATTCATATCATGATATCAATGGCATTGTGTTCAAATATTACCGCCCCTCATCTGCTGCACAGTTACTGTCAAAAGTAGAACTTTTTACTCAGCGGAGATTCAGTTGAAATCACAAAAAGAATACATAAAATATTGAGGTGAAATACCAAACGGACTGCTAGAGCTCAGATTAACAAGGTGAGGTCAGCCATCCTGCTGATCAGCTGATGATCGGTGTCCCTGTTGTAAGCTCACCCATTACAGGAAGAACTGTCCTTCCAGATCACTGTCTGTAGGCAACTTCATCTGTCTCAGTGTTCCTCAGCAGTTTGAGGTCAGGGGTCAGGCATTCAGCCCTGCTGTGTGTGTCGCTCTCTATTGAGATTTCTGCTTGTAGACTGTAGAAGCCATATTGTCTCGTGGTGTTGCGTGTGTGTGCTGAAACACTTCTCTCATCAAACTGTAAATAAGAGAGCCAGTGGGTGGAAAAAAAAAAAGTCAACTTCAAATGCGAACATGAATTAAAAGAAATCACTCTGTACTCATTAAAAAAGATTCTTATGAATGTATCATACCTAGAGATAAAAAAAAAAAGCTGTATGACAATGGATTACTCCTAATATTTCATTAAATATAGCTGTGGTATTTTTCTCTTGTTTTGTTTGTTGTTATTATGTTGAAATGTGCCAGCAAAGTCTACCTAAGGAGAAAAGCTGTGCTTTGTATCAACACTATGAGTTGGGTATGCTCTGGCATATATCTGTCTCATAATCCCTCTCCCTCTGTGCCTGGTACCACATGACAATGCTGAAGAATTAGCTCTCTACCCTTCTCTTTGTGCTTGTGCTGGTGCACTGGAGAAACGGAGAGAGAAAGAGAAAGTCGTGGGAGCACCGCTGTAGAGACTTAATGTGAGACTTAGGAAAGGGCACGAAAAGTGAAAGAGACAAACAGAAATAGAATGATATTTGATGACTTTGGCTGCTTGCATTTATGTGGCTATTGTGCAGAATCCCTGGGAGACCTCCTTCAACACAAGACAGAGAAGACAATTCAGAAATGACAATGACACCAGAGTATAAATCATCTCTTGTGGGTCAGAGATGGCATACAGTGTCAGAGTTGGCAGCAGTGTGTGTGTGTGTGTGTGTGTGTGTGGGGGTTGGGCAGCTGGCCGGCTGACTGACTGTCTAACACGTGGCTGTGTGCATGATGTGTGAGTTGGGACGTTGTTGTGAGAGTGAATGTGCCTTTGTGTGTGTGTGTGTGTGTGTGTGTGTGTGTGTGTTTGTGTGAGAGTGAGTGTATACACAATATGAATAATGCAGAGGAAGCCTTTACAAGCTTGAGGGCCAGGAGGAGGGCAGATGGTCGCCTGCTTATAGGACAGAATCTAGGCAATAGGGTCCTCCAGAGATCTGGGTTTTTCCTAAAATTCAATATTCTGACTCATATTTGTGTGAATGCTGATTCAGCAGTATTGTTATCCAACTATTACATATGACTTTTGGTTGCCTGCTATTTCTGCATACCTTGAGCTATAAAAACAATTAAAATATCAAAATGTTGGGCTCTTTAACAACTTTTTCCTGCATTTATATACTTACATTTAAAGTCAATGGAGAAATCTTCAAATCTTCAAAATGGTACTCCTCCCCCATACCTTTAACTATACTGCACATGTAGTTCCAACTTAAAACTATTCATCAAAACCTACAGTATTAGAGAATCATTCTTTAATAGCTGTAGGTTTTTGTGAACAGCTTTTTGATATCTTTTACAATTTTTGTGGAATCACAAGGTTGGTGCTTCTTTAAGGCTTATTCTGCGTTTAGAATCCCGTTTATGATCCCTTTTGATCAACGTGGTATACTATGAACTGTTCAATATTCTATTCTATGACTTCTTTCGACAAACTATAAAATGACTTTTTATCATTTATTTTCGACATACTACACTATGACTTCTTATAAATTTTTTTGACATACAATACTATGACTATTCACTTCTTTTTGGCCTGCTATACCACGACTTTTTCGACATACTGTAACTGTTTAATCACTTTTCCAGACATACTACAGTATACTGTGAATTTTTTGATCACTTTTTTCAACATACAATTATATAGAATGTTATGAAAGGTCGTAGTATACAATGACCTTTCATAACATTCTATTCTATGAATTGTTTTGACAAACTCTAATATGACATTTTATGACTTTTTTTGACGTACAATACTACGACTTTTTTCACTTTCTTTCGACACCCTATGACTTTTTTCGACATACTGTGCTGTAACTGTTTAATCACTTTTACAGACATACTATGTATCTTTTTAATCACTTTTTAGACATACTACACTATGACCTTTATAACATTCTATTCTATGACTTCTTTTGACAAACTATAGTATGACCTTTTATCAATTTTTTTGACATACTATTCTATGACTTTTTTTTCAACATAATACAATATTATTTTTTAATAATACAATACACTTTTTTTGACTTACTATAGTATGACATTTTAAAACTTTTATTGACATACAATACTCTGACTTTTTCACTTTTTTTCATCATACTATACTATGGCTTTTTGACATACTAAACTATGACTGTTTTTGATATGCTATACCATGACGTCTCTTAGATATACTACACTATGACTTGTGTGCTCTTACAGAACTTTTTCGACATACTGTACTATCACTTTTTAATCTTTTTTTTCATCATACTACTCTATGATGTTTTGGTCCCTTTTTTACAAGATACTGTACTAAGTTTTTTTCAACATTCTATACTATGACATCTTTCAACATACTATGCTATGATATTATGACTTTTTAACATACTATACTATTACTTTTTCACTTTTTTATTCGCTATACTATGACTTTTTTTGACATACTATACTGTAACTTTTTAATCCCTTGTTTCAACAAACTATATTATGACTTTTTGATCCCTTTAATTCAACGTACAATACTATGACCTTTTCAACATTCTATTCTGTGACTTCTTTCGACAAACCATGGTTTGACTTTTAATCACTTTTTTCGACATGCTATAATATGACTTTTTATAACTTTTTTTGGGATACAATGGTATGACTTTTTAACTTTTTTTTGACATACTCTACAATGACATCACTTTTTTCGACTATGACTTTTTTATCCCTTTTTTGCCACACTATATGCCTTTTTCCAATTATCACTTTTTTCCATATACAATTCTATGCTTTTTTTTAATCACTTTTTCCACATACTATATGTTGACTTTTTAATCACAACTTTTTCGACATACTATACTATGACTTCTTTTAGATATTACTACACTTTGACTTTTAATAACTTATTTAGACGTACTTTACTGTGAGTTTTTTCACTTTTTTTGACATTCTATACTGTGACTTTTTATCACTTTTTTCAACATACTACACGATGACGTTTTCTGACATACTGTACTATGACTATTTGTGGAGACTTTATGTGTACAGACTTATTTCAACATACTATACCTATGACTTTTTAATCCCTTTTTTCAACATTCTACACTGTGACATCTTTGAAAATACAACACTATGACTTTTTTCACTTATTTTGACATACTATAAATTATTTAACTTTTTTCAATATACCATACTGTGACTTTATGATCCCTTTTTTTGTTTTACTATACTATGACCTTTACAACATTCTATTCTATGACTTCTTCTGACAAACTATAGTATGACTCTTTTTCACTTTTTTCAACATACTAGACTATGACTTTTTATCCTTTTTTCAACATATTATACTTGAACTTTTTATAACTTTTTTCCTCATACTATACTATAGGTTTGTAATCACAACTTTTTTTACATGCTGTCCTATGACTGTTTTTGATAGACTATACTATAACTTAATTTAGATATACTACACTTTGACTTCAATAACTTTATTGACATACTTTACTATGACTTTTTCCCTTTTTCAACATACTATACCATGATTTCTATTCAGTTTTGTAAACTTACTATGCTATCATTTTTTTATAACTTTTTGTCATTAAACTATACTATGACTTTTTCATAATTATATACCATGACTTCTTTTGAGATAATATACTATGACTTTTTATCACGTTTTTCAAAATACTGTACTACAACTTTTTTTTACATACTATAGCTATACTATGACTTTTTTCGACATGATATACTGTAACTTTATAATATCTTTTTTCAACATACTTTACTATGACTGTTTTTGACATACTACACTATAACTGTATTCATGATATATTATACTAGGACTTTTTTGACATAGTATACTATGACTTTTATTCACTGTTTTCAACATACTATACTCTCACTTTTTTGACATACAATACTATGACTTCTTTTTGACATCCTATGACTTTTTCACTTTTCCTTGACATACTTTTGACTATTTTTTCATATACTATACTATTACTTGTCTTTCACTGTTTTGACAGACTATACTTTGACTTTTTTCAAACATGCTATAATAAGACTTATTTCAACATACTGTACTTTGACTTTTTTTGTCACTTTTTCAACACAATATACTATGACTTTTTAATCACTTTTTTTTAGATAATTTACTATTAATTTGTATGACTTTTTTCATTATAATATTCTATAACTTTATAATCATGTTTCAACATACTATTCTATGACTTTTTAAATATTTTTTTAATGTACTATGCTATTACTTTTATGACTTTTTGATATACTATAATATGAATTTTTGTTATCAAACTATACTATGAATTTTCAACATTATATACAATAGCTTCTTTCCAAATACTATACTAAAACTTTTTATCACTTTTTTTAATTACTATGACTTTTGTTTGACATACTATGCTGTGACTTTTTTACATAATATACTATAACTTTATGATCACGTATTTCAACATACTATACTATGACTGCTTTTGATATACTATACTACATATACTGTATATATTTATGAAATACTATACTATGAATTTTGTCACTTTTTGACATACTATAGGCCTCCCTTGACTTTTTCCCCATACTATACTATGTCTTTTTTATCCCTTTTTTCAAAATGCTATACTATTACTTTTTTAACATTCTATACAATGACATCTTTCAACATAGTATTTGATTCTTTCATCCTTTTTTTCTGAAATACTATACTATGATTTTTTCCCTTTTTTACCATAATATACTATAACTTTATAATGACTTTTTTCGACATACTAGACTATATTATACTTTTATTCACTTGTTTTTACTCAGGCTATACCATTACTTTTATGACTTTTTTCAACATACTATACTATGACTTTTATTCACTTTTTCGACTTACTATACTATTACTTTTTTTAACCACTTTTTTCGACTTACTATACTATTACTTTTTCATCACTTTTTGTCATTAAACTATACGCTGACTTTTTCAACATTATATACTATGACTTTCGACATACTATACAAAGACTTTTTATCGCTTTTTTCGACATACTCTACTATGACTTCTTTCAACATACAATACTATAACTTTTTCATCACTTGTTTGGCATACTGTAATATGACTTTTTCAAAAAAAAATTCGACATACTATACTATGACTTTTTATCACTTTTTTTAGACATACTATACTATGACCTTTTTCGACATACTATACTATTGTATATAGTTCTGTACTTAATCATTTTTTTCAAAATACTATATCATGACTGTTTTCAATATACTATACTATGACTTTTTTTTATTACTTTTTTGATGTACTATACCATGACCTTTTGGATCACTTTTTTGACTTGCAGTATTATTACGTTTTATGACTTTTTCCGACATAATATACTATAACTTTATAATCAATTTTTCAACATACTACACCATGACTTTTTTTGACATACTATACCATGACTTTTTTGATTACTTTTTTTGACATGCTATACTACTATATTATTTTTTATTACTTTTTTGACATAACCAATCATTTTTATATACTATTCTATGATGTATTTATGATATACTATAATATGACTCTTTTTTAAAAACTTTTTTCCCCGTACTAAATACTATACTAATACTATGACTTTTTGATCTCTTTTTTCAAAATACTATACTATGACTTTTTTTTAACATTCTATACATCGACATCTTTCAACATACTATACTATGACTATTTCATCCCTTTTATGGCACAGACGATTTCCTTTTTTCTAACATTTATACCTTTGAAATATTAAGATTTTTTTCTTTTTACATTGAAAGTTATTGGAGCAATCTTCAAATCCTCTTCCACTTCGTAATGCTACTCCTCCCACATACATCCTACAGATGTCAATCAAAATTTTATTTAAAAAAACCCTATTTAAAATGATTCAGCTTTAATATCTTTTACTGTCTTTTGCATTATCACTGCTTCTTTATGCTTCATGCGTTTTTAAGAGCTGCTCAGTCACATCTATAGTGCAGAGGAGAGAGAACATCACCTCAACGTTTCATAGCCCTCCACATACTGCCAATAATTAAATTATGGTTGAGTAATGAAGTATTCTAAGTTACCTGAGTATAAAAGTGTGCATGTGCTGTGGAGAGTAACTCCTCTTGGGTTGATAAACCCCTAAAATCCCAGAATAAAATACAGAGGACATTATTCAGACCCAGTGTCATAAATTGTAGCTGGTTATAAGTTATCACTTAGAAAGGTGCATTGTTACATAAAATAAAATACCTACATTCACTGATGCTGAAGCAACCACCCAAAGCCTGCTGTAAACTACTAAGAGCCACTAGATGGCAGCAGCAGACTGTTTCTGATTTGGCCAGCGATCAGCACACACGTAGCCTAATAAATACTAGACATGACGTGAAAGCAAAAGGAAGATGTGCTGAAGAATATGAACCCCCATGTCTAAGAGGTCAAATTAGACCAGAAATCCTCTTGCAACAAAATACTAAAACATGTCTGAAAACAAGAGTGAGGTTCAATATTACTCTTGAAATTGCACACTGTGGGCACAGTGCTCTCATAACTCTAATTAAAAAACTATAGTTGTCACTTTACATTTCAGTGTGCTATGTTTTATTTACCATCTATGCAATTATTCAAACGATTTCCTAGGAAATGGAAATGATTCATAGTACAGGTTTATAATTATTGTCTGAGGTGTACAGGCCGGATTACACGTAGCCTAATACACTAATAAGCCTTGTTTATAATGCATCAGCTTGTGCCCTACACCTGAGTCAGGTCTATATTGTTGTGTTGACCTTTTTTTTTTGTATTCTTTTTTTTTAAATGCAGGCCTGCCGTTTGCCTGTGTGCAAACAGAAAAGCTTCAATTGTTTTGATTCTAAATGACGTCTCATAATTGTCAATTAGTTTCCATGTTTATCCTGATGGAAATATTAATGAACGCTACGGTGTTTCAATCTCAGGCCATTGACCGGCTGTCTGAGCATCTTCACGGGTATCTTTTCCTAACAGTATTAGTGCAAATCAACGGTAGTAAACACTTAACCAAAACATCTGAAGGACAATTTTAAGCAACCGAGACGGATTGATAAAATCTATAATTATCATGCAAGGCCACGTGCAAGAAACAATAACCTAAACCAGCTGGTCGCCAGAGTTACGACTTTTCCTGAGGCTCAATAAATGTTGCAAAGACTGCAGGGTTATAGAAAACAAATACGATTTAATGACAAAAAAGCATATATAAATTGTGCAATCGTTGATTTCTTTTCCCTCTTCGTTTGATCACAGATTTCAGGTCGATGCTATTTTGTTTTGTTTTTTTCACCTCAAACTCAATTTCAGCTGAAGGATTAGGCCTACTTGAGATGTAGTCAGAATTACAGAAATATTGGGCCCCATTTAAATTAAGGGCCAATTATTATGTAGGCCTATATACACTTAAATAAGGAAACTGCCCTAGTCGGCGTATTACAAAACAATATGTCAAATATTGCTATGCTTCATTTTGAATGATTGGCGATAAATTAAAATAAAGAAGAGCAGTGGAACATCTCACTGACATTGGCCTCGTACATTCAAAGTGTTTAAAATGCAAAAACATCTCATGGAAATCGTCTAAAATTCACATTATGTTTTTTTTTTAAATACAACATTTTCCTTCTGTTCATCCTTCAGATGGATTTGAGTTTCTGAATTTCTATATTTTCTTTAGATTTCAGTCAACTACTCTGGATTTCCCTCGATAACCTTCCACTATTAGATCAGGTTATTCATCACAGGATTTAAGTGGCACAAGAACACGTGTTTGTGTTTGTGCTTTGGCACAGACTGACAGAGAAAAGCTGAGCAAACAAACAAACAAACAAACAAACAAACAAACAAACGAAGCCATACAAAATAACAATTTGAGAAACATCCCACAAATAGTCTTCTCAGTGGATGAATAACAGTAGAAGTATAGCCACTGCGGCCAGAGCTGGTACCAGATATATTCAGGGTTTTTTGAGTTTTTTGTTGTTTTTTTTTAAATCTTTTTAGTAAAAGGAAGGCAAAATGGGCTGGATTGCTTTGTGTTCCAGTCGGACAGTCTCGGTCTTTCTCATCACAGCATTTAGGAAAAGTACAGAAATAACAAACAGCAAAAACACACTGTAAACAGGCGCACAGAAATGTCTGCACAGAAACAAAAGCCAATACTCAGTATGTGGTAGCATTATTATTATTATTATTATTATTATTATTATTATTATTATTATTATTATTGTTATTATTATTATTGCCTGAATGTAAAAACACGTACACTAAGTGAAGACATTTTAAATTAAAATAAATTATGGATGCAGCTGACACTGCAATCAATACATCACATTCAATTTAAATCAGAATTGTATAAAATAATAATAAAAATAAAAATAAAAATAAAAATAAAAATAAAATAATAATAATAATAATAATAATAATAAAATCAGTTGGCTGGTATTGGCTTGACTGTTGAACATTGTACAGCAGGTGTCTGCCATTTCAGCCCTCTCTTGCCACAAGCTGCGAAGAACCCCTGTTGCTTTTGTTATGATGGAAAGATGGCGTTTATTTACCCACACTGACTGCGACTTATCATCGAGCCCGAAGCTTGTTTTTACACCCCCGACACCCCCAACCCCCAGCTCCCGCGGACACCTTGTGCCCACATCCGACTCTGTCTTTCTTTAATGACACATTACATAACGACACATTAGCGCCTCGGTAGAAGGTAAAGAAAAGCATTTCGTATCAATGTCGCTGTTTTCTTTTTTTGGTTAGCACACACCAGCCGTATGCTTGGCAGTTCCGCGGCATAAAACCTCTCCATACAGCTCTCTGCTATGCGTATTTTTAGTGCTTGAGTGCCACCGTATATCCCCACTGTGTGTGTCCGTGGGTCCAACGTTTAAACTGGCTGAGGTCCAGTTCCGAGCGGTCCAGCACAGAGAATCAAACACATAAGGAGGCATTATTCCTCCTTTAGGGGTCCGTGTCTTGCTCAGAATAACGGACTGGGGTCACTGCACAGGAGTTTGTCCTCCGTGATGAGGAGGGGTGTCCCCGTACATGTCCTCTCCTCCTGGTATCTGTCCCCCAGCGGGTGTCATCCTCTTCTCCTTCTGCCGCCTGTTACAAAACCAAACCCTCACCACCTCCTTCTCCAGCTGCAGACTGTCCGCTAGAGAGTTTATCTCCGCTGCTCCTGGTTTTGGACATTTGAGAAAATGGCTCTCCAGAGCTCCTTTGACGCCCACCTCGATGGAGGTCCTCTTTTTCCTTTTCCTTCCCTGTGCCGCGATTTTATCCAGACTAGTGGGGCTGCCCGAGGTGGAGTCCGCCTCCTCCAGCCACTTGTTCAACAAGGGCTTGAGTTTACACATATTTTTGAAGCTGAGCTGAAGCGCCTCGAACCTGCAAATGGTGGTCTGAGAAAAGACGTTTCCATACAGCGTCCCAAGAGCCAGTCCAACGTCCGCCTGGGTGAAGCCCAGCTTGATGCGTCGCTGTTTGAACTGCTTGGCGAACTGCTCCAACTCGTCGGAGGTCGGCGTGTCCTCGTCTGAGTGGTCCTGGCCGTGCTGGTGATGGTGTGACAGAGACTGCTGGTGGGCCCCAGGGCCGCCTCCGTGTTCACTGAGGTGCGGGCTGTGGCTGTGGTGGTCCTCGTCCCGCAGAGGGTGGTGGTGCATCCCCCCTTGTTCTCCCCCTGGCATCAGACCGAAGCCGGACTGGGAATACACCAGGCTCTGGCCCTCAGATGTCGCCATACCGGGGATGTGCGTGGTGGCTGTGCTGGTTCGCCATGCTCTGGCGTCGTGATGCGCCTGCTGGTGCGCTAGGTGAGGGTGTCGCTGTTGCTGCTGCTGTTGCTGCAGACTGCTGGAGTTCTGCAGCTCCTCTCGGTCACTGTCGTGCAGTACGGGCTTCACGTCCTGTTCTCCGAGGGGACTAGATGGCCAGGGCGCCCCGCTGTCACCGTGAGACAGCGCCGTTATCCACTGGTGCGCGTGGCTGAGCGGATGTCCACCGCCCGGTAACGTGCTATAGTCGTTCTGGAGCAGGGTGTGCGCGTCCCTGTACGCTGCCGCCTGCTGCATGCTCCCGGACTCCGAGTGTGGCGGCGGCGCGCTGCTGGGGGTGGTGAGGACGCTGTAGTGGTTGGATGTTGCGGTCGCCATAACTATCGGAGCCAAAGTGATAGCTGGAGTTAAAAGGAGGCTGCCTTTGACAGTAACTCTTTTGCGCCACGGGGCAGCTAGGCGTCTCTCTCCAGCATCTCCCGGGCGCTGTGCCAAGGGGACGCAGAGGCGCGCACCTGTGGTCCGCCTCGCTCTGCTCTTTATTGGCCAAGAACGGTTGACAGATGTGGTTACCCCTGACAGCACCCCGCTCATTGGTCACGGGAGATTGTACAGAAACCCCAATCACTCTGCCCAACAATACTAGCAGTCCTGCAGCATGCATGAGTACAAAGTGGAGGGAGATGGAGCCGAAGAGTGTAAACACAGAAAAGACTTAGCTTGAGAAAAAGAAAAAAAGTAGGCCTATTCATTTTGAAAGTTCCTTATTAACATTGATCTGGGTCAGTGGGTCACGTTTATTGGTATCGTGCGAGAAACCAGTTCGTAAAAGTTGCATAAAGGTATACAGATTTGAACGTTAATTGATGTAGGAGCGAACACATTTATGCGCTCAGCTATAAGTTTCATTGTCCAAATATTCAAAACTGCCAAACCTTAACTCAGTCAAATTTTCATGCATCCGAAGTAGAATTTTTGATATATTTTGCGCCATGAAACAGTAAGCAGTGATCAGGAAGAGAAACTTCCAGCTGCCTCTCTGCCCTCAGGATGCTGTCCAAAGAGAGGGGTTGCGTGCTTCCTGGGCCTCTGCCCCGTTGCCATGGCGAACGCGGTGAATGGAACAACAACGCCCACGTCACAGCTGCAATTCGCTCCTTCTTTTCGTTCCGTTCCGTTCCAAAGGGCTCTTTGGGGCCGCGCGCTCGGCCATCGGGACAAATAATGGGGGGCGAGCGGAGAGGGCAGCTCGAGGCCAAAGAGAGGAGGCTGCAAGAATGGATCTCTCTGCCTTCTCTGCCCCAAACGTGCCCCCTTCTACTTGCTGGGTAACTTAGAGAGGGATGCACACACAGTGGCACGCGAGGTACGGTTTCCCAAATCTCCTGCAAGAAAAAAAACAGCTCTTGATTTTTTTTAAATATTTTTACATGACATTACATATCATTTATCCGACGCTTTTTTTCCGAAACGACTTACAGTCGCTATAGGCCTTTATAGCAGAGGTCGCACGCCTCTGGAGCAAAGGGGTTCAGTGTCTTGCTCAGGGACACGTTGGTTCATGTATCGCAGTGGGAATTGAACCCAGAACCCCCACACAATATTTTGAAGAGGAAAAAACATCTCTTCCCTCTAATGCACATAAATGGATCCCAAATATCTGCCACATACAGCGGTGAACATGCACGTATGCAAGTATATTTTATAGGTGTACACTTTCCTTAACTATTTCAATTTTTTTCTATTTCATACTCCTGATTCATTACATTTCACAGCCAAATAGCATGCTTTTTATTCCACTACATGTATTTGACAGCTATTTGTACTAGTTACTTTGCAGATTAAGCTGGTACATAGGCTACAAATTATGACCCTAATAATGGTAATGAATCTGAAATAATATTCCAGCAATATATATTCATTCTAAACTTTTAAACAGTTTTGTTTAATGAATATTACTTACTTACTTCTTTAGTATCATTGCAACACAGGACCATGAAGGAGTGTACTCTGATAGTACAGTTTTGTCCTTTGGCACTGTTGGGAAGAAAATAACAGTGGAGTTGGTTACTGAACATTTATCAAAGCCTTCATTTTTTGCACTATCTGCTGGCCCTATCTTTAAATGAATGCAACAATATTGAAATTAAACTAATCCTCATTCTGCTGAGCCCCCCTGAAACCCTCTTAGACCCCTGGGGGGTCCCTGGACCTACTTTGGCAACTACTGGTATTTAGGAGATGGGATTTTATTGGCTCAAAGTGGGACACTGGCTGGAACACATAACAGCTATTAAGAGGTTAAAGGAACCTCAAAGGGAAATAAAAGAAGCAAGTTTCACCTTCAAACCAAGGCAAATATGTGCACATTTCTTTTGCAAATTCAAAGTCATAGCTACACTCAGTGCACACAGACAACAAAAATCCACCCAATCCTGTAAATGAAAGACCATAGCACAATCCCATGGAAAAGATAGCTTAATTGATAAATACTTTGAATGTAATCAAGCTTTGCCTGCACAGACATAAACTGACGCACATTGAATTATAGGGATCGAAAGAACACTGGATTATGATTAGGGTGTAATTCTGAGAATTACCTAATGTGTCGCCAGGGGCTCTGGCAAGCCGTGTGTTGAGAGTTGCAAAACATATTACCCTAATAGACTAATATGCAAACTACTGGCTGCCCAATTACAGGACCTAATAACGCATAAAAGATGCGAGTCCTGTTCTTACAAGACGAAGAGGTCGCTGTTAATTCAGTCAAAGGGCTTGGGTATGCTGTCAACACATGTAACGGTTCCACACACATACTGTCTGTTTCCATGTCCCTCGTTCTGTATTCAAGAGTGAGAGTTAATGATGAAGAATCTGAGCGTTAAATTAACAGTAATTATATGGCCCCAGTGCTGTAAAGATTCAATTTCTTCGCGAGTCTAATGGGCCTAAGTGTCCCCATGCGCAGGCAGAACTCTCTATGAGATATTTATGATTGAAATGCACACAGACGGAACCAAAACAAACACACACACACACACACACACACACACACACACACACACACACACACACATACATTGTTTACACCTATAAAATAAAGGCATCTGTGGCATTTTATATGTTGATTTTTGGAGTGATTTCTTTCTGGTGTAGAAGCGAAGCACTAAAACTGTATTCAACTCAGATCCACATATGAAAAGCCACTTTTATGCTCTTGTGTAAATAGTGCCACTCGCTCTCCCACATTAGTTTAAGAAGGAGTGGTTCAAGTGTGAGGTGAAGCCATTTATGTGAGTGAATGTTTGTAAATGACACAGTATTCTGGTTGCTTTCACTTTATCCAGACCAGTTTTTGACCGGCCCATGTCCCTCCCCCTGTGGGAATCCTATTGCAAGGGTAACTAGGGTAGGGGGGCTTCTTTATGCTGCCGGACACAGCAAGATAATGGCCATTCCTCCACAGCTGGCCCACACAATCAAAGGGAGAGGGGGCTCGAAGGATTCCAGCTTTAACCAGACCATTGTCTGGGCTAATTACATCTGAATGCAAGACCCCAAGAACTCGCCTCCCCCCTGAGCAAAACCTGCACAGAATACCCCAAACAGCTCTTCAGGGATGAGGGAGAGTGCACACACACTGAAAAAAATAAACCCTGGACTCTACTACACTTAAACATAAGCCCCACACACACACACACACACACACACACACACACACACACACACACACACACACACACACACACACACACACACACACACACACACACACACACACACACACATTCCCAGCAGGCTCTCGTCAAAGTGTTGTGTCTTGCTCACAAACACACTTGCATGTGGCACTCGGTATTAGATCAGATCTCAGCTTGCTGCTCTCAGAAGAGATGAGGAGGTCTTAGAGGACTCAGGTTGAATAGAAAACACACTGAAGGGTCTTTCCCCAATGCACCCCCATAATCCCAATCTATACACTCCCTCTGCCCCCACCCAACTGCCAGTGCTCAACTCCATCTGTAGCTTGGTACAGTGCAGTTTGTGTCTGTAAAAAACTTGTTTTGGTGCTCTGACTTTTGGTTTTGCCGTCAGAAAATGTATTTCTTCTGATTTTATGCACACTGCAGCTCATTTGTTACTGTGCGTGTTTGAGAGAGAGAGAGAGAGAGAGAGAGAGAGAGAGAGAGAGAGAGAGAGAGTTGTGTGAGAAAATCCTAATAATAGAAAAGGCTAATTTAATTGTCCTTGCTTCTGCTGAAAATTGCAGGCACAAACACTATTACAAGTAACGTGTGAAATGTCTTAAAATGTCAATGTGCAAACAGCACCTGAGATGTTGAACAGGAGTTGCAAATTATGTTGCAGCACTTTAAGGAACACGCCACCATTTGTTGAAATATGGTTTATCACGGTGTCACCTAGCTGTAGATAGGTGGGCCAACAGACTTTTTGTTTTAGTCCGGTGCCACACCGACAGCGCTGCCGCTAGTTAGCTTAGCGTAGTGAATGGAATCCTGTTGTAGCATGTTGTGAGTAAAAGTGACAACAACCTAATTACTTCCTGTGGCCGGCGTCATCCCAACGAGTAAAAAATAGCAATGCAAATTAAGACTAGACAATTTCCTAGGCAGATATTGACTATTTTTTGTTGATTCACTTTTGTTGACTCACTTTTACTCGCAACATCCTAACCGGCAACATAGAATTCCATTCACTACGCTAAGCTAACTAGCGGCGGCGCTGCCAAACTAAAACAATGCATGAGACAAAAAATGTGTTGGCACACCTATCTACAGCTAGGGGAGACCGTGATAAACCATAATTCAACAAACGGTGGTGTGTTCCTTTAAAGTGTTTTAAGTGTCAGCTGAAGTTGAAGCACTGAAAGGGTTTGAAGTGGCTTTTCAAGGGGAAATTGCTGAAAGCATTTTAAATTTAAATTTGGATTTAGCAGTGAAAGCAGTTGAACTGTCAGTTGAAAGATGAAAGCGACTGAACTGTCATTTAAAAAGTAATAAAAGCAGTTGAAATTATAACAGAACTTTAAGTGGCAGATATAGTTTAAGTGCACTGTCAATAGCTGGGTCGGTGTGTAAGTAGTAAAACCAGATGAAATGTCAGTTGGAGCATTTGAGTTGTTATTTGAAAAGTATAAATTAGTTGAAATGTCAGTTGATGTGTTGAAGTTGACATTTTAATTTCAAATCTATAAGTCTTTGAGCACCGAAAGCATGAGCAGTAAACCTGTCAGGCTGAGGCTACTCTCCCCAATATGACATCATCACTGAATTGAGCTAAAAAAAACATGCAAATACCAGAAATGACAAAAAACGGCCTTTAACACTATGTGGAGACCTTTTTAAAAATGATATACATATCTTGAGTGCTTTTTGCACTCAATAATCAACAGTGGTGGTTAACCTGCAACCTGCCTTTAATGAGCCAAGGATAGTGGACTGCAACTAGTTGAAGTGTCAGTTGGTCTGTAAGGAGTAAAAGCAGTTGAAATGTCAAGAGTAAAAAGAAGATGTAGTGTCAGTAGATGTGTGAGGGTTGGGCACAGTAAAAAAATCTGTTGAAATTGAGGTGGTAGTGATAGTTGAAGTGTGTGTACTGTAAATGGTGGAAGCATCAGTGCAATAGAAAACAATCAAAAAAGTCATAAGAGGCGTGGAGTCAAAATGTCACAACTAAGAGCATGAAAATCATTCTAACTAGAACTATTTGTGTTCTATGATATTACTGTAATCCAGCACCCATCCCATTGGGCACTAGGGATGTGCATGTCTTTTGTATAGTTTTTTTGAAATATAATTTCTTATTAGTAAATGCAATACACACCAGTGCAGGAACTAACCACCCTTTCTTCCTCTCTCCTCTTTTAGCTTGTGTGTCCTAAGGTTTTTATGGATATGTGGACACTATTTTTCCTGGACACGTTTCACATTGCGTGAGTGTGTGTGTGTGTGTGTGTGTGTGTGTGTGTGTGTCAGTTTCAGGGTTAGGAGGTCTCACTGGTGCTCAGTTTAGCATTGATTTATTCTCTTTCTCCAATTTATTTCCCCTTCGCCTGATCTGCCTCTGGGAGGACAAATGGAGGAGAAACGCCAAGCACCGTAACCATCCCTCACACTCACACACAAACACACACACAAACACAAACACTATAAACACAAAATGACAAATCTTTTCACAAGCAGAAATGCACTCAAATTTGTATTTCTGCACAGGGCTGGTAACGCATTGCACACACACACACACACACACACACACACACACACACACACACACACACACACACACACACACACACACACTTTAAAAGCTCAGGTTCTCTGGCATACTGTGCTGGACCAATCAGAGTGGTGACCATTCTGTAGAACTATAAATTCACAACACTCCCCAACTCCCAAGGCACCAGGACTCCTATAAGACTTCCCATGTTGTCCCATATAACTGTCTTCAGAGAACCCATAAAGACATAAAGGGACGCTCCTACCTCTAGGTGAGTGGTCGTAATTCATCAGCAGGTATTTTTACCGTGACATTGCTGTCGCGGTGCACAGATTCATCTCATCTCCTGCTTTATAATGTCCAACACAAACTCCAGATAGGAAAAGCATGAGTGCAGTCATATTTTATAGGCAGCTTGCTGTCACAGCCTGCTGTAATGGCTTGGTGTTGAAGGGGTGTGTTGGTAGAGGAGTGTGTGGGCTCGTGGGTGCGAGCTTAACACCATGTGTCACTTCTACTTTGGGGTGTAATAACAAGCCTCTCTCTTTTCTACCAAAGTAGAAAAGAGCACATCAGAAACAGGGGAGCGAGGGGCGAGAGGAGGGGCAGGTATAGGTTGTTAAACCCACTTGAAAGCTCAGCACTTTGATCGATAGTCTTGGGCCAAGCAGGGATTAAAATCAGGCTAAGTCTGTTCCAATCAATACTGATGGCTAACCCTGGGGTTAAAACAGGAGTAAATCTCCATACACATCCATACACAAGTCGGCTATATGGCCTACATTACAGATAAATCTACAGCTATCCATGCAAATGGACACACAATGGGTTACCCTGCGAGTGTAGTCGATATGAATGAGTGCTGTATGGGCCTTCAGCAGCGACATATTTAGTTGTGGATATACACTGTGTCTAGTTAGGCGATTGAGGCAGTAAATTTGGACTCGTCGATGGGGATGAGCAGAGTGAGTAAAGCTCTCATAAATGTGTTCAAGGAGGTGCAGCATGTGTATGTGTGCGAAAGACTGAGAAACAAACGGTCTGCGGTTATACACACAAAGCACAGCAGTAATGGAGGGGAGAATGACTTATAGACAGAGAGCTGACATGCATGATTGACTGTTTCACACCCTAATGGAGGACAGACATCACTGCTTAAATTGATCTTACAAGCACAGGTCTGCATATCAATTACCGATGCTGATCAATGTAGTTATGGGCAGACAACAGCAAGAAAAAACTGTTGCGCGTCTATATTCTGATCAGCTAATTCTACTGGTGAAGAGATTTATGTTTCTTTCTTAAATGGTTACTGCTTTACCTGATCATAAGGGGCAGATTTCTGAGCAAAAAATACTTAAAGAAAAACTAAAATTGATAATATTGATGTTTTGGTAAATATATTCTCATAGCTGAAACTTGGATGATAAGATCAATACCATATGTCTGTACGCTCAATATACAGACAGTAGCCCGTTGCTTAGCACCTAAACTGGAAACAGGGAAAGCTATAGCATAAACCCAAAACTTGTCATTTTTACATATCATACAGATAAAGTATTGGTATTGGTTGTTTTAAAAGTATGTCAATACATTTTCTGTTTGAACATGCTAAAACCTGAACCTGAAACACAATGACGAAACCTAACACCCACATCATAAACCCTTGAAACCAGTTTTCAAAAAAATCCAGGCTCATTTTCCGCTTTTCACTCAGATGCCAATTCTAAATCACACTTTTTATTTTCAAATCCACCGCACACAATTCACCACATTTGGCACAGTCTTCATAACTAAAGTCTCTTGTGTTCATGCGGACAGCATTGTCCTTCAAAATCCTGAAGCGAAATGATCAATTGGCTGCACTGATGATGATGACTCACAGGTGCAAACACTAGTTACTAAATTGGTCAATTACAAATCAGAGCAGGGGGCCAAAGGTGAGCTCTCCTGTTTTGGAGATGAATGGATGGCAGCCCTGTAGAGAGATATGGAGGGAGAGGGTAAGAGGAGGAAGAGGATGGGAAAAAAGAGGAAGAGGGAGTTGTATCTTGAATGTAGGTCTGGGCCACTTCAGTTGATTGTGTTGTTGCCATCTTTTAAGAGTGAAGGTGGCACTTTACTTTAACTCCGATTGTTTGTGAGAATATGCCATTTACTTTCTATGTACTTTACTCTGGTACTGCTGATAGGCCCACACACACATTTCCTAATCATTGTGCTGCGTAATACATTTGGGATGCTGGGTATTTCTATTTGTGTCAAACTAAATTTCATATTTTGGTCTTCATTGGGTTTTACTTGGTACATATTGACATCAAAATGAAGCAACAAAAACTGCAAAATCAACTTTAAAATAAATATAAGAAAGGTGTTTTTCTATTTTATTCCTCTAAATTAAGTTAGCAGACATCATTTTAGATTTTCATTTTGGATGTAGAACACAATATATGAATGTTTTTTTTCTACACCAAAACACAACACCACAAATATTAATGAGAAGAATCAACAATTTCTTTTTACACTACCAGGGTCATGTGCTTACATCGTCCCTTATTGTGTTTTTATCCTACTACACTTTTTTGCAGCTTGCTTCTCCAGCTTCACACCAGACACCCCCAGCTGTCCCTCCATCACACTGCGTCCCACTAGCTGGGGGGCAGGGCAGAGGGAGGCCTCTATTCAATGGACCTCTTACTTTTGTGTTGCCTTTTTAAACACGCTTCCAAACACAGAGACCCCCCCCCTCCTCCTTCACTGCAACATACAGCACCAAACAGCAAACATGTTCTCCTCAATTTATATGGAACCTAAAAGCAGTTTTCAACCTACTTTCCATATATAATCAATCCTTGTAAACCTTATTTGTGCACTGTGTACCAAAATTACAGTGGTACCAAAACTGTCTTAAAAATTGTCTACGGTCAAGATGATGGTCAATATGTGAGATACAATGAGCCATATGGTGACTGTGTGAGGCTTGACTTTTATACTACATTTAAAAATCTCGTACTGATATTGAGCCAAGAAGCATGTCCAGGGATCGAACCAAGATGGATAGGGGGAGAGACCTCAGGGAGCAATAATGGTTGTTCTCAGTGTGGTAATCAAACTAATCTCTGTCTTCTTCTCTTACTTGTTTTCTATCTCTAACAGCACAAATTGAGTATCTCTCTTTCTTATAAAGACTTTTACTCCTTTTCTAAATATATCTTTACTTAGCCGTAACAAGGCATAGTCCCTCAGTATTGTCTGCCTCTAGTCAACATGTGATACAGATTTGTCTCTCAGTGTGTGGAATTTGTGTGACTCCTGTAAAAACAAACAAATTCACTGTCAAATACAAAATCAAAGCATTGCAGTAGGTCTGTATGAGGCAGAGTATTATGTGTATTCAGGGCTGTACGTCTTTGTTATATTAGCCTATATTATGTTCAGGAAATTACACATGCACAACTGTGTAACCCTTGCTCTCATTATAAGAGTGGCAGATGCACAAAAGTGAAGGAACGAAAGCAAACATTGCTTTTGTGAAGGAACACTGCTTTACACGCTTCCCCCATGCATATCAAATGTGTTTCGGCAATTGGAAGGCATAATTCAGGGTAGAGGAAAAACAGAGGAGCTGCTCTTGGAGGCAACCTAGCCAATTAATTTGCAGCTCAGATTTCAGAGCCTCACTGGAGAGGTGCTAGGCTACATACTACTCTGCTAATTTGTGTAGCAGGTCTGTATTAAATATATGCATGAGGCTTATTCGGTTAGTGTCATAGCCCTGTAGCTGTGGTGAGTGCGGCGCTAGCTCCCATTAGTGATGTTTCTGCCTCCAGTAGAAATCAACAGAAGTCGAGGCCGGCGCCGCTTTTAGCATAAAGAAAACAAAATTAAATTTACTTTGCTAAATCAAAGTGCAGTGCCAAATGTGGAAGTCTCTCTCTCTCTCTCTGCATGTTCATCTGTCTGTCTTCTCTCTCTGAGGGATAAATTACTCCAGAATCATAAAAGAGTAAAAGAAAATTACAGAAGAAGAGGAAAAGAGAGATTTTAGTCAAGTGGGATCCCCCCTCCCAACAAATTCCAGCATGCTCCTTTTTTTACTTCTTTTCTGTGTCTGTGCTATGTCTCTTTGGTTGTACTTGCATTTACAGCATTTGTGTGTTCCTATCAACTTAATCTCACAGGAGAATTAACATTTATGTGTACAAAAAATAATGAATTTTTTGTGACGGATGTACAAAAGCAGAGGCGGGCCTGTGAAGGCTCAAGCAGGGGTAACCCACATGTGCATATGCTCCTTTATGTCTTTAGGGGACTCTTAACTTCACACATCTTCAAAAATGCATATCTTTTTACACTTATAATAATTAATAATTCAAACAATAACTAAAACAAATTTTCTTGGTAACTGTAGAGAACATGGTTCTAAATGAGGTGATGTAAGAACTTGGGAACATCAGAACTTCTACAAGGTTTCTTTTTTTCTGTTAATGGGTTTTCTTAAAAATCTACCGAGCAGATCAGCGAGCTCAGTCTAGGTGGCAGTAATGCACCTTAACCAATGGCTCTACGACCTTAACGCTGGTTGCTACCCACCATAAAAGTTAGTCAGAAAGCACAGATGGTAGAGGGTGAAAGGTAGATGGCAAGTTTGGGTTTAATAACAGTATGTATGCAG
This sequence comes from Percina caprodes, assembly GCA_013375575.1. Classification (NCBI taxonomy): domain Eukaryota; kingdom Metazoa; phylum Chordata; class Actinopteri; order Perciformes; family Percidae; genus Percina; species Percina caprodes. The sequence continues at coordinate 471,201 of JABXJD010000312.1, read as the reverse complement.
GTAGCCCCCTCCCCCACCTCTACAAAACAAATCCAAATGTAACCCCAGTTACTTGTGACCACAACCTAACTTATTTGAAAGGACATTATTAGAATGTTTACCTTTAAACCTGAATTTGACTCATGACCATGTGAATATCTTAGTTTTTCTGACACGTTCGCTAACTGAAGGTTTTAAAAATGAAAATAGAGTTGGTGGATGTTTCAGAATGTTAAGCAGTGAGATGTGAGTTTATTTATTTTGTGTATTTCTATTGTCAAATTCAGGTGCCAAAGTCTGTGTTTGTAAAAAGAAAAGAAAGAAAGAGTGTGTGCGTTTTGCATTGGTTGTGCCAGTGTGTGTGTGTGTGTGTGTGTCCAAGAGAGAAAGAGAAAGTGAAAGAGAGAGCTCCTTGCAGTATACCGCAGAGCCAGTCTGTTAAAAAAAAAAAAAGGGCCGCTTGGCTGTTCCTATTGAACTTGACCTGGGGGCCAGATCAATGTGTGTGTGTGTGTGTGTGTGTGTGTGTGTGTGTGTGTGTGTGTGTGTGTGAGTGTGTGAGACAGAGTGCGCACTGCCAGATCAATGTGTCTCCGTGTGCCACGGAATGAGAGAGCACACTGATTACCCAGGGGTGGCAGGAGGGAGGGGTGCAGGAGGAGGAGGGCGAGGGAGGTGGGAGGGATGAGAGGATGGAGGAGGAGGAGGATGATACAGAAGGGAAGGAGGGGAGGAAGGGAGGGGGTGATGAGATTGAGCAGAGGACAGAGCTGAGACCAGGATCAGGAGAGAAGCTCAGCTCATTTCATTTTCATTTTCCCTTCATTTCACTGCGAGCTGAGCCGTGCGTCGGGGCATTCCACATGGATGGGGTGCCAAAATTTAGATCCGCAGCCAGATGGCATAGATCAGTCGGGAAATAGCTACACAATCTGAATAGAATGGGATCATTGGGGGTCAGTGATCCATGCTCTTTTTTTTTTTTCCTCTTTCCCCCTTTTCTTTCTTGGTGGCACGTGAACATTCATAAACTCAAAACTCACAGGAAGATTCTGGTTTACAAGATAGACATGAAACCTCACCAGCCTCAAGGCCATTGACAGCATCCATTCATGTGTGTGTATGAAGACGTTTGCTGTCTGTGCCCTTGCCCGTTTGTCTTGTTTTTTGATGTTTTCATCGTTACGAGCATGGACTGCAGCCCAATCCTGAGCACTGCAGGGGCTCCTCTCATCTCTCTCGCTCAGTATAGTTCCCCTCACTAGCAGTTCTGTTTGTAAACCCCTGCCCGTGTCCAATCCGCACGTAGCCAGTGTAAAGTGTATCCGTGTGTGTGTAAGAAAGAGAGATTTCTTTTTTTAATGGAGGTGGGAGGTGTTCTGCCTTCTTTTTTGAAGGGCTATATTTCATCTGTGATGTATATTGTATGTGTACACTGCCCATGATGTATAGGACTATAACGGCGTGTGTGCGTGTGTGTGTGCATGAAAGAGCCAAGGAAACAATTGAAAAATATTTGCCAATTCCTCAACCTGATTGAATTCCAGATTTTGCATTAAGTTAAAGGTGATGGAGAGCATTAACCTCCTTTCACACTAAAATTCAAGTATAGGACATTGTGCATGGTAAGACGAATGGCAGAGTGCCATCTTTTTTCAACTGTGAAAAACTTTGACTCTCCAAATGCGCCGTCCTTCATGACAGCATCAATGCCATTCCAGCATTGACAAGTAGAGAAACGCATGATGGTGCCAATTTTACAGTAAAGGACGGAGGAGGAGAAGCTATTGAATTCTTGACATTATAGTTTTTCTTCGGTTGCTATGACAAATTTTTCAATACTTTTTAACAATTTTCCTAAACTCTTAACGCACCAACACACCTACAACACACAACTGGCAAAATGGTTAATTTTATACCTAAGATCACACATTGTAAACTAAACTCCAACACTAATTTTTAAAATCCAATAATACACTAACACTATGTCTACCAAAACACTGCAAACAAATCACATGCTTCTTCCAAAACACTAACTAACATGTCTTCTGCCAACAGGAACACTCAGTCAGTCATAGCCCAATGTCATAAGCACACCAATATCAGGTGGAATTACAGAAATTACATTATTTTATGTGTCAGGTCTGTCCTTATACAATAGATAGTATATTGTATTGACCATACATTGTGTTTTACCTGCAGTTTCTCTTGAAACCTCTCTGCATTTTTGTTTTGTTGGGTTCAGTAAATGCATGCATTTTGTTTCTTTTGCTGCAGAAATTCAATACAAAAATGAATGAGTCATCTCAGAGTAGCTTTATAGAATGTGTCACTGCCCGATGTGAGTTGAGTGCAGATGTGAGTTGCGCATGCGTCACTTTACAACAACTAGCCTACAAGATACTAACGAGAGACTTCTGTAATGTCAATACGGTAAAAATGGACCTTCAAAACAAATTTTGTTCACTGCTCACTAGCAGGATTAGTAAATGCTGTTTCTGCTTGCAGAAGAATCATTACTTGTGCTAAAGTGTAAATTGACAACTTCAACAGTTCTTGTTTGTCAACCAGCATGAACCAGTATTAGTACAATTATTTCTGCACCCCCATGCATTATTTCTGTCAACTCTGATGCAAAAACTGGATAATACAAGAAAAATAAGACATATAAGTTAACAGATTAGAGTTCCTTGACAATACAATACTGTGACACAGGAATATTTTAAGATACAGGATGCAAGGAAATTAGTAGCAAAGAAGGAAGATTAATATTTATTTCTGTTTTCATTAAAAGTGGATTTGCGAGGAGGCTGCTTCCCATGATAGGAAATTTGCTTTTTGCTCACCAAGTGCACGAAGTTCGTTCACTGCTGGCTACAAGTTAGCAATCAAACACAACAAAGGCTGTTAGTTGAATGGCGTTTTGAGCTAACGTTAGCAATCAAACAATCATAGATAGCTAAACTGTTTTTGAATGAAAAGGATTTCCACCTTCTGTTGTTTTTAATGAGAAAAGTTTACTATTTCATGAATTTCACAGATTTCAGGCTCACACGTTATGCTGTAAACCGTTTAAATCTGAGCATACGCAATGCATCTGCACTCGACTCACATCAGGCAGAGACAGAATGTACGGTTTATGAAAAAAGGGAAACAGTGACGGAATTGTCTGTAATTGTCGAATTGTCTTGGTATTCGTCTTCCTCTCACTCGTGCAGGATTTTTTTCTTACTTTCTTTGTGTTCATCTTTACTGTATTGTTCCTTTTCCACACAAAATCAGCCCAAATAGGTTCTCTTTTACTGGATGTACTGGTGATCTAGAATCAGCTTTGGCCAGGTTTGCCTAAACAAACCAGGAATGTGACTTTGGTTACAGTAATACTTGCTGTCAAAGTACAACACTCACTTACTGTAACGTATAAAGAATACTGTAAAAACAGATAGTCATGCGATTGAAAGAACCTCAACAGGTTTCCTAGATGGGAATCAGCTGTGAGTGATTTCTTTTTACCTAACTTCAATCGGCTATTTCTCTCATTTACAGTAACAATGGAATACATGTAAAATGCAAGGGGATATGTTTGTGTTTCAATTTAAAATATGAACAGCTGTTTATTTTGACTTTAGCCTAAGATTCTGACAGACAGTGTGAAAGCATTTGCAAATGTGTCAGTAAAAACCCATTGTTTTGGTCTTGGTTGAGCTTGTTTGTAAAAGATGTTCCAGCATTTTAAATGTTGTGTTAACTGTATGCATTTGTGTCAAAGTAACAACAAATGTGTTATTTGCATAACCTACACAGACAGATGTTGTGTCAACAGTATTAAGAGTTTAGGAAAGTTGTAAAAGTATTGAAAAAAAATTGTCATAGCAATTGTAAAAAACTGCAAGTATCTTTTTTTTTTTGCAGGGATCTACAAAAATAAATTCAGCTTTAAAGAAAGTATAGGAGAGGAAGGGGATGCCAGGTTGTAAAAGTGTGTAAAAATTGTGGTTGTTTAAATTCTAATGTGGTACTTTGTAGACTGGGTCAAGTTGAATGTAATGCTCTTCATCTTATACTCACACAAACTATGCATGTTACTGCATTCACTGTAACAGGTTGGGATTCAAGCTGTTTAGGCTCTTCTTGAGGTGAGTCTCATTTTTACCCTTTAAAGGTTTTGTTATTGTTGTTGAGTTTTTATTATTTTAATTGGAGATGTTATCTGTTGTTGCAAATTTGTTATTTTTTGGCTATATAAACAGAGAAAGTAGAGAAAAATTTGGACATTTGACATCATACAAACCCGGGGTTTCAATATTGAAAATATTATCTCAGCCAGGTAACTTTTAAAATTTAAAATGTGGAAGTGTCAGCCTTTGTGTGTGTGTTATGAGTGTATGTGAGTACTCATATTTGTGTCTGATGTTTATATTTTCATCAAGTGTAAAGAGTCTAATTGGGCGATGTTGCACTCTAAAAATAACTAACGATGAAGTTGACAAAATTATGACCATTATTTACCTCAAATGTTGCCAGAGACAGTTTTCTGGCCATGATAATAAAACAATGTCTCAGTGAAAGAGAAATCTGTCTGTCATCTTTTGTGCAGCCTGTAAAATAAATATGTTTATTTGGTAAAGCAACCAAAATAATTGTAGCTTGTATAAGCTACAATATATAACACAACAATTATTGAAATGTATGAAAAAACACTGTCATCCAATTGCCAATTGGAGGAGTTTTATTAAGGCTATTAAAACCAGTCCATGTTAGTCTGTGCGCACGCACGCACGCACACACACACGCACGCACGCACGCACGCATGCGTTAAACTTCAATATTTTGCACAATGATAGCTACAGTGAGGAAAATAAGTATTTGAACACCCTGCTATTTTGCAAGTTCTCCCACTTAGAAATCATGGAGGGGTCTGAAATTGTCATCATAGGTGCACGTCCACTGTGAGAGACATAATCTAAAAAGAAAAATCCAGAAATCACAATATATGATTTTTTAACTATTTATTTGTATGATACAGCTGCAAATAAATATTTGAACACCTGTCCATCAGCTAGAATTCTGACCATCAAAGACCTGTTAGTCTGCCTTCAAAATGTCCACCTCCACTCCATTTATTATCCTAAATTAGATGCACCTGTTTGAGGTTGTTAGCTGCATAAAGACACCTGTCCACCCCATACAATCAGTAATAATCCTACTACTAACATGGCCAAGACCAAAGAGCTGTCCAAAGACACTAGAGACAAAATTGTTCATCTCCACAAGGCTGGAAAGGGCTACGGGGAAATTGTCAAGCAGCTTGGTGAAAAAGGTCCACTGTTGGAGCAATCATTAGAAAATGGAAGAAACTAAACATGACTGTCAATCTCCCTCGGACTGGGGCTCCATGCAAGATCTCACCTCGTGGGGTCTCAATGATCCTAAGAAAGGTGAGAAATCAGCCCAGAACTACACGGGAGGAGCTGGTCAATGACCTGAAAAGAGCTGGGACCACCGTTTCCAAGGTTACGGTTGGTAATACACTAAGAGGTCATGGTTTGAAATCATGCATGGCACGGAAGGTTCCCCTGCTTAAACCAGCACATGTCAAGGCCCGTCTTAAGTTTGCCAATGACCATTTGGATGATCCAGAGGAATCATGGGAGAAAGTCATGTGGTCAGATGAGACCAAAATAGAACTTTTTGGTCATAATTCCACTAACCGTGTTTGGAGGAAGAAGAATGATGAGTACCATCCCAAGAACACCATCCCTACTGTGAAGCATGGGGGGGTAGCATCATGCTTTGGGGGTGTTTTTCTGCACATGGGACAGGGCGACTGCACTGTATTAAGGAGAGCATGACCGGGGCCATGTATTGAGAGATTTTGGGGAACAACCTCCTTCCCTCAGTTAGAGCATTGAAGATGGGTCGAGGCTGGGTCTTCCAACATGACAATGACCCGATGCACACAGCCAGGAGAACCAAGGAGTGGCTCTGGAAGGTTCTGGCGTGGCCTAGCCAGTCTCCAGACCTAAACCCAATAGAGAATCTTTGGAGGGAGCTCAAACTCTGTGTTGCTCAGCGACAGCCCAGAAACCTGACTGATCTAGAGAAGATCTGTGTGGAGGAGTGGGCCAAAATCCCTTCTGCAGTGTGTCAAACCTGGTGAAAAACTACAGGAAACGTTTGACCTCTGGAATTGCAAACAAAGGCTACTGTACCAAATATTAACATTGATTTTTCTCAGGTGTTCAAATACTTATTTGCAGCTGTATCATACAAATAAATAGTTAAAAAATCATACATTGTGATTTCTGGATTTTTTTATATATTTTTTAGATTATGTCTTTCACAGTGGACATGCACCTACAATGACAATTTCAGACCCCTCCATGATTTCTAAGTGGGAGAACTTGCAAAATAGCAGGGTGTTCAAATACTTATTTTCCTCACTGTATGTAGTAATTTTGACTGAATATATTAGGCTCTAAATAACACTCTCTTTTAAAACTGCAGTGTGGACATTTGTCCATCAGTTTACTTGAAACAGGAAGGGTTGGAAAGGCGTAAGGACAAAAGAACCTGAGGAGATCGCACACATGCACGCACACACACACTCCTCCCGCTAACCTCTGTCTGTGCAGCTCTACCTCAGGAGGAAATTGAATTGGAGAGTTGACCCTACCTGACACAAGGCAAGCCCCATTGATTTTTATTGAAACATGAGCTACCGATACTGAAATTGCTTCTGATTCTGTTTGTTTCCCCAGTGAACAGAACAATGTGGATTTGATTGTTATTTCAGGAATCTTCTTGTCATAATTTGAGCTTTGCAAATAAATTCCACTGCTCATAAATTACTAGAGAAGCACTTTCAGTTTGTGGAAAATAATATATGATATTTATTAAATACAATTGGGTAGAGTTCCTGTGAAAAAGCTATTTCACTGAAAGAAAAACATTAAATTGGACTTTCATCAAATTACTTAATTATGATTTTTATTGATAATTATGGGCCATGTGTAATTATTCATACTAAATATCCAAACAAATATTACCACTACTATTATAGTACTATATTGTGACATATAGCAGTTGACCAAGCAATTTTACCTCAAGGTCCATTTAGCTATTCTGAAGCTTTCAATCATTTCACATGATCTTCATCAGAAAAAGGAATTTGGTCTGTCTCGTTAAAATTAAATATGTTCAAATCTATTTCTTATGAGCACTATCTTATGTTAAAGTGAAAAAAAAGGAAAAAGTAATACTATTCCATGACACTGAGCAGAACAACACGCTGTTCCTGAGACCATGGGGAGAGATTGTTTTGACGTGAAATCCGAGCACATGTTCCAACATTGTGAGGATCTAAGATTATGCTGTTTGTGACTTTGTAACCTTTAATCATCTCGCTGCATATCATGACTCTAGACGAAGAACCTCAATCTGCCCATTACAACCTCGATCATGGTTACGATCACAAAGTGCTCCGAGTAAATCAAATAAGCTGCTTCCCACACAAGAACACAAACCAATGCTTTAACATGAAACAATTACAGGCACACAGCTCAGGTTGGCTACTTACCATTACACACACTCACACACGCTCACACACACACACACGTCTGATGAAATCCAGTGCTGAGAGGCTGTGGTGGTGCATATTGATGCCAAGCGCATCCTGCTGGGCTTAGCTTGATCCCGTTGCACCCCTGGATGGCTTTGCAACTCGGGAGACCTACTCTGTGCTTAACCTGCAACATATATCCACAGACAGGTACAGATACACACACTTCCCACAGAGCAGTGCAAATCTTTAAGCTTTGGAATGTTTGATGAACCTGAATTTGGCTTTCTGCACACAGTCACAATTCACTGTCACCAGAAAACTAAGCATGGCGACCTGTGTGTGTTCTCAGTGTGAAGCTGTCAGTGCTGCTCATAGCTGGGGCTCTCACTCTTTCCCTCTCTAACACACGCTGATAGACACTCATATTTCCTGTGGTAACAAGCGTGAAAATGGACTCAGAACTCCAAAGTGGTTTTACAGAGACCACATCAACACCCTAAAGAAGATGTATTATGTAAATAAAACAACAGGCCATCAGTAATGCAGGCTTGTTGCCACCACCAGATCATAATGACTCAGTGGGAGACTTATAGAGGAATAAGGCAACAGTTCGATTAGGTGTGTTGACGCACGTGTGTGTGTGTGTGTGTGTGTGTGTGTGTGTGTGTGTGTGTGTGTGTGCATGCAAGCTCCCACGCAGACACACTCCACTGCTAGACAATTTGATATTTCATCATAAGTCTCCATCCCAGCATGGTGTGGCTCTTTGCAGCCTGCCATGGTCCAACGATCTGTTAGCAGAGCACAGGGAAGGCAGGGCCAATCCACTTCCTTGGCGTCACGCACAAACAAACACACACCAGTCACACTGTTCATCAAAGGTGAAGGAGCAAGGAAAGTGTGTGTGTGTGTGTGTGTGTGTGTGTGTGTGTGTGTGTGTGTTTGTGAGTGAGAAAGCTTGCATACAAACATAAAGTAGACTCAGAGACAGAGGGTGTTCAGAGGTACTTTGATACATAAGCACAATTCACACACACACACACACACACACACACACACACACACACACACACACACACACACACACACACACACACACACACACACACACACACACACACGCCCTAACGGCTCGCCTAGCTCCGACCCGTGATGGATTGGCTGCACTCCTGCCGTGACAGACGAGCGATGGATGGAGAGCTGAGAAGATGAAGGGAAGAAAGGGACGGAGGGGGAGAATGTGTGTGCGTGTGCATGAGTGTGTGAGGGTGTGTTAGAGGAGAGAAAAGAGCTGAGTGCAGTGGTCTTGGTGCCAGGGAAGATCTTACATGGGGCCAAGCAGATCATTTCCTCCTCTGCAGCACGTGTCATTTACTCTAAACAAACAGCCCTTCTGTAGAAAGGAGAGAGGCTGGAGGCCTACCCTATCTCTCTTACCTCACCTCTCAGTCTGTCCTTCGTCACCTCCTCTATGTGTGTGTGTGTGTGTGTGTGTGTGTGTGTGTTTGTGTGTGTAAATGAAAGTACAGCCAGTACTGCCATTTCTATCATGCATGGATTGGCGGGCCCACAATTACTGTTTATTTGCTCCAAAATGAATGCAGAAGTCACGTATTGATTAGTTGATGGACAGAAATTACTCAACAACTTTGAATTATTCATGTAAACGGGCACTCTTCCAACCCTGCACATAAAGTTTCAGTTTACTCATCATGAGGAGTAATACTCTGCCTGTGGAGCCTGTTGTTCAGTGTTTTTTGTGGGTCTGGATAGCAATATAAAAATATGTGATTGAGCTTGGAGATGAGGAAACCTGTGTTACGTAACTACTGTAGAATGGAATTGGAAAAGAACAGGGCATTTGTCATGGAGGGTCTAACGAAACTTGTAAAGTCTGCCTACTTTTTGGACTAACTGTATTGTAATACTAAATTGCTGGAGTGTCTAACACTCTGTAACACCACTTTTAAAATGAAAGGCTATTTAACGCGGCATTAATGCAATGAGAGCTGACAAGCTTTTGGAAAAAAAACATGTTATATTGCCCTGCAAAAAGTGAAAACTGGCTCTTTGAGGTGTCATCCAGAAACGTACTGCATTGGCAATCTACTGTACATGTCCCTTTTCCGGTAGATTAGTTTGTTCCATGAAGACTGTCACATTGTGATCATCATTGATAAATGTTTCCTTAAAACATAACTTTCCAGAGATGGGAAATTATTATACCGCATGGTATTACAAACTGCTGTGCACAGTTTTGGAGTTTGATAAGAGATCGTCTCACTTGGTACCTGAAACTACATGCCCCAGAAAGCTGTTTTTTTTATAGTCCACTGAGTTATTTATCAGGCAAATATTCCAAATATTTACTGGTTCCAGCTTACCAGGGATATGATTTGCTGCCTTTCTTTGTTTTATAGCATTCTAAATTGAATATCTTTTCAACCATGGTGGTTGCAGAAAACAAGGTATTTGACGACGTAACCTTTGGCTCTGGGAAGATGTGATGTGTGGACGTTCACTATTATATACTATTATATTGTATCACTATTTCTGTCATTTTAAAAAGTAATTTACAGTCCTGGTGGCCTAGTGGTTTAGATGCACACCAAATAATTCCAGCCAGATACCATTTGTTGCATGTACGTACATACGTCTTTTTCCCCCACATTTCCTGTCTGAATCAACACTGTCAGCTATCAATTAATGTCCCACACAAAATATTGTTAGTGAAAATAATCTCAATACAAATAAATACTGCATATGTGCTTGCATGTGCGCCTATGTAAATGTGCATACAGAGCCTCCATGCAAGCGCCTATTCCACCTGTCTTTGCTGCATTAAATAGCCATGTTAGGCATTGTGTCAGACACGATTAGTGTTTTCCAACCAGGAGTGTGTTGTGTGTGCAAACCACCAATTACATTCGCTCCTAATTACACACTTAAAGATGTAATTAGGCCTGCCTGTTCCATTGCTACACAAAGAGATATCACACAGTGCACCAGGAGGGAGAAGTTTCACACACGGAGAAGCAATCACACACGTGTTTTAATTAACATATTAATTGTGCACACTTAACATATATGATAACCAACTTGGAAACAAATATAATAGCTCGTTATTGGCTTTAAGTGCCATGGGTTGAGTCTTTACAATGGCCGAGAGAGCTCAATGCACTGCAGCTAGCATGTAAATGAATAAAATGCAAAGAAAAATGTCTTCACTACTACTACTTTAACAACATATGTACATAGAAAAAAAGATTTTGATAGATATTGGGTATACCATACATGCTTGCTTATCATCATAGTCTCTGTTTGTTTGTAGATTCTTGCAGCATTTTCTAAAATTTGTGGATGTGTTGTTTAAAATAGCAAAAATACTTTTATTTATTAATTATGTTTTGTTAACCTGCAGAAATTGAGTTTTAGGCCATTTGGGGGCAGCAGAAAAACAACACTGATCTATTACCATGGATAAAAACAGTTGCTTGTTTACACATCCAGCGGACGTGAAACAGCATTGAAAGAACTGTGAAAGTCCAAAATTAATTCTCTTTATAGCTCTGTTTTTGGCCTCCACCAGCTCGGGAAATTTACTGTGGGTTCATCACCGGTTACACGTACACATCACCACATACTTGTCATTTAAATCATTTTAAATATAAAAATATTGGTTTGAGTAGCTTTGAAGTACAGAGCATTTAGTTCTGCAGTCTGCCATAATTTCGAACATATTGCATCAGTCAGGATGTCCTTGCATGTACTGAGCCAAAGGTTTTCTTTATGCTTAACATCGCCCTTCTTCATCCTCTGTTGTCTCTGTCTAAACTACACTATCTAATAAAAACGTCACGTCCTTAAAAATAATCTAAAAAGTCAATAAATATGATCAAAATAAAGATATGACATCCTGGGAACTCACAAACAGAAGCGAGCAAACACACCTAATCGTTACCTCAACAAGCATGCTGCGGCATCCAAGGCACCGAGCTACAAGAGGAATGAGGCACGAGCCTTCGTCTGAACCCTGAGATATGAGTGTGTGTGTGTGTGTGTGTGTGTGTGTGTGTGTGTCTGTGTGAGTGTGAGTGTATTTAGCAGCCCTCGCTCTCTAGCTGGCTGCTTAAGAATTCAGTCACATCTCTTGCTAGCAGGCAGGCAGTAAGGCGCTTTCACGCTCACAGGTTTGCTTTAGTTGGGTCTAATACCCCTTTCTCTCTCTGTATGTGTATGTATTTGTGCGTGTGTGTGTGCAAATGAGCATATGCGTAAATCTGACTATATGTGTGTCTAACTCCCCACTTCTTTGTTAATTTACTTTCTGTTTGTGTGCGACAGTTGTGTGCTAATGTTTATGCCAGGTGTGTGTGTGTGTGTGTGTGTGTGTGTGTGTGTGTGTGTGTGTGTGTGTGTGTTGGCTCTCGGCAGCACTGATAAACCCACCTAGACTCTCCCTGATCTGTTCGCTCTGGGCTGGCAGCCCCCTGCCTTGGCTGACACACACACACACACACACACACACACACACACACACAGAGCCCTCTGCTTTAGCTGCTAGCTGATCTGTGACGGCCTGCCACTCAAACGCAGCTCTGTTGAGACACTGCACAAAGGAGGAGAGGAGGCTGGGAGTGGAGGGAGGAAGGGAGGAAGGGAGGAAGGGAAGGAGGTGGTGGGGCGTTGGAGAGAGAGAGAAAGAGAGGGTATCAGTGTCTTTCCTTTGGGTCCCTGCTAGCTCCCGCTCTCTGGCTGCCTCCTTATCTCACTACTCCTCACTCTCCTCCACCTGACTGGCTTTGGCTGCGGCTCTTCACTCTCCAACTTCCCTCCCCTTTTCTCTCCCTCTGTTCCCCGCTCTTTCTCTGCCCCATCTCTATTTCCCTCGTGTATTTATTTCCCTTCCTGACCAAATGCCAGTTCATCTCTGTCATTTACTTCTCAAGAAGGGACTCAAAAGAAAAAAGCAAAGAGAAAAAAAGAGAGGCCAACCACGTCATAAAGACATTTTGCAAAACACTGTATCCACTGTATGGAACAGAGAAAAACGTTTGATAAGGAAAATATATTGATGTACAGTGAGAGAAACAGAGGGAAGAGGAGGCAAATACAGAGGATGAGCAGAGCAAACCTGTACAGTTTTTTTGTGTCTAAGCTGTATCACTGGAATGCAGAACAGTAAGCCATTGCCAGCAGCTCTGGTCGTGCTGTTTGAATTTCTACAGCAACCCCATACATCTACTCCCGTTATCATAAAGTAACCAAGCCAATAGACCATGGCTCAGTGCACACAAATTACAAAAATCACATTTTCTCACTTCTAGTGCTATCTTGCCATGTAGATGGTTTCAGTTTTATTCGTCCGGTTTTAAGCAACAAGTGCTCCAAATTAAATTAAATTTAAAATTAAAAAAAAAAAACTAATTTGTCTGTGTCCTTTAAAACAACACAAGCCTGTTTTCATCTGACGCCTCTATTGTCAGGAAAACATCATTTGCATGTGCCTTGCAAAATTGCTCCAAATCAATGTTGAAAAATAAATCAGTTTTATGATGTTATAAGGCTATGGTTACGGTTTGATTAGGTTAAGGCACAAAACCAGCTTGGTTGGGGTTAAGGGAAGGAGTTGGATTGCAACGCTTTGTCCTTGATTGAGCTTCTTTGTCATGGTTACAACGATAAACGCAAGGTTATAAACGATCATGGTCAGGCTTAAAAAACATTGATTGTTCCTGTTGGAAATGGGAAATTAATAGCAGTTGCCGACATTAAAGTCTTAGTTAGTGGATAGCTGCCTTTGTGATTTCTTCTTCCACCCCAACACAGTGGAATTTTGTTTTTGGTGCTGTTGTGGTTCAACAGCAACTCTTTCTAGAAACAGTGTGCTGCTGTTACTCTGGTGAATCTACATAATACACTGTAAACTGTTTTCATAGGGACTACTTTTTTGGTAGAAAGTAGTTCTAATGACAACTGTGACACCCACCAGGGACATCTTTGTAAGCACCACACATGAAATTATGGTCACTGTATTGGGATGGTGGCAGAATATATATCAGAGACAAACATATGTGAAATGTGAATCAACAAGATGGTCCTCCCTTGGAAAATGCTCCTAGATGTTGTTTGCCCAAGCAGCAAAATACAACCTATATTTACGTTTATAGTGGCGGTACCCTGTAGTGGCTGTAGTAATTATGATGGGAGCAAAGCAGCAATTAAGGTGATAAGAGCGCCAAATTTCTGCATAAGGAGGTAGGGTGGGGTGGTTGATGGGTCAAACAAACACAGGACTTTCACCTGGAGATGGGGATTTTAGTCATGTTTACAATTAAAAGTGATTTTGTTTTTAACTTAACGAACGTCCACGTCACATGCATAACCGAAAGTGAAGTAATGCTTGATTTTAACCAAACCAAACTTGACTAAGTAGTTTTGATGCCTTAACATTACCACACTATGGCCATTTCACAACGTTACAGATGTGTTTAAAATTGTGACCTTTACATTTAAAACTGCAATGGTCCGCAACTTTGCTTTGGGTCCCTTCACCACGCCGCCAAAAAGCGACGCTAGCAGTACCAAACAACAGACAGATAAAGTTATTGACTAGCTGAACATAGTGGAGCATGTAGCAGCTATAGATTCAAATACTCCCCTCAGGAGTTGGTGGAGATCAAAACAGAGCTAAAAGAGGAGTGAATATTGGACTTATATTTGTCAGGAGGCCAGAAACATGATTCCAAATGAATGCTCATTGTGCTGCCCACAAGAGGCCAAAAATCAATAAGTGCAGGTTTAAGGGAATAAAAAAAATAAAAAGGTGGCTCTGAAAAATCTGGAGAATGGGTTTTCCTCATCAGCATGTAGCTGGGAAATCAACACTACAGCAGCTTCTGCAACCATGTTTTATTAAGGTAAAGATTGTGTGAAAGTGAGAAAACAGCGCGAGATAAAACAATCCTGATAGTGGAAGCTTCTATTTGTGGCGGACCAGACGGAGAAAGATAAAGGAAAGGCACAGAGCAGGAACGCAGAGGACAAATAGAAATTGAGAAATAGAAAAACAGGCCAGTGATCCCCAACAAGCCGAGACTAATGACAGCAACAAAGTTGGCAATAAGATTGAGGTGGAGTAAAGAGACAAAGGAAAGACTTTGTGGTGGAAGAGAAAGAGCGTTCTCAGCAATATGGATCCATAGCCCTGGGTTAGTGAAGACAGAGAGAACTCTTCATCAGCACCTCGAATGCTGCCAATATCGCTGAGTCATCATCGCCCGGCTACAGAGCTGCAGGATACAAAAAAAACAACCTCTAACATCATTGCCATCATATCACTCATTGGCCTTGTCGTTATGACTACACAAGATAAAATCTCTTATGTCTATCATTCAATATTAAAGCAATCAACATATTCCCTTTAATTCACTTTTTTTAATCAAACTATTGGTGGAGTTTATCCCTTTTCTTCCCAAAGCCTATAGGGAGCCGCCTGGAGCTGTTAGGCATCTTTCCCAGCGCCAGCCTCACACCTGCCCCTGGCAAAAACAAAATAACTATGCAAAACTCTCTTTCGCTCTTGCGGGCTCCCTCTCCTTCCTTGTTTCCTCTTTCCCTCTTTCAGTTTTTAATTAAACAGAAGTAAAGGGCTGAGAAAACCTGCTACTAATTACACAGCCACTGCCTCTCTCTCCCTCTCTTTCTCTTTCCTAGTTTCTACTCTCCTGTCCCTTCACTTCTCTTCTCTCTGTCTTCCCTCCTCTCTGAGTTGGGCTGGAGTTTTGCCAACAGCCTGTGGAATCACTTACCAGCTACCACCACGGGGGAGAAAACAGACACATGTCGACGTGACACACACACACACACACACACACACACACACACACACACACACACGAAGAATTACATGTGCACAGGCCCATACAAACTCGTTAACAAGTCAAAAATGCAGACCTGCAAGCACACACACAGGTCACACTCAAAACGTCCTGACACGTTGTGCTTACCCATTTAGCGCTTTTGCTTTCCCACTGTTGCTGTGTGTGTCTGTGTGAGTGTGAGTGCGTGTGTGTGTGTGCGTGTGCGTCTGCGTGTGCGTGGCAAGCAGGAGGGTGATCAGATCCCCAATGAGAGAGAACAGTAATCATATTTCACACTGGCACAAACACAATCACAACATCTGTATCTACTGTGGCCCGCCCTCTCATTCTTCTCCCCCCTTTCCACCAATGCACAGTAGCTTCCCTCCCCTCCCTTCTCCTCCCCCGACCCCCATCTTTCACCTCAATTCCCTGCTTCCCCTTCCGTCCTCTCTCCAT
The DNA here is from genome assembly GCA_013375575.1 of Percina caprodes. Taxonomy (NCBI): domain Eukaryota; kingdom Metazoa; phylum Chordata; class Actinopteri; order Perciformes; family Percidae; genus Percina; species Percina caprodes. Next base: position 455,337 of record JABXJD010000312.1, on the reverse strand, counting down.
CATGTTCTCCAGCTTTCTATCACTTCCTTTTCTCTCATTCATCTCCTCTGTCCTCTCTTTTCCTGTATGGTGTGATAAAGCAGACATTGAATACACAGAGAAAGAAAGCTTGAGGCTGACACCCCCGTCACCCTTCCTCCTCTTTGCTTCATCTCTCCCTCTGTCTTCCATCTTCTAACTACAGTGGCTTGAGAAAGTTTACACACCCATGCTAAAGTTGATTAAAAAGAGGAATAAAAAAATCTTTTGGAAATTGATCTTAATGCCTTAATTAAAAAAAAATTAGGAAAATCCAACACCAATTTTCTTTGTGAATGAATAATGTAAATAATGTTCTTCCTTAAAATACAGGGGGCATAACTATACACACCCCTATGTTAAATTCCCATAGAGGCAGGCACATTTTTATTTTTAAAGGCCAGTTATTTCATGGATCCAGGATACTATGCATCCTGATAAAGTTCCCTTGGCCTTTGGAATTAAAATAGCCCCCCCCATCATCATATACTCTTCACCGTACATAGAGATAAGCAAGGGGAACTTTCCATAAGATCATCTCTCAATGCAAATCAAACCAGCAATTAAGCTAACTGAAATCAAACCATGCCAATCTAATCTAGGTATGGTGAAGGGTATGTGATGATGGGGGGTGGGGGGGTGGGGTGTTATTTTAATTCCAAAGGCCAAGGGAACTTTGTCAGGATGCAAAGTATCTTTATCCATGAAATAACTGGCCCTTAAAAATAAAAACATGCCTGTCTCTATGGGAATTTAACATAGGGGTGTGTTTACTTATGCCCCCTGTATTTTAAGGAAAAACTAATATTTATTTACAATACATTATTCATTCACAAAAAAAATTGGTGTCCTTAAAAGGTTGGATTTTCCTAAATTTTTTTGAATTAAGGCATTACGATCAATTTCCAAAAGATGTTTTTTTTATTTATTTCTCTATTTAATCAACTTTAGCATGGGTGTGTAAACTTTCTCAAGCCACTGTATGTATATACTGTATTTCCCCCTTTCTTATCCTATTTCTCCTTCTCATCTTAATACAACACAATCTTAGTTAAGCTAGTGCTTTCAGGGGGGGCGGTGGCGGCGGCAACACTGTAATTTAACAACGGTTCCAATCTCTGACATGAGCAATGTACTCACACCGCTGCCATGCATCACATGCAGGCGAGGATGTGCATTTGTGGCTGTGGTGTGTTTGAGTAAGAGAGAGGCAAAAGCAAAAGGGGCAAAAGAGGGAATAAGAGGGGGAGACAGAGAGAAAGAAGGGGAGGAAATGATGGGAGATATAACGCAGAGTGTAATATAAAGGCAAGGAGTCATATCCACAGAAGAAACACACAATAATGGCTCTGAGCAGTGGGGGACAGAGAAGGGAGTGATACAAACAGGACTGGTGGAATGCTGATATGAGGTAGAGAGTGAGCACATAGAGACATGCAGCTTTAGCTAAAGTAGCTGGACAGCAGGAGTAGGCGGGACACAGAAGCCCCCTCTGCCGCAATCAAGTCTCTGTCACCATCTGGACGCCATTTTAAAACCATCAGCTCAGGCTCCCCATGTAAACAAGGGCACGACCCCAAACATGCTCCCCTCACTAAATGGGAATTTTCTGGCAGCTGCAGACCCCAAAATGGCTGACCTTGTAGGGTGAGGATTGGAGCCAGAATGGCTAACTGAGTGTATTACAGGGGAGGGCGTTCTGTTCTTCATCACTGCAACATTTTTGACTGTGTACAAAAGATGTTAGGTTGTCATTTATCCAAAATGTGTTGCAGCAGTGAGTTCAGCGCTCCAACACGGCCAGAATGGTGGACTTTAAGCTAAGGGGGATTGTGTGCTGGTTCAGTTGAATTTTACATTTGCTCCAATCTGGAGACAATAGGCAAGATAAGGGAAGATGTGATGAATTATCAGTACTACTCAATAAATTACAGATTTGTTTTAATGCAGAACCACGTAGCTACTTATTTGTATGGACATAATAATCATGGAAATGAAGTTAACATTAATTAAAAGTGGAACCTAATCTTAGATTTTTATGCAGCCTGAATCTTAATGTTGGATTCTTTCCATTTAAACAGTAATAACAGTCAGGGCTGCAACTAACAATTTGTTTTGATATGGATTAATCGGATGATGATTTCACAATAATGATGTGGTTCATAAAATGTAAAAAATGTATCATCCCAGTCACAATTCATCAAAGCCCAAGATAATGTCTTCTAATTGCCTGTTTTTTTGTACTAACATGTCAAAATCCAGAGACATATGATTTACAAGAGAACTGGAAAAATGGCTAATATTCATATTTGAGAAGTTAGAACAAATAACCTTAAAACTGTTAAAAGTGGATTCATTTTCAATTAATTGATTTGACTAATAGCTTCAGCTCCAATGACAGGTAAAAAGGAAGTTATTGTAGTTTAGTGGCATACACTCATATCACTATGCAAAAATGTAAATTCTTTTTATTACAGGCCAATAAAACAGATACTTATTTTTCTTTAAAATAAGTGTTAGCAATTGTTGCAGCTCCACTAACAGGTTAATTTTAATTGTCAATTGGATTAACATAAACAATTAAGGAAACATGGATCATGAATGGCAGATTATTGAGAATTATGATGTGCTTACATGGGTGTGGGACAGAGATAGAGAGATAGAGTCTATGACAGTGAAAAACAGAGGGAGCGTGTCAGAGGGATGTGTGTGTGAATTCCTATGGGAGATTGTGTGCGTGTGCATGTGTGTGTGCGTGTGTGTGAGTAAGAACACGTGTGTTTGAGAGCAACACAAAGAGAAACAGTTGAAGATCTGATGCAAAGTTCAGACACATGCACACAAGCGTGCACGCACACACACTCAGACACATATCACAGGCAGAAGTGTGATAATAACATGGAAATGATATGGTAATGATATGGTAATCTGGCAACATTATTCTGCCCACAAGAGACTAGGAGGGAGCAGAACCTGCCACAAACTGCACACGCGTGAACGCGCGCGTGCGCGCGCGCGCACACACACACACACACACACACACACACACGGATAAGGTGAAATCTATGGACTGACATACATGACTAAGACCAGTGTGGGGGAAGGGGTGTGTCGTCAACATGTTGATGGTATTCTCGGTTGATCACACACACACATTTTAGCAGTAAATTGTAATATGTCGTAAAATGCAACATTTTTCAAAACTTAAAAACGAAAATCTGTGTTGTGCTGTGGAAAACAAATTCTACATATTGACTCAAGGTCCACTTACTACTGTAGATTTCGTTTAACCTAATCACTGATGACAGCTGCAAACTCCATCAGCTGATGAACTGCCACGAGATAAGCTCTATTCTATATATATATATATATATATATATATATATATATATATATATATATATATATATATATGTATATATATATATGTATATATATATATATATATATATATATATATATATATATATATATATATATATATATGTATATATATATATATATATATATATATATATATATAGAATAGAGCAGAAGAATATAGCAGAAGAATTCTGAAATAAAATCACACCTGCAGCATTAAAATAGAGAAGTTGACTATAAAGCAGTGGACTACTAATAGACTTTTTATTCCACAGGCTGCAACTTTACACATTGAATACAACACTGCCCCCTTCTGGATAAACCTTTACATTGCAGTATTTTTAATAGTACAAAAACTGAGGAGTAATTGTAACTTGGATTGTTGTTAAATGAGTGTTACTTAGGAATTTAGATCCTGCAAATTCATACTTCATGTCTATACACTGTCTATTAAAAAAACATTACACCATGCATATAATTTCTGTGTATATGCATCACCATAACCTAATACAGTTATTGTTCAAATGACTTGATTCAGGTGAGTTTTTCTTTATTGAATATTGTCAAACAATTATAGTTTTGCTGTGATCATATGCTTTTTAAATCAACTGTATCAAAATAGCTGATTTTGACGTAACCATTTTTACACATGTCTAACACTAATATAATACAAAAATATTGAAGTCATCCATTGGGATAGAGGAGTAAAGTAAGGGAAAGGAAATACAAAAGAAATCAACAGATTGAAAACAAACCTGAGCATGAACATCCAGTCTTGACATTGAAAACCATTGTCAAGAACGTATTTGTTTTTCCTGAGCTTTCACATCTTGTGGTCTTCCTCAGTACAGTGTATTTGCTAAGTTTCCGACTACTTCTAACTGTTTACTGAGTTTACTGAGAAAGATCCATTTAATAAGAACTCAAGATGGTCTGGAAAAAGCTTGTAAGTGGATCTTGAGGGAGGATGTTTTAAAGTGACAAAGTAAAGCTGCTTTTAGAGGATACACTTCTGCTAAAAGGTTTTTACACAACATCACCATTCCTTATTCCCTTCCTAACTTTCTCTTTCTGGTTGTCAGTGTGTTTTCTCCCTTGCTGCTCCTCTTAAAGTGGCTGTGATTGACAGGTGGGCTATATCCATGCAATATCACCCAGCGCACGTTCCTATTCCCTCCTGGAGCCTTCATCCACCGGCCAAATTAACCTTCCGTGCCAACGGGAGGGGGCCCTGCGTGGGCCAATCAGCAGGTGATTAATCCGGGGGTGGGAGGGGTGAGGGGTCACTGCGATGAGGCCATCGCAAGCCTGATTGGTTTCAATCAGTAGCCAGCCGCAAGGACAGCTGGGAGCTGAGCCGCAGTGAGCACTAATCAACGCGTCCCACAGTGAGGCATGAACAGTCACTATACACACACACACACACACACACACACACACACACACACACACACACACACACACACACACACAGATTGATGTTGGTGTATACACAGTGACAACACGGACATCAGTGTGTGCACATTTCACACAGAGACAAAAAACACACACAAATACACACAGCAAGACATGGACAGCAGAAATGAACAGCCAAGACCACAACAGATAAACAGAAAATCCCATAATGGAAAAGCAGAGAGAGAGAGAGAGAGAGAGAGACTCAGAGCAACCACAGAAACTCACAGTACATTAAATGACTAATTGCATTGGATTCGTTAATTTCACCACTGGCACATCTGATAGGGGCCCATGACATTGGTTAGCAATGCTCTGTCCTACAAACCAAAACAACACCTCTTCTATGATGTCTCAAAAGTGGAACAATTCAGATTCTCTCTGCTATGTCTGATGTTATGCTAATTCTTGTTCAAATCTCAGTAAAGCAGAGCATTGACTAATCACTGATCAGATGAGATGGGAGAAGTCACAAAGAGCATATTATAGCTCCTCTCCAGTGGGTTGAAAGTGGAGAAGACAGACTTATCTGCTCTGGTTTCTATTTATGACAGTGAGTGTTACTGACTTCTCTGGGTGGGATCATTGAGAGAGATGTTTTTAGAGCTACAGTAGGAGTGTTTTGTACACTTTATTAAGAATATGAGACTTGCTTAATGGTGATTTTTCCAAAGGCTTTGGAAATGTAAAATGATCCGCTTTTTGATGTTTGACCTTTTATTTCATCGTCCCATACAACATGCCACCATTTTTCTTTTTTTCTTCTCTTTTTATCCTACAATTAAACTAAATTTTTGTACATCTGGAACGATGTAATAATTTTACAAATTACATCACTATGAGTAGGGTAAAAAATATTCACTTTCTTGTATAGAGTCAGATGAGATGATTGATGCAAGTCTTATGTTTGAACAGTAAATAAGAAGTAAGCATGAAGACTAAGCAGGGGTAAACACTGTTAACTGTTGGCTTTGTTCTTGGTTCTGTGATTAGGCTACACCTTGGGCTGTATGACAATGATTCAGCAGAAGGTTTGACATATTAAGTTAGGGTTACAAAATGTCTGTAAAGGACCGCTTCCAGGACTCAAACTGTTTGCTTGAGGTGCTCTTTGGATGGGACAGTCATATACTGTATAGCAAAACTCAGGAAAAAGCCAAGGCCCTGTTTTTAGAAAATCTAAAAGCCTTTATTGTTCATTTTAAACCTTTAAAAAAAACTCTGACGCGTTTTGGCATAGGCCTACAAGCCTTTGTCAGGGAGTTGACCTAAAATGCTAGGGTTAGTTGTTTTTTAATTGTTAGTTGTTACTGTCCATTTTGTGGAAAGACATTTTGGTGACAGTTTAATACAATACTAGCATCTCATCCAACTTAAACTTGGCATAAAGAAAAAGCTCAAAGTTCAAATCCAAGCTTGGTTACCCAGAGCCTTTACTTAAGGATGTAAGGAAGCCTGCTCTGACACCTATGTCCAACTTATTTCTGAGTTATCTTTCATGTGTGTCTGTAGGCTATAATTAAAACCAGGCGAACATCATTTATTGACTAGACTACATAGGCAGCAAATAAAAGTATTTCCTTGTCTCTGTTTGGCTAATATATGACCTTTTGCCTCAACAAAACATACTTAGGAATCAAACTCCAGGGGTTATTCTATGACAAAACAATGTGGCACAACTTAACAACGTCTAAAATCGCCCATGCTCTGTAGGTTAGACCTACTTGACAAAATAAGCCATTAAATCCCATAGGCTACAGGACAAGGCAAGCCAATCAAATTATCTTTTGTGCTGTAATTCCGACATTTTTCAATGTTTACGCGCTCTTTATCATATTTCCATCAGTGGCCACTCTTTCATTTACGCCTAAATAACTTGTTAAAAGACTGAGAAGTAGCCTATACAAGAGAAACAGCAGGATTCCACTAGTGTTTTTGTCTGTAGAGGCTCGAGGACTGATTAGAACCCTGAGCACGAGACACCCGGCAGCTCTGCGGCAGCGTCTGCGCACACGCGGAACATAAAGGGGAAGGGACATCCATAATACATCTGTGGGCAGGGAGCGGTCATAGGAGTATTATAGAAAGAAGAAAGTTACCTTATCGCCAGAATAAAAGACAAACATACAGGTAAGGAAGTCTACATGACACATACGTCCGCAGGCAACCCGGAAAAGTGCCATTTTCAGACAAGTTCATGATGTTATGTTAGCGGAAGATGGTGATAACGCTAGCCAGCTGGCAAATCTTTACTTAGCTACTCCATTAGCATTAGCAAACTTTTTGTGTAACTTGTGTACACTGTAGCTTCCACGTAACTATTTGCTTTAGCTAGGTGTTCAGTACAACACAGTACTCTTTTGCTGGGCTTTAGCTTGGTGAGACTGTTGACGTTAAGTGTCTTAACAGTAACAGAGGCAAACTGTCAACATAATAACAGCTGTTGGGGGGGAAATGGGTTTCACTTTTACATGGGACTAGTTGTCTGCTTTGCTGTGTTTTTGGTCACTTTTAATGTCAGGGGTTACTGCATAACGTTATAAAGTAGTTAATACTAGCTTCAGCTCCACCAGCAACAAAAACTGCGTACAGTAACGCATCTGTAAAAGTAATCCAAGGATATAATATAAAATAACACCAGAGAGGGGGCATTCTCGTTTAGGTAAGGATCTGAAACTTCTTCGGCTGAAATCAAGAACATGTAGCCTTTCACATGACAACACCAGCAACTCTCTCAGTTCCTCCTGGTCTGAAGTATGCTAATCACTGACATCATCTGATTTAATCTTCAATTGCAGGAATGAAAAGTTCCTTTAAAAAACTCAATCTTCTTAGTTATTTGGATAAATGGCTTTTAGCCTCTTGGTTCTCCTCATTGCTCACCACTGACAAGCCAAGGAGTCTACATGATTGGCCTAAAACTAAGAACTAAAATGCAATAATTTAAGTCAGTTTCTCAAACAAAAATGCCAAATATTTGCTGATTACAGCTTCTCAAATGTGAGAATTTGCGGCATTTCTGTGTATTCCATCATTGTTAAGTCAATATCTTCAGACAGTCAACCTGGGCTCTGGGAAACGGTGATGTGCACTTTTCAGTATTTTCACACATGGCTTGCCTTTATGTTTCTTCTGCACAGAAAGAAGCCCTCTGTGTTTCTCTTCTCTTCATTGTGGCACCCAATTTAAAAATGGAGCTAGGTTCTCAATATTGTATTGCTCTTCTTAATGTAGAAAATGCAGCATATCACTCACACTTTTGAAAAAGGATTAGTCATTTGTTGAACAAAAATGGCAAATATTAGCTGGTTCCAGCTTCTTGCAGATGTGCTCCTTTTCTTTATATTAAATCATTTTTGCACTGTTGGTTGGATGAAATAATATGCAATTTGAAGACTGGGCTTTTGGAAACCGTGACCTATATTTTTCAGTATTTTCAGACATCTTATCAACAATTAATCAAATATATAAATATTGTTATCCCTCTGGGGGCAGCTTTGGCTCTGGGAGGCCGTTTCTTAAATATATAGCCTAATACTATCAGTCTCTGCAGACAAACAGCTGGTTCCACTCCAGAGATGTCTTCCATGTGGTGGGATCAGTTGCTGGACATAAATGGTACCTCCACGGACAACATAAGCTGCTACAGCTCCAAACAGAGCACCGTTCTCACAGGAGTCCCCTTTGGAGGAGTGCCAGTTGTGCTACTGCTTGATTTCTCGGTCTTTCTGGTATGTCTAATAATCCACTGTGTCTGTCTGCCTGTGATGTGATCAAGTGAGACAAGACTGGGAAACTTTCTGTATCAATATATGTTTTACTTTGTGTCATGAGGTGAAAGCTGATTGGTTCTATTTCCCATGCCACCTACAGGTGTTGCTGATTGTCTTCTCTATTATCAGGAGGAAGTTCTGGGACTACGGGCGTCTGGCATTAGTTGCAGATAACGAAGGGTCAGTTCATGATCTCACATACTTCAAATTTCATTGTAGGACAGATTTCAGATGTGAAATACTGATTGTAATATGTGAAATTAATCTATTTTGTCAACTTGTTTCATCCCTTGAAAATGAACTTTGTGTGTCAGGTTCACCGAGTCAATACGCCGTCGCTATGGACGCATGTCATCCTTAGTGTCCAGCATGGATGACCTTGAGTATGAATTGGTATGTAAAACTAAATTTTATGTAAAATTGTATGTATATTTTATTGATATATTTTATTTTTTATATATATATATATATATATATAGTCTGTCAACCTGGCTGTATCAACACTGCTATTTTGAGAAATCAATTGAATGTACTTTTGTAATCATTTTAAATCAGGCCTTAACCATAAAGAATTTAACAAATATTCTTTATTAATATAATCTTCATTGTATGTTGGTGTAATCAAAATATCTCTGTTTTTGTTTAGGGGTGCTGCTCTTGGCTGCCCTACATCCTCAGAATGGAGTAAGTGACTTTTGCTGGTCTTCGTTTGTTGTTGTGTACACTTTTGGCTCAATCAAAACTATTTATTTATTATTACTTATACTATTTATACTATAATGTATACAAGCATGTATTACTAATCTGTGTGTGTGTGTGTGTGTGTGTGTGTGTGTGTGTGTGTGTGTGTGTGTGTGTGTGTCAGTAAGGAAAAAATAAAAGCCAAATGTGGCGTGGATGCTGTTCACTACCTGTCCTTCCAGCGTCACCTGATCGCCCTGCTGTCGGTTATAACTGTCACCTCCCTTGCAGTCATACTGCCAGTCAACATGACAGGAGAACTGCTTGGTGCGTTTTGCACTATTCTCTTTCTGTTAATGGCTGAAGTTACAGTTAAGTTGTTTCCAATGTGAATCAACCAATCACTTCATATTGTTGTCCCTAAAGTGTGTACTCTTAGAATTGGTGATTTTGATTAATTGTTTTGTGAACTCCAGAGTTAGGCAGCTTGTATTCAGATCTTTTTCTGTTCATGTTCTTGTCTTTTCTTATTTACATTTCTATTGACTGTATGTGTTTGATTTTTTTCAGATAATAATCCACAGAGTTTTGGAAGGACTACTGTTGGGAATCTTCAAACTGGGTAACTACTGTAGAAGGCAAATTGTTTAGATATATAAACACATGTTTGTATTGTAAAACAGATTGGGGGCTGCTTATGACAAATTGCTTCTTGGTGTCCGCCATTGCTTCTAGAAACCACCTGTTATGGCTGCATACAGTGTTTGCAGTTTTGTACCTGATCCTGACAGTTGTTGTGCTGCGGCATCACACATCACAAATGAAAGGCATGCGCAGAGAGACGGTGAGTGCCTGACTGCTAGACTACAAGACAGGTCTGAATGTTTGCAACAAACCTATACATTTCAACTGTTTCCACATTAATTGTTTTACCATCTCTATTTATATTACATTGCACCTGTCTGTGAGGAGCTAAGCACATAATGAAAGCCAGATCACAATGTTTGATTATGTTAAGTAGCGCTGGGTGCTGCTGGTACGTGACTGATTTATCATTCTGTCTTTCTGTTTGTAGACCAGAAACACTTTGTTTGTGTGTTCAGTCCCTAAAACAGCAACAGAGGAAGATGTAAAGACCCATTTCACGTAAGTAGACAAAATTGTAAAATTCAATGTTTCCATATTTTGTACAGTCGAATTTGGTCTTCATCCATACTATCTTTGTTTTGTATAGAGAGGCATACCCTTCCTGTCAAGTGCGTGCTGTGACCCTGGGGTATGACGTGGCAAAGCTCATGCACCTTGATAAGGAAAGGTGAGAAAGCACAACTAACTAAATATAAATCATGTGACTAATGACCTCTGTGCCATGGTCTGTAGAATCGACCACTGTGCACAAGTCCTTGCTGATGATTATGTTTTGGTGTGTGCCACTAATAAATATTTTTCAATTACTGTGCATCTAATTTTTTTTGTGCAATGTGAATTTCGTGTCTGCACCTAACTCAGCAGCTCTTGTGAGCTTTGCAGCATCTTAAAGCTCGTCATCTTAGTTTTATGGCCCACAAATGTACTGTATGATTCAGTCTCACTCTAACTGTTCAATATTGAAATAGTTTCAGAAGTTGTATGCATATCTTTAGAGGAAATGGTTGCAAGCACCAACATGTGAAGCATATTCCAAATGAAAACAATATGTTGAGGGTTATTTATGTTATTTACTTCAGCTTTTTTTTTTTTCAAATTCAAACAAACTTGCATGTGATTGTTTGTTTTCTTTACCCTCAGAATGCGAGCAGGAAAAAACCTGCGCTACTACGAGCAAGCCCTAGAGAAAATGGGGACACGTGAGTTGATTAACACCCGTTTGTGTGGTCACCTCTGTTGCTGCTCCCACTCAGAGGTGAGCTGGATCGGATAATAAAACATAAAGCATGTTTCATGCATGGTGTCTGACTGCTTTTAGTTTGTATCTATTATTATGTTAAAATGTTGGTTAAAAAAAATGTAAGTTATACTGCATGTGTGTTATGAGTGCAAAGATTAAAATCATGTGATAAAATAGTGTGCGTGTGCGTGTGCGTGTGCGTGTGTGTGTGTGTGTAGGTTGATGCCATAGAGTACTACAGTACTATAGAAAAAGACCTGCTGGAGGAGGTGAGGAAGCAGACAGAACTGGTGCCACAGCGCCCCCTGGGGATGGCCTTCGTCACCATGCAGACTGAGGCTATGGCCAATTAGTGAGTACCAATTTAAAGGTGTCGTTTTCTGTCAGTACTTGCATCTGTATTTACTGTACAGCATAGAAAAAGCAGTATTCATTTTTCAATTTGTATTATTTTTTAAGTGTGTTTTGGTGTTTTATGTAAAGCACTTTGAATTGAATTGCATTGCTGCTGAACTGTGCTATACAAATAAAGTTGCCTTGCCTATTATGTCGGCTGACTGCCCTTAGGTTTTTTTTTTTTCTAATCAGGACCGTGATCTTTTGATTTTATTGTCACCACATGACTTTTTATTGAAATCAGGCCTTTGCACAGCTGCCACTGTTTAACACTGGTTAATATGTATCACTAACAGCAGTCATTTACTCACTTCAGTATTCTGAGAGACTTCAATGCACTCGAGTGTGGTGGGAAAAGCTGCTGTTGTGGGAGGCTGCCCCAACCTTCATCCAACAGTGGAACTCTGAAAGTAAACAAGTGGAACGTCAGCTATGCACCCCATCCCAGAAATGTGTATTGGTAAGGTCTGAAACACCAACCCCTTCACACAGTATGGGCCCCATGCAGATCATATGACTTAGTATTTATAGTACTGGTGCCAATAGGGCTGGGCAATAATTCAATATTATCATCGACTGACTTTGACTTATAGTCAAATCATACAGTATTATTGTTTAGAAAACTTGAAATGAATGATTCCAATGAAATTCCAATTTCAAACGTTTTTGAAGTTTTAGTTTTTTAGTTTTTTGTCTGAAGTGAGTCATAACAATGAACACAATTCATTGCATTGTTTGCCAGCTAAATCTTTCTATTTCTGATCATGCAATATGGCAAAATAGCACTTTTGATTTAGTTTATTTTAAGGACGAGGAATATAAATCTGTGTGGGAGGAATTTGTGTGTACCCCACACTGTTATGTTTTTTTTCTATGTTACACTGCCTTTTTATGTGAATCCGTGGTGTTGCTTCAGTTTCCTATTTTCCTCGCTATAGGGAAAATCTCTCAGTGCGGGGCTTTCACTGGTTCATACGCTATGTTGCGCTCAACTTCTTCCTTTTCATCCTACTCACCTTCCTCACCACTCCCACCATCATTATCAACACCATGGATAAGTGGAACGTGACTATGCCCATCTACTATCTCAATGTGAGACACATGCGGACACATACTTGTCACGATTCTGCTTTCAAAACCATAAATCGTTCATCAATTGTTTTCTTTTTCACCGTAGAGTCCTATCATCAGTCAGTTCTTCCCCACTCTCCTGCTGTGGTCCTTCTCTGCGTTGCTGCCTACCATAGTTTACTATTCTACAATAGGAGAGGCACACTGGAGCAGGTATTGAACACACACACCCAGGCACACACAAACACACACTGGTAGTGCAGTGATTGTTTTTTGTTGGCAGAGGACATGTTTTGATCTAGTGCCATCTGTGTCTCAGGTCCAGTGAGCAGCTGAGCATGATGCGTAAGCTGTACTTCTTCCTGCTCTTCATGGTGCTAATCCTCCCCTCGCTAGGACTCACCAGGTAATTTGTATAACCATCAGTTGGAATAAGCAACAGTTTACCCAACATCTAGGTTGATTGTTTCTTTTCAGTAATAATTTAGTTGTAGTTTGTTGTAGCAATCGGATGTGTCAGATGTACAGTGATGAATTGGGAACTTGAGCATGAACTTGGAAAAATTAGGAGGCACCAGATGTGACTCAGTTAACACGTATATATACTGTATATACAGTAAAATACCAAATAAAACCGTGAATGCCAATTGGCTGAAAGGGATTCCTCAAAGGTTAATGGATGATGTTTGTATAATTGGATTCAGGGAGAACATTGCCTAACATTTTGTTTTCCCCCATTAGTCTTGCATTGTTTTTCCGCTGGCTGTTTGCTGAAAAGTTTCTTGAAGATGGGAAACTGAGGTTTGAGTAAGTAATCCCTGTTGTATTTGCTTCTTTTTTTCTTTTTTAATTATAATCAAAATAATGATAGTAATTACATTATAAAGAGAAAAATCAGTCTGTTTTACCTTCAACTTGCATCATAAAAGGTTCAGCTGTATTCAAGTTTCTTTTTATAAAAACATCCCTTAGTTGCAATGTGTGAGCCACTCTTGTTGCAGTCACTCAAGACGACATTGTTTTATAATGTGTTTTTTTTTATTTCTTTTAAAGATTGGTTGTAATGTTAGTTTTTCAAAAGTTTTGTTGAAACTGACTTGGTCAGAAAAATAGGTGAGAAACGCAAAAGAAAATGTTCTTTCATGTCTACAGTTTTTTATTTTTATCAATTTTATTAATTGTTGGACTTTATAGTCATCTTTTCTTTCATCTTTTTGGTTTCCATTACACCAGGTGTGTGTTCTTACCTGATCAAGGGGCCTTTTTTGTCAACTATGTGATCACAGCAGCCCTGGTGGGCTCTGGGATGGAGTTGCTGCGGTTGCCAGGATTACTGCTTTACATCATTCGTATGGCGTTTGCTCGCTCTGCTGCTGAAAGGAAATATGTCAAACAGGTTTGTAAAGGCATTGTCCTTTGAAGGAATGTTACACCTAAAAGTTCTTGGTGTGTTTCATATCAATATCTTACATAGCTTGAAACAGAGCACTAGGGAAATAAAATGACCACCTGTGGCTTTTTCATTGGCCAGGAGTCCTGCTCATTTATTATTCAAACAATTAAATTGTGACAATATTTAGTGATTTACACAAGGGCTACCACTTTTAGATTGTACTTTATTTGTGAAGGCATGCAGGGAAAGTCTTTGGTCAGTTTCTCCAGACTATGCATGATATGTAAAAAAGTGTAAATATGCCTGTAAACAGATGGACAATGTGTAATATATCACTATATACTGTGCTTTATTGTCCTTTTTAGTCAATGAACATGACAGAAGAAGAGAATTGTATATATTTTTTGTTTGTAGTTTGCTTTGTTGTCAGCCTTACCTCAACATTTACAAGTCAACTATTTTTTTTGACTTTGGTTTACAGAACCAGGCCTATGAGTTTGAATATGGAGCCATGTATGGCTGGTCCCTATGTGTCTTCACTGTAATCATGGCTTACAGCATCATATGTCCAATTATTGTGCCTTTTGGTGAGTCGTTATGCACACAAGCATGCACTCACACACACTCATCACATTCAATCACTTGCAGTATATCATCAGTAGATCTGTTTAACATTATCTTGATTGCTTCACACTGTCTGCCTTTGCCAGAGATCTCAGTTTCTCTTACACAATTCTATACATACATTTATTTTATCGTGTGTGTGACTTTATCAGGTCTCCTGTACATGATGCTCAAGCACCTGGTGGACAAACACAACCTGTACTTTGCCTACCTACCTGCTCGCCTAGACCGCCAGGTCCACCTGGGAGCTGTCAATCAAGCTCTGGCTGCGCCCATCATCTGCCTAATATGGCTTTACTTCTTTTCTGTCCTCAGAGCAGGTTAGAAACAAGCGAGCGCCAAACCTGGAGAAAGTTAACTTAAGTAAATTGACCTGAGATTCACTAGTGGCAATTAAATAATACAAACTGTAAAGATAGATTCAGTAATGTGTGTAAATGTAGCTGTTTGCGTGCAGCTACATAAGACGTAAAATCTCTGCGTGTGTGTGTGTCTCAGGTTTCTGGACTTCTACATCTCTATTCACACTGGTGGTCCTGTGTATCACCGTCTCCATCTGCATCAGCTACACCTGCTTTGGCCATTTCAAGTACCTCAGTCCACACAATTATGCGGTGAGTGCTTGCTTTGTGTGGGTACATGCTGTCATTTCTTTATCGTCTTTCACAGTAAGCCTTAATATTGTTTGTGTTCTTTTGCAGGTAAAGAGGAGGATGAGGATACAGTAGAGGGAGTGGAAGAAAACACCAAGGTACTGTACTTGTTCCATAACAAATAAATCACAGATTACCCACAAGTGTGCGTACGTGAATCAGCCTCTTATCCCGCCCTTTACATGCCAGTTTTTAACCATAAATAGTCAATGCAAAGCACCTCATGAATGCTGATAAGTGTATGTTAATGACCCTGGCAGTTGTTCTTTTGAGACGCCAAATCATGCCGAATCACGATGATGGGCACAGAAAAAGCAAAAAAAACTCTCAGACGCTCGGGAATGGCTGCAAATTGAATTATAATTTCGGCCTGTTCTCGCACAGTATAGAACAATCTGACTACACAGGCATTACGGCACTCGGTATATACCAGACCTACAGGTATACATTAAGATTTAACCTGAACTATATTATATCCAAACAAGTCTTAGTGATAAAGTTGAAGATTGAAGTTGAAGTTGAAATTTATATATAAAAAAAAAAAAAAAATTAGCTGTAAACAGCCGTTTACCCCTAAGGACGTGTTTGGACTGGGATGGCACGGTTCCAGCGCGTTGCTCTCTCTACTGGACCAAATCCAGTACATGGATCCAAGAGCGCAGCTTTAGGGAATTTAAATCGGCATATTAGCCAGTCATCGTCATGGTCCCTGAAGTCTCTTTCTCCCCTGATTCTTCCGTTTGGGGTTAGTCCTCCTGCAGAGCCTGCAGTGCCATCATGCAGCATTATGCACGGGGAGGTTACCGCAATTTTTTTGTTTACAACAATTTGTGACGGTTAACACTTTGCCAAAAGCACAGCATTAACTATATATCCCCCCACCACCACCACCAGAGATACAATTTGAAGATGAAAGTGTAAAAGGCAAACACAGTTTTCTTCATGCAGGTTTTGTCACCAACAGTATTAAAGTTCAGACTGATTATATGTGCACAGGCATTATGTTGTGTTGCTTACACTGTGTTCTGCCGTTATCTAATGCTAGGGTATTTGATGCTGTCATATATTCCATGGAGTCAGGCCATCACATCCTCCTGCGCTCCGTAGCAGACAATGTGACTGAGACAACGCTGATTAAATATTTAGAATGAATGTTGATTTAAGATTTGAGTTGGATTTTACAAGGTGTTTATGGAACAATTATCACTCAGTACAAGTGCAAATAACACCGCTGGATTTAATCTTTATGATAACGTAGATGATATGGAGAGAAGAAACCTGTGTGAGGCATCAACATGAAAATACATTGACATTTCACCTCCTTACCGTCTGTGTCGCCAATTCCCATTGTCTCCAAAATGTGCGTATGCATGGGTCAGAGTTTGCGTGAGGACCGCACATTCTCCCGTCAAGTTTGTTTTTTATAAATCACAACCCTTGCGCAGGAAGTGGTGTACGCACATTTCAGCCCCGTTTTATGCGTACGCCACGTTTCATAAATGAGACCCCAGATGTATTTAGGGCAGGCCTGCTGGAACGCTTTTTTACTGAACTTTTCAGGTCAGTGTCTTCATCCTTACTTTCTGAACAGTATCTAAAGACCTGATTGTTCACAATGAGCTGTTCTTGCAGTGAACTTTGGTCCTTATTCTCATATCTAACACATCCTAGTTTTTATTATGTGTATTCACAAGCATTTCTCTTTCCCTAATCTTCAACATTCTGTTTTATCAATATTATACTTTAGCCAATGCATGCATTATTGCATCATACACAGAGAGATGAAAGAATACAAAAATGAATATTGAAAAACACCCTTTTAAGAGCCCTTTTGTTTGTTTTCAGTACTCATCTCTTTCGTATTGTATAATTACAGGTCTACCTTCCCAGAGTGCTTAATCCCAAATCACCTGCCGTAGCACAACAGGGCTCTAAACATCAGCAGTCGTATGGCTCTACAGAGGGCAGCCCGGCACAGCTCCAGCCCAGTGGCAGACCACATGTCAGATGGCTGATTCAGCATATCTCAACACTGAGTCAAAGCTTTGGAGTCGGGATGCCCACAACTCCTGATCGTAAATCTGCTTCCTTCACAATGATTTCTAGCCTGGCTCACGTATCAGCATCACCAAACTCAGATCAAACTGTCAAACCGGGCAGTGCTAATCAGATACCAATCAAGGTTCTGTGACATTAATGCCTTATTTCCCGCTTAAAATGTTTTTAGAAAAGACATTTTACTGTAATGTCTAACTGTAATTTGAGAAAGTTTGTGACAGGGCCACCATTTTTTATCTGCTTGAAAACGGACCGCCCCAACTTTCATGTGTCACTTAGCTCTACGTCTGTCCAATTGCATCCAGAGGCATTTTGGTCTGCGCCCTTATCTAACGCCCCTTGGAAATAAAAAATGAACTGAGGTTTCATACTAATACACATTTCTGAATTAGTCACGCAATGCCAGGCTAAGGAGAGAAAATCTCCAGATGGTACTACAGAAGAATGTGCAAAAGATTACGAAGACTTGCTCTGTGCCGCCCAACACAAGTCCCCCTTTCTTACCTTTTGCGTTTAGTAAGATATGGGGTAAAATAACCAGTTGTGGGGGACAGTGTGTTAAATTTAAATTGCTTTCTACAGGAAAGAAGATAAATAGGAATGTGCTGAGTCTATCTGAATGAGTTACATATGTACAGTGTATGTGCATTTTCTGTATAAGTCCTCTTAATCAGCAAGGTATGTTTAGTCGAAACCTGCCATTTCAAATAAGCCATTATGTTTGTGTGGAAAAAAAAAAACATGTTGAAGCTGATTCTGATTATTACCAGAACAAGACAATCAAGCCAAGTCAGCAACACTGATGCCAAAGAGGTGGACAAGCAGAGCGTTCTGTTTGTTACTCGTTGTCCAGATTTTTTTCCAGTTAAGATTTCTTCACAGTGCCTTTTTTGATGCCAGATGGCAACACCTGCCAAGGGAATAACTTATTGCCTAATGTTCATGATGCACTTTTTGTGTCAAGAGAAGCCTGTTTTGTGTTACTAACACAATAAGTTAATGTTGGCTTTTGTAATATGACAAGAGAACAAACATGTATTTCATATTGCAGAAATTTTGCAATCAGTGTTTTTATTTAATTAACATATGGCAATTATTTTCTCTTATTGTTTCAGATGAGACAATTATGTTGTTCCATTAATGAAGGAACAGTTTAAACAGGTCAATGTTTTTTGTATTTAATTTACTTTGAAGTTATGTTTTTGCAGCTTTTTAAATTGTGCATTTTAACAAAGAGCTAAATCCTAAATCCTAGTCCAATGTGTAACTTTATTAAGAGTGTTGAAGTTTAGCAGATAAAATGTCTTCAGATTGCATATGTTAAGAGAAACTCAGATTTAATTTAATGGTGGTCAATATGAAACAACCTTATATGCTGTTTTTAAATACAAACGGGAACAACTTTACAGTTATGAGCGTGTCTTGTCTTTGGGTGGCACTGTTGAGCTACAGTGCGATAGCTTAACCTCTGAAATATTCATTCAGCTGTGGAAAAAAGGCAAATGCACAGTGTTGCATTGAGGATTTCTAACTTATTCTGACATTGGTATGAGCCAGTTTACTGGGCGACAATTCCAGTAGCTCCACCTCCTCACCTGATCTTTCACTATTGTCTGTCCCCTTTTCTTTTGCTTCCTCTTTCCTTGCCCTTTACCCTTTCTCACCATGGTACCTGCCTCAGCTGAGAAAGACCTCTATTGTCATTTGAGGACTTTTAGCAAGCTGTAGTGATTAGCACAGTTGTTAAATAGGGTTAATGAAGTGCTAATCTAACAACATATATAGGTTATTGGCTGCGGAAAAAAGGGTTTTGAGTATTGGACGAGAATCAGTGTACCCTAATGGAGCCTCACACTAGTTCTTGAAAACTCAGGAACAGTAGCTGTTGAAGTGTTCCTTAATAAGTTAACAACAAACGAGCACTTCCTGGTATTTGACACACGTTCCCTTTTAGGCTTTATTATTTGCCTATATGTGCACATTTACAGGCCTTACATCTAAATACAGAGAAGTCACAGTGTACTAAAGACATTTTTAAAACCATCCCATTGTGGCTACTACTAATAACTGGTCACACATTTAAAGATTCTTTACAAAGATACCTTGACAAAAACACATTTAAACTTTTTTCATATATGCATTTTGTACGACCTGAGTGCACAAAAGGTTATTAACTGCTTTACCACTGTCGGACAAAGATTAAGCATTACAAAACAATCTGACTTGTTTAGTCTTTCTCAAGTGTTGTGTGTGTGTGTGAGAAGCAATAAATACACTGTTCTCAATGCTAAATGAACAGTGTGCTGAAAGTGATAGAAAACCTCACAATACAACCTGGTTTTTGATGGAAATCTAATAATCACACAAACATACACTGCATGGGCACCCGGATAGCTCAGCTGGTAGAGCGGGGCGCCCATATATAGGGGTTTACTCCTTGACGCGGCGGGCCAGGGTTTGACTCCAACCTGTGGCCCTTTGCTGCATGTAATTCCCCCTCTCTGTCCACTTTCACTTCTTCGGCTGTCCTGTCATTAAAATCTCACTAAATGTCTATGTCACTAAAATGCCCAAAAGATAATAATAATAAAAAAAAACATTCAGGGCATGATTTCTATGGAAACAGACTTTGACACAGATTTGATCAGACATACCTCAACAAAGTCACATGAGAAAGTTGTGCAGGGTCAGGATGCGGGGGCACTAATAACTTGCAGATATCCTTATGCGTGTCCAAGGATGAGCTGGGGAAGAGATGTTTTATATTAGACACCTGATATATTGTCTGTGGGTTGTGTATGAAAAAAAAATATATATATATATATGTGTGTGTGTGTGTTTAATGCACTTGTTTGTGAGCTGAGTGAAACAGGAACAGTGTGGATGTTAAGGCTGCAGGAGCCTGGGAAGCAGCTCTGTCCACCAGCAGCTGCCAGAACTAGTGTACATCTTTCCAAAACCCAAATCAAAACTTTGACCCAATTTTAAACACACCACAAATGAACTGGCTCAGTTTCCGCCCGCATGGTTCTGGGCTTTTAGTAATGGGTGTGTGAAAGTCTGATCGTAACTTTGATCCAATTACATGCAAACTGGGAGCGGTTTGTGGCATCTCATGTTCAAACAGCTCACTCAGATGTTGTCACAGACATAAGAACAATGCTCTACACCTACACTCAGACACTAAAAGGGATTCTTCAGTTGAAAAAAATAATTGTTGAAATGCACCAGAGGCTACATCGTCCTGACCTTCAGTCCCTCGTGTGGTTCAAGATCCAAAAATGCTGGATCCTTTCCCATAATACTTGATTGATTTTTTTCTCTCTATTCCTGTTAAATGCACAGATCTTTCAATCAAACTTTCTCTATTGCTGGCTCTTCTGTTAAAAACAACAAAATGGAGTCCAAAGGCTACTTTGAGATAACCCAGGTGACATCATCAGACACCATTACATTTGTGTGGTAAAACCATTTGACAGGTCAGGGGTCAATTAATAATTTGCTAATGATTTCCAAGATGTTTCCTAGAAAACAACTATTTATCAAACTGCGCGAGAAAACAAATAAGCATATTTTCCATAATGTCAAACTATTCCTTTACAAAGTTCTGACCAAGATGTAAGCAGGAGATTAAACAGTGGAAAAATTGACAAAATATTAATGAGACACTTTTTTCCGCAAACATATCATTGGCATTTATGTACTGAAATGTGTCTATTCTTAATCAAATCTAAAGTGGAAGTGTGGATACTAGATAGGTTTGTTAAATACAGAGAAGTAAATAAGGGGAGTGTTAAGGAAAAATGTTTTGAAATTTGAGAAAAAACAGATAAAACCTATTGATGATAATTACTAGTTTCAAGCAGTTGGTTGGCCCCCCAGGTCAAATGAAATATCAGTAATTAGCATGTAAGGTATTACTAGTTTACACAACACGCCCTTCTCCCAATCAAAATATTTATCCAGTGTTAATCCAAACCGTCTGTGTTTGTGTGTAGGTGTGCAACCCACTGAACTCCGTGCCCTCTATGCATTCCTGGTATTGTTGACATCTGTGCTTTTGTATACCACAGACACTATTATTTAGTCACTTCACTCCCACTCTCTCAGTATTCACATACTTCTGCAATCCCAGGCCACTGAACCTAAGAAAGTGTGTGTGTGTGTGTGTGTGTGTGTGTGTGTGTGTGTGTGTGTGTGTGTGTGTGTGTGTGTGTGTGTGTGTGTGTGTGTGGTTGGTGTTGGTGTGGGTGTGTGTGTGTATCAAATAAGAATTAAAACCCATTTGGAGTTCTAAGGTTTGGAGGTCAGGTTTCCTTCATGTCACCACTAAGATCGATGGATGTGACCTCTGACTGCTCCGATTTGTATATAAACATAGCACTGGCCAATCACAGCATCGCGTGGGATGGTGCCAGCCAATAAGAGTGTCTGGCAGCATCGTGCTCTGTGGCACTCCCATCTTTTGTCCGTCAGGATTAGTGCCGTGGCAACGGTGGTCGCCTGGGAGGTTACTTTCCCAGAACAGCGGGACCAGGACAGAAACCGACTGCTTCACTCCAAGTATTACTTCCTTCCCGGCCAATTGGGAAACAGAACTGGAGTGGTGTGTCTGTGTGGGTCACTCTGTGGCTTCCAAGTCCAAAACTTCCACCTAGACTGCCAACTCTAATGAGGTGACATCCTGAGCCACAAGCTCAAAGTGTGTTTGTCTGTGTGAGTGGCTGGGTTGGTGAGGGGCTGTCCTTGTGTGTTCTCTTCTGTGTGGGGTACTCTGTAGAAAAGTCACCCCACTCTCCCTCCCTTTTCTGTTGGAGGACTACATTAGCCAGAAGGGCGGAGGGCCAGACAGCTGAAATGAAGCATGCTGATGAAGCATGTGACTCCAGACCAAGACCCTTTTGTTTGGACAATTACAGCCAACACACAGAGCTCTGGAAATGCAGTGTGGCATGGGAATAGGCATGTATGGGAATGAATGGACATTAGGAATTATTAAAACCTGCTTGTGTTCTTTAGAGAAACCACCTGCAATGGGTTCACAAAGTTACAACCTTTAAAATGTTCAGGAAATTAAACCCCCTTTTTTTTTTTTTTTTACGATTTATGGTATGTATTTTCTCGGCAATAGACATTCAATGTATTTGCATTCTGTGATTCTCTCTTCAGAGAATAGTTTTCATTGTTGGTGGCTGAGTCCACCATTCCAATGCTGAATTGAAATTGCCTTCACACGCTCAAGGGATACAAAGGAAATAATGCATGTTTTACATTAAAATTGGCTGGTTGGATGCAGCCGCAGTAGGAAATGTTGGCTTTGCATTAGTAACTTTATACAGCTCTGATACAGCGTTAGGTGCGTGAGCAGTAAACAGTGACGTCCATATCAATGAGATACAATTACAAACAGAAATGCTGGATTACATGGCTCAGTTCGTGTGAAACACCTGTGCGTGTGAAGGCAAATTGAATGGCGGGCCAGGCCCCCCACTCTAACAATGAAAACTACTTTAAAGAGAGGTGATTATAAAACTATTTCTTGTCATTCTTTATGGTTATAACTTCCAGTGGTGAGGACATGAGGGTCAGAATGAAGAGGGCACTAAATCCAGCATCCAGCATGAATGGATGCACAGCCAAGTTTTTCAGGAACCCAGACATAAATTAACACAGAAGAAGCCAGTATTGTCAAACAAGGTGAGGGACCAAAATAGGATCACAAACCACAAGATTAGCCCATCACTGGCAGACTGTCAAAAATCATTTGCTGGACAGTAGCCATCATGTTTTCCTAAGTGTAACTTCAGCCAGCGTCACACTGCGTGTACTGGCTGAGACTGCTGGATTTGAGCCAGGATAAACCAAACAACCGATGTTGGTTTGGTTTCTTGCAGGATTTACTCCATACACTGCCCAGAGGAACCAGTGATTGTAGATATAGACCACTGAGAACAGGAAGTTACATCACCACAATGAGTAAAGTTTTGATAAGAAGAGATCATTTGGTAAACAAGAAGCTGCAGCAGGTGGAAGATAAAAAAAAATAAATTAAAAAATCTTTGGTCAAATGCTGCACAATCACAAGCACATTAAAGATCAGATTGGGAGACAGCTGATTGATCAGATATGACTGAAATACTCTCACTTTCCAGTTCAAAACCCTAGCAAGCCCAAAGGAAGACAGCCTGCCATGTGCTGGGAGTTCATGTCCTGAGGCTGTAAGATACCTTGAACTATGAACATGGGAGGACTTGACAAAATGTACCTCTACAGTATGCAATCTCTACTTAAACATATATTTGTACCCTATTCAGGTGAACACCAACATGATTACACACAATTGTGTGTAAATAGCGTAATGCTAGATGATTTCCAAGCACTATTCACTCCTATTTGAAAGAGCCCTACAATCACAGAGGGATCTAAGCATGTTTCCTGCCAGCTGTGCAAAAAGCTTAACTGATTGTGTTTTACAGAAACCAAACTGGCAGACTCTTTAGTCCTCCTGTTCCTCTGCATGCTTCCCTGCCCTTGGGCTTTATGGGTGAAAGTGAGAGAGAGAGGGCTTGAAGCCTGCACAAAGTGCCCACAATCAGCACTCTGGTAACAACTTATCCTGTATTGTATGCTGAGTACCTATGTCTCATGTGTTTAATATTGCATTTATTTGGCAAATACTTACCTTTTCACAGGAGGAGATTTGGGATGGCTGCATGCTTTTATACATTAACCTTTTATCCTCACTGTCATTGCTTACTGGGACACCATAATGCTATTAGATAGGCTACACCAGAAATTTCCTGCTGTCCTGAGGTTAGAATTATATTAGTAAGTGTTGTAAGTAAAGGTCAGTGATAGACATGCTACTTTTACTTCGTTTTTTCTTTTCTAAGTGAAATGAATCAGAATAGTTTTGTACCCAAGCACCAGTAGTTTTAGATTTTAATTATTAGCAGTAGTGTAAGGGATGAGTAAGGAAGCTGCCATCGTTTTTTCTCCTAGGGACAAATTAAACTAATTACACCATTACTAATATTTATAAATGCTCTGACTTCCTGGGGATTGCTTCTTTCTGCACGCACTCACTTGAAAAGTTGGGGCATGACGTCAGACCTACCAGAGGCGCGTGGTCTAGTTTGTATAAACACTGCATGCAAACACACCCAAAATGACACGGGTAACACTTTGTTTTGTTTCTGTTTTAACTGTTATATTCAAACACTAAATAATAAATTATTTTGAAGAAGAAAAAGAAAAAAGGGAAGACACACTGGCACGTTGCTATGACAACCAGCGCGACAACGTTTGTTGTCATTAGCAACCAAAATAGCGTTTGGACCTGAAGGTTTTGTTTAGCTGTTATGTTGGCTAGCTAGCAAGTAGCTTAAAACACCAGGTACGTTACGATAACTAATATAACTAATATCTACGCCACAGAGTCATTTTTTACATAAACAATGGACTCAAATTCGTTATACTATTCTTTGGAACTCGTTGCCGGTAGCGGAAGTATTTTAAACGTTGAGCAAAGAACCGCACTGCAGACTTCATTGGTGATCCTGAAGAAAAACTACAAGTTCCATCGAGTCTTGTTTTGGGGCAAAATATTGGGTTTAAAGGAGGATTATTTTATCGCTCAGGGGAGAGGAGAAGATGAACTACTTGATAAAAAGAATCTCTATAGGTAAGATAGCCTCAACTGTGACTCTGTTTTCATTTTAGCTACTCTATGTCTGCTCTTCGCGGTGTAAAACACCAGTTTGCGTGTCCTTTGGTATGCCATCTCCAGCTTCAACTGCATGGACTGGTTCCTGCTGCCTCCTGCCACAGAATGTATGATCGAGAAAGTGTCCAAAATCAAGAGTCGCTTCATAGGAGACCCCTCATATGTATATGAGCACATTGAGATCAGCAGACAAGGAGAGAAGGAAGACGCTACAGAGGAGGTAGTGGTAAGTATGATCAATACTGTGTAGTTGTAAATTGAACACAGTGAAAATATTGAGCTATCAGATGAAACTCAAGATTTAGTGTCATTATATTCAGTAGTACTGCATCAGATCAAAGGAGTTTATGAATATAAATCCAGCCATCTAGCTACTGTTACCCAAAGACAAATATTTTAGTATGCAGTCAAACTAAACTTAAAATTAGGATGGATGTGACCAAAATGAATCATACAAAACTATTTCTGTTTTTCTTTATGAAGAATTAGTGCAGAGGAGAATTGAATCTCTCCATTTCTGGCTGATATCAAATCTATCTACAACACTACAGCCATACAGTGTATACAACTCCGTAACTGACTGTTCTTGGTTTCAGACTAAAGTCAATGAGGAGAACCGGCTGGCAGTGACAGTTCATCTGATCGATGATGAAGCGTCCGTGGTACCACGTGGAGCCTTCATCAAGAGTCCACATGGTCTTGTCCAGATGAGCCGCACCTTTAGTGGTAAATATATCACTCGCACATGGTGTGTATCCGTGTCTCATTGTGCTGCGTTTGATAAAATATTGTGAGACGGGAAAAAAGTGGACCAAAATATTTTAGGAAATATAACACTTCTCAAAATGAGGTGGTTACCTTGCTACTCCTGCTTTGTGAAACAAATACATAGGCAACATATGCATGCCTGTGTATATTCTGACATGTGAAATTGCATCATCTTTGCTATGATTCTTTGGAATTACTTGCCAATGTGCATTGTTGCTCAGGTCTGTCTCACTCAGAAGCAGGAAAGCTGGACAACTTCCTCCACTTCAGCAAAGCAAAGAATCTGAAGAAGAAATCCATCCTGGAAATGGGTGATTTGACCCCAGCCATTGACTTCCTGGATGTACTGAGTGATGACATTCCTAAAGGTGAGTTCAGTCTGTTCCACACTATAACATATCACCAGTCATTTCATCACATAACAGATATATCTTACAATATTAGTTATTTTACTGAGCTTTAAGAGGGTTTGTAAAGAAAACCGCAGTTGATCAAGCCAGTGCAGGAAAAAGGCCATCCTATGCTAGTGGTACGTTAGTTTTTTTTTGTCATTTAGTGTGTTCCAACTGCCATACTACATTGCAATGAGGTGTGATTTTAGCACAAATCATAATGCCAATTCAACTTACTGGAAGTCAAGGAATATTTCCAAGTAAGAGCTGAATCATTCTAACAGTAAAACAGTTGGCTGCGTAAGCAATAACCAATGCAAAAACATTCTTCTGATGTCAACTTACCTGCCATAATGCAATAGGTTTTCTGGGAATATGTTGGAGTAACCTTTGCATACAGTGGTCTGACAACCAGATGACTACAGTTGGATAATATCTGGGCACTGGGATCTGAATTCAGTATCCACCCACTGTATTTTAAATTACAGAGAATTCTATCATCATAAAAACCAGGACGGAATCCAGTACATGGGAAGAGGACCTTCTAGAACCAACAGATGTTAAATGATTAATGGGATTGCGATCACATTTTGCGGTCACATCTGTAAACAAACAAACTAATTTGATAATATCAGTGTTTTAACAAGTTTTAACAAATTTAAAAACACCAAAACTGCCAATTGGTACGGAGAGCACACATTTTTTTCAACATTCAAAGTTGAAGTTCAGTATGACAATGAACTGAGACTTGCTTTCTTGAGAATGGTAATTTCCCTGTTTTCTGTATTGCATTTAATTTGTTTTTTATATAGTTGAAAGCAGGAAATGATTTTGAGTCTTTCAGGCTAGTGAAATCACATCCTGTTGGGAAGCTCAGACATGTGAGCTGTTGAACAGTACTACATATATATTGGAAGAAAAAAAATCTGAAAAACATTTTTCCCAATGAAATTAATTCACTTCCTGTGGGAATCAGAGGTGGGAAACTTGGGCTAGAGTTTGCTAACAAACAGTTACAAACAAAAATTAGCAGTCCCTGATATTCCTAGGTGGCATGAATGAAACATCATACTGTGTAAAGAATGTAAATGAAATAGTGTTAAGAAAGTTTTGAGGTGAGCTGCTTACAGTAGATGAATGCACTCCTGGCCATATAATAGTGGACATTGATAAAGTGGATGTACAAATGTCATGTGTGTGAAAGACAAATGCTTAGCGCCAAAGACCATAACATGCAACAGATGTCTGATTTAAGAGGGCTTCCACATGTGTATGTTTGTGTGTGTTCTTTGAGTTGATGCGGATGTCAGTGTCATCACTGCAGCAGACATTACACAGCTGTCTCAATGCCACACTCACTGCAGCTGTCACAACGGCAGATTGCATGCATTCGCTGAAAACGGGACCCTGGGGGAAATGTGGTACGATGTATCTCGGAGACCCTAAGCTGGGCTCCCCCTCTTTTCCACAACAATCCTGCAAACTTACCACCTCTTGATTTATGGCTTTAGGTTTCTCCTCCTGCAACGGTACAGTTATAACCTCAATACCAAACATACTTTTAGCTGAATCATACCAGAAAAGTTCAAAAGGCAAATTGATCAAAACCATCTCCCTTTAGTGTAAAAGCATTAATCAAAAGGGCTTTTTTATATGTTTACATTGTAGCCGATCCAGCTATATTGTTCAATTGCCTGGGTCTTGGGTTTATGGTCACACCCAAACATATTGAGAAACAGGTTAAACTGTAAATATCAAGAACACAAAGGGTTGATTTATTAGAGTTTCCCTTGGTTGCCTCTAGCATGTGAGTAGTATAATCTTCTTGGACTGATTTAAAAGGTTACTGCAACCTCTATTTACAATTCCGCTCAACATGGCGTGGCAGCTTCCTGCATTACACATCAATTGTTTACAGCAAGTGTTCATTTGTGTGTAGGATCGTGGAGTCTTCAGCTTGAATGTGCCAGCAAAGTGTGCGTGCTCCGCAGCCTGTTGTGGCTTGGCCTGAGCTTCTACCATGTACCAATGACACCTCAGCATGGATACATCTATATTGGTGATGGGCGCAAGAATTTGGACCTTCCCTTCATGCTATAATAAAAAATAAAAATAAAAAAAGACATTTCCTGTTTTAACATGTTGATGTGAACAACAGATACATCAACATGCATTCTATGTAACATATTGCAGGACTTTTTGTTGGTCTTACCTTTAAATTAATAAACTAAAGAAGTACAGTCATAAAGTTTGTGTCTACAAGCTTGTTGTTCCATTCAGTTCTCACATACAAAAGCTATTCCTATAACAGTAAACACATGTTAAGAGGCAGGGTAAACACACATTTTATTTGCACATCTGTGTTGCGGTTCCAGTTGCCGCTCACATTAAGTTGTCAGAGAGTTCACTTCAAGGGCTTTTTGAAAACCAGCCGAGACAGAATATATGGTTTTGGGTGGGGCTGAGCATGCCTTATCAAGCTTAAACAAAAAGGTAGAATAAATACAGATGGATAAAGCTTTTAGGGCAGGATGACAAAATGTAATCCACTTGAAACTTCTCGGATAAAAATGTGCCCACCCACTTGTGTCAGGCTGCTGCACTGATTCATCAGGCTGTCTGCCCTTCAGTGTTTTATGTAAAGGGGCTTGACACCGTAACTCACATTGTCCTTGAGTATTGGATGGCCAACAGCCATGCGCTTCTTACACCACTTTAGTCCGGTTTTATATATTGGTTTCACAGAGTCAATGGACCAGCGAGTCAGGTATCTGCACAACAGAAAATCATTGCTACTTTCATTTGCACTTAAATGATAATTTGGTAGATAATAGTGAGACACATAAGTAAGCAGACACACATGCAAACATTACCTGTTGAGTTGGGGTTTGGGCCTCTTTGGGACATGGCCCTCTGGAAGTTTGGGTTTATGGTCAGGGAGCAGACCTGGAACACAGTGGAAAACAAAAGTCACATTTGTGTACTTTATTTAAACTAGTGATCAAAACAGCTATTAATCAGTGAACCAGGGGCCTGTTGCACGAAACCAGGATAGGGGATTAAGCCGGGATATTCAAGTTATCCTGGATGAATTTAGCTTTGACTCGGTTGCACGAAACCAGATTGAATTAAACCCAGCCAAGTAACCATGGAGATTTATTCTTTGCGGCTAGCCTGGTCCAGAGCAGGCTAACAGCCAGGCTAAGATTAATCCTGGAATCTCATGTGTTAAATCAGCTGCCGCTCTGAACCAAAATAAACGTGTTTAACAGTTATTCCGTTGTCTTCTGCATGTGTTCTGCTTTATTTTTATTAACATGCATTATTTGTCACTATTGTTGTCATGAGTTTGATTTAAACCCTACTATTGTTTAGATGGTTAGAAATGGTTGCACTAGCACCCAGATGCAGAGTGGCAATCGGGAGAATCGGGACTTTTCCCAGCGGATGGTAATGTGTCGAGGCTGCCTGGCGTGCGGCCGCTGCTTAGTGACCGCTGCCCGGTGGCTGCTGCCGCGGCCTGCCGGCAGGCCTGTGCATCACATCAGTGTCCACTGTCTCTGTAAAAGTAAAGATGAGCAGCGCGGCGTCCGTGGTCTGTGCAGCTTCAGGTTTATACAGGACGCGCTCCGGAGATTAAGTGGGACAATGGGGCTATATTCCCAGATATGATATTAATGGCAGACTGGTCAGAGACCAATACATTCATGATTTCAACTTCTTGTTGCTGGTCTTTCTCTAATAAAAAGGACAGTTTGTGTTACTCCGTAATATGTAGGCTGATGTTTTTTTATTATAACTTACTTTGTTTTCATAACCTTCTCATAAGTCTTACATCATTGGACCAATAACATGCCCTATATACATATATAGTGTAGTTTACATTCGGCACACAGGGAACACCACAATGCTTCTTAATATATTTATTTTGATGCTGTTACTTGTCAGAAGAATAAAAAAACACAAATATTGTTTTACACATATGCTCACAGCATGTATTGAAGTCACTTTTCTAGTTTTTGTACCTTTCTGATTGTTCTGTATGAATATTAATTGTACAAAAATATTTAGAATTAGACATCGCTTATAGATTTGTGCATATGGTTGTAAAACATGTTCTGGCGTTGTGAAATTAAGTCTATAGTCCTTAGGGTACATCTCCAGAGGAACATTAATTCCCTCTGCTCACTTTTAAGGCAAAGTAGACTAAATAATAATACATTTTATTCATATTGTGCTTTACATGGTAGGCTACTCAAAGACACTTTACGGTAAAACCAGCACATTTATCACCTAAAAACGAAACATGAAACTAGCATATTTAGAGCAATTAAAACAATGTGTATACACTTTTTTTATAGCCTACAACTTTGTAAAATAAAAAGTGGAGTGATAGGCTAAGTAGATATTTTTACCACCACGCATTCAGTCAGTCCGCTATAGTCTGTTGGGCTTTTTCTCTCCCTTTGATAACAGCCGTATTTCCTTTCTGCATATTGTATCTTCACCTCCTCGTTACTTTCCATTAGAAGCTGCTGCTCATTGGGTGAAACATATGCCGCATGCGTCGTCTCCATTTCTGCATCAGTAAATCTGTGATCGATACCGTGGTCTATTTAAGAAAGCCGTGAACGTGCACTTATCCCAGCTATCTACACCTGGCTTGACATAGCTTCACCTTCTCATCATGGCTCGGCAAACGTGCAACCGATTAAGCAGCGATGAGCGAATCACACTAAGTCAAGCGGCGCTTTTTCACTTATCCTGGATATCTTTATTCTACTTTCGTGCAACAGGCCTCTGGTCCAACTGCTGGATTCTATTGAATTCAATTCAATTTCAATTCAATTTTATTTATAGTATCAATTCATAACAAGAGTTATCTCGAGACACTTTACAGATAGAGTAGGTCTAGACCACACTCTATACAATGTATATTGATGCTTAAGACTCAAACTATTTGACTAGGAACCAGCACAGTTAAACCAAGTCATTAGCACTTTTAGCAGCAGTATTGTTGGTTTCTCTTTAAAAACAGTGCTGAAACCATTGTTTAATAAATTAATTTGTGGACAAATTTGATAATTGATAAGGCATTTCTCAAGCAAACATGCCCAACATTTGATTTTCAAATGTGAGAATGGCAGCTCCAAAGAAACAGCATAGGGTCAGGCATTAGTCTTTAGTCTGTAAATGCCTTTATTTGCTTTTCTACAACACTGTATTTGAAATTTTCAGAAATCTTGACATTTTAAATTAGTGAAGTAATTTGAGTTTGGAGTGGTCAGAGATTTAAACACACAAACAAAAGGCAGGCATCAACACTGACCTGCTCTGTGAGCCATCTGAACACACATGGCAATCTTGCGATGTTCCTCTGGACAGAGACCAGTGATTCTCCTGGGCAACAACCCTCCATCTGACCTGATGAACTGACTGAGCAACAAGACATCCTGGAGGGAGTGAAACAAAAAAAAATGAGAAAGAAAACCAGACACAACAGCTGATACATTTTACAGAATGTCGGAGATGATTTGATCATTACATGCCAGTGGACGGACTTACAGTGTAGTTGTATTTGTGCTGAAGGTTCCATCTGTAGATAGGACATTTGGCTGTGGGGTTTGGAGGCTGTGGTCCTGCTGCAATGTTCAGTATTTCTCCCTCAATCTGACAGACAGCGTAATATTATATTATGTTAGGTTCCTTGTCAGGTTGACTGAATATGTATGTATGCAGTATGAGACACGAGTCACGCTCTCTATATCCTATCTACTGTAACCGTTGGTCATAGAGGTGTGCCAATGAAGGTCAAAGGTGTGTTGAATCTCGTAACATCTGACAATGCCTCTCCTTTGGAAAACACAGCTCTGTGTTACAATGATGTAATCTTGATGCTAAAGTGACACCTTTGAAATGTCAATGTTGAGTAAAATTGTACAACAATATAAGATCACTGCGAGTATATTACTCCAAATTGAAAGGCCCTGCTAACTACTGTAGAAAAAAACCAAACATCCATACTATAATAAAGCAAAAGAGTGTTCTCCATCTGGCTTGTCACCACTTGTTCCCAATTCATTCGAATGCTGCAATTAATACAGTTTGATGCCTGTGTGTTTTTACAGTGCTTTAAACATCAAAATTCTGTTTCGTATCACAAATAAGAGTGACACGGGCTTTAGCTAACAACCAAAAGATGATTATCAGTTTCACATTACAGCCTGCTTATACTTACTGTTGTTGTTTTACCCTCCTGCTTCTTCACCACTGTAAAACAGACATGGTACGATGTTAAGACTTTAAACAGTTATATAAATACATTTCTTAACTGCTTTCCTAATCTTTGATAGCCATTTTCAGCGAGTGTGGTCCCCAAGTTATAAAAACATTAGTTACAATTACTTTGAATACCAGTAGATATCAGCTTGAGCCTCCAACTTAGGCTGAATCACAATTAACAACAAATGGTGTTAATATACAGTAATCTTTACTCAAAATGTGGTTAGGTGAGGCTACAGTAAGTAGTTTTTAGATACTTTGTTGAATTAATAAATGCCACATATATGTAGTCATATTGAAATACTTAAGATAGTTTACGTAAACCAACAAGTTTAAGAATGTTTAAGGTTAGGAGTAGAAGGAATTAAACAGCACACTCCTACTTTTAATGTGTGTATTTCAATGTGACAGCGACACATGAATGAAAAGATGTCAAGAGGAAATACTGCCTCAACGGAAGCATGACTTTTGGTAATAGCTTCTTAATAAAAACCTTTTTTCCTCATATGTTGTTGCATTAGCAAGTCAGTATTTCCTTGGAGGTGCGTGTTGTATCCAGGTGCATCTAGCTAGCTAATCACTGCGTCAACATGCTAGCTAATGTTAGCTCTTCTAACATTGCTGGAATAAAATCTTAACGTGTGAAGTTAAGTCTCACCCTGTCGGATCCCTCTGCTCTGAATGGTTAAAGTCGGTAGCCATTTATCCTCTGTTGAATTTTCACGTTGGTGCCTGTGGCACCTAATTTCAAGGCCGAAATTGAGGTCCAAACAGAACGCAACAAACTGCGAGCTGCCATGTTTAATTTCTGACCTTCACTTCCCTGTCCGGTAATCTCGCGAGAATGAAAACAGCGACACTCACGGTGAAGGCCACTTATTACATCGATTGTGGTGAAGACCAATAAAAGACAAATTCGACACTGGATTACACAATTAGGTAAACAAATCAACTTAAATTGATGACATGTGTTTAATGAACTGGCTTGATAAACAATAGTTGCATGGCCAACAGGAAATTCCATTACAAAAACAAATAAATAAAATTATAGGTTTTATGATCCTTTATCATGGACAACACATTATGAGCCAAGATCTAGCCTTAATCTAATTAATCTACAATAAACCCCAAGCAACCCCTAAGCATGAGGGAGGGAAAGCAATGTTGAAAAGTATCTATCCTATCTAAGACAAGGGAGAGATTCCAGGAAAAGGTGATAAGTGACATCTGGATCATAGAGCTTAATAGCCCAGAGAGAGAGAGAGAGAGAGAGAGAGAGAGAGAGAGAGAGAGATCAGTGTAAAGCTAGAATGTATTTGTCTGTATGGAAGATTTAAACATAACGTTCCTGTGCAGGGGGAAAGAAATCCTTCTTACGATAACGGCAGCATGAATGTGTGGCTCCTAGAGATACTTTCATCCTTGTGTTGCTTGTGTTTAGGTGTTCAGAGCTCATAACAAAGATAGGCCACTGCTCATACCTCTTTTTATACCACGCTCACCAGATGAAAGTATGAGAGGCTCCTAAAGGAGCAGTGTAGGAACATGCCAAGCTTTTGTTGCACAATCTGGAAGATACAGGCAGATTCTTCATGCCCAGATAAAGAGACTCAGAGAAGATAAAGAGTTTGATGTTTGATAGTGTTATCATGAGAACATTATGCCATTTTTCAGTGATGTTTTTGTTTGCTGTATTTCCGGTTTTATCTCATGGCCTCATCTGTGTGCATAAAGAAAGCATTAAGAAAGCCAATACAGGCTGCAACAATAGATCTACTTACAAAAGTCGTTTCTTAGATAAAGTAAAATACATTTGTGGAACTTAGTCTTATGCAAGAGTTATATGATAACTTGCAGCAAAGCCATCATGAGACATAGGATCTCCTACAACTGCAGATATGATAAAGACTGGTTACAATTACTATCTTTGCACAAACAGGTTTCCAGGGTATGTCTTTTGTTTTCAAACAAAATTATAAAAATATTAATATAAAACACTCGCACAGTTGACCATGAGCTTTCAGATCTATGCAACAGTCTCTTTATTAATATGCAGTTTTGCTCATGGGTTCCTCCTCTTAGAGAAGTCAATTGATTATAGAAGGAAACCCCAATTGGAAGTAAAAGTACCCTGTGGAGATTTTGACCGCTGGTAGCGCTATAGAGCAATGTTTTTACGAGTGGGCCCTGTTTTATTTGTAGCATACGCGAGGATGAACATGAGTATGCGGTGAATGCGATACTCATTCCTGCCAATAGTTTAGCATTATTCCACTGTAAAATGAAAAGACACATAGTAATGCACCAACAAACGCAAGAAAAGGTTACATGCGCTGATGTGAACAATGCACAAATTTAAGTATTGATAGGCTTTGCAAATGTTTTATGTGGAAGGATATGTGCTCAACATGTTTGTTAGGGTGCACTCAGTGCGTTTCAGTTAGAAACACTTAATAACTTAAAGGGGAACTATTATACTATTAACTATTACATATACAGAATGTTGAGGTTGTATTTTGGACATGTTTACATGCATTAATGTAATACTGCCCATGGCTGCTGCAACTGTATGAGACGCTGCGTTGGAGCACCTGTCTTTTTTAAGACCCCCTCCGGAAAAAGCCCAGTCTGCTCTGATTGGCCAGCGTGTTCCCTTGAATTATTTGCAGAGAAAGGCTTCTGAACCAAATACTACCCAATCGGACATGTTTCAGCAGTAATGCAACCCGAAGTTGAGGGGAATTTAACAACATTGGCAGCCAAGATTGCATCTTTTACTGCCGTTAGCATATAGATACTGTAGTTAGCAGTGGACGCTAATAGAGTATAGCAGCACTTTCCACAATAAGAAATCACAGATAAAGGATTTAAAACTAAATATTTCATAATCAAAAATATTTCAGGAGTAATGTGACCCGGAATTGGGGAGAATTTATCAACATTGGCAGCCAAGATTACACATTTTACTGCTGTTAGCATGTACAGTGGGGGAAATAAGTATTTGACCCCTTGCTGATTTTGCAGATTTGCCCACTTACAAAGAATGCAACGATCTATAATTTTAATCATATGTACATTCTAACAGTGAAAGACAGAATCCCAAAGAAAATCACATCATATGAATTTATTAAAATTGATAACCATCTGATGAGAAGAAAAAAAAAAAAAAAAGTATTTGACCCCCTGGACAAACAGCATGTTAATATTTTGTAGAAAAGCCATTATTGGCCAGCACAGATGTCAAACGGTTTTTATAGTTGGTGACAGGGATGTTGGCCCACTCCTCCCTGCAGACAGCCTCCAAATCATTCAGGTTCTGAGGTTGTCACCTGGCAACTTGAATTTTCCCTCCAAAGATTTTCAATTGGATTCAGGTCTGGAGACTGGCTAGGCCACTCCAGAACCTTGATGTGCTTCTTCTTCAGCCAATCTTTTGTTGCTTTGGCGGTGTGCTTAGGGTCGTTGTCGTGCTGAAACACCCATCCTCGACCCATCTTCAGCTCTCTCACTGAGGGAAGGAGATGTTGGTCCAGAATTCCACGATACATGGCCCCGTCCATCCTCCCCTCAATACGATGGAGTTGTCCCGTCCCCTTGGCTGAAAAGCACCCCCAAAGCATGATGTTGCCACCACCATGCTTGACGGTGGGGATGGTGTTCTTTGGGTTGTACTCGGTGTTCTTTGCCCTCCAAACACGACGAGTTGAGTTGAGGCCAAAAAGTTCTATTTTTGTCTCATCTGACCACATCACCTTCTTCCAGGCCTCTTCTGAGTCGTCCAGGTGGTGAATGGTGAACTTCATGCGGGCCTGTACATGTTTCTTCTTGAGCAGGGGGACCTTGCGTGCGCTGCAGGATTTCAATCCATGACGGCGTAGTGTGTTACCAACCGTTTCTTTTGTAATTGTGGTCCCAGCTGCCTTCAGTTGATTCATCAGTTCCCCCCTTGTGGTTTTGGGGTGATTCCTCACCGTTCGCATGATCAGGGACACCCCACGAGGCGAGATCTTGTGTGGAGGCCCAGACCGAGGGAGGTTGGCGGTGGTGTGGTGCTTCTTCCATTTCCTGATAACTGCACCGACAGTTGATCTTTTCTCTCCAAGTTGCTTTCCGATTCTCTTGTAGCCCATCCCAGCCTTGTGCAGATCTACAATCTTGTCCCTGATGTCCGTAGAAAGCTCTTTGGTCTTGCCCATGGTGGTGATGTTGGATGCTGGTTGTTTGGGTGTTGACAGGTGTCTTTTATACAGGTAACGAGGTGAGGCAGGTGTATTTGATGTAGATAATTGGTTGGGATTGGGGCTGTGTCTTAAAGAAAGACTAACTGGCTTGTAGGAGCCAGAATACTTGCTGTTTGGTAGGGGGTCATATACTGGTTTTTCCTCATCAGATGGTTATCAATTTTTATAAATTCATATGATGTGATTTTCTGGAATTTTCTTTGGGATTCTGTCTTTCACTGTTAGAATGTACATATGATTAAAATTATAGATCGTTGCATTCTTTGTAAGTGGGCAAACCTGCAAAATCAGCAAGGGGTCAAATACTTATTTCCCCCACTGTATTTACATGTGACAATGTTAACACCACAGTAGCTTAAATAATAATAATAATAATAATAATAATAATAATAATAATAATAATAATAATAATAATAATAACACTCCAGTCCTGCCTACTTGGAGCAGATGACCACTCAGCCGAGAGTAAAACAAACTGTTGAAACCGGAAGGTTCAGAACAGTTGGAAATCTGAACATTGTAGATATGAAAATACGGAAAGCATAGTATGTTCACTTTAAGTAACTTTTGTTTCCCAAAAAAACATGACAATTGTAAGATTTTGAAATCTAGTTAAATTTTGGATTGTAATTTTGATACAGCAGTATGCATATTACACACATTAATTGGGATGTGGCCACATCAAGTGAAGATTCCAGCAGCTTTAAGGCAGAGTACAACTTTGTCATTACACACCTAACAATTAAGTGGTTCGTAACAATTTTGCAAGCACATTCACCATCATGGTTGTTTGGTTTCATAGCAAAAAAAAAAAAATAAACAGTTGCTCGAATGCCATCTTGGAGCCTAAAAGAGCTGCACACTGAAATGCTAATTAATTTCTGTGTTCATCTCATTTACGGAGCAGAGTAGATATATAGAGATTACCGTCACCCTGCTGCCACAAAGGAAGCATTGTCTCAGTGATGAGGTCCCTTCGTCAAGGACACTTAAGAAGTCACATTCCATGAGAGAAGCCCAAAAAATGGCATTTAAAGTGTCTGACCACCTCCTCACAGGCTTTGATATTCAAATGAAACATGGCCCTGTACAAACAGGCGCCTCAGCTGAGGAAGAGGGGGGAGAGTATATCAGATAGGATTTACCTCAGATGAAAAGAACTCGTCTGACATTTTCACAGCGAGAGCTGAGGGACGCTGAAGCAATGTTGGTTTGATGTCATGGTGAGAAGTTATTGCTGTGTGGAAAAGGTTAGAGTTTTCACCCCCGCTTCCTTGGACAAACTGCTAAAACGCAGCATGGAACAAGCAGAAGAGCTGAGACTGGAGCGAAGATGAGTGGGCACGGTCACATCACATAAAAACAAATTTAACCCACCCCACCGCATTCCCCTTTTATTGTCACGCTGGTCAGTTTGTTTTGCCTTTAATGTTTTGGTGAAGACTGAAGGGCCCCTGGTGATAGCTTCTGCTGAAGAGTCTAAACACAAAAGACCTCCAAGAGTCTCATAACAGCAACACCGTGGGATCTCACAAGTTGAGGTGGTACCTTTATTCAAAAACACTGCATTACAAAACCTGACTGTCGTGGCTTCCCAGTGCCTGTCTGTGCTGAGTGTTTCCCTTAGGTGAAGATTACTCTCAGGGAGAGCCAACACTTTTCGACAGAATCTCTCATTCCCATGCAGATGGAATGTGTGGATTTGCTGCCATCCAAATTGATGGGCACAGTCTGGTATGCAATTAAGGCATAGCTATCACTAAGAGGCTTTCCTGGGTGATTAACTTGTAAGGACTGTTGCATCCAAGGAAGTCAACTGAACACAATTAGCCTATTTCAAGGGAATGAGTTTGCTTAAAGGCTCCCACTGCTTGTAGGATGAGGTGAAGGAAAAGACGGTTGCCAAAGCAGACAACTGGAAACAAGAGACGCAAGTTTCATCAACCAGGGAAGTGGAGCTCAAAGACTACAGTGACATCCAATGTGCGTTTATCACTCTGATGTTGGGTAAAGCTTTCTTAAAGTGACATGAATCTTCATCCATCCAAGTATCAACTGCCCCCTCTCCCCGCCTCTTCTGTTTCTTTCTCAGCCCCTCTCACTCACTACTCTTCACTTATTTGGGTGTACGTGCTAAATGGCACTGGGTTCGTCAACAAACCCGCTGCTCTTTGAAGAGGCTCTTATCCCCGTTTTTTTCCTCCGCTTGGCTCTCTGAGAGCCAGCTTCCATCCTTTCTCTCACACACAAACTTAGCCTGCCCGTGAAGCCACGTACACAAAAATACATGCTCCCCTGGATCTGTCTTTGTCATATACACACTTTACGTATGTCGATCAGGCCTTCAAGTCAGTACAATTTTCACAATTACATTTGCACTACAATACAAACAATAGCTCCATGGCTCCTGAGTGATCCTCTTCTAATATTTGGATACATTTGTACCATTTGCATTTTTCTTTTCCTTGGGCTGAGTTGTGTTTGTGACCCCATAGTGGTTAGCAACAAATAAGTCAATTAAAGCAAGAGGATCAATGCCTTGGACTGAAGACAAAACTCTGACCTGCATGGAGTTTTTTCCGCTCCGTGTTTTTGTTATACCTATAGGAACAGCAACAAAAAATTTAACCTGTGATTCATTTAAGCTCTGAAGGATGTTTTAATGTGACATTTGGCCATTTCATGCTGTGCTGATTTGTGCAGCACTGTCCAGATTAGTTTCCCACCATGGCTGCCTCTGCTCTTAACTTCCTCCTTGTGTTGCCATGACGCTTGCAGAGGCATTCTTACACACACCAGCTGGTTTCCAGTCAACTGCAGTCACTTTTACTAAAAGGCTGTCTTCAAGTAGACCTAGGCATGACTTATGAGGTGACCATTTTTATTAAAGAAGCTTTCATTTTGTCTTTCTTTGTTTGCTGGACTTACTAACATTTCAACCTGATATTTAGCGTCCTTACAACATATGTACGAACAGAAACTGTTGTATTTATTGTGTCTGTATAGTGTTTATCACTATGAGTGAACCCTTTCAATAGAGCTAAAGAGCAGCTTTAATA
The DNA here is from genome assembly GCA_013375575.1 of Percina caprodes. Lineage (NCBI taxonomy): Eukaryota > Metazoa > Chordata > Actinopteri > Perciformes > Percidae > Percina > Percina caprodes. Next base: position 415,496 of record JABXJD010000312.1, on the reverse strand, counting down.
GTTATATTTTCTAGCATTTCTGTGCAAAAGGCCTGCTCTGACATCATAGTTTGACATGAGAGTTCTGGCTGCCTTTTTCAAAAAACATTTTTATTTGTGAAATCTGTTGCCATGGTGCAAACAGTTAAATTAAGTTTGTTGACATTGCCATCTGACGTCACTCTGGTCATACATATTTCCCCACTGTGCATTTCCACACAGTAATGCTTATCTCAGTGTGGCCTCAATATACGTGCCATTCTTTCCCTCTTTGTATGGGTAAGAAATTCATGCCATTCAAGAAACTCCATTGAGAAATCTGTTCAGTTGACGTTAATGTTGTCTTGCTTTTCTACGTCACATAACTTAACATGCCAATTTCAGCAAAGTTTGAACTGGTTAACTTGCACTGCTGACAATCTGCATAATCCACAATACCCTATAGGTTTTGTAGCATGATTAAAAGTTTATCTTTTATTGAAATAATAGTGGACATTTTAATACTGAATCCCCCAGTGCACAGTAACACTTTAGTTGTGTGAGGCAACCTTCAAGTTCAACATAATGTTTTCTCTCACAGAAGAGAGAAAGTGAGAGCAGCAGATATCTGCATGCTCCGTACCCCTCCTTTATGTGAACCACACCTGGCTTGTAAAGAAACCTGGTACATAAGGTCAATTCAGCATTTGCTTCACCCTCATTAGTCTGTCTCCTTTTCTCTGACTGAAACTGGGTGAATGTATTGAATGGTATAGAATGCACAGAATTGTAGACAGATGGAGGCCAGCAGGGGACAGTGGTGATTCTCAGGTGCAGCTTCGCTCCACTGACACTGTTTGACTGCCTCGCCTCCCACCTTATGTAGACCTGCAGCAGCCAGCCAGTCAGCGAGACCTTGAGGAATAAAAAAAATAAAACACATTCGATGGGATGTTATCAAGGATACTAGACACAGCGGTTTCACAACTTATCAAGTAGGTTCGTTATTACATCTAACAAAGCAGACAAGGCACTAGTGACATACCTTTAAATACACTGATCCTGTTCCACAAATTTAAAAGGAACATTATAAATGAAGGAATTAAATGTCCCCAATCTACAAGTGGAATAAAATAGACAGTTAATTACTTTTCCGTCACAGCAGTGCGTTTTCAGACCTACAAAACCCCCTGTTCCATCATCAAGACGTGTTATGTGGGCTCCCTGATGGGGTACATGATCTTTGTCCCTTGCTCTCTTCCTTTCCCGGTTGGGGGTCATTCATGGAAACAACTTGAGACTTCTTTTTTTACAACCTTCTTTTTGTTGTATTTTTAACACCATGTCCAATACATCTCATTTCCTGAAAGAGAATGTAAAAACCTTACTCAGTGTGTGTGTGTGTGTGTGTGTGTGTGTGTGTGTGTGTGTGTATATGTGTGTGTGTATATGTGTGTGTCCAGTCTGCCTTTGCCACGTTCAGAAGAAGTTGTACAGTGAACGGCAAGCAGTCAAGAGTTTCTCCAGTCTCTATGCATCAGGCTTAATTAGGAGACATTTTCTTAACACAAAGAGACATGATGTAACAAAAGAGTGGACGCTGAAAAGAAGCAAACCTTAAGTCCTTCCATTCACTCATATGTATAAGGACTGGGCAGTCAAACAGAAGGCAAACTCTCCAGTAAAATTCCATGGCTGGCAAACACAGTACTGAGAACAGTCAGAAAGGAAGAGCTACTTTTTTCCAAGAGCTGTTTTGTCATCAAGCGGAAGCACATTCACATGCATAATTCTTTCCATTCACACTGAGTAATAAAGGAAAACTACATGTTTTATGCTCATAACCGACATATGTATGCTTTAAGGTCAATTCTTATGACTTGTGCCATGTTTCAGTTTTCAGTATGTATCAGATTACCTTTTCTGACTAAGGCTGAATTCCATTTCTCTATCTTACCCCTACCCCTTACCCCTTCCCCTCGTTTTTGCGCGTTCACGTGGAACCTAGTGCTGTCCCATTACATATGTCGACCTAGGGTAGGGTAAGATCGAAGGGTGTATACCCCTTGAAAGCAAGTGAGGACGCGAGCTCACTTGTAAACACACAAGCAACAATGGCTGCCGCATCGACCAGAGAGACACAAAAGTTACGACAGTCTTGTTTTGTGGTCTATGCGGTCCTGTAGATATGTACTTGCAACCATGTTCTTAATTGAAACTTTAAAAAATCGCTAGCTTACGCTAACGCTAACGCTAATCGCTAATGCTAGTCGCTAACGTTAACATTGATTTCAACAACAGTCCCGCATTTCTCTGCCTTGAATGGACTGTATACATCACATTGACTGTATATATTAATATTAATGGTCTATGATACATGGCTACGTGCTTCACATATACCGTCCTGTATCACACAGGGACGCCGGAGGACACAGCAGGTGATCCACCTTGGGGCTGAAAACGGGCAGAAGTTTCTTTAATCATGTGTTCATGTTGTACCCATTCATTATTGCATTGGTACTGTATTATTGTAATAATTTGTAATTAATTCCTGTTCAAGCACTTGTATATTGTTGTTGGTTATGATAGGGACACTGATGATGAGGGGGGTTACTGGCCAACATGCATCAGACTGGTCTGGAATATCAGAACAGCTGTAGTTAATTTGTTTGTTTGTGGTCTTGTGTCTTTTTTTTAGTTTTATACATTTGAAGCCTTTTTATGTGTGTGACATGTAAGTTATGGTTCTAATAGTTGATAATGGTTCTGTAATATAATATATTTAATGTAATGTTTTTGCCTGTTTTGTTAACAAAATGTTTTTCTGATGATCAATGACATTCAAAACGATGATAACTGAAACAGATATACAACACACCGTGTGTGTGTGTGTGTGTGTGTGTGTGTGTGTGTGTGTGTGTGTGTGTGTGTGTGTGTGTGTGTGTGTGTGTGTGTACACATATGTATTTCAAACAGACCTGAGTATTATACAGATAACATCTGCCTCTGCACCACCAAAGTGAACATAAAATAACTATAAAATATATAAATGCATATGACACTGTTGTCAAAACCCACACAATCAAAAGAGACGCCATCTTGGAAGTTTGTGATCAATACTGTATGGTGATGTCACCAAGTGGTGTCCCATTTCATAGGGGTATGTTTTCACCCCTACCCCTTGCCCCTTGGTTTCTAGGGCCAAGGGGTAGGGGTAAGGGGTAAGTGGTAGGGGTAAGATGGAGAAATGGGATTCAGCCTAAGTCTTCCTTGAAGGTGGGACTGTGTAATGTTTGCCAACATTGTGTCAGCAAGTAGAAATTAAAAAATTAACTGCATATTTTTGTTGTACGGACTTTTAAAGGGCAGCTGTATTTTCTATTTCACGCTTTACCTTCTAGAGTAGTAGACAAGCTTGCAAGGCTAACAAAAATGAACCTACTGACGCCATTTTGTAGAGAGGTACAGTAGGCCTACTTCTTTTAGTTTTGTGATATGAAACGTTATAGAATATCCCTATAATGTAGTGTAACAGTATACACAAGTAAAAAAGAGTCAGTGAACTGATTCAATGTCTAGCTAAATGGAGTTAATTTGTTAACTAAGGTTTGGGAGCAGGGCCACGCCTAAACCACACCTCTAATCACCAGACAAACCTACATATACCGTGCTGCATGCACAGCCAGGCTTGTGTCTCTGATTGCTTTATGCAAGCCGGTCAGCGTTTCACGCTTTCAGTCATGGATCCGGAGCTACAGCTACGCTCACCTGATGTCAATGACGTTCTGTACAACGATCTATTTGAATCAGTGCATGTTTCAGTCACGCCGCAGCAGTCGGATCCCGTCATATGTCTCAACGGCGCCGATTGCGGTTCGCGGTCCCCACGCCTTGGCGCCACTCCCCTGCCAAACAATCCCCGGCTCCCAGCGGCTTCAGCCTCGGCTTCCAGCGGCTCCCTGCGGCTCTCAGGCTTCTTCCCCTTAGTCTGTAAGGTTGGGAAATCGGAGCTGCGGGGATCGTCATCTACTCTCTCCTCGTCATCAGCATTTCTCCCGCGGAGGCGCCTGCTACTCTCCTCGGCGCTGCGCGCCCTCCTGCGTGGCACGGACGTCTCCACCTCCACAGATGACACCCGATGTCAGAGACTGGACTGTGGCCCGCCTTCTACAGTACCTCATTGACACCAGTACTGCATTGTTTGCATTGTTTTTCCCGCTTTTGAGCCGTCGCCCGCCGTAAGTTCATCATTGACTGCCTTTCATTTTGGCGCACTTTTGCCAGCAACTAATTTTGCATCTATAATCTTCTACTGTGACTGTTATCGCTTCTAATAATTCAAAAGCTTGCATATTGTCAATTTCTCTCTGGTCTTCGCGACTTCGGTCACTCAGCCCGCTTTGTCAGCCTCCATTGCTATCCCTGCAGCAACAACCTCGGGGTCTACAGCACTTCTGTGTTCCCCGCCAGCGTTGGCCGCGGCCAGTGGCGTCTCGTCAGCCACAGCACGCTTCACCTGCTCCCTCTGGCAGGGGTCAGGTCGTGTTTCCCCATGTGCCTGCTCCCTCTGTCTGTCATGTCTCGGGCAATCTTTTCCTTTTCATTCCTGTGTTTGCAGGCTTCACACAACCCCGTGCACATGCATCCCTTCATCCCTTCATCTCTTCCTCTACCCTTCCTTCGGCTGTTCCTGGCCATTCGGCTTCTGCTCCCTCCCTTTCAAAGCTGGCCGCACTGCCATTCCTGTGCCACATCCAGCTGCTCAAGGGAACCTTCTTTGTCTGTCTTTACCCCCACATCCCCAACACCCGAATGTATTTTGCTCCTTGTGTTAACAACTTTTCTCCAGCCATAGCAACTCCAGTCATTGGGCCAGCTTCGTCAGTGCGCTGGCCTTCTCCGGTCTCTCATGCTCTTCACCAGCTTATTCTCTCTGGCAATTTAGGCCGCATGCTATTGTTGATGATTTCCACAATCTCGTCATCCTTCTCTCCACTGAGGAAACCTCTGGGCCTGGCACCCACATCGGGTTCTCGGGCATTGACCTGATTCATTGTCATTCCTGGCGTTGCTGCCCTCGGAGACGGGAGTGCTTCATTCTGCTCTTCTTGCAGGCGGATGCTCGTAGCGCCTGTTATTCTTCGGCATCTCGATTCTGCCATTTGATTAGTTCTGTAAGCGACTTCCTTCTTGTCTGACCTTTCGTCCGCTGCCGTCCCCTCTTTCCACGTTGGCGTTGTCTCGGACGGGGCATGCAGATGCACGCGTGGCAGCATTTCCTGGCTTCTCGTCCACAGCAATTCCTTTTTTTGATGTGGACTTTGTCATTCTGCTGTACCCAACGCAACTCCCTCCGTGGGTTTGGCGGTTGCTGCGGGGGTCATGGTTCGCATTAGCTTAGCCCTCGGATGTCTGTGATCTGGCACGGTGTCCGGTCTCCTTTTGACATTCCATGTCCTGTACTCCATTGTCGTGGCTAACTTACTTTTGGGGGCACAACTGGTCACAAGTCCATACTCCTTTACTCAAACACAGCAGTAGAAGACATCTTACAGAAAGAAATTCAGACACTCTGCTCCAGAATCAGACATTCACCCCACACCAGTGCCACCATTTTAGCCACAACGTTCAACTAACACACCAGCCTAGAAACTTCTTACGCATCACAAGACGCCATAATCAACAGTCTTGCCCAGCACTCTCTCAGCCTACTTAACTGGCTGGAATTGCTTTAAGGCACATCAAGCCACATATTGGCTTCCGTTCCCCTCTCTGGACGTTATGTCCATCTGCAATTTCATCACCCATGCTCATTCCATTCAACGCTTTTCCAGCTTTTGAGGGGCGCAGAATTTGCACCAACTTCATCCGTCTATAATCCTCATCATCCCCGGTTTATCAGACATCACCATCCACACCTCAAACTCTCTCATATTCACACTTTCCTTCACATTGTCTTCCACCTCAGCTCTTACTTCAACCCTACGAGCCACTAATCAAATACATCGGCTCCAGGTACGCCGCCAAGGCATATCCACGACGCCCACTTTTCACTCTTTCAAAATGGCCACTTGACTCTGTTTTCAGAAACCGCTGAACAGCGTTCACTGCATTTCAAGCACATCACCCAAACATTATTCCAGCCACTCTTTCTGCATCGGCGCAACATCCACAGTCGCCAGATCAGGCGTGCCACCAAACCATTCAGGTCCCAGGCCGCTGGTCATCCCAGGCATACCGATCTTACATTCACAAACAATCTCAACGATCTCAGTCAAGCCCACGCACAACTCAGTTCTACACAATCTGACACTTTTGGGGGTCTGTAAACTATTCGGGCGAAAACTGCTTCTGATACGGAACCCCCACCCTGAGTCTCTTCCACCCGGTCATCACACATCCTCCCAGACATCAGACAACATCCACATCAATTTTGCACATTCATAATGTTCATCTGCACATTCATATTGTTCATTAAATCTTTAACTAACACATGGTTGTGGCGTGGTCCATGCTAGTGAAAGTTTAACAAAACCTATCATGAAATACTGGCCATAAAACACCAAGTAAGGCTGTAGTAGAAAAAACCCTGACTGAATTGAGCAGGTGTGTTTTATTACTTATGAATTCAACTTTTCAATTGTAAGAAAATGGTTCTTTGCTAAAAGATTACATAATCTCACTTTTATGGTTGAAAAAAACTACTTAAAGGCCCAATCTGATAAGACCCCACACTCCAATAAATGCATTTCAGACAGTGAGTCAAAAACCTTTTTGAGTGTGTCACCATTTTGTTATCTTTACCACACGCAGTAAACTGAAAAAAACACCATATTTAGCTGGCTTGGACTGTCTTCAAGCGAGAATGAGAGGATCACTCATTTTTTACTCATATTCTAAGGTGTTGTAGATGAGCTTTGGATGGAAGTGTTTACAAGTTTCCAAACTGTCCTCCAGATGTTTCCAATTTATGAAATCTTGCTTTTTTACCATAGCTGTATGTATGTTTTTAGTGTCAGATTGCTCTTGAGTTTTTTTTTTTTTTACTGCCACTGGTTTCACAGATCAAATCGTCCATAACACACCAACATACTGCCACTTTGGTTCTTCTGCTGCCGACTTAATGTAATGCTAATCCATTTCAGACATAGCAAAGTTGTCTCTGCTTTAGTATTGAGTACTTATGATTGATTATCTGCTATATTCTCTCTGTTGGCAATAAAAAAAGCCAGACCAAGGAAATACATATATTTCCTACTTGTTTTTACTTGCTTGAATTTATTTTGTCTTAGAAAGTGACTCAGTGTTAAAATTCTGACCAACTTACAAATATTACATTCATTCTCATAAAAGAAAGACAAGCAAGAAATAAAGTCCAAGGGAAGAACTTGAAAAAGAAACAAGTCAGTTTTATGATTAATAAATCCCCTACAGCTCACAAATAGATATAAGAAGAAGGTGTCAACTGTGTAAAACATTGTAAAAATCTTATAGATCAGATTGGGTCATGCATTTTACCCTTAACCCACTCCATTGGCTGCTGAGATTCTGAAGAGCAGACTTTCTTTCCCCCTGCTGAAATACTTGTTTAAGAAAACCTGTCCAACTGGCAAGAGCCAATTTATAAATGTGGGATGTTCTCTCTTTGTTGTGGCAAGCAAAATGATTCCAAACACCCGGAGCTCACAACGGACACTCATGGGGTGTGATGGCGGAATGAAATAAAAGGATTAAAGAGGAGAGGGAACAGTGAGGAAAGACAGAAAGTACAGAGAAGAACAAACACTAAGTCCTCTCAGCTGATTTAAGTCTATTCATGTATGATAAACACCCTGTTGTCCGAGTATCCCCATATGCTCGTACAGGAAATAAATACGCACAAAAGCATCAAAGCCTCTGGTCCCTCATGTCCCCTACATTTGATCAATGTCTCATGCTCTTTCATGTTTTTGAACCCACAGCTGTTTGAGAGATAAGAGACCTCTACCTGGATTTTTTTCTAGGAAGTGTAATCTTTTCACCATAAATTCAGGCTTAACTTAACGACTTAACGCAAATTCTTTTCAATGCCACTAATTATTTTTGGCGCATGATTAACACATGTGTGTTGTGGTTTGGGCCTTGGGCCGCTCTGTCATTTGGGAAATTAGGAAGCGATGCAGCAGTAACATTGTTGATGGCTAGAAGAAACCAACCTTGAGCAGAATTGGATAAAGAAAAGGGTCTTTTGAATGGCAGGTTCAGTTTCAAAACCCTTCCAGATTGTTCTTTCGACAAGACTAAAGTTAATTTGCATGTACTGTCAATGTGAATTGAGTTACCAGTGGAGTATGGGTCGAGTCTCAAATACCACTTGCTGGTCAAGCATACGGCTGATGTGCCAAAGGCAGGCTGCGCTGAATAGTTCGCAACTTAAGAAGTGTAAGAAGTACAAAGAAGTAAGAAGTACAAGTGTAAAGTGGGACCAGAGGTGTCAAAAGTACTCACATTCATTACTCAGGTAGAAGTATAGATACTAGGGTTTAAAAAGACTTCTGTAGAAGTTGAAGTATCAACTCAAGCTTCTTACATAAGTAAAAGTGTAAAAGTACTGGTTTCAAAGCTACTTAAAGTATCAAAGTAAAAGTAATGAAAGGGAAAAAAAAAAGTCAATATGTTTTGTACCTTTAAGTAAGTGTCTTATAATATGATCTTAATAAGGTGGTATCACTGCTGGAAAACTGGACTGAATCACTATATGAAAACTATATCAAGACTAAGAGTCTACAGCCACGGCTCTTAAACACAGCGATGCTTTCATCTAACCAACTGTGCTCACTCACAGTTCTTCATGGCGTAGCTGCTTATTCTGTTTCTGGGTTCCAACAATTAGCCTGCTGTTAGAACTTAATCTCACACTGACTTCCTGCTCTCTCTTTAGGAAGACTAAAATATTGCTCTCCGGTTGCATCTGGATCATGTCAGAGCTTCACTTCCTACGCTGAACAATGGGTAGTGTTTCAATGTTTAAACAGAGATAGCTCATCTCCGGAGAAAATCTTTATTTCGACAGACTTATATATCAAAAAAAAAAAAAGCATATATGATTTTTTCAGCAAAGATGGGTTCCCATTGCTGTACAACTTGTGGTCATCCTCATGGAGCACATGCCATTGGTTTAACTGACTTCACAGCAGTGCACATCCATGTAGAGTACTGTTTTTCATGACACTGATTGAGGTTCTCTTTTGCATTGACCACTCCACCTGTTAGAAGTTAAGTTAAAATCTATGTGTTGTTTTTGTAAGTGTTCTGTATGATTCAATTACTACTGGAACTCATCTACTGCTGATCCTCAGGAAATCTGCAGATATTTGATCTGAGGAAGATCTCTTAAGATCGCTTAAGTTAGAAAAGAGCATGTGTTTGTGCTGAACGAGGAGCCAAAAAAATCAAATGAAAGCTGGACCAAAGCCATACAACTAATAGCTTTGAAGACAGTAACTAGACACTTGTATGTACTTTTGTATGTACATAAAGACGGTATGCACATAAAGTCTGGGAAACAGCTAGCCCGGCTCTTTCCAAAGGAAAAAAATATTCACCTATCAGCACCTCTGAAGATCAGTAGCTAACGTGTTATATTACCTTCAAGAAGTTAACGGATGCCAGCCAAGAAATAGCCTGGCACATTACCGCACCATTAAGTGCTTTAACACTTGTACGGATGAAACAAACTAGATATAACGTGTTAACTAGTGACCTTTAGAGTGTTATCAATCTTATTCAAAAATGCCTCAAAATAGCAAAATATTATTTTGAAGACTACATAGAGTGTTATATATAGATAGTTATTATAAAGAGTGTATATTATTTGCATACAATCGGTCCAGGAGACTGTAACCAGCAGAAAATAATCGTGCACGGCAAGTTGACAGCATGATCACGACCTGGACCTCATATATATACACTAGTCCAAAAATCTCCTTCCCTGAAGCAGAAATGTGGCTCTGATTATTGGAGATGTATGTTGAATTAGTTGCAGGGTAAAGCTAGGGACACACAGTAATGTAAAACAGATATACCATATCTTTAACACAATAGGCCACACTTACATGGAAGACATACCTTTGTCATCATTCAGAAAATCATGTTAAACTCTTGTGCTCTTGGCTGTAAAACACTGCTGTTCAAATCCAGATAGCAGACAACAGTCTCTGAGGACACAGACAGTCTTACCTGCCTGCTGAATGAGATTCTTTTCCCTGAAGTAATATCTGCTTAGCCCAAGGCAACGGAGCGTTCCCTGACAGGAGGTAGGCTATAGAGTTTGCATGCCACTAGTAATAGGATAGTCCAACATCATTAAACTCATGCACTGTCAAAATATTTGCAACTCTATTACAGGTAAGTGAAGGCTCTACAATATCTTTGGTGGGATTTACTGTTTTTACAAACGTTTGTGTTATTTCCCAAATGCACCAGATCCTGTGGTTTTCCTGTTCCAGCAGGTCTCCAACTATCAGTGGTAAATATGAGATTTTATTCATTTTAAAGATATTAATATTTAAACCATGCTGTATTTTATAATTAGAAAACTAATTTTATTATGAATATAAATTGTTACTCCTCAAGCTATTACAAGCTGTATTCAATTTCATTTAATTTGCAAGAACTAATGTTTAAATAGATGGGATTGATTAAGTTTTTGTTTGTATTCGCTGACAAACATGACCAAATGTTGATCTTTTTATTTTATGAAGCCCTCTGAGGAAAACATTATTACATTTGTCTACAAATAAAAAATACTTTAACAGACCTTACTTCAGCAGGGATTTGTCCTTATGTTAAGGTTATTGAATATGAGCCCAGATATAAAACATCTGCCTTGGTTGCTCTGTTTCTGGGTACATTCAGTCCCACAACAATATCTGACTCTTTGATTTCTTTGAAAGGATAATTACTGTTTATTTAAACCTATTGTATTTCTCAGGAATGTGGCTATTGTGGCTAAATGGGTCATGCCAACTTTGCACTTGTCGCTTCTGTTGTAGAGATTCGGGGCAAGCTGCACAAGCGACTAATTGGCTCAGCCTTTTTATCTAACCGCATAGGGATCTACAACCAGGGCAACTTGCATATTGGATTGTGTATATGTGAGGCTGTGTTTGTGCTTTAGACAGAATTAGCAAACAAATGTTTGTAGGTGTCCGAATAGCAAGAAAAAAATGTGAAAATGGTAGAGACAGACAGTGAAACGAAGTCTGCAGGACGATCACGTTGATAGGCCCTGCAAATTCATGTGTTGTAGTTACACAGCTGGGATCGCTCACATCCGCAGACACATCTACTTTCCAAGTTTGGCATCAACAGGTCCCACTTTCAGCTTTTCCTCCTGTTGCCTTTATGGCTCCATTCTTATGTCTCCTCTTCCTTTGTGTTAAGAAAAGCAAATGTCTATATATGGTGATAATGCACCATTGCATTTCACTTTTTGAGCTTCCTAAGAAGACAGTATTATGACAGTAAAAGTCATCCTCGCACATGTAAACAAACCAGCATGTGTGGATGTGTAATAAGGTAAGCCAGCAAGTTGCCCTGGATGTATCCCTATGCCATTAGCCATAATGGCCGTTCCTGGTGGCTGCTTTCTGTTCTTATTCCTTCATTCAGACTTATTAAAGTTTTGGAGCTTTAGGAGGCTTATGCAGCTTGCTCCAATATATGTTGTTTTGCGTGGGTCCTCGTTTCCCCAATTCTTTGATGTGGCATGTTCGGGAAATGCGCCAGGTAAACACGGCAAGTTGAAATTAACCGGAATTTTCCTTGAATATGCCTCTACATGGTTCTGCAGAATATTCAGTAGAAAGCTGTCTATCGAGAACAAGACACAGACAACCTCTAACTTGACCATATACAGAATATGAAATTGGTCTCTGAACATTTCTGTAGGAATCCCGCCAGATTGCAATCACATTGATTGCCGATTAAACCAAAGACCCCAGGGGTTTGATAGCAATGTTTTTGTGTAATCTTCAAATACATTTTTTTCAGACACACTGAAACAGAACAGATTACTTTATCAGTTAGAGGTTTTGCAATAGCTAAATCCTTGTAATTTGTTTATATAGCTCATACAATGGCCCACTGGAAGCACAACAACTGCAGTTATCGTTTGTCCCACACAGGGGTATAATATCCTTACCTCATTCTTGAGATTTTGCTGAATCCCAGCAGTGAACTAAACGATAATGAAAATCACAATAACCCAAATCCCCATTGACTATTTAAGACGTACACGCAAGAATGTGTATGTTGTATCCTTATTAAATAGATTTGGGACGCAGTAAAAGTTTAGAGGGACCTCAGGGCACGTGTCTAGGGGCTCAGCCTTCACAACCAGTCTTTTAACATGGAAATTAAATTATCTTTGTCATCCTCAGTTACAAAAAAAAATACATAAATGGCATTGTTAAAGGCATGTACCCAGAGCAAGAGCCGTGCAGTGTTCCCAACAGAGATCCTGTGTTGATCTTTACATCCTGGCAGGGGATCCTGGTAGATCTGCTCCAAGCTGAGAATACCTCTGTGGACTGAGGCCCTGCTGGAAATTAAATTATCTCTTTTTCATAGAAGCATGGTGGTCACTTAAAAAAACAAAACATAAAGAATAATATTAGTTTTTAGATTGCTGAAGATAATGCTGATGAGTAGACCCACACACCCTTTGGCTGTTACAAACACTAGTTTGCTTCATTAAATGTACTGAAAGGATATTTTGTCTGTATGGTATAGAACGGAAAATATACTTTTCACGGATGTTGCTCTAGCTTCATGCCTGTTGCACAGCACTGACTGCTTGGCCCCCTTTAACTAAATAACTCTTTTCTTGTCCCAAAACTCATGTACAGTACAATAACTGTGCATTCATGCGTCAAGTTTGTATTCTGTGTCTTGATATGTTGTGATTTGGACATTAGGTTAGGTCTCTGTAAAGTATAGAGTGGTCTATACCTATACTCTATCTGTAAAGTGTACTGATGTTTTGACACTATAAATGAAAGTGGAAAGTGAAATGAATTGGAGACTTGTTTGGTTTTTGAGGAAATAAAGTGCTTAACTGTAGAGGCATCTTTTCATGTTTTTAGCCACACTAATAACTTGGCTCTGGGAATTAAAATTTTGGTCAGTCTTTCAGGCCACCACTTTGTTTCAGACTAAAATTTCTCAACCACTTTAAGATGGATTGTCATGACATTAAAACTTTGGTGTTCCCTATAGCGCCACTATCATTGACATCGTTGGTTTCAAGTGAAATAGCTTGACAACTGTGGACTGCCTAAGATTTTACACAGAGGTTGAATATTTCTTGCTAAACATCAGCATGTTAGCATTGTCACTGTAAGAATGTTAGTATGGAGGTGTTAGTATTTAACACAAAGCAAAGTACAGCCTCACGGAGCCTCTACCATGGCTGTAGACTCTTGTTACCAAGCTACCTTTATGCAGCCTGAAAATCAGACATTTTATTCATGCTAGCTGTTAACCATTCAGACGTGTCTGTCCACCTGAAATCTTTATCAATCAAAGTAATGTTGATTTAAGAATGTTTTTTTTTTGTGAGATTTGAACAACCTGCATCAATCCTTTTCATACTTGTCGCCATGTTTCTGGAACCATTTTTCTGGCTCTGGCACAGAAAGATAAAGCTCTCAAGTCTTGCTTACGTAGCTCTGGTTGTCTGATTGGTGATTTCTCCAACCAGAGAAACAGCAGTCAAAGAGCACAAATACGACCCATTTGAATTACTGATGAAATTGGAGATCTGAGCAGCTATTTAGCGGTCTGGAACCAGACTACTGCTTGGATAAACAGTGAAAACTCTTCAATCAAAACAACATTTGTTGTAACTTGGCTTCAACTTTCTTTAGAAAGCCAACCACCTACTAGGAAATTGGCATTGACCCAACATTTGACCCAACATAACAAAGTTGTCTTAAACTGAATCATAACATACTGTAACATCCATTTCTTTTTATTTACTTTTCACACACAGCTCTTTGAAGTCCTCTGCTGTATGTGTGTTTAGTGGTCAGGAAGTATGACAAATTGTGTGAGTGATATCCTCATCTCCTGGCCAGGAAGCATTAGCACAGTCATTTGCTTTCATTATCGTGGAGTAATTCTGGGATGTAAAAACCACATCAAAGCAGCACATCTAGTTACATTGAAGCTACAACGGCATTTACATTTTTATATCCAGACATTTGAGCCAGTTAAATTGTGAACATGACTGGATAACGTATCAGTTGCCTTGTTTGAAGCTAATTGACCATTTATCTATGATTGTTGGTACATTTGTTGCTGTAAGCCAATGCTGTGTCTGGAAAAAAAAAAATGCCACATAAGTCATGTCTTCAGCAGAATGAGAAAAATGTTCTTTCATGTCGTTCCTTGACTGTGTCAGAAGCAGTGCCGTGGAGTGTTTCAGCTGTTTGTTTGTGTTGCTTAGGGGTCCCAGATTCCGCTTTGGCTGAAAACTCTTGACAATGTCATATACAAGGAGGATACTTCAAAGTCACCGCTCACTTCTGTCTTTGTGCTCTCCATGCCTTTCATTCTTTTCCTCTCAAATATCCTTGTACAAATGACAGAGAGGATGGATGACCCTTAACCAGCGAAGCTACAGAGGTATCCAGTTGTCTTCCTGCTCCATCTGTTAATCAACACATCACAACAAATCCAGACACAACATGAGGAACCTAACCCACGCAGTGACGTCCCAACAGCCTCAACAATGTTGATCAGAACAAGATTAATGAAGCAATGTTTTCTAATCTCTAATCTCTAATTAACAGTTTTTATTAAACTGGATAAAGTCAACAGTGTAGTTCATAAATAAAATGAAGAAACCAACAGCAACATATCAGATAAGAGCATTTATCTGATGCCCTGTGGAAGAAATTAATTATTTGCTTTCAGTCTGAGCAGCAAAGGTTAAGAATTCTCTGGTGCAGCACACTATGAAAAGTTTTTTTTTAACCCATACTGCAAAGTTTATTGTAGTTTTCGACAATGTCTGGCTGGCTTCCTCTCGGCGATTCTGCCCACACTGTATTTATTTCCTGTCAGATGCTCGTCCTAATAATTCTGTCATTCCCTGTGGTCCCACTAACTAGACAGCAGAGACCCCCATCTCTCTCACCTTTGGCCCCCTGCCTCACCGCTGGAGGCAGTGACAGCCTCTTTCCCCTCCTCACTCACCCCGCTATATTCTCCCTCTCCCACGGCTCCACTCTTTCTTTCTTTTCAGCAATATTATCCCATCTTGTTGCTGCACCTTCTTCATCCACGCCCTCTTCTCTCTGTTGAATCGCACATCTGGGAAAGGTTATGAGCATAGAAATGCTGGCTTTGTGACCATTTAGGTTGAGATTCTTCATGAAATGAATGCAAGAACTTCCTTGTTCATAAGATATAGGAAGATTACCTGGTAAGTATTACCTCTCAAAAATGTCACTTCTATTTGGAGGAAACAGTAGTTATGCAGACAGATTATACAGATAAGAATGCACGGTTAGAGCATTCAGATGTCAGGGTATCAGTATGCAGAACAGTTAGTACAAAGTGTTGTCTGATCATGTCTGAAAAGGGTTTATACCTGTTCTGAATGGCCGCTATTGAAGGTGGGGCTAAAAGCCTGTCATAGCCTCCTCCTGTGGTATAATGGAACCCAATGCAGTTCTAGGCAAGACCCGTCATTCAATAGCATTTCTTAAGGTCCAATTAGATGACCAATTGGCTAACCTTAACTACTAGATTTCAAAGGCTAACCTCAACCAATCGAGCTGCTCAAAGATTCAAAAGTAACAGTACTCACTATACAAAATGGCCCCTGTCCGAGTGGTAAATTATGGAGCCTTCAGGGTGCCAAGCTATATATATTTTTTATCTTATGCACACAAGATAATAATTTGCACACACAAGTTATTATAGTCATGTGCATAATAATATAATAATTTTTTTGGCACTTGGGCTCTCCGTTTAGTTTTGTTGTTGGGCAATTTACAACTTTGTCTTTCTTATAAGTACATAATTCCCTTATGTAAATCCCAGCAGAGCTTTCTAGGTTTAATCAGCAACATCAGCAACTGAAAAACCCTGTACCTGAGGGTACGTGGGGCTTTGTACAGATAAAATGTGTTAAATATTGTGCTTTAGAAATGCTGGTTCCTAAAGATTTTGGTAACTCTGGATTGAGCCTGGCTAGCTGTTTCTCCCTGTTTTAAAGTCTTTAATGTACTCTCACCCAACTCTCTGCAATAAAGAAAGTAAGTGTATTTTCCAAAATGTTGAACTATTTATTTAAGAGAAGTTGTTTCAGGTGGAATATAAATACTACAAGAGAGTGGCTAATACTGTGAACTATAAGCTTGAAGTAATTCGATTTTAGTTAAGACATGACATCTAAGGAATTTGAAAACAAGATCATCAGCACATCAATGTGTTGTTGGCTTGAGTTTTAAAGGGACAGTTCAGATATTTTGAAGTGGGGTTGTCTGAGGTACTTATACATAGTCAGTGTATTACTACAGTGGACGGCGGCCAACACTCCTCCAGTTTGGAGAAACAGATCACACGGAAGCAAAGCAAGACACCGCTGTTGACGGGGGTAGGAGTTAACATATTTTAACCACCAAAAAAGCCTAAAAAGGTTAAACAGTATAAGTGTATACTATTTAGAATATGTTTTAACACATTACCTTCAGGCAGCCCTCTATAACCCCACTTCAAAAATGTCCAAACTATTTCTTTAAGGTTGGAGTTTTCAGGGTGGATGAGCTGTGAAGAAAAGAGTTCAGAGAGGATCAGATGAGGCTATAAACGTCATGAAAGTTAAGGGTAGTTAAGATGTGTGGCGAGCACCTCTAGGTGAGACTTACCTGGTTGAAAATGGAGGACCACCTTTGACAAAATGAAGACAAAGTGATATTTAGGAGTCTATCCTGAGGCTGCCTAGCACATCTGGTCAGAGCGCTGTTAAAAGGAACCTGTTAAATCCATTATCATTGCAGAGTAGCTTAAATTACAGCCACAGAACAAGAAAAAACAGCTGTAAGAGTGATAACCTGTGAGAAAACTCCCACTAACACACACTGACACAGGCCGGCAGGTTTACAGGGTGAGAGATTGACTACCAGCTGTAAAACACAATCAGGCAGGGTGTGTTGCTTTATGTCAGAGTGTGACATGAGGGGAGAGGTGACCATTGTCCTTCTGAAGGCAATGAAGAAAAACTTTCTGTATAGGAATTTGGTGCAGGAGCAGGACAGACAGAGTATGTTTGGGTATATTCTGTTATTCTGGATGTGATGCTGCTTACATCCTGGAGTGAAGAAAATCTCTTAGTTTGCATTCAGCAAAAGTTCCCTCCTTGGGGATGTGCTTTCCAGAGAAATCATGGGGCCCAACTCGAGGCCAACACTGAGACCGTACTCTTGAGGGGGCCCTTTGGTATTTAAAGGATGGAGTGATGACAGTGGGACGTTGTTTGTGTATAAAAAGGAAACAAAGTGAAACAGCTCTGAACATGTCAGCCCCTGTAGTTGTCACTTTAGAAAGAAATGTGTGTTGACCTCGCACAACTACAAGTCTGGTAACCCCCCAACAACACTGAGGCTTGTGTGTGCACACACAGTTAATTTGCTGCTTTCAGTCTTGGGTTTGCTTGCTTAAGTTTGTTTATTTTTATTTATCATAGTTAGGTTCAATGCAGGCAGAATTTAAATGAACTATACGTCTATATGAGCTTAGGTTAACCAGCTATGAAAGATTTCATGAAAAAGCATTTCTATCACTTTAATTACCTGATTTAAGTGCCTCATTTAATGACATCACACTTTACACTTAATAGGAAGCTAAAGCAAGTAGCCAGTTAACCTAGCTTAGCATGAAGTTCAAAAGAAAACTTGCCAGTTTTACACATTTTTGTGTAGATGTATCTAATGCTATACAACATGTAAATTAGTGAGCTTTGAAGGTTTGGCAAGAGAGGTAGAATGAGTCCCATCTAAGTCTCTGCAAGAAAACAAATGTATGAGTTATTTTTTTTAATTATTAGAATATCAATAATTAGAGAGATAAAAGCAGAGTGATTATGATGCATACTATTTTCGAAAGTCAGCATGTATACTTTTTCTGTGTTTGAATAGAATGTGATTAATTTGGATCTGTCCCAGTCCAGTAAACTATCCATGCTGATACAATGAAATGACCTAGTTCATGACCATCTGTGATCAGACAGTATGTGTGCTACATTCCCTAAAGTGTGTTCTTCCACGTCTACCAGACATCCCAGCACTCGCATGGCTTCATAGATCCATAAACATTTAGTCCATTTGGCACCAGAGGAAAGGAATTCCCCCATCACCCTGCAGAGTCGGTCCCCCGAATCATCTTTTGACCACACATCCATAGTGTTTATTATGATGATTGTCAGTGTGATGGCGTGCTTGTCATGGTCCGACAAGGTTAGGACTGTGCGTGACCAGTTGGGGTTTTGGCAGATACAATGTGTCGGGGAAGAATGATGGGGCACAGAAATGTCACACTGCTCGGACAGCACTATTTAATCAGTCCATTCCTGTCCCACATGTTTCAGAGGAACACACTGTGTCCACGTGCACACACACACACGCACGCACGCACGCACACACACACACACACACACTCTTGATGGCAGAGTCCCCTGCGTGTGGTGAGGGTGCTGGCCAGGTGGGGCAGACAGCTGCACCACAGGTCACTTTAATTTGATATCAAATAGGACGGCCTAATATAGGCATGGAGCTAGGGTTTGCCACTGTTATGTAATGTGTTGAGGAATGAGTTGCTGATATTTACTGAACAAATTTAACGAATGGAGATTACAGAGCTGTAGATGTTTCTCACTGGTCAATGGAAAGGGGTTCAAGTGGTGGCAGTTTTAAATTCTGGCTAAAGCATTAAGGGCTTCTTCACACTGCCTGCGTGGTGCGAGCATGTGTCCATTTTTATTTCGGCTCCCATGTTAACAGGTCGAGAGCTTGCACACTGCCTTCGTGACATGCACGTCCATGGCTCGAGCCACGCCGAAAACACGTGCATGCTAGAAATAGGACCAATGCCTATTTTTCACGTGACACACAAGCATGTTAAAAGCGTTTCCAGGCAAAATAGAATAGGCTACAAAAGATGTTTGTATGTCATTTTGACACAAATACACTTTGATGTTTGAAAGTCTCTAGGTTTTGATATGAATGCAGATATAAATGTAAATTAAAAGCTGCCACGCAACTGACATGCCATGCAGGCAGTGTGCAGGAGCCTTAACTCTCATTACCTCAGATACTGCAAAGACACACACGTGCACACACACACACACATACACATACACACGCGCACGCACGCACGCACGCACACACAGTGCTCACAGTGTACTTGTTGAACTCTCCAGCGTTTCATTTGATCTGTGCTTGGCAGAACAAGGGCTTCCCCCAGCAAACTTACCCATCATCACAACATCAAAAGGATGGTTTGTGCGTGTGAGATTGTGTTTGTGTGGATATCACAATCATATACGCAACACTTTCCAAAATCTTTTACAGGATATTTTAAAAATGAGTTGCCATTTTGGCCCCCTTGTGCCTGTAAGGTACAAACCTGTGCTGGCATGGGAACACACCCCTCCTCCTTCCTTCAGTAGAAGACGGCAAGGGCCGAGCCAGTGGTGCATTTGTTTCGTACTAATCCTCCTTATGAGAGAGACGGCTCTTATAACAGGAGCTTTGATCCCCCCACAGAGGAAGACAAAAAAACACTTAAGCTACTTCCTTCTTCGTCTCTTGGTTCATCCCTTGCATCGCTGCTCAGAAGATCTAAAATGTCAGAGGATGAGGTCAGTGAGGTTGTGCAGGGCAGCAAGCTGCAGATGTAAAAGCTCTAAGGTGGACATGGATATTTTTATCCTATTTATTAATTTATTATATGTTAAAGTACACATGAACACACCTGAATACATATACAAAACACAAAGACATACACAGATCTCTTGCAGTAGTCAGACGCTTGATGTGTTTGTGTCCTGTGTACCACATAAAACTCAATAAAAAACAGCTGTGTTGAAACTAGTGTCAACACACACATCTGTGTGTCGGGTTTAGTGCATGAGGCTGTGAGTAACGGGACTTGTTTCATTTAAACATGTTTGCTGTTGTAAATAAGAAATGATAGTTTAAATCCAATTGTGAAATTACTGTGTATTCTTATACACATTTGTATCTACTATCTGTAAGTGTTATGCAGAGTCTTTGTAATTGTTTAAAAAGGTTGTATGCTGTATCTGCTGCAGCACATGGTAATGATAATTAACACAATCATGTAGCAAGAGCCAGAACCTGCTGACAAGAAAATTATTGTGCGTGCGTGTGTGTGTGTGTGTGTGTGTGTGTGTGTCTGTCTGTCTGTTGATGTTTGTTTTCCAACTGCAGTGACATGGAGGCCCTTTGCAGCGACCCTTGAACTGAAAAGTATACGGATACACACATCCTAAACACTCTATTCAAGCTCCAGGTGTCCAACACACACATCTACACACAACCACAAAGAGAGACACATTTTGCAGTCAACCAGGCAATGATGTACATCCACTGAGCTATGGAAATACTCATTCTTTTTAAACCATTCATTATTCTCACAACAATTTCACACACTCTCCAATTCCCATTTGCAGTCTCACTTTCTCCCCCCCCTCTCTCACACACACACACACACACACACACACACACACACACACACACACACACACACACACACACACACACACATTGTTTGAAGGTTAAGGAGTACAGCTGGGAGCTGCTGCCAGACCCCTCCTCTGTCACTCTCAGTAATCAATCTGTCAGTATGGTAATTAACCTACCAAGTTAAGTAAGCATGACTACTGAACTGCCCCACTCCATCTAACATTCCTCTCCTCCTCCCTCTGTCTCTCACTCATACTCCCCCTCACTCGGTGACGGACGGAGGTTGCTCATATACTGATTCTGAGGACCCGTGATGCCTTCAAGTGTGGGTTTAAAAACTGGTCCTTTTGTTTTACACCATTAAGATTAGAAGATACGTCTCAGATAAATAAAGCTCTGTTAAGCTCTGGTCTCCAGTAAATTCACAGCTAGCTTTCTAGAGAATTATTCCAGCTTATTAGAGCTTATTATCAAGGCAGCATTACACATTTAGGAAAGTGTAATAGTGATTTTGATTATTTAGAGAGAGAACATATGGTACAAAGATGTTTAAATTCTTGACCAGAGAATGAATTAAATGAATTTTATTGTGATAGATACGATACAAAAAAGAGGGATTAAACCTTGAAGGTTGCAGGCTTCTTACAGGATATACTTCAAATCCCAAGACAATGTTGGCATTGCTGGTCAGGGACCATTTAGAGAAAGAAACACTTTTTCACAAGCTCAACTGTTGAGTGGTCCTTGAAAGAGGAGTTAGATTCATTCCTACAGCACAGCTGTTCACTCAAGGCTTCTGCTCAGTAAAAATCAGTAATACTCACACAGGAGCATGGAGCTGTAGATTTGTAAAAAAAATAAATAAAAAAAATGAAGCATATATCAGTTAACTTCCCTGGATGAAGGAACGTAAGAAAAATCACACACAGAGAGAGTGCGGAACTTGGCCTGTACATTCAAATACAGTCCAACAACGGAAAATGGACTGTCTTCACAGAGTGCTATGATTATTCTTGGACTCAAGTAAAACTAGACCACACACTCATGGGTCCTCACACCAACATCAGGACATTTTGGCAACTGTCTGTTCTAAATAAAAGTGATGTTTTAGCAGAGTGTTACAGACTCTGTTGCCCAATCACTTTATCTTACTCCCAAAAAGAATACTTTTGCCCGCTTGTGCTAACGGCAGAGATAATGCTGGTTAATAGGGAACAGACTTGACAACTATTCAATGGGTTGGCATGAAATTTGATGAGAATATAGTAAATAGTCCCAATGACTTTGGTGACCCCCTGATATCTAACGCCATCAGTAGTGTGAGGGTTTTGGTTCAGAGTGAAATGTGTAAACTATTGGATGGATTATGTGCATACTGGATGAACTGTAATAATGTTTGTAGCTGAGAGCAAGCATTTATGACTAAATACCTGCAAAGCTAATGAAATGTTAACACAAGTTTTGTATTTTGTGCTAATAAGCAAATTCATAGCATTCGTACATGTTACATTGAAATTGTGGACACGGTAAACATACCTGCTAAATCAGCATGTTAGCATTATCACTATGAGCATGTTGGCATTAGCATGTAGCTGAAAACACAGTTTCTTTGTACACCCTCGCAGAACTGCTAGCTAACTTTTGTTTGAGATGTTTTTTGGGCTTTTTTCTCTTTAAACATGTAGCTGAGACTGTAGGGAGATGAAAGGAAACAAGTGGAAAGAAAGATAGGGGAAGATGTGCAAAGAAGGCACCTGGCCAGACTCAAAGGATCCACGTCTTGAACCCTCATCATCAGGACACCCATGTCTTGTTTTTCTAAGGTGAGTATGAACAGAATTCACTACACTCCGGTTTGACCCATGCCACAGGCCATTTCAGGATAACCAGAAAGCCCATAGCTCTCACTGAAGTATTCAGTCTGACAGCTTTGTCTATATAAATAACTGTATCCTCAAATAACAAAAAAGGCCCAAAATTCTCTTTCCATCTCTCTGTACTTGACTTGGATCCAAGAAGCCGCGGTTGCTTGTAGCCAGTGCCACACGGCTACTTGAGAAGAGTGATGAAAAGTACTCTAATTGGAAAATGGCTTTTGCTGGGGTTTCCCAAGGACCTGCCAGTAACGGCAGCCAGTAGTTGAGGGTATGATGGTGATTTTACCATGGAAACTGATCAAGTGTCTCTAATTTGATACCTTCCCCTTGTTTGATTTTTGTTTTTTTGTAAAACTTCTGCCTCATACAGATGACGGTGAAGAGGAGCAGGAAGTTCACATGTAGATGTGAGAGGAAGAGCCAGGAGGCAGGAGGCAGATTGTTCGATAAACACTGTGAGTATCTGTGTGCAGTCTTCAATGTGTTTAGGTGTTTCTAAACCAATTTTTAGAGCAGGGGGTGTCTATGAACTGTCTTTATTGATCCTTACTGACCTGAGTTTCACAAGTTATGTTCCTTAGATCCTCAGCCAGGCTAACAGACAAGCAGATTATCCAAACAAACTCCCACTATTGTAGTGGTGGGAATTTCCAAATGCCATCAGCAAACCTTTATAAAATTCCAGTGAAGAAAAAGTTGATATAATTGTTATCCAATTTTAAATTGGAAATAAGTATTAAGGCCATACTTGGAGGATAGACTTTATTGGAGTGTAGGGGGGAGTTAACAGCATAACATCCAAACAGTATCTATGTGTGTAGTCTATATTGGACTACACATATACAAGCCAGAGAAGTGTGCAAGTACAACATGCAAACAAAGTCCACATGTAACAGTAACAAAGTAATGCTTCTTTCCTGCTCCCTTTAGGAGGCATCAGATTCTCATGCGTGCTTGTTGATACTGTAGAATACACACAGATACATCTGCACATTCCTCTCCCACACACTAGACTGCACCTGTGATGGGACCGTACAGTAACCCAGGGATGACATCACATTAAGTTTTGACTTGGGAGTCTAGAGTAGTGACTTATGACCATTGTTTCCCTGTGAAATTACAGCATTGGCATTGTGTCAAATTGTTTTGTCCCTGACAAAAGGATATTCTGGGATTTTCTCAGTGATGAAACAATGGACTTTAATCTTGACCGATTTTATAGAGAGAAAAAAATGTTTCGATGCAATAATCCATTTTGTGAGTTTAATTTGCAGTAAGGGGAAATCAGTTGGGCAATAATTTATAGCAGTATATTAGTTCTTTCATCTATTTTTTAAATATACTGTATTTTGTTTTGGTTTTGTATGCTTCCATTGTAAAGATCAGGATTTGAAAATTTGAAGTTTATTTGATACAGTTTGATGCAGTAAAACAGTTCACTGACTGAGGCAGAGAAAAACCTACACAGAATTACTGAGGGAGAAAAATGAAATGTCCTGAAAGTTGTTTGGAAGAAGTAAATTTTGTTCATTTACAAAAACTGAATAAGTACTATGTACTAAATGGGTTTGAACTAAACATTTACAGTTAATGTCTTCCTGGATCATTTTGGTAAACCTTACGATATTGGACATCCAGCAGTATCAGCACTTTTGAAGATTGAACGACTCCAGCGTATGGATGTTTGGAAATGCAAAATCTGCTTCTTTTGGTAACAATAAGCAGTTTCCATGTGTTTTCCTTTCTTTTAACGAATATCCATATGCAGCGACTGCAGTTCCCCTTTGAAGGGAACTCGAACTGCGTCGGTTATGACACTATGGGAACGCCTTTAGGCATGACAGGGCTGAATGCGAATGAAAACTACTCCAATCCTATTGGTCCTAGTGAGAACGGTAGCATGTGACGGCATAACCGTAGGGGCATAGAAGCACTCCGGCACATAGCTCATTAGCTTTTTTCTATTCAGCAGGCACGTTGGTTGATGTTGGTATTGAAAGGCTCCTGTATCCTACTCACCTGGAATCATGTCCGAGCGATAAGTACCGGTTCCGGAGATGTGTGTCTCCCTGCCCGCGTTTCATCACGGTAGGTGACTCGCACGAACTGTGTGTTGCTTGTTTGGGCCTGTCGCACGCCACGGCAGCTCTCGAGGGGGCTGTTTGTGACCATTGCGTGGCCCTGCCCATGCGGGTACTGCGGTCCCGCGTGGCCGTCTTTTCCGCAGTCGGCCAGATGCTCCCCGTGGCTCGGACCCCGCGGTCGCTGAGGCGGCTCGGCGGTTCCGGTCATGGGGATCGCGGCGGGATCTGCTGGAGAGTTCCAAGACGGCTGTGGCCCTTTCTTGTCCTTCGTCTGCCGATTCCGACTCCCCTGGTCCTCGTTACTTGGCTTCTTCTGCTCGGGGACGCAGGCTGGAGAGGCGGCCGCACTGTGGCTCTGAGGAGCTGGATGTGCGTCGTGGAGGAGGGTGAGGACTTCCGGGTGTCGCACCGACGTCATTTGAAGAGCGCCGTGCCGGACTGTGTTGAACTGTTGGATGTGGTGACGCGGTCTGTGGCAAAACTCGGACTGGATTGGCCACAGGCTGTCAGGGAGCTTGATCGCTTCCTTCCGCTCCGTGCCCCCGCGCTGGTCCTTGCCGTTTTTTTTCCCGGTTTTGCACGGTGAGTTGTGCAAATCGTGGGAGAAACCTTACTCTGCCCGGCTTTCTACTCCCGAGTTTTGGCAATGTGGCAGGGATTAAGGACTGCGGCTACAGGACGATGCCGCGGGTTGACGACGCTCTGGCGTGTTACTTCTCACCCCAGCTGACGTCATCTTTCGGCCAGCCGGCGCTGCCGACGGGACCATGTTGGGTGACTTCCTCGTTGGTGGGGAAGGCGTGTAGGGCGGCGGGCCAGGCTGGAGCGAGCTTGCACACCATGGCGGTTTTGCAGGCCTGCCAGGCGGACCTGCTGCTGGAGATGGACCAGAGGGGGGTGCCGAGGCACTCGGGACGCGGGATGTGGTGAACTCTGTCGTCAACAGGTTTCGCCGTGTCCGGTCCCAGGGGGAGGCGTTCCAGCAGTTTCTCCTTCGCCGGACTGGGTCCCGCTTTGCTAGGACGGCTGGACCTTCTCAGCCCTCTACCAGCTCCCACCAACAGCGCCAGAGACGCTGTGTGGCTTCTTGCGGTCCCCCTCGAGCGGCTTGGGACGCACCCCTCCCCAGCGGGTCGGACCTGAGGGACGTCATCCAGTCGCAGAGGGGTGAGGCGCGGAGGTCCTGTCTATATGTTTAGCCCCCGGAGGCCGACTGAGGTCCCCTCCTGGGCGGCCGCTTGCATTGTGTCCCGCCGCCGGGGCGCTCGGGACGCGGAACTCGTTCCCCCGCCGGCCAGCGGGTCCGGTTTCTACAGCCGGTACTTCCTGGTTCCCGTGAAGGATGGAAGGCCTGCGCCCTATTCTGGAACTGCGGGTTCTGAACCGGTCTCTGAGGAGATACAGGTTCAAGATGCTCACCATCCCCGCCATTATGTGTCACATCCGGTCTATGGATTGGTTTGTCACCGTGGATCTGAGGGACGCATGCTTCCACATCTTCTTTTGTCCTTCCCGCAGGAAGTTCCTGAGGTTCGCCTTTGGGGGTGTGGCGTACCGATATCGGGTTCTTCCCTTTGGCCTGGCACTCTCCCCTCGCACTTTCACCAAGTGTGTGGATGCGGCGCTGGCTCCTCTGCGGCTCCAGGGCATCCGGGTCCACATTGCATCGACGACTGGCTTCTCCTGGCTTGGTCTCGGGAGTTGGCGGTTCGGCATCGAGATGTCGTCCTCGCTCCTCATCTTCGTTTGGGGCTGAGGCTCAATGAGGGAAGGAGTGTGCTGGCACCCACCCAAAGGACTGTGTTCTTAGGGGTGGTGAGGGACTTGTTGACGATGCTGGCACGTTTGTCTCCGGCTCGTGTCGAGTCCGTTCCGGCCATGGTGAAGAGTGTGAGGCTGGGCCGCACCATCACAGTGAAACACTTTCAAAGGGTGTTGGGCCTCATGGCGGCTGCTTCCAGCGTGATGCCTTCTGGTCTTCTGCACATGAGGGCCCTGCAGTGGTGGCTGAAATCCAAGGGGTTCTCCCTGAGGGGAAACCCGTTCCGCCTGATACGGGTTACGCACGAATGTCTTCGTGCCCTATCGGTGTGGAAGAAGCCTTGGTTCCTGTCCCAAGGACCCGCGCTGGGGCGCCCTGTCGCCGTGTGATCGTTTCGACAGACGCTTCCCTCACCGGGTGGGGCGCAGTCATGACGACCGCTCTGCAAAGGGGGTTTGGCAGGAGCATCACTCGTCATGGCACATCAATTGCCTCGAGATGCTGGCCGTGTTCCGGGCTCTGAGGAGCTTCCTGCCTGCACTTCTGGGTCGCCACGTGCTGGTCGGGTCCGACAATACAGCTGTGGTGGCCTATCTGAATCACCAGGGGGGTCTGCGCTCACACCCTCTCTGCAGACTGGCGCATCAGATCCTCATGTGGTCCCAGCGGAGACTGCTCTCTCTCATGGCAATGTTTATCCCAGGGCTTCAGAATCTGGGATAAGACCTGCTGTCGAGACAGGGGCTGAGGCCCGGGGAATGGCGGCTCCACCCCGAGGTGGTGGAGTCCTTGTGCGGAAGGTTCGGACCTATAGACGTGGACTTGTTTGCGTCTCAAGAGACTACGCACTGTCCTCTGTGGTTCTCCCTGACGCCCCCGGCCCCGCTAGGGCTGGACGCCGTGGTGCGAGAGTGGCCGAGGCTGCGTCTGTACGCTTTTCCCCCAGTCGCTCTGCTCCCGGGGATCCTGGAGAGGTTCCGTCAGGAGGGCATCTGCCTGCTTCTTGTAGCGCCATTCTGGCCGACCCGAGTGTGGTTCTCGGACCTGATGGCGCTCCTGGACGGTGAGGAGGGACTGCTGTCCCCGGCGGGGGGCCGGGTTCTTCACCCTTGCCCCGCCCTGTGGCGGCTGTGGGTCTTGCCCTTGAGGGGGCCCAGTACCTAGAGGCGGGCCTAATGGCAGGAGCGGTCGAGACTCTCCTTAGCTCCAGAGCCCCGTCTACACGGCGGATGTATGGCCTGAAGTGGAACGTCTTCTCTGCCTGGTGCAGTGGACGCATGCTGGACCCAGTTACCTGCCTGGTGGTTCAGGTGCTGGAGTTTCTGCAGGACCGCTTCTCTGCGGGCCTTTCCCCATCCACCCTCGAGGTTTACATGGCTGCCGTTTCGGCTTTCCACGCCCCTTCGAGGGTTGGGTCTCTGGGGTGGCTTCCCCTGGTCGTGCGGTTCCTCCGTGGGACCCGGAGGATGAGACCTGCGACTCGCCCTAGGATCCCCACCTGGGATCTGGCGGTGGTTCTCGAAGCTTTGGCTGAGACCCCCTTTGTACCCTTGGAGTCAGCTGAGGCCAAGTACATGACCCTGAAGATGGCCTTCCTCCTTGCCATCACCTCTCTGAGGAGGGTGGGGGACCTTTCGGCTGCTTCCCGATGCCTGGAGTTTGCCCCGGGTAATGTGAGGGCCATCCTGCACCCCATTCCGGGCTACGTTCCCAAGGTGCAGTCCACTGTCATGGGGCCTGTGGTGCTGCAGGCGTTTCATCCTCCACCTCATGTGACGGCGGAGGACGGGAGGCTCCATTTGCTCTGCCCTGTCAGAGCACTGACTGTCTTCACTCTGAGGTCCTCCTGGTGGAGGAAGTCGGACCAGTTGCTGGTGTGTTTTGGGTCCCCCAAGGCTGGGCTCCCCGCTTCCAGACATACTATCAGCGACTGGTTCGTTCGGACTATCTCCCTGGCATATCAGCGGTTTGCCTTCACCTATGGCTGTACGGGCTCACTCCACGAGAGGCATGGCGGCCTCCACGGCTCTCCTTTCTGCAACGTCTCTCCTGGGGGTTTGTGATGCGGCTGGCTGGGCCGCTCCTCACACCTTTTTCAGGTTCTATGGCCTGGACCTTCCCTCCGCACCCGCCACCCGGGTGCTCTCCTCCTAGTCGTGCCCACAGGTTTTCGACGTAGGTTAGTGGGTATCTTGTTCCCATAGTGTCGTAACCAACGCAGTTCGAGTTCCACTCAAAAGGGAACGTCTCGGGTTACGTATGTAACCCTTGTTCCCCGAGATAGGGGAACGAGACACTGCGTCGGTTCGCCGCGCCTCGCCCCGCCTGGAGTGCCTTGTTTCATAGAAAGAGCTAATGAGCTATGTGCTGGCGTACTTATATGCCCCTACGGTTATGCCGTCACATGCTACCGTTCTCACTAGGACCAATAGGATTGGATTAGTTTTCATTCGCATTCAGCCCTGTCATGCCTAAAGGCGTTCCCATAGTGTCGTAAACGACTCAGTGTCTTGTTCCCCTATCTCGGGGAACAATGGTTACATACGTAACCCGAGACGGTCTTGTCAGACCTCCAATATCCATTCCTCTGTCTTGCAAAAAAGCACTGAAAGCTTTTAAACAAATCCTCCAGTGGAGAGGAAAAAGGAATCATTCATTGGCTTTGAAGACTTGTGTTAAACAGATATGAGGAAGAGACCACAAAAGTCTTGGAAGAAACTTAAAAAGATGCAGAGAAATTCAAGTTTCAGCCCATTACTGCAAAACTTCCAGAGAAAGAAAAAAACTTCTTGATACAGCAATGGCCGCACCTGCTGGCACAGAGCGGATTTAAATGTTGGTAACTCTCCTGCACACACCTTAGTTTTCTATATTTGACACTTTAATTGCTCTTCATTGAGTTTTTGACCTTTTGCCCTAATGCACATTCATAAGCAAACAGATAAATAATGACACATAGCTTTTGTTTCATACATGCTCATACTTTATTTAGTGCTGTGCCAATTAGTTTCTATTTGTAGTGCAGACATTTAGTTAACCTATATACAGTAATGCTTTAGTAACTCTTTAAACAAGTTTGCCCTGAGTCATTCTAATTTGTATTTATTTTTTAGTTTTCCATTTCACTGGCGTGATGTCTTCTTAAATGTGCCATCACATTAGAAGTATTACCGTTAGAATAAGCCACAGGTGTTGCACGGTGCTTGCACACAATTGTTGCTTTACCCACCACTTTTTCCATCATTGTCAGTAAAACTAAATCTGTAATGCTCCCAAACAGACCGAGACTGACTGACAGCTTGCGTCAACTGAGGTTTGCACTACACCACGATAACTTTATTTGAAGTTTTATTCTGCAGAAGCCTTTTTGACTAAAACCTGAGGCTAAAATTAACAATACATGCATTCCCCGAATCATGACTAGCAGTTTGGCCCTCATGCCTGCCAGCTCGGTCCCTCACAGTACACAAGGTGGGTGACGACATCAGTTACATATTACATCATTACTGCTTCACCTTCATTTTTATTAATGAATGAAAGATGTTACAGGTAGAGAACTTCCCAAATCACAAGATGAATATTTATGGATTGTGACACTCGTCTGGTGAGTGTTTAAGTGCTGCAACAGGTGCCAGTCGTCACATACTGTTTGACAGAGGTGTCGGAGACATGCAGGCATTATGCATGAACTGTATGTAACAAATGGACAGCTATAACATTTACTGCTGGAGAACATTTTGGGAAACAAGAGCCAAATAACTAAACATCATAAGCCTGATTTTCCTACTGGCTAACTACCAAAGCAAGAGCTAGAATTGCAAGTTTCTTCTATATATTTTACCTTATACTACTCTTACAGTTATGGAGTTATTTTTGGAAAGCTTAAACACTTGCAGACAACTTCCACTTTCCACTCACCCAGAGTGAACAGAAGACGAGGGCGTCCAAGATAACCTCGTGGTTTCGCTACCGTTACTAAAAACACAGCAAACGGAGCAGAGAGGAGACAGATGGGAGTAACACAAGCTCTCTGTTTTTGTTACTAGGCCAGCGTCCCCCTCCAGCTGGTTTTGTAGATGTCTTTGTCACTGCTACATTACTTATGTTTCATATTTAAAACTTACACAAACAGGGAGCTGGAATTTTTGTGGCCAATGTAACCTTACATTGCTCAATATTAAGGGTTGAAGTGGCTGAGCAGATGGACTAGAACCATGACTTTGTCCTAAAGTACTGCCCACTAAGTGATTAGGGGGGGTAATTAGCCTCTGCGCTAAAGTGAACAAGAGTAAAATATGCCAGATTAAATTTTTAAATCTCTGAAACCATGAGCTTGACCAGAGTTGCCAGTGTAGCCAACCACATCTGTAAACTGTCACATATGAAATTAGTTGTTAACCCATTTTGTCACTCCAGTGAACCTTTGTCATGACACAAACACAAAAATAAAACAAAAATAGACAAGTGAGAGCACTTTAAAAAAAAAAGAGACAAAATGTAAAAAGACAAAAAAAAAGGCAGTCAGGTATAAACACATGTGAAGAAGAGAAACAAGGACAGAAAGAGAGAGAGTACGCTTTATACACTTTACCCAGCTTTGATCTCCTAATGGGGTGCTGGCCTCATTCCAGGTGGGATGTGTCGCCAGGGACAACGGGACAAGAGGAGGCTGATAAGGCCAGGCCAGTGCCGGGCTTTAGGGGCCGCTCAGACAAAACACACTCCACATTGACTTCCGTACTGTACAGGGCTCGCCGTACTTGACCAAATGAATCTGCAAGAAAGGTTTGATGCCAAGAATAAAATAATTCCAGGTGTTTATGTGACATATTAGAAAGATAAATTTACAATTGCTGCTGGATACTAGCATTCTGGCTGTATTCTTCATCTGAAAGATGTTGGAGGGTGACAATGAAATGACCTTTAGGACCAAAATGCCCTGCGTTAATCTGAAAAGGCTTAAACAGCTTTAGCTGATTTAAGAGCGCCAGCGAGCAATGGCTAACCAGTGGTCGGTCATTGAGCAAGTAGCAGATTACAAAGGGTATTATTCTCTTCATTTTACACTTGAACTCTCCTAACTCTCTCCTGGATCCTCCTCTCTTTTTCTCCATCCCCTCTTTGAACCCCCTTGGCTATTTCCTGACCTCCTTCCCTCATCAGTCTGTGCAGGCACTCCCTCCATCAGGAGTCTGGGCTTTCTTTGATATTCTACAGGATTAGCTCAGAGCTGTCTGTCTGCTTGTCTGGGTTTTTTTTGATACAGGGTCTTTTCCATAGAATCTAATCACTCCCTATGACCTGAACACACACACACACACACACACACACACACACACACACACACACACACACACACACACACACTAACGCTCTCAGTGGATCCACTTTGAGTGGTTTATTGTTTTGGGAAGATACTATTACTCACTGCTTAAGGTTGAGTGGGTCGGATCTTCCCAATAGTTATGAGATTAGTTAAATATTTCAATAATTCTTAGGTTGTATCTCAATGGAAAGTACTTTTGAAGAATTAAGCATCAGATTTTTGAAAATCTCTATATTTTAGTAATAGTTATTTAAACTTAATATCAAAAAAGATTTTACATACATACTTTTACAGTATGTGGATTAATACAGTTTTGATGAAAAAAGGTTGACCTTTACAATACCTGGATCACAGTCTTGACTTTGAGGAAAAGCACGCGTGTTACTAATAACGATGGCTCTGTTCTATTCAAGTGTCCCAGTATGTCATAACAGTGTGGACGTAAACCAGCATGCACATGCCATGCTAACATGACAAAAAATTACAACTTTAGCACTAAATACAATGCAAACCTAAGGCTGATGTCATTACGTTTTAAGGTCATTTAGTCATTTTTAGGTATTGGACAAAAAACGTTGGCATTGGACAAAAAATAAAAAATTGTATCAGGGGTTTAGCAGAATTGTCCGATATGGCAATATTGTTGATCCAATGAGACTGTTGTCTGTCTACATCTCTGTTTTATTAGCAATCCATCCAAAAGTTGAGTCAAGATATTTCACTCTGGATTACAAAGTAATGGAACGACTGACGGCGGCGCCATCTCTGAAACTCCTAACCGCCATCATCCTCCCCACAGCCACTGCCATTTTCTATTGTTTTGTCTTAGTTACCTTCTCTTTCCCCAAAATGTTATTCTGCAAAATATTATTTTGCTAAAGATTCCACAGAACACAGTATAATAACAGTGCAGGACGTAACAGAGAAGGGTTAATGGGCCGCATGTTAAAGCTCATGGGAAATGTATCACCATCACGACAGGAGGCTTTCCTCACACTGATGGAGAGGGGGATGAGAAGAGTACCGGGGGGGGGTGCGCTAGAGCAAGGTTCACTGGTTCCCAAACTCCTGCAGAGCTTCAGTCTTCAGCCTTCATTGCCACCCTGAAACTCCTCTCACCCCTCCTGTCTCCCCTCCTTCTTCCCCTTCACTGCCCTCCAGTTTCTGTCTCAAGCTTTCGCCTCTCTTTTGTCTGTCCCCCTGCTAAATGCTCTCACCTACTGGCTTTTAACACCTCCTCCAGGCCTCTTTATATTATCATCCTCTTCTAACCCTTTCCTTCGTCTCATCTCCTCACAGCTTTTTCCATTTCACAGCTTTTGTCTCAACATAACAATCTAAATAATCTTCCATAAGGTCCTCACATGTGTGTCTGTTTGTGTGTGTGTGGGGGTTCTCTCTGTTACATCTCTGGCTTTTTATTGTATGCAGAAAATTACATTAGAT
The DNA here is from genome assembly GCA_013375575.1 of Percina caprodes. NCBI lineage: Eukaryota > Metazoa > Chordata > Actinopteri > Perciformes > Percidae > Percina > Percina caprodes. Next base: position 382,284 of record JABXJD010000312.1, on the reverse strand, counting down.
CTGAGACCTTGCTTTATGACTGAAGGTCAATATTGACTTTCTACAAAACCAGCAAGGTGGGAGAGAGACAGAAAGAGCCAGAGAGAGAGGTTTTTTGTTTGTGTGCCCTTCGCCTTTACGTTATTGAAACTGGCATGTATTCAGAGTCAACATAGTTAGACATTTTCCTCCCTTCAGAAGAAGCTTTTTGTTGCCAATTGTTTATGTACAGAACAAAAAAAAAAGACATCCCCAGAACCCCTGCTACAGGAGATCATCCATTACAGAAAACATGAAGATTCAACAAATTCAGAGACCTCCAGTTGGTTATATTCAAGGATGGATGAGTCATGACAATATCAACATTTTCTTTTAAGATACCCTTTCTGTTGAATTTCTATTTTAGAAATGAAGAAAAACCAGTAAACATTGCAATATCTGGCACAGATTACAAGATGATTGATCGGACACATAAACTGAAAATAAGACATTAACAAATGGACTGTACTTCTAAATGTATTCTCCTTGAAGCTGCTGGGGGAGGGTAGCCAAGGCCTGAGAAAGAAAACTAATCAAATGGAGAAATCTGTCTCCTGAGGCCCACTGTGCCTTGTTCATGCACAAATCACACACAAACACACACACACACACACTTAGGCCATATGCTCTCAATGTTGTCAAGCCTGTCGTCTGTCTACATCACGTACGAGTTTTGGCATGCAGCCTTCCTCCTGGTGACAAAAAGCGCAGTCTTTTGTGTGTCGACAACTATTCCCCTCATCCCTACCTGGCCCCAGCAGCCCTGTTTAGGTGCAGGCAAGCAAAACCACACACACACACACACACACACACACACACACACACACACACACACACACACACACACACACACACACACACACACACACACACACACACATACATACATACATACATACATTTGTTAATATATCATGATTTCATCATCACAGTGAATTCACCTTGAATAATGAACAACCTTTTTTTCTTTTTACATAGTTTTTATTAATGCCTTGGCCCGGGTCTGATTTTTCCCGCAAAGTAACAAAAGGATTTGTAGACGGCGCTGTAGAGCACACATTCTGACGGGTCACAGAAAAAGCCTGTGGCATTGAGTATGCAGGTAAAAGGTAGCAGTGAAGTCCCACTCAGTAGAGCTTTCAACAGATGGAGATAGTTACTGGATTGTAAATTATTCAAAACCCACCCCAAATTGGCCCCTCAAGTATGTAATATGTCATTTCCATTCATAAAATAACTTTAGATTGCACGATATGATTGTACGTCAGTAGCCTACATTAAATCCGTTTTATTCCTTTTAGTCCGTGTTTATGTTGGCATACTATTTTCTTTTCACTTGACCTCCAGTACCTGTGTAAAGTGTCCTTGGGTTTTATTAAAAAGTGCTATATATATCAAAATTATTAGTATGTTGGTTGCTACAACAAGCTCTTAATGATATGACTACATGCAACACCTGAAATGCAAAAATTCATCTGTAACGTATTCTCTCATTGTAATTTTCTGTCTGACTAAAACATTCATCACAACTATATGACCTCCCGTTACCGCTAACTAAGTAATGCAGTGGTTGAAATAACACCGTAAAGAAAAGACCTTTACGACAGCAAGTATGGTAAAAACTGGAAACATTCCAGTTTTCTCCAAGTGCCATGATGATGACTTCCTTAGGTCAAAACATAGAGCATGTTAACCTCCTTCTTATCAGCAAATATCTTCCTGTTATTTCCTTTTATTACAAAGTTACATGCGATAGACAAGTTTTGATGGTAGAGAGTAAACTTCATTAGCGGTTAAATTTTTTCGCTTATTAATTAATTTAAAGGTTCGACGAAATGCTTATTCAGTAGACCATTTAGTGTTCTCCACAATCCCAGAATTTCATATTGCATGCTTGTTTACGTGGAAAAAAAATGGCATATGTCTAGTTCTACGCTGTAAATCCATGTATTTTAAGTAAATGCACAATATCTGTGTTTATACAATAATTTATTGAGGTGAGACATGGAGAAGCAGTTTTGGAAAGATGAAAATATATATTTTTGGCCCTACAGGTAGGGGGTGAGTTTTCCCATGTTATCCTATGGAGACTGGCGGGCTGTGGCACATTAAAAGCACTTATTTGGATGTGCAGTGGCCTAACCAATGTAAAAACTTAGTGAAACGACATTTTCCACAATAGAAACATGATATCAATGGGAAAACTTTTAGCTATAAAAATGTCAGAATCACCCACAATCTTTAAATGACTGTTCATTTCTTTAATATTTAATTTCTTATGCTGCACTGTAACTTTTTATCTTTTGCCTTGCCAAATAAAGCTGCCACAGTGTATCAATAGCTGCTTCATACATGCTTCACGATGACAGCAATGAGTTGTTAACAGACATTCACAAAGACGTATAGCCCAGCAACAATCTAGCTAAACACCTTTTGGGAGTACCATTTATCATATGTAGTAAAATATTGAAGTTGTGGGAAGTTTATATCCCTCATGCTGTTTCATTTGTCTCGACCAAGAGGGATGAATGAAACATTATACACGTCCCACTTTCGCTGTAATAATTCCTGAACGGTTTTGTTCAAAGCTGAAAATGCAACTGTATATGACAGATGACAGGTGTAGGTTGCTCGTGAAAACACATTAGCTTTCAGTGCGAAACGTTCGCTTTGTAAATTACGTTTAATTAAAGTGTTTCAACTGTCCCGGCTGTCCCCTACCGCTTTTGTCCAAAGGGCCCGCTGGAATCAACACAAATTGAAAGTTACATATAGCCACTTCACTATATAAGCAGAGAAACCATCCAGGTAGATTTCAGGGTTGCATTATCAAAATTTGTGGCATTGTTTTTCTTGTGTGGTCTAACAGTGGTAATTTTGATGTGGTCTGCTGTTTCTCGTTTTGGTAAAAGTAAGAGCTCCCAGTGGTGGTTAAAGTTTACTTAGAATTTTACAGGAAACCATGGCCTAACAACCCAGCCTGGCATTTCACACACACTTGCGTGGTTACACTTAAAGAGGTCAAAATGAGAGGAATGTTACCATGATGTTACAATATCATGTGTTTTTTTGTGTGTGTGTGTGTGTGTGTGTGTGTGTGTGTGTGTGTGTGTGTGTGTGTGTGTGTGTGTGCTGTAGGTGGTAAAGTTAACATCCTTGTGTGCACTGAATTACCCCAAGAGAGGAAAAACAGGCATCCATCAACTGACCAAGCTGCCTGTTGGTTTGGTTGTGTTTGAGTACTTCCTTAACCACTGATTGAATATTTGAGGTCTGAGGCTGAGGTGACTGCTGTTTCTGCCTGCACTGTTTACCTGCCCAAAATATATGTTTTCTTTTGCCAAACAAGAAGATCTAAGCTTGGCAATGAGTGGAGCATTTTTAAAGTTGGTGGAAATAGCCACGCCAGAGGATGTTTTGGTACCACAGATGCTTTTTAGGAAAAAGAGAGAAAGCGATATCCGTTGGAGTCACCAAAAATAATGTCAAATTAAGTTGTTCCAATCAGGCTCTTAATTAGAAAACATTTCAAAACTAAGTATATGTGTTTGCCACTGCCTTTGTTCACCTTTTTGATTGATGAAAACTGACGTATTAACGGTCAGTGTTTTGGTTGACTTGTTTACTGAAGGGATCCCTTCCTTACTTCAGCAGGTCGTCCGCAGGTCAGCGTAGTGCGGGGTCAGAAAGTAGTCCGTTCTCCTGCTGTGTCCTCAGCCATGTGTAGAATGTGGGTCATCTTCAAAGAAGCTGAAGTATTAGCCTAGACACAAAGCATCAGCATCCTGCACGGTAGGATGAACTTCATTTGGTAAAAGTAACGTGGGAAGAGCTGAGGATGAAGAGGGTCAATGGTTTATAACTACAACTTAAACTAAAAGTTCACTCTATTAAAACAGGTCAGCCTCAGTGTATGTGTGTATGGGGTGGGGGTGGGGGTGCGTGCACGCATGCGTGCATGTTTTATTTGAACTAACACTGATATTGGCTTTTGACCATGAATTCTGGACATGTTTTTTATTCCAGTTCACCATTATTTATAATTTTGCAGTCTGGGATTCAACTAAAACACATTATCTCCTGTAGGTACTTAACTATACACTTTTCCATCACCCAAACATATAAATGAGATAAGATAAGATTTGCATTGCCCCATAGCAAATGATGCTTTTATGTATGGGAGGTTGCATATTTTCAGACCCACTTCCCACTCCAAACTTTACACATATATTCTTTCAAACATTACAATATGTTTTGGTTGCAAAGATTATGTATTGCTCAAGGCCGTTTTTTTCCAAATGTCACTTGAACTTCTGATATAATGAATTGCTTTTAACCTTATTTTGACTATGTGACTTTGTGTCAATGATACTGCTCACTGCTCACTGGAAAGGTCAGGGCAGTAAATTGTTATTGTTACAATTCAATGTCCCTGGGTGTTGATACATGTTATGGAATAATTGATTGTCTCTGCAATAATGCTTTGAAGTACCAGTACACATTAGCTTCCACACAAATAGATCAAGCATTTATGTATGCATCTGTGTCTATGTGCATGCATGTGTTTATGTGAGTGTAGGTAAGTAGATATATGGTACATGTACAGTATGTGTATGCAAACATGTATAAATACATGAAGCATCAAATTGTTTTGTATTTATCTAAAGGATAAAAACAGAAAAAGAGGGTAGGATCAGAAATGTTTTTTAACTTCTTCCTTCCCCTGAACATGGGAATTACTTATTTGAATCCCTTACAATAATTTTGGAAGATTGTGCTGCAATGCAGAACAATTTTAAATTGTTACTTTTCAAATTGTTACTCTTAACATTATTTATAATGTTTATTATACACTAATCACATTATTTACTATAACATGTTACTAAATAATTAGTAACTACCCAACACAGCAGTCATGAAGCTGCATCAGTCCTTAATGTGAACAAATTCCTGTGTCATCCTCTCAACATACAGTGACTAAACATAGATAGATAGATAGATAGATAGATAGATAGATAGATAGATAGATAGATAGATAGATAGATAGATAGATAGATAGATAGATAGATAGATAGATAGATAGATAGATAGATAGATAGATAGATAGATAGATAGATAGATATTGATCCCAATAAAATGGAAAATTACAGAACAAACATGGACTAATTCCCAGTTCTGTGGTGTCTCAAGCTAGTAATATCATTGATGATTGTTTGCCTGAATAAATCCACAGTATTGCTCATACATTTCTCAACCTTTCTGCATGAATGTATTTGGAGCCCACTCTTTCACTTTCTCTCCGTCTTCAAGAAGTGTCTCGATCTATTCTGTTGCTGGAAAAGATGTTTCGCTAACAGATCATTCATCTTTCCTTGCAGCTTGTTGGAGCTTATAACACAGGCTCAGGGACTTTAAGGTAATTGCTTTTCCCTCTTTCCAGTTTTGTAATGAGAGTGGGCTCACTTGTTTCTGCTGCTTAATCTGACTCAGACACATGCGTCACCGTGTTGGTACAAGCCAGTTAGTATCTACTCCAAACCGTCTCCTGAGTGCTGCAGCTAGCTGATCATATGGCCTCCCGAGGTTTATAGATTGCTGTGTTATATCGTTAAGTCTGCACAGAGCAAGCAAGGGTGTCTGTGTCCTCATTAAAACTCTGCCTGGGCAAACCAGAGATGGCCAATATACACAGCAGATAAGACAGTTATCAGCTCGTTCAGATTTACAGCTGCAAGCCCCGGGGAGCGAGGGGACCTAGGGTGAGAGGGAACATGAGTTTAATGTCCGGCAGGTAAATGGGCAAACTGAGGGCAATCTGTGATTTAACAAGGACATGGAGAGAAAGAATTGGTGTGTTTGACTGATAGACCGCAGTGATATCAGCTGTACAGACGGTAAGTGAGAGGGAAAGGCCAGAGGTGATACAGGGAGGGTGGTAAATGAGATGGATGAACTAGAAGGGATATACGATGAGGGAAATGCGACAGGTAGAAATGTCAGAAGGGAAAATGTAATGTTTTAATAAAGGAGATGTTTAAATGTCAAACCCATGTCACATGAATGTGTTGCTACTGTTGCAACAATGAAAAACCCATATTCCACATCATCAGTCAGCTAAGCACATCATCAGAACAGCGAAAGAAATTACACACGGGAAGTCACAACTTTCTGAGAAACTACAACTCTCACTCATTAGCAAACACCCGATTCGCGCCAAATGTCAACGTTTCTTGTCAACACCAGATATCAGCCTCCCAATAACCCCAACTTGATCTCTCACCTTGTTCACATAAATTACCCTCCCTCAAGAACAGGGGTCAACTTTGTCTGATGCACTCCACTTTCTCTGCACGTCTCTCTTCTCTTTTTGAGTTACATCTAGCATATTAAAACCCAGGCATCCTGCTCTGGAAAAACACAGCGTCTTAATTTCTTTGAGTAAATTTTAAGTGCCGTGCGCTCATTTGGCGTGTTCAGTGTCAGGTTTTGCAGACTCCCCAGTGTGCAGGCCCACCTAGTGTGACACTGCACCTCGTAAAGAAATCAAGCCAGAGTTTTGGGAAAGGTTTTCTCCCCAAGTGAGTGTTGGGTTTCACTACCAGTCTGTGGATTCAGTCACAGCGAAACAAGCAGTGCTAACAAAGACAATTTAGCCACCTGAAAGAGGATACACACACACACACACACACACACACACACACACACACACACACACACACACACACACTGCAAAGTTCCTCTGCTTTTAATCACACATTCTCTGTGCAAATGCCTTAGCACTCTCTCCCATTTCATTTTCTTTAGATTAACATCTTCCTCATCAAACATGTTTGAGGGTATGTTTTTTTTAGCTCAATCTGGCCGTTTTTTTTTTTCGAGGTTGAAAAGGTCTCATGGTGAGTATGAAAGCAACTTTTCCTGAACTGGATTTTGAACATAATTTCTGTTGAACGTTTGCCAATTAAAAAAAAGGAAGCATGTTATAATGCAGACATTGTCTTTTACTTTGCTCTTGGACAGAGCATGTGTGACGTGGAGACGTGCTATGAGTCGTCCAGTTTGCCATTGCAGGCGCAGCCATCTTGGTTATGGATGTGATGATTTTAGATGAGAGAAAGGAGCAAGGGAGGAGCCATGTTACGTTACACACTTTCACTCGCAATCACATCATAGCCACACCCTAAAACACCCCCATACATACACATAAAACCAGTGATTGAGACCATAAAGTCATTATGAAAATGTTTACTGAGGAAATAAATCAAGTGAGAAGTGGGTCACTTTCTCATAGACCGCTGGAATTCAGATATAATGCAGGTTTAAGACACTTCCACATTGACAGCACTTCGCCGAACCGGATGCTTTGTCCATTAATATACAGTCTATGATTCACACACATTTATTTGCACTCAAATATGGTTTCTTTAGAAATTTAGTAAAATTCAACCAAAGTGATGGGTCAAACACACACACACACACACACACACACACACACACACACACACACACACACACACACACACACACACACACACTTCCCAGCAAGTTCCCCCTGAGGGATTTTTCAGTTATAGTTCTGCCTCTTGTGAGAAAACCACAAAAGTCCCCAACATGAGCACAGACCACATTGGTTCTTTGGAATAGTATTTTGAGTAGGAAAACAAAAGGACGTGGGTTGTCTTTATTATCAGGTTGAATGAATGCACTAGCAACGTATCACAAAAGAACAAATATACCAAGAAAATTTGATCTTCACTTTGAATTTTCTTTGAAACCCCAAAAAACAAGACAATATTTCACCCTATGTGTCCTGCCCTCAGAGCATCACAAAAGGTGTGAGGTGATCATGTTTCTTTAGGTGCCTCTCTTAGCAGGCGTTTCGTTGAAGAGGCCTTGAGCAATGCCTACCGGCTCCAGCACCACTCTTCTGAAGGGGATCCTCACCTCTGACACGTAGAACACCTAAACATGTCAACTTCAGCACTTCACAAGAAGCGTAGATCAATATACACATACAGAGTGTTAAAATATGATTGCAATTAGTAATTTAACTAACTTTACACAGCTACGTAAACCAACATAGGACACATTATAATACATATAGAAGAACAGAAATTGGTTAAATGTGGAAAAAAAGACAAAAACAATGCACAGGGCTAAAAGCACTCACCCATTACTGCAACCACAGAGATCTGGGTTCCGGGTACTGCTGGTTTGTCCAGATACAATGATTGAATAAAATATAGTGTTTGTTCGCAGGAGTGAAGCAAGTGAGGGACAGTGTGGCTGTATTGACACCTATTGGGTGGAAATGTGATGAAGTGTTCATTATATACAGTGTGAAGTGTTTGTCCTGTTCCATGTTTGTCACACTTAAGTGTTTTCAAGTGATTGTTAACTGGTTTTCAACAACTTTTGCTGCAATGAGGCTTTTACACTGGAGGAAACTCATCTTTGCAGAATTGTCCTAATTCAGTTACATTAGAAGCATCCAGGTCATACCACAACATCTCAATAGGATTCAGGTCAGGACTTTGCCACTCCAAAGATTTTGTTTTTCTTAATGTTTAGGATCACTGCAGAACCCAACAGCTTGAGTAGATGGTTATTCTCCTTCAGGATCTCTTGGTGAATTCATAGTTCCTTTTATCACGGCAAGTCTTCCAGGTCCTGAATTCACACTTCCACAGAATGTTGTCCCAAAAATCATCTGGAGAAAAGACGAGCTTTGATTGCTCAGCAGTGGGAAATGCAGGCCATTTTTGCCCAATTTGACCTTAACTGAGGCAAGTGAGGCCTGCAGGACTGATAGATCTCAATTATTTCTCAATTGTTCCCTCAGCTAGCAGGATCTTCTGGTGGACCTTACTGTGTCAAGCAGCTCCTATTTAAGTGATGCCTTGATTGTGAACAGGTGTGGCAATAATCACACTTTTTCACACCACTGTAGTTAATTTTTCTTTCAACAATATTCTCAATGTTACTTAAACACAGAACTCTCCTGGATAATGTAACTACACTAGATTTATCCTATGGCCAAAAGTCTTAATTTCCTCAACTTTGATTCTGTGTTGACGTTTAAAAGAAATCTGGGTCAAATTAATAAAAGAATTGCTGCTGGCGATAGCTTTGCTTTTTTAAAATGTCAGATTTGTGCAGGAGGTTCTGTAACGATTCTACTGGATATTCTCTCCCTCCACATTTTAGTATCGCTCAGTTCACTTGGAACCTTGACCGAATTGGTACCAAAAAAGTACCAGCTAACAGGTACTCTACACAACTTTTGCAAATTGAAAAAAAAGAACGGTTCCAAGCCAGTCAGGTCAAGCTGCAAATGCAGCAAAAAAAGTCCAAAATTGACCCAGAATCCAAAAGTGAATTGATTTAAGCTGCAAGATTCATCAGATTCAATCAGTTGTCCAACTACCAAAATCTTTAGCCATTAGCTTAGCACATTGCAGATTCTTAAGCTTGGTGATTTGATGTTTCTTGCGCAGTTTCTTTATATAGTACACAGTCTTGTAATTTTAACTTGTTAAAGTCAAGTGACTCAAGTAGAAATAAAATGAAAAGTGAATTTGGCCCAATTCCTCTATTACACTAAAACAATAGCATGGTTTATAACCAGGATGACCAGGTTGTCTTTCCAGTTTCAGTTTTAGGTTGAAACAGATGTTTCAGCCCAGAACTTTTATCCATATATTGTTTTAAGATTGTGTAATTTTTCTAAGGAGTTGGGCCTTGTGGCTGACACACTTTCCAGCAATCATTAATCATCTTTATTACTCCAACGGCTCAGGGGAAATCTGAAGATTTTGGTAAATTAAATCATTTTTAATTAGATTACAGAACAATATGCTAACAATATGACACAATGTGTCTTAGGGGGAAATTATTATTTGTATTGGCGAGGATTTTCCAGAATCACTCCAGTGATGACACTAAAGGAGCTTTTAAGTAACCAAAGCTATAAAATGGATGTTGAACAAGAAATGCTTCCAGTTTCCCAGCTTCACCATTTTCTCATCACTGACCCACCCATTGGGTGCGTCCAGGATGACAAGGCCAGACAATATTGGCCATGGAGAAAGTGTGGGCTCCTGGAGAAGAAATGTGTGGGTGTTCATGGGAAAATCTGATTAGAACTGGAGATGAGTGGAGAAATGAAGTGACCACTGTAAATCTTAACTTCTGAACTGAGTTCATCTATTACGTGTAGAGAAAAGGAGCTTCATTTTGTAAAAAAAAAAAAAAAAAATTTGAATATCTTTTTTTTTGCTGGCTGATTGATAAGTACATGTAGCAGCAAGGAATTTCTTGGCAGCATTCTGTTTTTTGTAGATTCACGCCTACACATACTAAACACACAAAAGCTCAGGCAGTTACAGATTTCATGGGTTTATTAACTTCTGATGCAACTTATCTTGATCACTATTTTATTTGGCTATGCCTGCACGCTGTAATAGGGACGGCTGGAAATCTTGTAATAAACTGCTTACTAAACCTTGTCCTAAGTGGTGGTGTGTGTGTGTGTGTGTGTGTGTGTGTGTGTTTGGCCCCCAACAATTTGTTTGAATTTTACTTCACAGCATCAACAGAATGACTCATGGAAGAGGTAATTCTCCTGATCTCACTGTCTCAACAAACCAGATCGAACACATGGCAGTGAGCATGTGCTGACAAATTGTGTGATGACATGTTCATTGTTAATTGCAGGGTTCAAAACAACGTACAAGATCCTATCAGGATGTGTTATGCTGTGATTATGGTTAAGGGCTGAACCTCTTGCTTGGAGGCAGAGACATATCGTTATAGTCTAGTGCCACATTGCGTGTAGAGATGCAATATGTGTAAAGGTTTTGATGATGTACAAGTTCAAGGTCACTGCTCAATGTGTCACACTGTAGATAATATCATCTTCAGCTTTGCCCTTTGGACTGTGGTGTAAGATTGGTGTCTATGTATGTCTATGTGTCTGTATGTGTATGTGAATGTGTGTGCACTTATATTGAATGTGTGTGTATTAAGTCTCACACTCAGGAATGCAGTGACTAGCTTTTCTCTAGGGCGAGGAGCGGGGTGGTACTTTACCTGCCTCGTTTACCTTGCGGGTTAACTTTCATGCTTTTGATTACCTTGCATTCCAACTCACACACACACACACACACACACACTACCTATTGAAGTCACCGCAGGAAGCAGTGTAAACATGTTTCTATTCAACATACACAGCTTTACACCTCACATTCTCACATTAATGCCACATTAAACCCAGAATTTGTTAACAAGCAATACAAGTGTCTCAAAGTGTTTTAGGTGGGGCATCATTACACTGTAAAGTTTACAAAGAAAGTTTATGAATCAAGTGGTTTATGATGCAATTGTGGACTATGTTGCATTTTATGGGTAAAGCCCTTTAGATGACAGGAGGGAAGTAAACTCTTGTGGTTCATTGAGTGCATGCCTTACAGTACTACTCTTTGTGTGGTTTCCGCATTCAAATGTTATAGTTACAAATTCAGATTGAGGTTATCATTACAAGCTGAGACGCAGCTACAATTGTAATAAAATGAAAAAGAAAGGCACATATTTTCACACACAGATCATAGCAAACCATGCTGCTGAAATGCATGGAAAAACCAACCTCATTCACACACAAGTTAACTCATGTTGAACATTAATCATTACATAAGAGGCTGAATGAAGGGCAAAAAGCAGTTATTGGTTAAAGCCTGTTTAACTAAAATATGAATAGATAAATAAATATATTAACTAATAATTACATCTAGTAGCTATTTGTTGTTTGTAGGTGTTGTTGTTTTCTGCCCAGGTTTTGAGATATACCTCTAAGAGATTTGTGCCTTTACAGTCTATGCTTCACCCCAATGAAAAAATACATATGAAATATGACTAGACCAAGACTATCATCTCTGTGAGGATGTACTTAGCCACAGCAGTGCTTTGAGCTAAACATCGGCATGCTAACATGCACACGCTGACAGTGCTAACACTGATGTTTAGCAAGTATAATTTTAACAATGTTCCCTATTTTAGTTCAGCATGTTTGCATGCTGACATTTGCTAATTAGCACTTACACAAAGTACAGCTGGGACTAAATGTCTGCAATTTTTAGGGCATTTGGTCATAAACAAAAATATTCAAGACATTAAAAGATTTGAGCTGTTTGGTGGTGTCAGATGAAAAGGGATCACCGAAGCCATCAGGATTCATTGTCTCGGTCCAGAACCAGTGTCTCCGTTACTGTGGATAATCCACAGCACACATTGGCAACTGTTTTCACAGGGACTGTTTCTTTGGTTGGAAAGTATCCCGTGACACAGTGCAGTCTGTGATCTGCTAAATGTTGAGGTTTCAAGTGGTCCAGGTGTATTCAGGTTGTTAAATCAGCTGGCATTTGTCTTACCTTCACAATGCATTATCCTGAGGTCAAAACCTGAGGTCACGGGTCAGTGTTTGTGAGGAGTAGTGCTGTTTGTGTTTGTGTTTGTGATGTTTCCTGTGTGGTCATTAACAGGCCAGGATGGGAGAGTTGTGACAGGCCCACAATGAAAGGTATACATAAGATAAGACAGTGACTTTAATAGAGTTCCCAAACACACCTGGGAGATGTTCTCACAAGAGATAAAAGCCCTGAAACCTCAACAGCAAATACCATTCATTAAACAGCTTGACATTTAGGATTGGATAAGGTTTTAGTTTGTGTTCTCAACGAGGAATTTTACTTGTGTGGGTACTATTTAGACAGAAAGAGACAAACTCATGGATGCACTTTGAAATATGTTAAACAATGGGATAAGTCTTTCTTAGATTAACAAACAGAGAGCAGGATTTGTGTCCTGTCTCCAACCAACCATCACCATTGGTTTTATTTATTCATGAGCTATCTCTCCCTAACCTTAAAGCTGCAGTTATCAACATTTTTATATCAACAATGGGGAAAAAATGAATACATGTAATGTGAAAGGCATCACTTGTAGTGACGATTCCACAGAGAATCTTTACATGACTCAGTTTCAGTTGCAGTTTCCCTCAGCTTTATGAAGAATCTTTCCGCTCATTGTTTTGGTTTTACAGCCTATAGCTTTACAGTTTTAATTCAGTCTTACCACTCAGTTATTCTTCTTTCTTGGAAGAAAAAGGAAAAGTTTTACAACAAAAAAATCTTTCACGGATTGGGACTAGGATAGGATAGGAAAGGATAGAAAAGGATAGGATGAACTTTATTTATTCCCAAAGGTAAACTGGTTGGCCACCAAAAACAAAGAAATAGACACAATATTCACATATTACAATTACATGCATTCATGGAGCCAAATATATTAATATAGCATTTAAAGTAAGCGGTTCCAGATTTTTACTCATAAAGACTGACCTAAATCCACACTTCTTCTTCTTCTTCTTCTTCTTCTTCTTCTTCTTCTTCTTCTTCTTCTTCTTCTTCTTCTTCTTCTTCTTCTTCTTCTCTTCCTCCTCCTCTTCTAACTCCCAGATCTGCCTATTTCTGCAGTATGACTTCCTGAACAGTCCCAACATATTGAAATATGATCAATGTTGACAGGACTGCCCTTTGGTTGGGTTAAAGTACAATATATTCTGCTTTCTCTCTTCAGCTCTTTCCTTTCATTTTTCTTCTTTGCTGACCAAATTGGCTTATGAACTCTTTGAACTGCTTGACTGAGAGTACACAAAAACCAACGCGCTTACTGGAACTGGCCAAAGAGGAGAAAAAAAGCACTTAGCACACTTAAACTTTAGCTCTTACTTCATCTAAAAGCTTCTAGTTATCTGCTCATCCTTATAAGTGAGCAGGATGGAGGAGGACATGCAAAGGGTAATTTAGGTCTGGTGGACGTGTGCTGCCTCTGTATGGCACGCTCCATACAGCTGGGCAGGGTCAGCGGTCGCACTACTGATTGGCTGATGATTTATACCTCCACTATCAAGAGTGAGTGAAGTCATCTGTGCCGCATTGTGTCCAAATGGCCGTCAAACCTTTTCTGTGACGAATGGAATGACATTTGGCAAATGGTAACTAAAACAAATAGAGTTGTTTTGTCCTTGGGATTTCATAAGACACAAACATTAAAGTGAATTACAGACTTCCCTATTCCTCAAAAAGTTGTAACAATAGATGATTCTTTCTGCTTATCTGAGATACACACTCTTTTGCACGTAGGCCTACATAATGAGCCCAACACATTGTGAAACAGGTCACACACATTCACATACACCTCATTAATGTTTCAGGCATGCTCGTGTGTGTAAATGTGCACACACATAAGCAGCTTGATCACATGGTGTTTAACAGTGAATGTTATCAGAACACATTACAAACACAGTTGAAGATTAATTCCCGGATCATTTATATAAGGTTCATGAAGAGGTGGATTCCGATAACGCGGTCAGAAGCACCTTGCTGGGCAAATCACTCCCTTCCACACAGTAACCAGCAGCTTACACTTCTCACAAACAGACGCCAAGACTTACTTTGTAAAAAAGGGAGAGTAGAAGGCAAAAAGGAGGAGAGGGAACAGAGAGGAGGAAGAATGTGTAATTTGGCACCAGGTGATAAAAGACTGTGGCTGTCAGCCATTGGGTTTTTGGTAATGGAATGCCTCTGTTATATTATACATTTAAACAATGTGACTTTCATCCTCACATGCTCACACACACATACACGCGCACACACAGTAAAATAAACTGGAATCACAAAGACCACAAAGGGTTGTATTTATATGATGGATAATCAAGAAACTGTAATTTGTTCTTTGTGCACATAGTCAAAATATTTCATTATTGACTACACATATGGCAAAGATAAGCTGTTGGGCCCCAAATATTAAGTAAAAGGAACCATATGAGCACTATATTAACAAAATAATTAAGGCTATAATGAAAATTAAGGTTTACCATTACAGGCAAACATACTGAATTCAATAATACCGGTACTTTAACTAAAGCAGTAGTCAAGCATCAAAAGTGATAAGTGATAAATAGGCAGAATGACCCTTTAAAGAATGTTTATATTGGATTATTGCTACTAATGCACTTAAATGAAGATGGTTAAATGATGCTTAAAAGGTATGATACTGTTTGATAATTTGATATAGTATATTTACAGGAAATTATGCTGCATGTTGTCCAAAAGTTTATCTTCATTCATATCAGCCACAACGTTTACTGTTCACGCCATTTCAGATCTGAATTTCTTTAAGTTATTGATAATAATAACCAAACATTTCTCACTGCTATGTTCGCAACTAGTGGACCACTGGTTGACTTTTATTGTGAAGCCCTCACAGGAAACACAATATATTTGTTGCTGAGGTAAGCACAGAAAATTCATTCTCAAAACATGACAATTTATGATAAGGTAGCAACCTGAGTGTGTGCTGCAGTAATTACTGTTCCCTCTGCACAAACAGGAATCACCCTGACATCCCGGTACCATGGTGACGTTCACAAATGTGCATCAATGAGCAGATGGATGCAGGGGAGGCTGTTAGTTGTACTTTTGAGAATGGACAACTTCATTAAAACGTGTGTGTGTGTGTGTGTGTGTGTGTGTGTGTGTGTGTGTGTGTGTGTGTGTGTGTGTGTGTGTGTGTGTGTGTGTGTGTGTGCGCGTGTGTGTTTTTACATGTGTATGTCTGTAGTCAGCACAAACTGGGATACACTCGATCACACATGCACTGTATCCACTTTAACCTTGCCCACATGTGTGCACACATACACACAAACAAACACACACACTCTGAGTCAGCAGAAACAGGAGCTCGGTGACACTATTAATGAACCCAAGTGTTATTCTTCAATTAAACTACGGATGGGTACCGAGCCAAGGTACTCCTCTCAGGACTGCTCCGGTTACATGACAGTCGAATCCTTCTCTTCCTCAAAGCTCTCTTTCTTCTTATCTTTTACTCATGCTGCCTCTTTGCTTTTTTACTCCATCATACCTCAATACTCTCCACTGATAAATCTCATTGTCTCTTTTTTTTTCTTCCTCATTCCATTTTGTATACACGGTAAAGTATGAGTTGCAGCAGGCAAGCCTAATATGTCTGGCACATAGCTGCCAACCTACAGTATGTTATTACTGTACATACTTATCAGCTTTTCCACTTCCTTGGTGTCTATCAATCTGTCAGTGTGCTGGTGGAGGACACAACATTGGTTGTTCTGCATTGGCCAGCAGAGGGCATCATTACTATTTGCACAAATGATAATATCTGGAAATACTACAGACATAGCAACTCAAAGAGCATTTCAACCATCTACATATTAAAAATAAGACATTTTACATACGATTGTTTGGAGATATATAAAACAACATTTTTGGAGATAATGGCCCTTCAAATTTTACACACCCTTGAAGAACTTCTTTTATTTTTGGTTTTACTTTTTAGGCTATAACTTTAATCAGATGAAGACAGTAAGCTTTTATTTGACTTAATGTCATATTTTCGCTTTAGTAAGCTTTTGCCTCTACTGAATTTAAAAATGACTTTAAGTTTTTAACCAACAACAAGCAGAGGAAAAAAAAATAATTTCCCCTTTTCAAGCAGAATGAATTCAACATGTTCAAGTGGTGGGAGGTAACTAACTAGGCTGCATTTATCAAAGCCATGTACTTAAGTCAGCTTTTGAGCTTTTTGAGCTACTTGTACTTTACTTGAGTATTTCCTTTGTAGCCTATGCTACTTTATAATTCACTCCACAACATTTATTTATCAGATGTTGATACTAGCTACCTTTTAGATTTTACACACACAATGTATGATTGAATTATAAAATACAATGCATTGCTATCAATAAAGTAAGCTCCATGTCAACCAGCTCCATAAAGTAGGCCGTTTACCGTTTACACGTTAATGCATCAATAATGATAATAATAATAATAATAATAATAATAATATTATTATTATTATTATCTTATAGTACAGTAATACAACACTGCATACTGACTCATATTACTTTTGATACTTCATGTACATTTTTTTCTAACATTGCATCCCTTTTACTTGGGCACAATTTCCAATGAACGACTTTTACTTGTAATACAATATTTTTATTCCGTTTTTTCCATTAGCACATTCTAGGAATATCTCAACGCCACTGACATGTAGCCGACACAAACCCAGCCACCCAATGTTGGAAAGTGTATAATTACATCATCACCATCCTCATCATCGTCATTATCAGCAGCGTTACAATCATGACAAAGGAGCTGCGTGAAGATGCCTCACTGACACCCTCTCTGACTCCCTGTTGCTCTGCATTGCCCTGCTCGTCCTCGCGCGGATGGTTGCTGCTCGAGCCTGACCGGTCAGGTGGCTTCTTTAATTCGTCAGTGAAGTAAGGAAGTCACGACGCACAGGCTCCTACTTTCCATTAGGTGTGCGTGCTGGCGCGCACTGACCGGCGCGATGCGGAGACAACTCACCAGTGACCTGCGCGGTGGAACACGGACGACAACGTTGCATGGCGCACGCACGCACGCATACACAGAGACGCATAGGCGTACGTGGCCTGGCACACACTCTCCGTCTCTCAAGTTGGGTTTCGTGGACATTTTGGAGCACATCCTCGAGTAAGAACAAGAC
Source organism: Percina caprodes (assembly GCA_013375575.1). Lineage (NCBI taxonomy): Eukaryota > Metazoa > Chordata > Actinopteri > Perciformes > Percidae > Percina > Percina caprodes. The sequence continues at coordinate 364,638 of JABXJD010000312.1, read as the reverse complement.
TGGAAAATATTTGCCCTAATATAACAGGGGGCATACAGCACGGGGAATGCACGTTTAGCTAAAAAAAAAAATCACAGAAGGGACCGTCTGTGCGCTAAAACGTGTAATTTCCTCAAAATGATTACAACTAATGAGTTAGGAAATAGCCTATACTACTTTCTTAACTTGCTACTTACTAGCTCTGTATATAAACTATAACGAGTAATAATAACTCGAACAGTTATTGTATAGTCTATTATTAGATTGTGCATCTTTGACAGGGCTTTAAAAAGACGCACAGGACATGTGGAGATGAAGAAAAAGATTAAAGCCATGTAAAGAGTGGGTGATATTTTAAGTATAAAGTACCACAATCACAATAGCAGGATGCACTCATTCCTTTCTTTTCTTAAATAAGAAATAAAATAAAAATAGACTGGCGCCTCTGAACTCTGCTTTTAATAGCTTGCTGGTGATGCGGTCACACGACTCGATGTTTAATAGGTGAAACGTCGGAAAATTACTTCGGAGCGCGCAGTGCTGTATATATCAGCCCATAAAGGACACACCTCTGTTCTAATGATCCACCAATCATCCACGTCCAGTCTACTCGCACACACACACACAGCCACATTAGCCTACAGAGAGCCCGTGTGTCGGACGCGTCTGTCTTAACGCAGAGAGCTGACTTGCTTAGAGCGCAGTGACAGAGGAGTAAAAACAAAACAAAAAACAGTGCAAATAGATAATGTTTTGTGGGACGAGTATCTCTCAACGCGGTTTCCTTTTTCACTGAACGTCATCCTGGTCCATAGGCTCAAGTAGCACACGGGAGTAGGCTACAAGTTTCCAATGGACAGATACTTGGAAACGGCTGGCGCAACAAGCATGGGATTATTTTTGTAATGTGGATTGCCATTCCCTTGCAAGAAAATAAAGGTCTTCTGAGGAACAATGTGAGACGTTTTGCGTCTTGGATTCTCGTGTTTCTGGATATCTTGAAAATCATTGGCAATAGTTGAGAAGGCAGAAGTTATGCGCAAAGGATTGTATGCTCCGACCCCGGGACCAACATGGATTTGCCATTACAACCCCCTGCCCCTTATTTAGACAAATTTTAGCCGGTCCACTTGTGTTGTTGTTGTTGTTGTTGTACTTGTTGTAAACTTCATGTTTGGATTTTAAAACGTTGACTGCCTTTGGATTGGATTTCCAACACCATGAACTTTATTGACAGTTTGACACTATTATTTTTGACGCTGTCAGCTGTCAAGGTGAGTCAAGTGTCCCTGAGAGCAAACTGGACAGAAAAGAAAAAAACATAAACCGACCTATTGTAACGTGGTCACTGGTCATGAAGGTGTAGTTTGTCCTTGCCTTTCCTCTGGCTAGGTCATCGCTCATGTTTAAACAAGCTGAAATGTTTAGTGGCTTTGGGGAGATTACAACAGCCACGCCAAACCGACAATATACACCTAACCCACACAATCGTAGGTGGTGCGCTTTTTGTGTTGAAAATGCGGAATATGTGAGGATTTTTAAATAATGGTTTGAAGTTTGACGCTGGGTGATTGCAGGCCTGCTCTTAAACCACCTTGGAGATATTATTACACTTTAAAGGCGCAGTGGCTCCATTCTGAATTAGGACATGCGAGCAGGTTAACGCTTGGCAGTGACGGTTCAATAAGAAGAAATCTTACTTTTTACAATGTTATTCAACACCCAGTTTCAGGGGGAAAAACAGGATTATGAGGTTTGATTAATCAGACAGATAAATAAGGTTGACACGAGAATTGGCTGTTTGAGAGCGCACTAAATCGTTTCCCATATAATCATTAATCAAGTGCAGTGTGCCCAGGGAAGCGTTGAGCAAAGGTTTCCTGGCGGAAGAAAAAAATCACACATTTCAATAGGAGGCTGTTTTTTTTACAGCAACATGATTGGACTTTGAAGGTTTATTTCTAATATGAAATTTACATAGTTCTCTCTCGAGCATCTCACAGCTAAGTTATTGAAATATTCCCTCTCCAGAGTCCAATAAAGTGTTTATTTATCTAACTGGTTGATTTGATGACAGCTAAGCTTCCCCGAGTGCACACTGGATAGCTTTAGGATGCTGTCTCAATTGGTCTTTACCACTCGATCTATCATCGGTTTAGGGGCCGGTGTTCGCAGCTTGTCACCTTTCCATTATTAATACAGTATATAGTGTTTTGGGGTTGGACCCTCTCACGCCACCGGAAGGAGGGTGGAGACTGCGGCACCCACAGTCAAACACTTTTTTTCTTTTTGCTTTTCATTATGGAATGGAAAAAAGTTTCACCGACTCACTTAATTTTGAGCCGGTGCTACAGGACTGGGTCTAACGCAACATTGGCGAGATATTGCGCGAGTTGCGCGCGCCTTTGTGTGTGTGAGAGAGAGAGAGAGAGAGAGAGAGAGAGAGAGAGAGAGAGAGAGAGAGAGAGAGAGAGAGTGTGTGTGTGTGTGTGTGTGGGGGGTAACGCGCGCACGGATGGGAAGTTGCCAAAATCCTTTGTGGTCCGTGGTGGTGACAGCTACCCCCTGTGAGGGAGAGTAGAAGGCTAAAATTCTTACCGGTTTTAATAGCGACAGTTATTAATCCGCGTTGCCAAGACGCGGCTGAGGCACACATTAAAGGCTTGATTTCACCTTGGCAGTAATTCAGAAGTTTATGACGTTTTGTTGCTGATGTGGTAAAATATGTCAGCTTGTTTATCACGTTGTACCTTTGGTCAAATATATGGACATATAAGGCCTCATACATCACATATATAGGCCTACTATAATAATGTTATTTTATGCTTATAGAACACATAGTATGGACATTAGACACTCATTGCTCCCCTATATTATATAGGGCCAGATAAGATGCATTATGTGGTTTTCATATTTTGTCAACGGTCCACAGAATTGTCAAAATGTAAATACATTTTTTGCGCAACTGTCGATAACTAGAGGGCACGGGCAACAGTTTCCTGAGCTTTTGCACAATCTACTGTTACTAACAGCTTGCTTTTTTCCTCCTTGCAGAGCGCCCACATACCGAAGGCCACAGAAAGAGGTCCACATGACGGTAGGTGTCCCACAGGGCACCGTGGGAATACAGCCTGCTCTGGGCTCTCTTCTTGGCACACAGCCAAATAGAAAAGGGCCGGTTTGAGGTTCACCTTGATATTAAAGGGAAATTATCGCCTCCTAGTGGACAACTGCATAGTTTAACCCTGTCCAGATGTATCTCCCCCAAACCCCCCTTTAGTAAATGAGAGTGGTTTCACCCTTAAATCGCAACTCTTGGACGTTTTCACCCTGGACAACATTCCTTCTTGTTTGAGGTTAAGCTTGGGAAATGTTATGGAGACCAGACTCTTTTATAGAATGGAATTTCCCCCTCTTGGCCCACAATTTCAATTTGCACAATTCAAGCATTGCCCAATCTAATTTGGACAATCAGAAGCTGAACTTCATGATATTGTGTCAGTATATTTGGTTAAGCTTCCCAGAGGGCTGTCAAGCTGAGGTTGTTTTGCTCTGAGTGATATTTTGGAGGTGATGTCCACTGTGTGCTAATATCTTTCTCAAGATCAATGGAGGGGGGTATGTAATGAGGAAAAAGTAGAGCTTTAAAATGGGGTAACACTCAAGTCCAGCATTTATCTGAAGCTGCAGATGGGGTCCAGCTAGATATAGAGTACTGTGTGTGTGTGTGTGTGTGTGTGTGTGTGTGTGTGTGTGTGTGTGTGTGTGTGTGTGTGTTTTAATCTCCTTCACTGTGTGAGCCTGCCAGCGTTTTAGGTGTGTGTGTGTGTGTTATTGTTACAGCACTGTAGTATTGAAGAGTTGGTGCTTAAGACTAAAGCTCCACTGCCATTTTATAACGCTTGCACATTGTGTCTTCCAGTGATCCCTTTAATGGAGGTGTACAACAAGAGTTTGTGTCAGCCTCGGGAGCTGCTGGTGGAGATTCTGCAGGAGTATCCGGAGGAGGTGGAGCACATCTTCATCCCGTCCTGCGTGGTGTTGACGCGCTGCGCCGGCTGCTGCAATGATGAGACGCTGCAGTGCATGCCAACATCCAGCTATAACATTACAATGGAGGTCAGTGGTGTTAATTATTGAAACAGCAATACGTTCAGGGGGGTGGGAGTGACGGGGGCTGCCCCATTTTGCTTTTTGAAACCCTTATTTATGCAGGATGTGTGTGGGCTCTAAATGGACAGATATATACTTTATTTTTACCTAAATGTCACACCAGAGGGGAACATGGGCTCCTTAAGTGTCCCTCTCTAGAGGGTCCAGAGCCCTACTGCTCAACCCAAGTGTCCCTGCTGTTTGCCCAAAGGCTGCTCAGGTGTGACCTTTGGGCAAAAATCATCTACTTGGCCCTTTTTTTTTTACTTTTAGCCCTTTGGTTCTCTGTGCATGAGGCATCAGTTTGTCTTTTGAATTGCTGATAGGTGAAAAATGTAATTTCTAGTAGAAGGTGTCATCTCAGTTCATGGTTTCTCTCCCTTTTTTATAGTCATCAGTCAGGTTTCCAATCAGCACATTTCTGCCCTCTTTTCAGTTTATATTCAGAGACTTTTAGATGTAAAACCTTAAACAGAAACAGAAACTGAATGCGTATAGATTCTCTTTTACTTGGGTTAATACGAAAAATAGAATTTGAATGATTACATCTGAACCATAGTGATTTCTGTGTGACCCTTTTGTTCATCCTCTTGCTTATGAATGCTTTAATTATAACTCTGAGGAAGGAAGGAATATTTTAAATCAATATAATCTGTAATTTAAATTTCTTTTTTTTCCTTTTACAGATTAAAAGAATAAAACCCCAAAGGCAACAAAATGATATTTTCATGAGTTTTACAGAACACAGCGCATGTGAGTGTAGGTAAGAAACCCTGAACACACTCTGAAACACACACAATGTGAATGATATCCCTACCACTGTGTGACAGAGCAGAGGTCGACCAAACACGTCATGTCAAGTTTTGACTCTGAAACATTCAACAGATGCATATCTTGATTCCTGTATTATTATTTCTACTTTTTCTTCACTGATCTTACAAAGACATTTAAGCACATATCCTCCATATTGCTTTTGTTTATCCTCATTCCATCGCATTGTTCAAGTAAAGGAGATACATTTGTGTGTACAGTGCTACCCAATCCTTTGTTTTCCTTTTGTGGCATGTAGAGGTCACTCCTGGAATGACATGGGTTTGATAGTTTCAGTTATTGATCTCTGAGATAAGCACTGTGTGTCCTTTTTGTGGCCTCTAGTCACAGTAAAGTGACTTCTTCTGGTTAGACTTACGGTACAATGATTTATACATGTTGTGGATCAGATTGTTATTGTCTGTTGTTTTGATAGGCAGCAATATAATCTGTTAAAGACAGCTGTAAAAAAAAAAAAAAAATAGATAAGTTCAGCTAAATTAAATTGGTAACATATTCTCATTGAGCTGGCGTTTAAGTAGCCTGGTCCTACCAAACTCTGGTACATTTAATTTGTACAGAGAGTCCGGCCACTCTCCACTGACAAGTGTTAACTTTCTTGAAGGCGGGTACTCTGTTGAAGTTTAAATCTATTGGATCTAACCAGAGCCACTCTGGATCTGCCTCAACTAATCACATCAATCCAATGAATCAATGTTTGGTCATGACGCCAGCTTAGCATCGCTAACATTAGCCTTAGCTAACTTCTTCACCAATGACAGAGCGAGTTGGAACATCAAACTTTCCCAAACCCCGTAGGGAGGAGGGCCACACCATCCTGGCCACCAACAAAGCTCAGCAAAGAAAAAGAAAAAAACTTCTGGATATTCTGCAGCGTTGCCACAACGAACCAAATGGCTTTGCGCGCATCTTTCTCAGCCACCACTTGTACGGAACTCACCAAAAGTTACCGAACCTCAACGTCATCGTTCTCAGCCACTTCCTCCGTCCGCTGATTGGACCGTCAAATATTTGGCTGGAGAAAACCAAAGGGGGAAAGCCAGCCTGCATAGTTGACAAATCACTGTATTGTCAGGAGAAGCTTGCAGCCAGTTTGGACTTCCATTAGCTGTTTAGGTTTAATTACTAATGTCAACTAGCATTTTAGTTAGCAAAAATTAGCCTGTGCCTATGTTATCTCACTCTCTGTCTCGGCAAGATTGGGAATGATTGAGATTTTATTTGGCACAGCTATCAGAAGACTTACAACTTTCAGACAGATTGCTCATGTCACATCTACGTCATCACGCTCAGTTGGAGGCTGCGCAGTAATGTTCAGCCATCACCGGAAAAGTGCTTCTAATATCCTTCACTGGTTGTGATCTGTTGGTCCATTTCCTTAACTGTCTATGGAGAAAAACCCACGAATATACCGCAAACCCAGAGAGAGTACTGAAGGAAAATGAAAACTGAGCGGAAGTACAATCTGATTATTACAGTGGCTGAGATTTGAGCTGTAAAATGAATTAGCAAGCTGTGACACAGCAACATGCATCATCTTCCCACGTTTAAATCTAAAAAGCAAAACAAACATTGCAGTGAGGGAGGACAATTGGCTGAGGACCAAGCTCTCTCTATTCTGAGTTATCAAAGCATAAACAAACCTATTTCAAATATGTTTGGGCTTTATTCAGTGAGACTGCAGCAGTCTGTTTAGCTATATAAAGTAATATCACCCTGAACTTACTGCTGCCTGTGATGACACAATACGTTGGTGTAAAACTTTGACTTCACTGTATTGTTCTGGAAATGGTATTCATGCATTAATTGCTATTAACAGATCAACAAGTCACTGCCAAACTGTTCAGAACAAAATACAATATGTAACTTAATTGATTAACTTTGAAGTACTTATTTCCATTTAATGCTAGTACTACTGTACAATTAGCAGTAACTCCATAGAGCTGCAGCGTTGTTAACAGTGAGGCGGATATCAATGAAATAAAACTACAAACAGTAACACTGGACTACATGCTGCATCACTACAATATAAAAGTATCAAAAACAGGGTTTGAGTTCATGAAAATGTCATGCAATTATGCCGGTAACCATCTACATTCAAGTGTTGCTTGCAGTGCATCAGTAACAACAATCCCATTTAGCATGCTTTAAAGAGACATTATTTCTATTTAGTACTTTTACTTTTGATGTTTGAGTACATTACATTGTTAAAGCTACTCTACTTGTACTTAAAGTATCATTTAATTCAGTACTTAACTTCAGTAAGCAGTGCTTGTTATTGAGGATTATTTTTATATTGTGGTATTGCTACTTTTACCTAAGTAAAAGTTTTTTATTTTACCTCTCCATATACCTTAATAAATTTCAGTTCAGGTGATTCATAGTAAAACATATAGTATTTATCGGCAAATTGATTTTAGTAATCTTCAGATTATGTATATGCACACATATATTATGTTTTATTTAGCATATTCATGTAGTTATTGTACCAGTATTTCAAATAGAAACTTGGCTGTGTGTCTATGACCTTTTTGAATAATACACTGTTTCCTAACACTTTTGGCACTTTGTCTCCAGAGTGTGCCAACAATTTTATTGCTCCACACGTGCTGTTATCACAAGTTTCGTCACATCATGGACAAGAAGTGAAACAAACCTGTCAGCCTGCTATTGTAGTCCTGTTTGTATGTGTGTGTATCTCTCAGGGAACATGCCTTTGGGTGCCTGTTTATGGGTGTGTGCACTGCTTTACTTCCCAACAAATCTGCTTCCTTTATTGTGCAAAAGTGAAAGATAGTTTTATCACAGTTTCTGGTAAAGGACGATGATATAACGTGATTGGAAACAAATTACCTGTGCTGATAATGAGCCTCTAGTCTCTGTTGATCTTGATAAGCATTTGTTTACCAGGAAACTATGGCGTGCTGTGATCTGATGTCACGTTGTTTTGTTCCTACCTTTCAGGTTAAAGGAAGAAATTAAAGACCACAGAGAAAAGTGAGTACAGCACTCTTTCTGCATGGATTGGTTTTTTTTCAGGGGGAAACAATGGAGACTTGAGATTTGGTATTTTCCTTCCCTCACCTGCAGCTCTTGGCCTTGCTGACGTCATCCTGTATGCTCTTTCTCACTTAATTAATCCATATGCTATTTTCTCACTCCTGTCTCTCCATTTTCCCTCACACAAACACAGTCAAACACCACACATACTCCACACCAATAATATTTCAATGCAAAAAGACAAGCAAGAGACAAGCTACTACACAAGACTATGTCATGCTGAGATGAGCATGCAGCTCTCAGGTGATAAACACGGGGAATACCAGCTCAGTCCATTCAGGTGAATGAGTGACACTTGATGAGGTCATTGCCCTCTCTATTCCAGTCCTTTACACTTTTCGTCGCTTTTCTATCTCATCTTTATGTTCCTCTCCCCTCTTCTTTAATGTTTATATCCCATTTAGCATCTGTTACTCCTCTTACAGGCTGCTGTGATATAGATAACAGTGTTTTTAAAGTTAAGCTTTTATGTTTATGGTCCTAGCTTAAGTGTTCTAATCTTTCCATAGAACAGAAATCAGTGTGAAGGGTCGTTAGAACTCTTGTTATAGTCCTTCTGCAAGTCGTTATCTTTCTGTTGCGGGGTGGTTGTTGGATGTATTTTGGTTTTGTGTCAGATCGTCTGTCATATAGATAACAGCTAGTTTTGAGACCTCTTTAACCTTGTCTTGACTGTTTACGGCTTCGGTGGCGTGCGTCTACAAGGTGGTAGTCTTAGAGTCGTCCAACTCCATTTCTGATGCTTTTATACTTTCATGTTAAGTTTTATCATCAGGCGCTGACCTCTCAGTAGTGACAGGACCCTGGAGGTCTGTCAGCGTGAGTCACCATGCGGCGGTTGGGTAACTTGTCAACATCCACAGTGAAACTTAACTGATCTCTGAACAAAACAGCGGCCACACTTTACTTCCATCTTTACTGCACTCCTATTTGTCATCCAGTCCCTGCTTGGTCTGACCTAGCATCATTAAATGATTGTCATGAAACAGTCTGATCCCTGACTTTTCATACAACTCCATCATTAATTCAACATTCCTTTGGTCATGACGAAATACGTGCAAAACTAATGGCTTTCCCATCAGCCTCAGCTGCACTTTGTGTTTAATGCTAATTAGCAAATGCTAACACGGTAAACATTATAAATATTATACCTGCTAAACATCAACATGTTAGCAATGTGAACATGTTCCTATGCTAACGTTAGCATTTTGCTCAAAGCACCTCTGCACCCAAGTACCGTTACAGTCTCCCAGACTTTTTTTCTTTTTTTTTATTGACATGCAAATCCAATATTTCCACAGACTGAGCCAGGTCCTTTCATGACCTGTGCAGCAAACTAAATGTAGGCTACATTCTGGAAGAAGACCAGAGCAGCACAGTCTGTGGCAATATTGGATTTAAACATTCCCTTTTTCTTAGAAAAACATCTTGCGAGCAGAAAACAGACTATGAACTATGAGATCATCAAAATGCCCTTAAAGACGTAACCTGCAGCTAGAGGTTTAAAAACAGGTTAAAAAATAAAGTTAGGTATACATGTGACTGAATCCTGGATTAACATGCAGAGTGCTAAGGTAAGAAATGTAAGCTTTGCCAGACCTTCCTCCACAGTGCTGCAAAGGGGGGTCTGGTTAGTCCACACAGCGTTGCGGAATGGGAGAAAAACGTGTTTCTGTTGTATTAGCATTTCTTTTAACCAATCACAAATGTCATGGGCAGTGCTAAGCACCGAGTGCCGTTGAAAAACAGAGAAGGAACGTATACATTTAAAAGCTGTTTTAGGCGAGCAACAGAAAACTCAGATTGGACAGATAGTGTAGCTAGCTGTCTGGATTTACCCTGCAGAGATCTGAAGAGCAGTTAACCATAGTCTTCATAAATCCAACGGAGTTTAAAATTCCAACACAAAGAAAGCGGAAGGGCCTGGGCAGCCGGCCGAAAAGAGTGAAATCCGTCAGAATTCCCGCCAGCAACAAAGCAGTCCTGGAAGTAGAACGTCATGGCTATAGACTAGGTCCCACCCTATAATTGTGTTGAGCATATACACATAAACTAATTATGCCATTCTAGCTTGGGCCAGAAACTTATCATGGTGAAGTAAAAATAGTGTTTTAGTATTATACAGTTCTTGGCCACAGAGACATGTCGCATAATTTCTATTTTGGAATTCCAAAAATTTTCGGTGTAGTTGTATACATCTCAGACAGCAAAAGCTTGTGAAACCCAGCTTGTTTCTGAACACGCATTCAAGCCTATGCTTTACAGGCTTGTCCTGCTGTGGTCTGATACAAGTTGAATCAGCCACATAGAGTTGACCCAGATGGGTTGAAAGATGTAGTTTTGGTGAAGTCCAACTTCTTTGTCCTCAATCCATCTTGGAAATTTCAGAACAGCCAGCCAAGCCAAAGCTCAAACTGTTAACCGCACACAGTCTGCAAAGCCACTGTACTGTGTTAAATGTTTTACATTTAAAAGTAATGTTTTAGTTAATTTCAACAGTTCAACAAAAAACTGGTTGCTTTTTTTATGCTGCAAACTTTGAACTCATATTATCACTTACTGAAAACACATTGGTGATTTTAGATATCTCACATGTGAACAATACAGACGCCTTTCTCATAACATGATGATATGTTATTATTCCAAAGAAGACAGTCTATACACAATCCTCAAAGTAAACAATCTCCTGTTTGGAATGACTGATTGTGCGGCTTTTTGATTTAAAGAAATGAAAAAAAAAAGATTATTAATAATCAGTTGTTGTTTTTTTGGACCAATTATCAGTTTAGGCCTTTCTACACACATCAGTCCTTCATTACTCTCAGTCTCTCAGGCATCTCTCTGCGTTGTTGTCCTCTTTCTCTTGCAGAAAATCCCGAAAAGGAAAGGGTAAAGGCCAAAAGAGAAAGCAAAAGAAAAACCGCGACAAAACAATTCACGATGCGTATGTCAGCTCCGCCTTCTCCACTTACCTGCATCTGAGTGTTGCGCTTCTCATAATTAAGCTCATTTGGGAGGAGCTCATTTGCTCCTTTTAACTTGCACCGTTAGCCACATCAATTAGCATGTTGCTTCTGTGTATTGTCCTAACTTTGTCTTGTCAGTCATGTTTTACATACCCAGAGTATCAGTGTCTAAGTTGCCCTGTTTGCTAACACAGCTTTCGCAAAACCTTACAGCGATAACCAGGGAAGTACAGCAGATATGCCAGCCAAATCCCACATCACAAGAAATTAACCATAACCCATCGCCACCCGTCAAAATACCCATCTAATCTCCCCCAAACCTTGGACATGTTTAAATAAGCAAGAATAAACAGATTGGCTGTTAGCTGTTACTTGAACCCTCTACTGAAACAAGATCACAGCTCCACCATCATGGCTTTGCAGACCGGCTCATAACTGTTGTGCTATCTGTGCTGGGATCACCAGGATTGTAATCACGGCCTTGTGTTCAGTGTTGAGTCTGTGCCACATTGCTGTGTCTGCTACCCGTTTCCATTCCACTCTTTGTTCTTTTCATCTTTATGAACAGGTTGTGCTGTCCTGTTCATAATGCTGGTACTTTTTATGTAACATAAAGATGTGAGTGATGGCTATCTATTTCCCTTTTTTTTATCCTTTTTTTTCTTTTCCTACTGGGGATATGTAAACCAGCAAATTGTTTAGCAGCTCCTGTTTGGTGTCTTTGCCTGCTTTTGTCTCTAAAACAAAAGCACCAAGATAAAAAATATAAAGATGACGAAACATGAGTGTTTCTTCTGAGCTCATACTGTGAAAAAATACATGTCTGTGTTTTTATTTGTACATTGAGCTAGAAATGGAGTATCTGAGCCTTCATCTGTCAATTTTGAGCCTGTTCTCAATCTAATGTCTTTCTGTTGGAATCATAGTTTGTAGTTTTCACTCAATAAAATGAAATATGTCTTGACAGAGCACCAAGCAGACCCTTGAGTCTTCTTTAATAAGAGTTTGACATTTGTATAAGTGAGAGCGAGGTCATTGACGGGCAGTTCAAAGCCATATGTGTCATTTTGTGTTGCATGAACCGGTGCAGAGCTTTGCTCACTGCATGTTGATCACATACAAGGCATTTGTGAGTGGTCCAATCAACGCGGTAGGGTAAGGGGGGGGGAACCAGGGAGGTTCATTTTACTGCTTGAATATTTGCCTGCTCTGTGGGAACCTGTGTGCAATACTACCCAACTGTCACATGCAGTACAACTTGTCGGGGAGTGGCTTAGAAAGGCAAACTGGAGCGTACAAAATGGTTAACCTAAGGATGACCTTTCTTATGGGTGGAAATGGTACACTGTAATAATCATCTTCTCTCCCCCTCTTCCTTCCAATCCCTGTCTGTCTCTCTCTGTCCAGTGTTTGTGAGCCATGTTGTGATCACTGCTCAGAAAGGAGGAAGCGCTTGTTCGTGCAGGACCCTGCAACCTGCCGATGCTCCTGCAAACACACAGACGAATACTGTAAAGACCGCCAGCTAGAGCTCAACGAGAGGACCTGCAAGTAAGTGCTGTTGTTTAAGAGAGCCAAAGTGAAAACTACTTGTTCTGTTCCAGAAGTAAGAAAACCTCATTTAAAGGGCCTTGGACACCCACATGTGTTTTCTGTTATTTTGGCTAATTAGACCTTTTCCCAAGACTCTGTGGGTGTGTATAAACTGATTGATTGACATCTTCCTGAGCCTCCAGTTAGCTCTGTAGAACCTGTTAGGCCAGGACACATGACATCTTTATCCTTCTTATTGGTAAATGAAATTTGTGACGTGAGAAATTCCCATCTATGGCCCACCTTTAACCTGGGAAGGAGATCTAATCAGTCAGAACAACTAAAAACACCTGTGTGGGTGTCCACAGGCCTGTACTACGAAGCAAGATTTGGCGTTAACAAGGTAACTTCAGGTTCAACCCTGGGTTTTGTGTATCACGACAGTGGATCACTTGTTACAACATTTAGAGACTGACAACCCTGTTAACATTCTCTGATGGGTATTTGTTGTGAAATATATAGATTTTCAGCGGAGTTCATTACTCATCTTTGTCAGCGTCTTGACCCGTGTGTTGCCAATGCGCACATTGGTTTGAATTATGTTTTTATATTTTTTTTTTTCTCCAACGATTGCTTCCCACTGCCAAGGTTGCAACTGAAATAATAGGCCATGCAGCAACAGTTTATGGAAAGGACAAGTGTAATTATGGTATTTATGGTATACATATTTACAGTGTTGGCTATTTTTTCTGCCACTTTTCCTTCCAGTTTTAGTAAGCAGTGACTGTATTGCGTTTTAAAACCGTGTCTGTGGTCTTTATTTTTATGTAGAATTATACTTTGCTCTTCTTATGTAAAGTATGTGGCTCTGGTAGATGTTTGTGATTGGTCACGCTGTGCAAACACCGTCTCTTTTATGTGAATGCACGTGCCCCTGGATTCTGAAACCCTGGGTTGATTGAACTAGTTGATAACAAGCGTCATGATGCAGCTTATGCAGGACCGCGGTTGTTAGGTTAGGTGAAGCCAGGTAACAGAAATAAATCCAGGGCATGTTGATCTTCGTTCATAGTACAGGCCTCAGGGCCTTTAACACCACATTAATTAGTAAAAATAGAAATCCAGCCTTGGGGTCATCTGGTGGCCCAGGAGTCCATCAGCAAAACGTCTTTGTTATATTTCTCTTGTTCCCTGTCATAGCTCTACAGTCTATCCATAATAATAAACGCAAAGTTGTCCTAAACAAAAGATTGTTTAAAAAAAATTTTGTTTTTGTATGCAATAGGGGTCACTAGTAGTGAATCATGACCCAACTATGCAGTTCCCCACAGCTCTATGGAGCTTCATAGTGTAATTTAACTAATTGTTTAGTTTTATGGACAATAATTTTATTGCTTTGGTTATACTCATAAGGCTCCCCAGTGGCTAGAAATGGCGATAGGTGTAAATCGAGCCCTAGCTATCCTGCTCTGTTTCTCCTTTGAGAAAATGAAAGCTCAGATTGGCCGATCTGGAATCTTGCTATTTATGAGGTCATAAGGGGCAAGGTTACCTCCCCTTTCTGTGCTTTACCTGCCCAGAGAATTTGTCCCACCCATGAAAGAGAGACATCATGACTTTCAAACAAGCAAAGTGGCAGTTGGTCAAGGCCACACCCCCAGCCTCCACTTTGCCCCCCCTCTCTCCTCCTCAATAGCTACAGACTCAGATGACCATGTCATGGGAGCTTTAAAAGATGATAATATATCAATGTTGTATTCATGGTTTGTTTCTACTGCCCCCAAGTGGCCAAAAAAGTCTTGCAGAGATAGTGGAATACTGTAGTAGCTGATATAAATGCAACACTGGAACTCTGTGTGTGTGTGTGTGTGTGTGTGTGTGTGTGTGTGTGTGTGTGTGTGTGTGTGTGTGTGTGTGTGTGTGTGTGTGTGTGTGTGTGTGTGTGTGTATATGTCTGAGAAAGAGGCCAAAAGACACTCCTATCTACAGCCTATTTTTTTCTTGTTCTGATAACTGTTTATGCTTCCATTCTTGTTTAGATGTGACAAGCCAAGGAGATGAGAGAGGTGGCAGCACCAGATGTACAAGATGAAGGAATATTCTAGAGATATTTCACAGCACAGCACTTTGACCTTTGAACCGTAAGCTCTTCTTTTATGTGGAAAGCATTCCTCTTGAGAGAGAACATTAAGAAAGACTGAACTGAAGTTTCCTCCCACTGTAAATCTGTGTGTATATAGACCATGATAAAATAAAAAAAGAGTACAGAATTGTTATGCTGCTACACAAACAAATTACTAAACCCATCATTAGACAAAAAGCAAATAGCTGCCATGTGGTTTTGCATTTCTAACAGGCTTGCAATGCAGGTGTAGTCTTGTTGTCAATTCCTTGTATGCAATTACTTCACTGGATAAGAGTCTCTACTGTGGTTGTGTGTCAATCATAAAATTGCAAACCTCTCAATCTAAGATATATTTAACTGCTAAAATAGTGGGTGAGGCTGAAGAGGACATGGAGCGCATTCTCTTTTCAAAAATGATGGATGGGTTATCATCGGTCAAAACTTTTGGAGTATAAAAGCAGGACAACTGGGACATCTGAATCTATCTCTCTATATTAGTTCTTCTGCGGACATACAAGACTGGCGTGGACTTACACAATGTCAGCATTGTGATCAGCCTGCAGGAGAAGATACTCCAAAAGTGCCATATACTTTTAAAGGGATACTGGTTGTCAATATAGAATCTAATGTTTTGCTATGTCCTTCATGAAAACCACTGAAAACATCATATACTGTAGTTTGATTCCATTTGAAAAACTGTGCCTCACAAAATGTACTGAGAAATCTTTCGAGTGCTTTTTAAATTATTTTTTGTTTCCTTTTTTCAGGAGAGGGTATGGTCAAAGTAGTTATTAGTTGTTTAGCTCAATACAGAATCCAATGATTACATATCTTCTTCTCTAAATGTGTACATACTTAATATCCCTTTCTGCCATAGTCCATTCTAGATAATTTATAATGTTAGAGTATTTTTCAGTATTCAGTCTTCTACCCATATTTAATTTGGTCTATTTATATATGCAGTGTTATGTACCTGTGGCTGTCTTATCTCCCCCTCATGTGTAAAGTGACTGATGGCTACTCTCAGAATGGAGACTCTCAGAAAAAAAATCTGAAAATTTGTTAACATTCCCTAAATGGATCATTTGTACTGGTGTACTGATGACATCTCTGGATTTTTCAACCCCTCTTATCTAAGGGTGTGGGTACTGTGTAGGATTTTAACATGAGTGTGTGTGAGTGTGTGTGTGTGTGTGTGTGTGTGTGTGTGTGTGTGTGTGTGTGTGTGTGTGTGTGTGTGTGTGTCATGTGAATTTGCAGATGCGCAAGTCTGTGTGTAGGCGTTAGTAAGTTGTATTTAAGTAAGTATTGGACATGTGTTTTGTCTGTCATGCAAGATGCAAATACAAATAAACTACTGCTAGCAGCTAAGCATACACTACCCCAACACCACCACCGTTTTAAATTTGGATAACAATCTGCATCCTTTCTGCCATCAGCCTTAGAGCCATCATTATTGGTTCTCTTTGTCTCTCCTTCACTATTAACATGTTTTCTGTGTCAATGTAAAACAGTAAAGCATATTTATTTTCAAATTATATTGTTTTTATATAAAATAAGGAAAAGGTTGCTGTGTTGTGAATGCTGTGATTTCAAGAAGTTTAATTAGGCAACATGAGGTTTCCATGTTTTTGTGCGACAAGTTGATACTCACACGTAAGAATCCCTACAGAATGTAATCTGAAAGAAAATACGACAGAGAAATAAGAAAAACCCGCACGCTTTTCATGACAGCCAGACAGATATTCAGCCTTATAAATAAAATGGCACTTTGAAGCAGTGTGCAGTAATTTCATCTGTTAAATCTAACTGTAGATAGCCATCAAGCAATGCTGGAAGTAAACATTTTTTTAGAACTGTGATCACTATTAATGTGAAAAAAATATTAACATCAGTAAAATAATCTATCAAGGAAAAAACATAACTAACTAGTAGAATAGCACAACAGAAGCAGTTTGGTTTGTTAGGTTTTGGCAATGGCAACAGAGAAAAGAGTCATAAAAACAAAGTTTAATTCATTTTTTAAAATGTCTTCATCAGATTCCTGCACGGCAGAAGTAACTGCAATTGCCCCCCTTATTGGGAGGCTGGGATTTGCACAAAACATGTAATTTTTTAGATATAAGCCTTAAAATCAAGTTGAGAACAGTTATCCTACGTAAGAGAGTTGGACTCAAGGAACAGCTTGGGCTATGGGTAGGACCATCTCTGCCATGATTGCGAAAAAAAGTTGAACCTGGCTTAAGTTTTGCTGCAACACAATGCAACAAAATCTATGAAAACACTGTGTTTAGCAATCAAATACATCCAAGCACACATTTGTAGGTTACTACAATGAAAAGGATGATTTTACCGTTTACCTCGCAATTGTTAAACTAGAGGATAAAATGATTGAATTGAGTCCCGGACGACAACAATAAATACTTCCAGTTTGAAAGATCAATCTCACCGAGTCATTTTGAAGGTCATTGTTCAGATAGATAACATGTCTGGATCTGCCATGACCAATCGCTAACGTTTGGTCGTGACGTCGGCTTAGCACCGCTAACGTTAGCCTTAGCCAACTCCTGCACCACTAACGGAGTGAACTGGAAAGTCAAACTTTTCCTGAACCCTGTGGGGTGGTGGGCCACAACATCCTGGCCACCAACAAAACTCAGAAAAGATTGTTCTGGCTGGGGCTTTAATTTCTGAATATTCTGCAGCGTTGCTCGCATCTTTCTCCGCTGCCACAGAACTACAACTCTCGATCACGGCCTCAACGTCATCGTTCTCAGCCACTCCCTCTGCTCGCTGATTGGACCGGTTAAAATTTGATAATATACCGCAAACCCAGACGGTGTACTGAAGGAAAATTAAAATTGAGCGTTAGTACGTAGGAGGGAGGAGCCAGGATAGTTAAAGGTCCCCATTCAGGGAGCAAAAAGAGCAGTTTCAGCTACATGAGATTAGTGACTTGTTCAGTGACACTGCAGCAGTAGCTGAGCTCTAGGCTCCTGGCCAAAATCTAACCCTTATTAATGTAGATTAAGTGAAGGCTATGGGTCTTTGGCCATGTTTGTTTTGAAACTCGCTCTCTCTCTTATGCCACTTGTTTGCAGATTCTCGCTGGATTAGCTCCTGCATTGCGCTAATGCTCTGCTGGGCTCGCCCTGTGTCATGCTCTTTATAAGCATACCTAAATATAAAGCACACCATATAATCCCTGTAAATTGTGGGGCCCCCTTAAATGGGTAAAACACCCGGAAGAATGTCAAAAACTGTCTAATCTGTGATTTACCAGGAACCCATGAACCCAGCGAGCAAGCTAGCAGTCTGTCTACTCCGTTAACCAGTGTTAATTTAACATCAGTTTGGACTGTTAAGGATATTGACATATAAAAAGCATCAAAGAGGGGTGGGGAGGGGTACTTATTGTTAATGTGATGCCACCAAAGAAGGTAAGTTTTGAAAAAAAGGCTCCAAGACACATCATTTTAGTTTTGAAAATCAATTCCTAAGAAAAGTCCCTAAATGAACTTGCCTTTCACAAGCTTTCTTTCTCTTCTCATGCATACATTGTGATTCTTCAAGCACTTAGAACAGTGTTATTATGGAAAACTAAGAAGTACTTTAATCCATCACAATCCTGTAACCTTAAAACGTTTTCTCACCTGGGTCTGGTGTGCTGAGGCTTCTTAAACTGAGCACAGCACAGCTAAATCTAACTATAAGCCGGACCCACAAATTAACCCTAAAACACAGAACCTGCTACTAATATTGCTTCATTTGAGTAGCCCCCACTTGTCATGGCCTGACCCAGGTGGTCAGAACAATGAGGGAGACAACACCATGTTAAATGCTTAAACAATACTTTATTAAATCAAATGGAACTAAATTAGGCCAACTTGACCATATACAGAATGGGATGTGGAAATGAATGCTCAGTGGTGTAGGGTGTGCATGAGTGAGTAAAGTGTAAACTCTGCAAAAGGCAAACATAACCTAATCAAACCTTGGTGTGCCCGTGGAGACAGCAGGGAGAGACCGAGGATACTGCAGTAATGTAAGAATGTAAGGTTTTTAGCTGCTTAATGCTCCACTATGTTCACCAGCTAGTCTTTGTCCAACCTTACAGAAATACTTGAAATAACCACAACCTCACGCCATTACATGGGGGTGGCACATAATGTGTTGAAATTACATTCCAGCACCACAGAAAATATATAGGTTTAGGCAACAAAACTACTTGGATAGGTTTAGGAAAAGATTGTGGTTTGGGTTCAAATAATAGGCTACGTTATGTACATAAATTAAGAATGTTACAAAGGCTATGTGACATAAGTTAAGTAAGTTATGAATTTTAACTTACAAAGGCAACATTGACTTTTGGTTTCACGCGAGACACAAATAGCAGTCTCCTGGGTGAAAGTCCCATGTTT
Organism: Percina caprodes; assembly: GCA_013375575.1. Lineage (NCBI taxonomy): Eukaryota > Metazoa > Chordata > Actinopteri > Perciformes > Percidae > Percina > Percina caprodes. The sequence continues at coordinate 345,571 of JABXJD010000312.1, read as the reverse complement.
GTTTGACCGGCCCATCCACCTTGTCCTAGTGCAGACTTTAAGAGAGAGCTGTGTTGAAAGAGGGAATACATGTTTCCACCACAACAAGGGCTCCTAAGTGACTTCCCATTGCCATTGTTTCCATGGAGGTGGCATGTAATTTTGTGGTGTAATTTTCGTGGTGGCACCAACCACGTAATGCATGAAATTCATGTATTTTTGTTAGATCAGGCTGTCTTTGTCTGTCTGCTGTTTGATGCTATAGCATACAATGGAAATTTTACAAGCTTCGTGCTGCAACCAGCTGCCTTCTGGAGACAACGCTGCTCTCTTTGCCAGACCGTCTACCAAAGCGCACTGAAGGAGGGTCTGGCTACTCCACATAGCATTCTGGGATGGAGAGGAAAACGTGCTGGCATTTCTTTAATGGCATTGGTGGTGCAAAACTCCACATGGAGCCGCTGCAAAATAGTTGTGCAAGAGAATACTCAGATTGGACAAATAGCCAAGCTAGCAGTCTCAATTTACCATGCATAGATCTGAGGAGCAGTTAACCATAGTCCTCGTTAATCCACCGAATTTAAAATTCCATCACAAAGAAAGCGGAAGGAAACGGAAAATACATGCATCTGGCGGAACTTTGCAAAGGATATAGACTTGTCACTAAGCAACGTCTTTCATTACACTAAGTCATTTAATCTATAGCAAATATTATAATAATGATTAAAGCAACTTTTAAGAATAATAGAACAAAAATAAAATTTCAATAAAATGCTAAAAACAATGACCAAGCAAGTGTTTTTTTCATATTATTCAGTTTGCCCACATCAGTTGGCTTGTGGCTTCCTGTGGCACACCCCAGCTTTGTCTCGCCACAAGGGTCATTAAAGGTGTGAATTTTAACAAACAAAAAGTATTCAAGTCACAATGCACAGGTATCTTTCCTAATGTAGCGTTAGAATCCAGACATTTAAAGAATTGATGCAATGTCTCTCTTACTAAGAAATGTAATATAGATTTGAGGTCCAAACAGACACGGAAAGAGATCAGATTTTACAACACTGAGCAGAAGCAGAAGGATGGAGTGAACAATGGAAGTAGAACAATAGAAGCAGGTGTGATTAGACCTGTGGCAGGGGATGTGCTCTCAGGCAGGTAAATCACTCCCTACTACTGACATATACAGAGAGAAACCACGACTCTGCAAAAAGCAATGCCTGATGGGTGTCTGCAGCGTAATTGGGTGTGTTACGTGCTCACTCACACGTACTACTTCTTAAAGGCTTCCGATCTACATTCACACACGTTTATGACTGATTGTGACATTGAAAAATATCCTCCATGAGTCATGAGGCTGAGAACTGGAGAGGGAGGGAAGGAGAATAAGACTGAAATCAGTTTAAAGAGGGATCAGTGGAACAGGGTGGAAAAAGAGACTAATTGAGCTGAGTGGGGAGAAGTAAAGAGGATAAAAATGGGATAGAGGAGAGTATGATTGAGAAGGAATAAAGTGGAGTGCTGCGGGGGAATTGCACTGATATAGTGTCTCCTCATTCATCTGCATGTGTGTGAATGAAAGAAAAAGATGAGGAATAGAGAAACTAAGGTAAGTGCAGAGAGAAGCATGAGGACACAATCATTTTTTCTGTCACATTCACAACCGCTTTAATACTCAATGCAGAAAAAAACTATATGTTTAACAGCAGATCTGCATAAAATCAAAATATCTTCAAATGTCTGCATTTCTGTAGCACATAGTCGGCCAGATCTATTGTGGTGTGCCTGCACCCAATCACCCCTCACATGGGTGTAGTCCAGCTTATACTCATTACCAGAGCATTACTATTTATCAGGCATACCTGAGAGAATGCTTGTATTAATGTATTAATGTCCTTGCCAATTGTAGACATTATTGATCAGTTGGACACTATAAAAGTCCTCTTTTGGTTAAAACGTTTCCCCTCTCCCTCAATTTTGTTTAATCCATACAAAAAAACAATGTGTAAATGTGTAAAAAGAACATGTTGTGGGTTTTTGTTATTAATTAAGTACTTAAGTACCTGACAATTTTTTTTCTTGGCCAAGAACCCTGTAAACATATTTCCCGAAATTATTATTATTTTTATTGTTATAAAATGATTTTGAACAGACTCTCTAAAGACTGATATGTAATCAATCTCCTTATGGAAAGGTTCTTTTTACTTTGCCCCTGCTCAGAGAGCAGAAACAGGAACAATAAAGGCTCTGACGTATGTTTGTTGAATCCAATTTATCCAAGTTGTTACAATGCCACTTATCAGCTGTTTTGTCAAATAATTTGAAGGCATTGCAGTTGTGAAAGACTGCTGTATTTACTATATCTGCGAGATCTGCAAGTGAGGAAGTGATGTGAGCTGGGGGAATTACTGCAGATCAAGTAGAAAGGAGCTGGATTTGTGTTGTGTTCTTGTATTGGACAGGCCCGGCCTTGTTAAAGAATCCACAAGGGCTCAGTGTTCAAATTTGGCACAACTACCCAACTCCTGATCAACCACAAATCACTCAGAAAACAGGCAAGGAAGCCGACTTTAAAAAGCATGCCATTTTAGGATTAAGTTAGACAACAACACTGATTTACTCTTTCATTCACCCAGAAGATTAATGGGTTAGAGATGCTGGCAAATAAGGAGTTTTTGGATAAAAGCATGTTCTCCAACTGAAACTTGACTCTTATAATCCTAAAGTCCAAAAGGGAGTTCTGACTGCATCACTGTGCATGTGCGTGCATGCAAGTTATTGTTTGACTTCTTATATCTTTTAAAGGTAATCTGCTGTTTCAAATATCAGAATGTTTTACTGTTATCAACCTAAAATACAATTATGCAATTTTGCTGAATCAATTTTTTGTTGTAGCCACTAGAGTAACATATTTATTTTGAATTAGTGTATATCTATGTTATTTTTTTGTTAATTTACAAATTAGGAAGCAATACAAATAAGTAGCCTATATTCATCCTTTCCAGTGCTCATTTCTGAAGAAGTATGAAGATGACTCTACTATAAATAACATTTAGCTTGACTTTGTTTTAAATAAGAAAAAATGTACATAACAGGCCTATATAAATACTCCCCAGTTCTGTACTGCAGACTCCTCCACAATGTAAACATTTTGCTCTTTCTCACACACACACTGTAAATCAAACATCTCCACCCACCATAGCATTTGACCTACATGTCGACTCATTCACAAGGTGCTTTACAGAAACGTGATAAATGATGTGATGTGTATCTCTTATCTTTCACTTAGATGGCCTTCTACCTAATATCTGTGCCATCTATTTTAAAGGTAACTCTTAGAAGAGGTTTCATTTGACAGTGTTGTCTTGTGATACTGCCACGTCAGAGTTGAGCTTTTGCTGCAGTCATTCGGTCAAAGTTGATGCCTTCGCTTAGACAACCTCTCCCTCCTTTTATACTATTTTCATCCCACTCCTTGCTCTTTCTCTCCCTCCTCTATGACTCAGATCTGGATCTCAGTCCCTCAGGGCAATGGCCACAACACACTTTGACCAGAACATTTCACTGGCATCCGTTGCCCAAGACAATAAACATGCTGCGCAGTGTAGTGTCTCCTTGACTTTTCCCATGATGAACCAAACTAATGTCTCTCTCCCGTACTCTTACTAGATAACATTTGGACCTACCAGCATAAAACACTCTAATTTTCCAATGTATTGAACTTCATGGAGGGTTTCACTCAGGAATGATTGGTTATTGGTTTCTAATATGACAATAAACACTTTTGTTGCCCAGAACGCATCAGTCCCCACCCGGGTATCGGTCATGGTACGACAATAAACATGAACACTAAATCACCCATAAAAAAATAAAACTTAGATTATCAGAACATTATTAAAACACACTTTAACTAGAACAGAAACATTTCAGATTATATATTTTTTCCCATGAGCCTTTGCATCGCTTCAGGCAAAACAGTTCAAATGACCCCTCCCATTCAGAAACTTAACATCCTTAGTTATCTCTGTTTGATAAGATCTGCGCACTGCATACTTAAGATGATTATTTCAAACAATAACGTGATTTAGTTATGAATATGTTTTTTAACAAAACATGACAGAATAAGTAGTCACCACTAAAAAGTTGAATTACAACTAAATCTGGGTTTAGAGTGTAGGAAAAAGAACAACCAAATAGGATTTTTTTTGCAACTCTTTTGCTGAATGTCATGGATAAACGGTTAAAATATTTAACAAAAAGTAACTGATAAATAGTTAAAACATATAGCTAAAAGTCACCATTAAACATTCAAAATAGTTAGCTAAAAATATTTCTAAACCATTAGAAAAGTTAACTTACAGTAATGGATAAATAGCTAAATAGTTAAGCTAAACATGTAACAGATAAATCGTTAAAATCATCAGCTAGAAATAATTGAACCAACAGTTGAAGACAATAAACCGCTACGGATAAATGGCTAATCTAATTCCATTAGCTAAAAGTAATTTACAAGCAGTTGAAACAGTTAATTAATATAATGTAATAGATAATCATTAAAATATGCAGCTGCAGGTAAAGAATAAATGGTTGAAATGTCCAGTTTCTGCCACTGCAAGTTGACTAAACAGACCTAATCAATTATATTGAAAAGTTTTGTGACAATGTCCACTTTTATGTAAGTAATAGCTTAACTTAAATATCATTATCAGTTGCAATGATGCTCTACACAATTATAAAGTTATTCAAATATTAAATTAGGAAACCTCTTGGGACATTCAGAGACCCACTGTTATTTATTTTGATTAATCACATGTAATGGTGCTTCTTGTTTAAAATAGGTTTAATAGGGCATGTGCCTACACATATACGGACACAATGGCATTTGCAACATGATATGGGCAATAAAGTCAGGTTGCTGCTTCAGACAAGTGATCTGCTTGTGTGTTAGCTATCCATGATTAATGGATGCTTTTAAAAATGGGACACACCATAATGTGTATAACAGCTAGAAGCCATGCCTCTCAGCCATGCCTGATTGTTTTATTGTACACGCTGACCAGTCGTGCTGCTAATTAGCCATGGCTAATGGTTGGTAAACGTGTAGCACAGAGACACGGTGTCCAGGAGCAGCAGATATTTCTGAGAGATTAGCATTTAGGGGCCAGTAAAAGGTGAGCTTAAGACATTCTCTGCATGTTCTCTGTGAAATCGGCCTATTTCTGACCACGTAAATCATTTACATGTGATTACTTTCACTTCGCTGAGGCTTGCCAGTCCATCAAACTGCATGTCAGGGGAAAGGGAAATGGTGAGTTCAAGTCATGTGGTCAAGCATCTAACAGAAGTAAAGCCATTGTTTAAAAATTTAATGTAGCATTCTTATTAATGTTCAAATGCAAAATCTGGTCCAGGTCTCTATATCGAGTGACCCCAATATGGTCAGTAATTTGAACCCAGTTTGTGTATATATGTTTACAAAAACTGTGTAATCCTTATTGTCCGTATTGTAATTTATGTTAGCCTATTCTGTATACAGGACATCTATTGCACATAAGCATGGATCCCTCCTCTGATCCCTCCTGAGGTTTGTTTGTGGAGTTTTTCCTTATCCAAATTGAGAGTCTAAGAATAGAGTGTGTTTAAAGTGCTCATATCATGCTCATTTTCAGGTTTATAATTGTATTTAGAGGTTGTACTAGAATAGGTTTGATTTTACATGGGTACTGCACATTGCTGCAGCTCCTCTTTTCACCCTGTGTGTTGAGTTCTCCATTTTAGCTACAGCGTAGGGCATTGCACTTCTGTACCATCTTTGTTGGGAGTTACTAGAAGCTAGTCAGTTGCAGAGTATGAGGGCGTGCCACGCTAGCAGCTAGGAAAGTATTATAACGTGTTAAAAAGTGGTGAGTGAAGGCTGGACTACAATAGAGGAGGGAAAAAAGCCAAAAAGCATAATATGAGCGCTTTAAATGGTTATGCTCACCTATAAAAATTGATTTGTCTATATGTGTTTTGTTGTCATTGTATTCACTATGTAAATGAAAACTATCATGTTCAAATTAACAATTTAACACAAACTATTTGACTCACATATTGTGTGATCTTGTCACATTATGTCGTCATCATGCTGTGATTATACAGTATATTGCCTATACATTAGGGTAATAATCTAAAATCTTAAGTGGATTAGGTGTAATCTTCTTAGTGGGCCATATTTAAGGATTTTCACATACATGGATTGATAGCTACTGCCAACTCCGTTCCAGTACCCCATCACTCAAACCTATGCTAACTTGGAAAGCTCACTGCTGTGTCAGAAGGCCCTCAGCTGCAACACAACACCAACTGCTGCCTCACAAGACACACACTTGCATCACAAGGACCACCACAGCATGAGAGAACAGGACAAAAAGCTGTATCCCCAGGTCCATCTGCTGTGCTGCATCGCCAAGTGAACTGTGGCAGCATTCGACACACTGTTACATCACAGGGGGAATTGGCTGCATCACAGAGTAAACTGTTGCATCACAGGAATGGACTCAGTTCAACCCATGATTAGATCTGTTTCGCAGGTGAGTTAACAGGAAACCTAGCATGCAGCACAACTTATGTTGCTATGGTTACCTGCATTTTAAGCCCTGATATGAACTGAAAACTAAAATTATGTTTGATATCTGCCAGCCAAACAGTAACAAGTATTTTGCGGTGTTGTTGGCACAGCATAAGTTACAGTTATCTTTAGGGACACTATCATTTGGATAGAAACAGATAGGTCCAATTGTCTCCTGAAGATAATAAACTTCCTTTGTTATGTGATTTAGGTGAGACTGAAGACACAGGAAAAGTTTCTATCCAATTGTACTACAAATTGTAAACGAATTTCCAGAAAATTGGCAAAAGATAATGCAAATGAGGTTTTCATGTGCGAATATTAGAGACTGTCCTCCCCTGAAAAATTCCACAATGAGTCATTTGTTCAAGCAGCAACTCAACGCACATTACGTTTATAGTGGTGGCTCCCTCTAGTGGCCATGGTAATTATGGTGGGAGAAAAGCAGTGGGTACAGTATATGAGCGCCAAATTCCACAAAGAGAGAGGTAGGGGTGGTGGGTGGCTCAAAGAAACAGGACTTTAAGACAGGAGACTTAGGTCCTGTTTGAAAATATACAGTAAGTAAATGGCTAATCGGTTTGTTTGTTTTTTAACTACGGAACGGAACTACATTACGTTCTGCCTCACATGCTTATCGGAAGTAAAGTAACAAAACAAATGTACTAATAAACACAATCTTTTACTAACCAGGCAGTTTTTGTGCCTAAACCTAACCAACTGCAATCGCTTTACAACGTTAACAACGTGTTTCAAACCATTACCGTTACGTTATGTTGTTTAGATATATGAACGGAAAACACTCCTATGGGTCGTATTAGAAGGTAGGAATAAACAACCTCTATCATCGTATGGTTAGGAGGACATGTTGGAATACTAGGAGGTGGTTCATTTAGATCAACAGTTGGTGGTGCAATTCTCCAGTCAGATGCCATTAAACTAGTCAAGCCAGTCAAACATGATGGAAATACAGTTTTTATGCTTTGTTGTCATCGTTCCAAGGAGGGCTGATGTTGTTGTCTTCTCCCCTCTCCCTATCTCTGCTTTTGGGGCTTTGCGTTGTTTCAAAGAAATACATTCAAGGCAGGGCGAGTTTTTTCCTCTTTCGCAGAAAAGATAGGTGTGTAGCAAGACCATACTGCAGCGGTGTAGCGATAGGTCTGGCAACGTGAGACCTCTCATTGTTTCAGTAAATGCCCCAAAACATAAATATTAGTTTTAAGTGACAAAGACCTCTAATGGACATGGTTTTTATAACTCTAGACGGCGGGAGCAATGAAGGAAGTGGATGTGATGTTGTTACAGAGCCACAAAATGGGCAGAGGGGGGCAGTCAATCTGGTTGGATGGGTCAACAAAATGTTGGAGACCACTTTTCGTTTCCCGTTTCCCAGTGCCAGTAAACACATTGTTGTTTTAACCATGACAATAACCATGTCCTAACCCTAAACCTGCAATGCCAAACCTTTGTCTTGCATCACTTCCAGTGCACTCAAGTATACTCCAAAATACAGCGAGCTATCCCTGCTGGCAATAGGCTTAATCAGCACTTTGTGAACTTGTCTGGCGAGAAATTAAATGTAACAGAAGTTAATTAATATGTAAAAGTCCAGCAGTCAGGTTCTAACAATCCCACAATTATCCCCTAACCTTACTGAAGTAATTTTAACCCAAACTACACCATCTTTCCTTAACCAAGTTATATTTGTGCCCAAACCATACGGCTGTAAGATCAGAAAAAAAACATTTTAGTTATAGTTTTAGAAATAAGAAAATACCTACTGTAGGCAACGTGGTGGCCCATTGGTTAGCACTGTGGCCTCACAACAAGAAGGTTCTGGGTTCGTATCCAGGTCGTTCAGCTCTTTCTGTGTGGAGTTTGTATCTTCTCACCATGTTTGTGTGGGTTTCTTCTGGGTTGGATCAAAAACCTTTGATGAAGGCACATACATTTGGGTTAAATGCAAAGAATGGATTTGTCTATGTGTTTGTGACAATAAAGTCCCTTTATGTGTGTCATTCTGAAGGTAAAAGCAAACTATGTTTTGCTACTACTATATAACAGTGATCATGACACCCTTGTCATGCTGTTGTATTGACCCTGAAACATAGCTACTCTGCGTGGTGATTTTGTCTGCACATGGGAGTGAGAAAGAGCCAAGAATACTGCAGATTGGAGAAAAAAAAAAAGCATGACTGCTTCTTTACTGCCTGTTTGCAAGCTTGCCCAAGTTTGTCTGGCATGCTCAAGCTCAAGGACAGACAGATAAGAGGACACAGACACACATGCACATGCACACGCACACGCACAAGTTTCCAAGACTAAATCAAACATTTATCAAATTCAGGGGAACATTGGAAAGGAATGACCCATTGCTTTAAATATAAACTCTTGCTGGAGAGTGAAACAGTGTGTATAATCATACAGTTTTCATTAAAGTCAATGTTTTTTTATTCAACAGCTCCTCCTTATTTCAACCTACGGGGGTATACATGTACCCTTGTACAGTGGAGTGTAACTTCAAGGCATGTTGAGTGATAACAAGCTCCCATTAAGAATACATGTCAGGTGCTGTGAATGGAACCAACCTATCAACAATCAGGCGAGCCCTAATGGGATTTCACTTCCTGCAGTGTGTACAGAGACTGTTTAAACAATGTTAAATCAAGTGGAGATGAAGCCAGTAGCCTAATCTTAACCCTTGCTATGCCGGGGGAGATAATAAAGAAAAGAGAGATAAGGTACGAGCGTAAATTTAGTAAAGCAGGAACCAGTCTTACTTCACCAAGGAGTGGGAGGGATAAACATGAACTCAGTGACACGTGGTCATTGCAGCAACACATTACCCTTCTCTCGTTCCTTTGCCCACTCTCTCTCCCTCTCATACCTCCCATTCCTCCCACACTCCCCCTCCTCCACTCGCTTGCCCCTAAGTGTATCTCATTTTAGCATCGACTATCTGTAAGCTAAGAGCCGTTGTCACCAGATCCCCCAGTCCCGCAGAGTTCTTAGGAATGGCATGTGTTCCCAATTGGCAGCTTAACGGACACTGACCACACAACTACAAACCAGGAGCTTTCTGGAGGCCAAGGCGGGTGAGCTACAGGTCTTGCAGTATGAAAAGGAAATGGTGCATGTAGGAAGCTACTGTATCAAACAGATGCACAAAGGTTCATCTACGCTCTTGTGTCGGACAGGTGTTACTGCTTTTGTTTTTCGGGAACCCATGTATTAATCCTTCCTCTGCACATAGATAATGTCAATGTTGCATCTCAGATTTCAGAAGAAAGTGATACAGGGAGAGGCAGAAGATTCTTGGCAATGACGATAGCGTCCACTCTGCCAGCTACGCCAGCCATTATCAGCCTCTGGTGCATTTGAATGATGATTGTGTGCAGGTCGATAACAGATGTTTAAGTGAGTACAGCAAACCGCTGTGCATTTGCACTACGTGTGTGGGCTACAAGTCAAAGCAAGTTTTTGTGCCCAGCGCTTGTAGATGCCCACATTTTCATTTGCATTATTTGCCTACCACATCAACAAGATTTAAAAAAAAAAAAAAAAAAAAACATTAAGAGGGAATATACAGTAAAAGGTCAAGGTGAACATGGAGACAAAAGCAGTAACATGAAATTGAACTTTCACCATTAGGCTCGCTAACACACTTCTTGCAGTGACTGGTGTTTTATTGTTTTCATTGTTGTTCTTTTGTCCTGTCATTGTCTGCTCTTGCTTAGTTCCTTATCGATTGATTGACAATCAAATAATGTTTCCACCCTACTGGCACTGTTGAACAATAATTCAATTTCTGCATCCTTCTCTTGCCCTCTTTGTTCATACTCTCTTCAACGCTCTCTCCATTACTGTTTTACCTACAATCTTTTATTTTAAAAGGTACATGTACCATTTCCACATTAAAATGTCTAAAATCAACTAAACCTATGTTTATTTTGTTGTGTGGTGTACATTATCCCAAATGTTTCCAACAATGTTCATTCCCAGAGAAATGTATTCAAGGTAACTATGTGTTTGGTTGCCTGTCACTCATTCTTGTGTAAACTGGATGCAGCGTTTTTCTACTAATTTTACTCCAGATGATACGTCAGAGAGTAAGGAAGGAGGCAGGCGACTAACTTTATTGCTTATGCATGATGGAGCAAGATTGTTCATTGCAGTTTTCTGTGCGTTCTGTTGCCAAAGCTGTCTCTGTAAAGCGCAAAGCTACAAATTCAAGGGCTACCCCACCATTAAATTTGCCACATACCGCTACAGTATGTATGGGTAGTCAACTCATCTAATGGTAAGTTTGCAAGCTAACATTACGTTAGCTAACAGTACTTGCGGCTATTTTATTAAAATAAAATTACATAACATGGATAAATGTGACATGAAGAAAACTTCAAATCACTCGCTCGTGAACATGATTTCTGCCTGAATCACATCAGACAGATTTTCATCTGCAATGGTGATTGTTTAACAATGAAGACAACCATTCCCATGATTCCACGCTACTTCACACTTTTCCGGTGAGTGCTGAGCGTTACTGCGCAGCCTTCAACTGAGCTTGACGGCATAGATGTAACGTGAGCAACCTGTCCGAAAATTGTACGTCTTCTGGTAGCTGTGCCAAGAGAAATCAAAATCATTCCGAATCTTGCAAAGACGGAGAGCATTGGTACATTTTAGATTATAACATAGGCACATGCTAATTATTGCTAACTAAAATGCTAGTTAACATTAGTAATTAAACCTAAACAGCTAATGTAAGTCCAAACTGTCTGTGAGTTACCCTGTACTATACGGTAATTCCTCTACTTTGCGTCAGTAAGTCGCGTGATTATGATACAATCGTTAGCCTATTTTTACAAAAACGCCTGCTACATGAGTTAATGGTGCTTTTTATACACTGTTGTGTTTCTTAAACAATGGAAAGAGTCTTTAAATGCTTCATATGTGAAAATATTTGCTGTCAAAGTGGCGCCAAAATGAATGGCAGTCAATGGAATTTTGTATCAAATTATTGATTTATGGAGGTAAGTAGCCATGTAATAAGAGGGATAATGTAGGGCGAAGTGGTTGTTATAGTGAATAGAACCTTGTTTGTTATAACAACCGCTTCACTCTACATTATCCCTAACTTAGTGATCCCCTAACTTTTCATCTAGCAACAAATTGTAATGTGGCCAACTCCAACACTTCAGTTTAGTGCTAACTAGCAAAGGTTAGCAAGCTGAACTAAGATAATACAGTACATAATACACCTGCTAAACATCAGCATGCTGGCACTGTCACTGTGTGTATGTTAGCAACATTAGGATTTAGCTCCAATCACCACTGTAGTAAGTGCAGCCTCATATGGCCGCTAGCATGGCTGTAAGCCCTTCTCTCTCCATTTCTTGGCGAGGCCGAAGAAAAAGGACAGTGAAAAAAAAGGCAGAGCAACACAGGCCAAATATAACTCTCGAGTTGTGGCAGTAAAAATGGAGTGAGGGCATTATCCATTTCTTCAAAAGAGGGCTACAGCAAGCTATATGAAATCTTTAAACCTTTCTGTCATTTCTTTGCCTTGCAATGCTTTTTCACTGGCACTATACATAAGATCTATTTTAATTTGTATGCAGCAGCTTTTGTACTATTTTACAGACATTCTATACTTAAAATAATGTGTATAGCTTCAGGAGAAACATGCAGTGATGCAGTTTAGGGATTCCACCTACCTCCACCCACATCCTCATCCCACTTTCTCCTGCAGAATGGCATAGCCAGGCAGGAACACATATATGCGCACTCACACACATGCTTACACAGAGGTAACCCAGTAATTACGGGTACTGTAATTGTGACTTAACATTGTAAACTAGCAGGACAGTGTTGCCAGGCAAGGTTTGTTGACTGTAGGATTATGACAGGGAACTTAAATGGTATGTGTTTATCTACATTCTGCAGTGGTGAGAGCTGCTGTCTAAAATATCCAGGTTCTCGGTAATGGAGTTGGCTCAAGCTGTAAAGTTTAGTGGTCATCATCCTCATCATCATCATGGTCCACGTAACTGGAATCTGTTGTATTGCTGCCCCAGTTGGAAGATATGGATACAAATATTAAATTATGTCATGTACGTCAGTTACTTTTGAATGTGTAATGTTTGTTATGGTTTCATGTGTTTAGCTTCAGCTCTTGCCTACAGTAATGGCAGGTTACATGAGGTAAGTGCCAATTCTTATAAGTACAATCCACAAAACACTCAGGGAAGTCAAGACAGCATTATGAGGACTCACTTCCCTTCTTGGGACAAACAGCTGGTCCCCACAAGGAAAACTATTACATTTTGGGGTTGAGACTTGGTTTTTGGTTAAGGTATAGGGTACGGTTTTGGGTTCGGCATGTGGGCAGGCCTAAGTTTAAGATTAGTACTTGGCAAGAACTTGATATCTGTGTTGGACAGAAACTATTAGACTCTTTCCTGATCTAATGTTATTTTGACTTTGTGGTTACTTCATGCAACTAGGGCCCTTAAAAAAAGATTTAAAACAGAAACTTCAAGTAGCACAAAACAAACTGGTGAGAATCATGTTGGTAGGTTAGTTAATAACACCAGACCCAATGTAGTAAACATATAATTTATTTATCATTTAACTTTCTATTTAATAGATATCTTTTTTCTCATTCTATTCCTGACAAAGTCTGATATGCACATTATAGAAATGTAATGTTCTCAGTAAACCAAAACCAAAGTCTCCTGGGAAGTACTGTAAATAAATGATGTGTCATCCTACATGATAAGTGTGTGTGTTATTAGGATTTATTTATTTGATTAGGACAATGCACATTAATCAACATTTCTCTAAATGCGCCAGTGTTAGCCAGTTGGCTGATTTTTAACTGTAGTCCTAGTTACCTAGCATGCATGTCTTTATAATGGAAAGAAACCAGAGTACCCAGAGGTAACCCAACACAACACAACAAACAACAAACGACCTGGATTCAAACCCAGCATCTTCTTGTTGCGGAAGTGCTAACCACTGAGCCACTGTGCTGCTGTGTTATGTATGTGCATGTGTGCGTGCATGTGTGTGAGGGACTGTGGGGGACAGGTGGCTGTGATGACAAAGTCAAATACTTGACACTGGCTAATAACAAAGGTAGTCTTGTGACTTTTGTCAGCCATATTTAACAAGTGTTGAAAGCAAAGCTCTGCACATGAATGTGTACATACTATTAGCACCCGTGCATGTATGTATGTGCGTATTCATGTATACACAGCAAGCAGACCGTAACAGCAGGAAACTTAGAATCAGATAAAAATGAAATCTATCATATTTTCTCTCTCTGCCTCTCTCTTTCTCTCTCAGCCCCTAGTTCTTAAATTCCCACACACAACCACAATAAATCCTCCCACAACAATATTTCCATTCATGCCACCACAAATAACATCCATGAAAGTCACACATACCCAAGCTATTATTCCTTTTTAGGGCATTTCCAAACTCAAATTCCAATGTCCTAAATTTTCAAATCATTCACATGAGTGGCAGATCCACAGATCTCTTTTCCCACCCCGCTCTGTAAATAAACAATGGCTGCTTTTCAGGACTTCAAAGTGCAAGAGGGGGGTAGAGTTAGCTGTTGGGTGGCATACAATATCAAGGTGAGAGATTAAGGCTTGTCAGGGACTGTGGCTACTACTGGACTGAGCAAGCAGTGGAAGTGGAAGAGGCGTCCATGTGTTGCAACAGGGTCAGAGGGTCAACTAGGTGATTTATGGACTCCTAGGATGAACACTATGATCTGTCAATAAATCTCTGCCTTTCATTTGCATCCTCTGACACTCTTTTCCGGTTGGTTTGTTTGTTTGACCGAACATACCCTCTGACCAGAGCCTTGCTGACTTTCCAGGAAACAAGTGACCACCATACACTTTTGATCACCACAACTTTTGCAACAGTATGGAAGAGAGGAAAAGAGGAAGAAATGATCCCACACCAGCATTAGTGTAAACTTTAACAGATTGAGTTTCCAGTATGATTCATAAGTGCAGGGCATTGGAGACAAGGTGAGCTAAAATTGACGCGACTCCAAATGCCATTCATTCAGTCAGCGTATGTGTAGCTCAGTGGGTTCTGAGGGGAAAGCACCTGAGTTTTTTGGGGATCAGATTCCCCCCATCATGGGTCAGGCAATACCCTACCGCCCCCCAGTGGTCATGGGGCAAAGGCAAATAACCTTGGAGGTCATATCAATGCATACACCCAGCTGAATTTATATGATTCAACAATATAAAAACATATTTCATTAAAATTTAGTTTTAGTGTGAATATTCTTATTTCAATGTTAAGATACTAATTGATAAATTGTATCAATCTTGCCACTTATTCATCTGTGTAATTTCAGTTCTTCTGGCAAACAGCATGCAGTATAGTAATGAGAGGCAGCAAGATGAAGCAAATCTGAGCACTGTGCACTTGCCTGACATAATGCTGCTATGAGTCATTTACAATGCCGTACGTGACAACGTTCACACATAACTATGACCTGACCCAAAATCTCTCTTGACACTGTAACACAGAGCAGGGGACTTTTACGTCACAGTTTTGACAAGTAGCTCTTTTCTTCACCACACACAAAGCTTCAACTGTGCTCATAATGGACTGGAAGAACTGCTGCTCACATCAGTTTCAAGACTGTAAACTAACTAGTGAAAAAGTACCATACTGCAGGTGGCAGCATGTGGATATGAGGCCCACTGCACAGGTGGGCTCCCGTTTGCAAGTGCATATCAGCCTGATAGTGCCAGAAGGACTCTGGTCAGCACAGCAGGTACTTTCTGCACCCTGAACTCTGTTTCTCACCAACACTTCAAGTAAGTGATTATGACAGAGATTATGGACTTCAGGCAGCAACATCTTCTTCTTCTTCCTGTCTCTCTCTCTTTACTATGATAGCAAAACACAAAATTAAAAGACATTTTGTACCCTTTCAGACATCTTCAAATACACTTAAACAGGTGATTGAGACCCTAAACCTCACCTACCCACACAAGTGTACACACACACACACACACACACACACACACACACACACACACACACAGATCAGCTCCAATAGACTAAACTGTGCCCCATTCCACAGAGTTAATGTTTAGACGTACTATGGCTGCTGAGATAGACACAGCAGGGGGCGGGGACGTTGGGCTGAAGGTCAGCCCCACATGTTCTGTTGCTGTTTGATCTTTTCCAGCCAGTGAGCCAAATGACATGGATTGAAGGACCTGGGGGGTGTTGACCATACAGCACAGTCTTTACAAGCTGTCACTGACCTACCTGGCACAAAGTTTTTTTTTTACATGAAAAAGAAACAATCACCTGGGAAGAAGTAGGTTGATAAGAGAAAGGTGGAAAGAGAGGTGTGTGTGTGTGTGTGTGTGTGTGTGTGTGTGTGTGTGTGTGTGTGTGTGTGTGTGTGTGTGTGTGTGTCCGTCCTCTCCAATTACCTGCTGGGTGCTCTGCTCCTCCATATTAACACTGCGTTCTAGCTTCAGGAATATGTTGTCCTCAGAAATGCAGTGAAGCTGTTAAGATTCCTAATAGTTGATTATACAATAACCTGATTGTCAATTATGAAATGGGTAGCTCAAATCAAACAATCATAGCGTACATCAAGCAATCATAGCTTAAATCAAGCAATCTAAATTGGTTCATAGCTGTGATAGCCACATACCACTGTTATCGCGTTAAAATCTAATACAAATCTATTTAAATCAGAATGTGAACTATGACTTTCATAACGCCATACTTGATAAAAGCAATAGCTCAGGCTCTGGTATGTTATATATCACAGCTAAGGGGCGTTGTTTTTTTATAATAATACCAGAATTTGACAACAAAAGCGTTTGCTTTTCTTGAATAATCTTTGTTTTCCAATGTTCCATAAGATGTTAAGTTTTTCAGTATAGCATGTGACAACTATGAAACATTTAAAAACCACAATGAACGATAAAATAAACGCAATTAGCATATTAGCACATTAGCAACATTAGCATGCTAACATTTTAAGGTTTAGTGTTTACCGTGTCCACCATCTTAGTTTAGAGTGTTAACAAGCTAATCTTTGCTTATTAGCACTAAACACAAAGTACAGCTGAGGGCAAGCTACGACCTCTTCAGGGCACCTTTACTTAAAAACAGACACAGTTCATGACAGTGCTACTGTACAAACAAGTGACAGATTGACAGACAGGCGAAAGGGGTTTTACAATAAGAGACAAGCTGAAACAGAAGACATGACAATCATTACGAGGGTTAGACAGAAAAAGGATATTCTAGACACACAAAAAAATAGCACAGAAAACTATTTCCATTGTAATTCACTGGGCCAGAATAAAGGTCATAAAGCATTGTTGACCGATCACTTCTCTATTTTTATGGGCTGCCCCCACATGTGAATCTTTTTGCAAACTCATATCATTCAAAGTATCTACAGCATCATGCTGTGTTTCATTATGGGGCTTTACCCAAAAATAGATGCATTATCAGCAGCAGCTAAAATGGCATCATGTTACCTTCCAAGTTGTTGCCATTTGAATGCATATCAAATATCTGCTGGAAATCTGACAAGTTTCTATTAGTGTGACCCTTGCCACATGCAACCACACACACTCACATGCATACCAGCAAAACACACTTGCCAAAAAACTCCACCTGCTCTTTCCAACCATTCTCCTTGAAGCCAATGCTGGCAAATCCTGCTGTTGGTTGGCTGTGCTTTGCTCCAGCCAGTGAAAGGGAAGATGGGGTTTTGTTCTCCTGCCCAGAAAGGCTTTGGGATCTGACACAGAAAATCTTAAGACAGGGAGGAACAGAGGAATACAGTGAGGGAGTGGGGTGACCACACAGACTCTAACAGATGTAGGCCTGTAGTATGTCTGCAGAAAGGTAAATGGGGTCACAGTCCACAGTGGGATCCATGACATTTGTGTGTACAGGAGAACATGAGACCAGGATGGGCATGTGTGAATGTGTGTGCAAAGTGAGTAAAGGGAGATTATAGAGGTAAAGGGAAAAAATAAGACCATGACAGAGGAGAGTGTGTGAGTGTGTGTGTGTGTGTGTGTGTGTGTGTGTGTGTGTGTGTGTGTGTGTGTGTGTGTGTGTGTGTGTGTGTGTGTGTTTGCCAGAGAGAGAAAGAGAGAGAGCGAGCAGAAGGCTATTGGCTGCAGTCTCTGACTTTGACCCACACAGGCTGCCTGTAAGCAGGCAGCTGACAGCCTGGCCAGTTGCCATGCGAACCCAACGCCTCGGCAACGTGCAACCTGCCTCGTACACAGCCGTGGAAACCGTTACCAGGCGCGTTTGTTTTACTGAGTCAACAGCAGCCACTGGTGGACGTGTCTAGACATTCATTCATAAAAATCACAACCACAGACATATTTCACATGAGGTTTAGTGGTGACAGACATCAAAACCATTCGTTACAAACTGCTAGCTCACAAAAAGATTTTGCACTGACGTCATCAGTGATGAGACAGATCAGTAACTGGATCTCTTCACAGTTGCAGACGTGACACCTACTTACCATCACGCACACATATTTCCACAATTTCCTGGCTATAAATGTCTAACTAATGCACAATCATATAGCCACACATTCTCACTCCAGCTGTAACAACAGTATCTCCATACAGCCAGCAGGACACCCTCTGCTGTAACAGCCCAGAACAGAACAGGATAACCTCCAGGGGACGTCCAGAGTCCGAACCCTAATCAACTTAATGCCCCAATACTTTTGGAGAAATGTTTCCATCTTATTGTCAAGCAAATTTTAAGTGAAGTTTTAAAATGTTGCAAAAAAAAAAGTGAATTAGAAGCTTCCATCAAGTGGTTTAGAGCGAATAAACTAGACTATGTAACTCGTAGTTTCGTCACAAGTTGACGTTACGCATGGTTGTAGAACCGGCTTGCTAAATCAAAGCTTAGAAGCTTAGTTCTTTGGCTAAATGGAGAGAGGTAGCATTGTACAAGTTGGCCACCTGTGCAGAATACAGGGTTGGGCAGAGACATTTGGTGTCGGCAACACAACCGTGTACCGCTGTGTATATGCGGTGTGCAGGGCCATACAATTCAAGCTGTTGAACCAATTTGTCAATTAAGCGACGTGGCACCTTGTCCCACAAGTGCACAGCGCACTAGATGGGACCCATATCCCGATCCTTCCCCGATCTGATGGATACCAGGACTATAGTCATGTGAGTTACATGTTCGCTAAGTCACAACTTAGTCGGCAAAGCTGTTTCTAGCTCCCATTTTGCGTATTAAGGGACTGTTCGGCTACCAGAGGAGTTCTGGGATCTTTAGTCAAAATACTTTTGGCCCTTCTATGACCCTCCAAAATAATTGGGAAAAGAGGCTTGACCCTCCCAACACAGAAAGCCACTGTTTGTTTTTATAATCATGACATACATGACTCAACCTCTGCTTTCTCATCTTACACATCACACTACTCTTCTGTTCTGTGATACTGCGCTCCAGTCTCAACATAAGACCAGAAACCTCAACAAAACACATGCATAGTAGGTCAAAAACAAATTGTATCATTTCTGTATTGACGTTCTTCATGTCTTGGTCATGTTTCTCGTCCTCGTCTTTCACAAGCTCCAGGACAATGTTCTCCATTGACACCGACCCGTTGTTCAATATAATCCACTGCTTGCCTGTTCATCTATATATTAAAAGTGGTATACCATATTCGGGATTCAGTATGCAGTTCCAGAACCATTCATTTTCGATTGTTCGTCCCTCAAAAAATGATGCGAACAATTCAAAGGTAAATCCATATCCAAGACAACACATGGCTTGTCTTAATAGGGTATCAGCAACTCCTCAAACACTCCTCCTAATTTTGGATCGTCAATAAAAAAAAACTCCAACAGGGTCTTTTTCTGTTTTTGTGCTTCTAGCTAGCAGTCCGTATTTTCATTCTCAGCCCCCCCTCCAGATTAAAAAACGTTGGGAGACCCTCCCCTCAGCATAGAATAAAAAACATTACCCTCCCCTATTTTCCTCCGGTGGTCCATTCCATATATACAGAATGGTCCCTAACTCTTTTTGAAGAAAGGCAAAAACCACCTCAAGCTATCATAAAAACATTTTGCGAATTTGAGGACTTTTTTTTTTAATTTTGCTGTTTCCATCAACATTTTCTAATGCAATACTTCAAAATATGCATAAAATACATTGATGGAAACATGACTAGTGAGTCTGCAGCAGGAACACTATCCTTTGCTTCATGGGTCACGTAGTCACACAGAAGCGAAAGTGTGTAATGTAAGCAATCGTGGCCAGAGGAGGAGGTGTCTGGTCTAAGACTAATGCATGAGCAAGTTAAAGTAGGAAGGAAAAGACGTCAAAGCTGCGACAGAGAAGCCCCTGTTAAGTAATACCTTGCAGACTTTTTTTTGCTGAATGTGTCCAGTCTTAACCGCTGCAGGATCCACACTAATCCACACTAACAGGAAATGACAAATCATTGCTTAATGCACATATAACTGACTTTTACACAGTAATGTTGAAGAGAAAAAGCAGGATGGTCTGTGTTTTCTGTCTCACCTGCCTTTATGTTGGTTAAAGCAATAAAATATTCTATTTAAATGGTGCAGTTATCAGTTCTGACCTACAAAGCCAAAACACAGTAACTACATAAATTTAGTGACCAGAATATTTCACCAATCTGTTTTAGTTATTATGCCATTACAATGAAACTGCATTCGGAATTTGCAAGAAGTAGAAAATAGAGGTAAAAACCGAACTGTAGTGACTGAATTCTACCTATAAGGCTAGCTAGTTAGATAGCCATACAGCTAAAGCTAATGTACGCAATGTGACTGTTTAAAAACCTACTGTGGTGCTTTAAATCTTAGTCCTTGACTTTGTAATACTACATGAATAAGGCAGTATCACAAAATCTAATTTTAGGGAATGCAGAAAAGAAGAGTGAGCTAGATAAACTACTAAAAAGTAGCTTAGCAGAGTAGCAGTAACTGCAGTCTCTGCAGCCTCTGAGAGGAGTTCACATGAAGTCAACACTGCCTTTCAATCACATATTACATGTATTCAATGAAAGATAATTGATCAAACTCGCCCATAGTTACAATGGACAAGAAAGTTGAAGAAAACACACACTTTGTTGCATTTTTCCTCCCCCCTTTTGATTTTCTAAACATAGAGTGCAGTGTCTCGATGTACATCAGCCTAAAGTATGAACAAGGTTTTAACACATCTGTTACACAGTTCACTTCAAATAATTTTTCAACTTCATGGGCTCTGTGCTGCTCCATTGGCCAGCGTTTTCTATAATCTGTAGGGTGGCAAAGGAGAATCATGTGAGAAGAATTAATGCTATTTATTTCATGGTTTGAAGAGCTGTGGGGGGCGAAAGAGGAAGAGAACATTACAGTGGGATGTTACTGTGTAGGCTTTGGATCAGATACTGAGATTGTGAAGTCATGACTTAGCAACTAGACAGGCAGCACCAGGAGAGAGTGATGATGTCATCGGGAAAAGCTGAAGAGCACAGTACCAGTGTTTTGTGTGTGTCTGAGCATGCAGAAATTGTGCTGCCGACATGCTCACAGGCTTCGAGACTCACGTATCTGTGTCTGAGACATTGTTCTACAAAAAATGCCGTCTTTTGTGACAATGCGCAAACAGGAACGTAAATGTTAGATACCAAGCCAGACACAAAAGAGACAGCTCAAATACTTTTCTTTTTCTTTGGCCACACATGAGAGTGTATGACCTCATTTGAGAGCATGGAAATATTCTGACCTATATGCAAAGTTCTGTCTGCCTCCTATCCACCTCAGTGCCCCCTTTTTCTGGGGTTGGATTTTAGAGGCGCGAGGCAGAGAGTGTGACTAACAGCGTGACAACAACTACGTGTGTGTTGGCCCAAAGGAAGGGGGGGAATCAACCCCTGATTTGAATGAGGGGTGCTGGTGTTGTGGGGGGGGGCACAAAGACGAGAGTGGCAACTGCGCCTCTCTGCAGCTGTGGGCCTACGTGAGCATTGGCAGGAACGCTTTCGCTCCTCGTCTCTCCCCCCTCCCTTACTCGTTCCCTCATTTTCTTTCATCTCTCACACTCCCCCCTTCCTTTGCTCATTTGCGCCTTCTAATAGACTTTTGACAGCCCCCCCTTCCTCTTTTTCTCAAGTCCTCGCACTGTTCTCTTTTTTTCTCTATCAAAACTCCCTCACCCCTCTCAACATCATGTTCCCAAGCGGCGGGGACCTTGACAGTGAGAGATGCGGCCAGCCAATGATATCTGAGACGACTGAAAGGGAAAGAAAGGAAGGCAAAGATAATCTTTCCCACACACACACACACACATACACCGACAGCTGATCTGGCCTGAAATAAGTGTGTCTGTGTGTTACCTCATGTCATACATAAGCACATGCGGCTGTATATCTTGAGACTCTGTGTAAACGAAGATGGGTCTTTCAGGCCAAAGTCAGTGGCGATAGGCCTACCATGCACAGGATTTATCACAATGACACAAAGAGGGGACGACTGAAGATGAGGAGGTAGGATGTATACAACAAAGAATTAATAGATGATGGACAGAGGGAGGGGAATAAAGGACAAACTTAAGCATAAAAGAGTTTATATATTGCATGTGAAAATGGGAGAAGGTGATGCCAGAGGAGAGCAAATCATTACAGAGAGATAAAGGACTGAGCCGAATCGGCTGACAGTCCTTGTGGTTGCATTTTTTGGCAGGGTATGGGACCTGTGTTGTTACGTCCATGAAGCCTGAAGAGCAGTGCTGACATCTACTGGCTAAATATGGATGTGTTCCTGTTGCGTAAATGCTTAGTTTTCCCTCTGTGTCTTTATTCTCTGCACATTATGCAAACTAATCACTTAGTTTAGTTTCTGTACAAAATCATTATGTATCTTCGCCACAAAAACAAAATCAGCAACTTGTCAATTACATCACGTGTTAACAGGCTGCTGTTTTATGTTTGTTAGGCATTAAATGATGCTGTACAAGGGCAGATCAAAGCTATTTTCACGTTCATCTCTATTAATCTCCAATACATCGGCAACTTACACATACATTATAAAGCAGTATTTGGCAAGCATATTAGTGCTGTAATGTAGTATTGTTGTAAAACAAACACAAAAAGTATTTGTATTTGTATGGTGATTAATGATAAATGTATCCGATAGAACCACAACTAAAAAAAAAAATAAGTTGAGATGTTCTTAGCAATTGGGAAGTGAAAGCTAAAAGTGAATGACAGCCTATTACCATATTTAGGAAATCATGAGGCTGGAAAGTTACTAAAAGTTGAACCAAAACTGTAGATCACACTAATAAACTGATGCATTAGGGAAAAAACTGTGACAGTGAAGTATGTTCATATGTATTTGTAAACAGTATACGCCTAAGTAATTCCAAGTGCTCCTATACTATTAAACCTGGAACCCCTCTGGCCTGAAGAACAAATGTGAATCCAAAACAACATGTTTATCTGTATGAAACACAAACCTTTGCCTGATTAAAAAGCAAATTTTTTATTTTAGTGTTCAACAAAAACACAAAATAATTTCTTATAAAAATCTTCATTTCTAAAACCCAGGTCCATAAGTATTATCCTAAGCAGTGCACCATCTGGATCTTGACAGACTAAAAACATTCTCCTTTAACAAAGCACAATTAAAATGTAAACAATTAGGAACAAATGCATTTTATGGAGCCTTTATCACCCTTTTTGGAACAACTTGAGACACCGGCTCATCTGCATCTCCTTAAAAGAATTGTTTTAATAAGAGCAACGGAGACTTCTGAATCTTTGTGCTGATCCACGTTCAGTTTTTTTTTTTTTTAGCTTTGGCGATCTCAACAGAGAAACAAGTAATCATCAGCTCTCGTGATGTGGGAAGCACAGAAAAAACTGTTAATCCTTTTCCTTGATCAACACTGATACTTTAATATAATAAAATATAGAGCTAATTATTGGCACTTCATGGTTATGAAAAGAAATGAGTCTGATACACGATGTACATGTGAGGTCTTGTCAGTTAACACTTCATCAAGAGCCACTGCACTGAGGCAAGCACAGTGATGTGTTTATTGTGTTCAGTCAGTCAGTGATCAGAGGAAGCCACGGGGAAAGGTGTTTTTCATCATCATCATCATATTCAGATCCCTGGAGTCTGCCACCTTTGTAGAACAGGCGACGGTTCAGTTTGGCGGGCGCAGACACATACCACATGACCACACCTGTGGGGTTCACTGACACCACGAAGCTGGTGGAGTCTTTCAGCACCATGGTCTTCTCAGTAAAGACATCATAGATCTGAGGTAGTTAAAGGACAAAAAGTGATTCTCCAGCATATTTACACGCATTTTGTTAGCAAACTCCACGTTTAAAACTGGTATTATTAATCCTTATGCAAAGAAAGAAAGAGAAACGCAAATCATGGCAGTTTTAGGTGGGGTTTCTTTTCTTCCCAAAGACTGGACGGAGTTGACATTGACATTCCACGAGATGGTGATGTGCCGTAATTGCTTAAAGCGGCCATATTATTAGCGGTCATTTTCAGGTTCATAATTGTATTTTGAGGTTGTACCAGAATAGGTTTACATGGTTTTATTTAAAATAAATAAATAAATAAATAAAAACATTTTGTTGTATCGCACACTGCTGCAGATCCTGTCCTGTTTGGGTCTATTTTAGCTACAGAGTTGTTGGGAGTCGCACATGCGCAGTAGCTGGTAAGATCACATCAGGTAGATAACAGTTTTACAACTTTGGTCAGTCCAAGGCAGGATTAGCTGGGGGACTTCTTCTAAATGAGGGCCACTTGTGGAATACCTGCCGAACAGGGACATGGAAGTAGTTCTTCTGTAGATTATGGTGAACTAGTGTGTGTTGTAGCAGTGTTTTGCCATTGAGAACAAGCTAGCATGCTAGCGCTAGCATCTGCTACAGCTCACCCGGAGACTGAAGCCAGAGGACATTCAGAAACCTGTATCTCACTCAAACCAGCATGGATAGTTATTTTACAGCTTTGTATGCATGTGGAAGCACCAAAGACATAAAATAAAACCTCAAATCCCAGAAAAAGTGTTGAGCACTTTAACATTGGAGAGTAAAGTAGCGCGAAGATTAAACGTCATGGCCATTCCTATACATTTCTCCAACCATGTATTCTATCTAGCTACATACTGTACTTCCGAGACATTATATCTGCCACCAACAAAACTAAACTAAAACTAATGTAAAACTAAATAAAAACTAAATTGTTTTGAATAAATAGAAAACACACTCTAAACAACTGAATAAAACTAAGCTAAAATAAAAACCAAATGGAAAATTAAAAAACCATAACAACCTTGATGTCCAGTGGATCAACACTGTATAAATGCAGCAAATCAATTCAGCTGATTGATAATTAAGACATACAGGTAGTAGTTACACAGGGTCTAAAATTAACTCACATGATTCACTGCCTGCCACTGTGGCAAGAAAGTTTTTAAATTTATTTTTTAAGTCTGCCACTTTTGAAAAACATTACGTGCATGGTAAAATTGAAGTGTTTGAATTACACAGTGGCTTTTTGGGGAGCCCTATTTTTCGGGGGTTGGATTGTGTACACATGCATGTGCATACATGAATGTGCCCATCTACATGCAAAAGTATACCATCAATAAATTTAAATACATACACAGAATATGTGTAAATAATCACTGTGGCAATATTTCTTGTTTTTTCTTTTTAATCGTGATCGGGAAGCACAGGGAAGACTTATTTTTGCCTCCAGGGCCGAGGTTAATGCTCACTTCGGGGCCAACCTCTTTCACTTCAACCCGCAGTTGGGAATCAAGACAGAGGAACTTTACTTGGGGCTTGAGGAGCTGCAGCATTTATTCATGGACAAACTGAAACCTACCCTGTACATTTACTAACACAACATAACTTTACCCCCACACACACACACACACACACTACACACTGAGCCATTCCTTCACACGAAATTGATACGTGAGCTAGTGCGGTTGATACAGAAATGAGTGAGCATGACGGGTGCTAATTTTGGATCAGGGATGCCATTTACAGGTTTAATGGAAAGATAGTGACACAGAGTAGTGGAACTGGAGAATACCGTGTACTGTTCAGGTGTATTCCATCATGATAAGTGATAAAAGGTGGTGAAATTATCAACCGTATCCTTTTGGCCAGATGTATGATTGGCTTACATATCTAAATTTAATATCTTTAAAGCTATAGTGTATAGTTTCTGTCTCCCCCATGAGGAATTCTATGTAATGACCACTGTAGTTGCATCCACATGATGCAAGCCTTCCGTAATCGCGCACACGCCCCCACCCCTCCTCCACCATTACTTGTAGCCAAGGAGGACACAGAGGTTTAAAAAAAAACATGGACTCTTCAGAAGAGGTAATTATCTTCACTCGAGTTTCTGCGCGCGAATGTCGCCGGACGCCACCATGTTTTAAACACAGCCATACTGAGAATAGAAAGAGAGTTTTGTGAGTCTAAAAGTCTTAATTAGCTTTGTATCAACTCATCTGGCAATGGCTTGAATGTAAAGGACGTTCATTCATATCAAAAGTTACGCACTGAAGCTTTAAACTGAGAAGCCAGAGCGGACCAGAGATAATACATTGCCTGTCCGATTCTAGAAGGCCGTTAGAAAACCTTAAAAAGACATACCTCGTAACTGCCGGTGGTGTAGTTGAGTTTGCTGAGGGTAGTCTGGTAGCGGTAGGGCATGTCAGTTCGACGACTGAAGAAGACCAATGCACTGGCATTGTTTGACAGGGGGCGCCAGAACACCTGAATTTGACTCTTCTCCTGGCAGAAAGAAAGGGACAAGAAATTGTGAATAATGACAACGAATGACAAGACATGTATATCCAGCAGGGTTCAAAATTACCACCATCTACCCTCCAAATGCTGGTAAAATATGCAAGTGGCTGGTAGATTTGCTTCACTCAGCAGCCAAAAAAAACAATGGTAATATATTGAGTGGCTTGTAAAATTTGAACATTCACTATTCAATTTAGTTGGTGGACAAAAAGTTAATTTTTAACCTCATGTACTGTGTGTTTACCAAAGAGGATATAAAAGAATTAAACACAGAAGTCAAAACCCTAACCAGCTAACTTCTGTTTATTTTTTCTTCATCTTGATCACTTGCAAGAAGCAGCGAGATCCATGCAAAAGTGTGTCACCGTTAGAATGCGCCTTCCTTGGATGCCCATGGCGTCCTGGTTGATGCTGATGGCCATTTTGTTCTGGAGGATGCTGCGGGCCGCTGCTGACGGTGCGCAGGTCATTGGACATGAAAAGAGGAGCAGCCATAATGGCCCACAGAGCCATCTGAGCCCGCGACTGCTCCATGCTGAGGCCGAAGTCGCCAGCAATCAGCTGTGGAGGTCAACATCACACAATCAAGGAAGATGAAATAAGATTTTATACTTGTAGCACTTTTTAAAAAACTAACTAGGAGTCCTTTTCTTTAACATGCAGCATTGGTGCTTTCTAACCTCATTGACAGACCATATAGTACATAGTAAGCAGTAAATATGTAAAAAAAAAAAAATAATGCCAGTTATTTTGTCAGTTGAACAGACCATATCAGGGTCATTCCACTGTCCAGGACCAGCTGCAGGTATCAGGACATCCTGGTTTTCAAAGAACCAGTCTATAATGTTCAAGACACTGTCCCAAGAGTCCTGGATGTCGCCATAGTTACGCCACAGGTTGCAGATCTCGCCCAGCTGAGTGTAGTTTACCTGAAAACATATATCAGTTTCACAAATGTGTAAAAATATAAACTGTGGATTTAAAGTATTGGAACATAGTCCTGACACCAGCATCTACTTCCACTGGGGGAAAAAGTTTTTCAATGAAGACATGAGTTATGTAAAACTGTCAGGCCTAAATCTTTAGGGAGATGCTTTAACTTTGACACATCCTGATTATACCTTAGGTGGCAGGCCACCCTGGTAGGCAGGCCAACTGCAGGAATAGCCAATGGGACGGCCAGTAGCATTTAAAGCCTTTGACATGAGAGGGTAACCTGTTCAAGAGAGGAACAAGCGTCAAATCAAGTCAGCAATACAGTATCTCAGTAACCACAGTGTAAAAGTCACTTCCTCCTTTCTTACCCTTCTCTTGCTCTGTGGCATTAGAATAACAGCCATCAAACTTAAACATATCCACCTCCCAGTCAGCGAATGTCTGAGCGTCTATCTCGATCTTGTCCAGTGTTGTGCCGGGGTAGCCCCCACAGGTGTGTGTGCCCATGTCCCCATAGATGCCCAGCTTGAGACCCCTGTCATGCATGTAGCGTGCCAGTTTGTGGATGCCTCCTGGAAATCTGAGGCAGAGTGAGGAAGAAGGGCAATTATAATGTTACGCCTCTACTGATACACCATATCTTTGTACTCAAATAGTAGTAATAATAGATTTCTTTTTGTGTTTTGGGATTTTTTTCATCACTATTTTGACTTCCACCTCCCAGCAAGATGAAAATAAAGGGGAAACCATTGCATGTATCATCTTTATGCTGACGCCGCATACATAGAGCATACACCGCACACAAGTTAAAAGTACCTACTAGTAATGTTCTTTGTTAGTCACATGATTGCATGACTGTCACATTGTAATCATCTTGTTTAACTGTTTTATTGACTTACAGGCTTAAAGGTTACATATTAATGTTTGCACTGAGGAGCAACAGATTCTGTGTGTGTGTGTGTGTGTGTGTAGTACAGTACATACTTAACCATTACCTTTTAGGGTCAGCCTGCAGCCGTCCCTTCTCGTCTCTCTTCATGGAGGACCAGCAGTCATCTATGTTCACGTAGACGTAGCCAAGTTCCCTCCAGCCATCCTCTGAGAGTCTGTCTGCCATGTCCATGAACAGATTCTCACTGAAGGGAAGACAGAAATGTCTTATTAGAACATATGAAGCTCTGTAAAGCTGATGGGGAGCTGCAGGTCTTATTGTTGTCAAAGCCACACCTATACTAAAACAGGATGTTAGTAGTTCATTACGCTTGTAGCATTACCCTGATTGGATGGTAATAATGTTGGCCCACACCCTTTATTTCAAAATGATACCTGAAATAGTAGTACACAAGGGCCAGTTCAGGGTGGATTATTCAAATGGAGCAATTTCATCATTTGAAAAAGTTGGTGACAGTGAAAAAAACACCCGTTTCTAAAGAGAAGCTCAAGTGAGATCCAAGTGATGTATGCATATTAAGTTGGCTTGCCTGATGCAGTTCTTGGGGTCGTGTTCACAGTCAATGTCACAGCGGAATCGTTCCCATGCCAACCAGCCCATTGGAGGGGTCCTCATCACTCCATTGTCGAGGGCAAAGGTGGCTACAAAGAGCGCCGACGCAAACAGAAGCACCGCCAAGTGCATTCCTGCAGAGGAAAGAAACATGAAGTTGAATCAGATGTCAGTGCTGCATTCTGGATGACATCTTCGGGTTATGTTGTTCCAACTGTACACAAATGTCTTTAACATACAATGTTGTTGCTGTTTCTGTGTATTTGTTTGTTTATTTTTTATTGAAGATTTAAAAACATATTACAAGCATAAGCATACAAATTCTCGTATTCTCATACATTCAATTAAATATTAATGAAAGAATAGAACATTCCACCTTGAAGACAAGGAAATAGATAAATACAAACAGGTAACTAAAAAAAGAAAAAAGGATTAGGCTGGACTAATGTACAAATAAAATTAAATATCTGATCAAACATAATCATAAATTAAAAACCCAAGCACATAAAAATCTCAAAAATAACAGAGTGAAGACCTTATGATCCAAACTTATGAGAGCAAATTTCAAAACAGCAATACCTTAGGAAAAACTACACTTGTCTTTTTTGCAATCCTGCTAGATTGATAGATAGCATTTTTCTTAGTGAACAGAAAATCACCTTAGTCACTTAACCAATTAAAGGAGTGCTTACTATTTCTCCATTTACTGCACTGAAGATGATAGTCACCCAATAGTAGAATTATATTTATAATGTCAAAAACAGCATTTAGATTATCCATATAATAGAGAATATGAGTGATATCAAGCATTGGAATGTGATCCGTCTTCACCAAAGTTTCTGTGTATTTATGTACTGCATTACCTGCAGCAAACCACCTAACCATATAGAGTGGCTTGCATAAGTTTACACAGCCATGCTAAAGTTGATTAAAAAGAGAAATAAAGAAAACATCTTTTGGAAATTGATCTTAATACTTAATTAAAAGAAATTAGGAAAATCCAACCTTTTAAGGACACCAATTTTTTTTGTGAATGAATAATGTATTGTAAATAAATAAATGTTCTTCCTTAAAATACAGGGGCATAAGTATACAAACCCCTATGTTAAATTAAATGTTAAATTAATAGATTTTTATTTTTAAAGGCCTGTTATTTCATAGATCAGGATACTAAGCATCCTGACAAAGTTCCTTTGGAATTAAAATAGCCCCCATCATCATGTACTCTTCACCGTACATAGAGATACCAGCTAACCAGCTATTAAGCTAACTGAAATAAAACCATGCCTATCTCTATGTACGGTGAAGAGTATATGATGATGGGGGGGGCTATTTTAAGGCCAAGGGAAGTTTATCAGGATGCATAGTATCTTGATCCATGAAATAACTGGCCTTTAAAAATAAAAACATGCCTGCCTCTATGGGAATTTAACATAGGGGTGTGTATACTTATTCCCCCTGTATTTTAAGGAAGAACATTTATTTATTTAAGATACATTATTCATTCACAAAGAAAATTGGTGTCATTAAAATGTTGGATTTTCCTAATTTTTTTAATTAAGGCAATATGATCAATTACCAAAATATGTTTATTTATTCCAACTTTAGCATTGGTGTGTAAACTTATGCAAGCCACTGTACTTTATTAGAGCATTTTCACTAAAGCTGCTTTCTATTACAGCCACCCCATGAATACTGTCAATGTATATTATGATGAGTAACACATGACGGGTGATCTAAACACACATGCACCTCCTGAGTCTCACCTGACTGGGTGTGACAGAAAGCAGCAACAACCTGCCAGGTGACTTCTCCTACTGACACAGTCCTAAAGGCTAATTTTAGATCCCAGTACTTATTACTGACAACATAAAGTTCTTACAACATGGCAGATAGAATACATGTTGAAATAAACTTGCTTCACATAAATTATGATTTCTGTAACATTAAATGTACATGGCACTATACAACTTATAAAGTAACTTAGTGCCCAAACGTTGATAAAATAGATCAATTGTGGTTGTTATGGGGGATACAATGTTTTCTAGCATACATAATTAACATCGTGAAAAGACGTAAACGTAGCGCTACTCACCTATGTTGAGGGACCTACTCGCAGTTACAGGGACGGGCGGAAGGAAGATGGAGGAGGATGTGCTAAAGTCTTCTCAAATCCCTGCTTTTATCTTATTCTTCCTCCTCCTCCTCTTCTTCCTCTACTCCCCCTCCTACTTCTTCTTTTTCTTCTGGTCTCTTATAGCTTTACTTCGCTCAGGCTGTACGAAGCCCGTGATTCACAACCTCTCCGACCTAGTGAACAAAGCAAGTAAGCCGCGCCAATGGGAAAGGAAACTACAGCCACGTGACAGCGGCTCAGTCACCTGACTGCAGAGCAGGAAGTTGGAGGGGGACGCGTCCAAATAATTATTTTCCTCGCCTCGATTCCTTCCCTTCAATCGGTCCTTTCCCTACTTTGTCCTTGCAAATAACTTTCCATTACAACAATGAGTGACAGAGAGCTACATTTGCGTTTTTCATGGTCTTGGATATTCCATTATTAGCCTATTATAGAAATTGTGGTGCCACTTTCTGAAGGCACCATTTATAAAGGGTTTATAAACTGAATGGCTTTATTAAATCCTTTAATAATGCTTTATAGATCAGTTATAAGCCATTAATAAGAACCCTTTGTAGTTGCCAGGTTGTGGAAAATCCACCTCGGGCATGACACCATTTTTAACTGTTGTTATTGACTTTTACATTAACAGCAACAATTCCAGAAACTACTGACCTCAATCAGTCACACTGGTAAGTGGTAGGCTGTAAAGTGATCCAGGAAGGGTTGTCATGTCTTATAGTCATAGAGCCCTGACTACGATATCTTAACTCCTTTTGTTTTAAATTAGCTACTCATCTGACCCACCGGGCATATGAGAGCAGAGCCCAATCCTTCCATCAGGAAGGAAGCAAATGTAAGGGAGTTAGATTGTTATATTGAAAGGGATTTTCCCTCTGGAGTCACACCAAACACTATAGGATTAGGTGGAAAAAGGAATTCATCCAGCAGGCCACTAAATCATTAATTACAGCTTACAGACCCTTTATAAATGTTTCCTTACTATAAAGTGGTACCACAATATTTTTACTTTGATCTGGATAAAAACTATAGCCAGCTAATTGCTGATAATACAATGCATATTTATGTACAACAATGCACAGTGCAAATGAGTCTTGTAGCCTACATAAAAGCCAAAGTAGGCCAATGTGCACTTCCAAACAGCAACAAACAAACAGAATACATGATCAAAGAATAGCTGAAATTAAAGCAATCGTAATGGAATGTGTCTGGTACAAAACAAAACACTTTAAACCACAACTTGAGAAATGTAGGCAAGGTAATACAGTAAAGAACTTATAACCATTCTAGGAAAATGCAAACCTGTAAAGCTCTTAAAAGCTGAACTGAAACTGTGTTGTAAACAGGTCACATTCTAATAAATTTAGTAACGTGCAAAAACAGCTGCTGAAAGTGCAGTATGTTCATGAAATCAGGCAACGCCTTTAAAACATGTTTCGCTGAACTTTGTACATGAAGAGCAGTAAAAGCAAAATCCAGTCAGGTGTTTCTGTGTGACTCAAGAGTTTCATGGCTGTGTCAACTATGTGATCAGTGTGTGTGTGTGTGTGTGTGTGTGTGTGTGTGTGTGTGTGTGTGTGTGTGTGTGTGTGTGATTTAGATGGTCTGTGGTACAAAGAGGTGTCTTTGCCATACAAACAGGATCTCCAGCAGTGGTGGAAGAAATACTCAGATCAAAAACCAATTAGCGACAGGAGTCTTATCAGCAAAATGTAATTAAAGTATTAAAAGTATTTGTTCTGCAGTAAAATGGCCCATGTGCCCTATATTGTCATACGGCATTAGATTATTGGTGCTCATATATCAATCTGTAAGTAGCATTTTACTGTTGGTAGCTGTAGCTGGTTTCTATTTGATCAGAGGGGAACTCCAACATAGCAGAACAAAGCCAGAATCCAGTAAGACTATAAGAAGAAGTTATTATAACTATTCCAAATGGATTCCAAACTCTTTTGAGTGTTTTTCTCATTAACCAACAATATCAACAACAAAATGATTGTGCATGTATGCATCACAATATGTTCACACATCAAATCCCCCCTCCCCCCCACACTGGACCCATTCCAGTTTGCATACCAAGCCAAACGGTCCACAGAGGATGCAACCTGCTCTGCCCTACACCCAACCCTCACTCACCTGGACACAAAGGGCTCATATGTGAGAATGCTGTTCATAGACCGCATTCCACATTCAACACCATAATCCCACAACAACTCATCTGCAAACTAGACCAGCTGGGGCTCAAAACCTCACTATGCAACTGGTTTCTGGACTTCCTCAGAGAGAGCCGGAGGCCACAAGCAGTAAGAGTCGGCAACAACACTTCAAGCAGCATCACAGCGTCTCGTCTTATCTGTTGTGCATTTTTCTTCACACATTTTCGGTTCCTCTGCATGTCTAGAATATGTGAAGGAAGTGACAATAAAGCTGACTTGGCTTATACTGTAGTTGTGAATACTGTATGTGATATGTGAGCTGCTAGTTAAGCTTCTGTAAAACCTGCAAAGTAGATAAGGGGTTACAATTGTTAAGGCAAAACCGTTATATTTTGAAAGGAGATCTCTCTATCACGGCATTTATTTCAAATTGTGTTGAATAGGCTGTACAGAACAAGTCAATCATACACTACTTTTTTCTGGTTGGTTCTGCCCTCTGTAGGTGAAAAGTGGCATCAAAGGAAGAGGTGGAGCTTATGGCTGTGGCTAAACTAGACAGGCCACAAGGAGCCATGGCAGAAACAAGCCTGGGTAAGATGACTTCAGAAATACATTGTAAACTAAATGTGTTAAACTTGAGATATTTAAGGCTCTACCAGCTATCCATACAGCTGATTAAATTAGCTGGATAGATGACTCAGAGTTGATGTCTGAACAGAATCTCAAATGTGCAGCCAAGTCACACAGTTGCTGATGTGATACCTAAAAAGAACCAGAGTACAGACAGTGCATAGAGTTGGATTTTATTTGCAGGGAATCGACTGCTTTGATGCATGTGTGTATGTAGTTAGACGGTCTGTTGAAATGTTTGTTATATTTTCGTAGTTCAGACAGGCTTCCTGGTTTTAAGTTTCAGGCATGGACCCATTCCAGTGGTTTCACTTTCCCCTTAAAGTGACAGGACCCGGTCATAACATGTGGAGAACAGTCTGTGCATACTTCAGTAACAGGAGCAGTACCACAACATGAAAGTACTCCATAACAAGTGAAAGCCCTGTATTTAAAATGTAGTTAATACAAGTACACACGTATTATGTAAATACACTATAAAAAAATACTTTATTACTATATATATTATTGGATTATTACACATTTGTTAATATATAAAGCAGCAGTTTAATGCGGCAGGTGGCGCTCATTTTAAATGTTTTATACTTGGGTAGTTTGATTTATAACAAGGCATCATAGTTTATAATTTAATCAAAAGTTTTCTTTGAAAAATCTTAGTAACTAATACCTATATAGCTGTCGGATATACTGTATGTGGCGGAGTGACAAGTGAAAACACTTTTAGTTGTATGCTATATAATAATATAAAATGATAATAATCATGATTATTCATAAAATACTTTGTGAATACATAGTGCTTTACAAAGGGCATGCATAAAGAAAAGAATTCAACAGAAAATGTGAAAAAGTTGCTCAAAAAGTAAATAAATAAAATAAATATATAAATATAAACAATAATGATAATAAACACTGTGGATTAAACCCCAAAACCTAGTATCCTACATTTCCCATAATGCAACTCCTATCTTTTGATACACTTGCCACAGTATGTAATTTAGGATTTCTGTTAAAAATGTAAAAAAAAAAAAGTACCAATGACATCATTAGGATTATTTTCTCAGGTTTTAGAAAGCTCCCTTCAGAGCCTCAGCAGACGTTATATATCTCAGGTTGAGTAGTTCTCCCCATTACGAGTAAACTGAACGTCCCGTGTAAAATTGGTGTTGGTATTGAAGTAAATGTACTTAGTTACTTCCAACCAGTAGTGACTCAAAGAGAATACTTTTTATATTATTAAATCCTTGTGTCCAGGTGTGTTTGGTGTTATGACGACAACCCTACAAAGTGCAGCAGCAGGTTTTGCTTTTGGAGAAGCTGTGCTTTTGCAGTTGAGCCCACACTGACTGAAGATGGCGTCCTGCTGAGTGCTGCGACTCTGGCTGCTGGACGAGCCGGTTCCACAGGTGTCGGGGTGGTGACAGCGTGCCTCGTGTTCACCTCAGTGCTCCTTTCTCTGGGAAGTGGTTTTCTCCTCGCTGCCATGGTGATGAAGCTGCTGACCAACGTTGGAGTGAGGTTGCCGTGGTTAGCGGAGGCCACAACAGGAGCCTCTGTTGTGGTGGGTGCTGTCACTACAGGAGTGTTAGCAAGCATCCTTCCACCATGGATCTATATCGCAGCCCAAGGCATTCTGGTACTGGTAGTCTATTCTTACTCCAATATTAACGACATGACCAAAGCTCTGTTAATCATCTTTACCACTCTGTACCTCAGTGTCGTATACGGCAGAATGGGTGTAGTGGTTGGACTCTTCATCGTGGGATTGACCATCTCTGTTCTTTGTGCCCTACGAAAGGCTTTGACAGAGAGGATGACACAAAGACCAAAATCTAAAACCGGGTGCAAACTTTTAGAGAGGATATTCTTCTACTCTGTTTTTGTTGGGATACTTGGATTTTCAGTAGGTTTGGGTGCAGGTGAAGCAGGAGAAGGGTCTGAAGCAGAGATGGTTTTGATGCTGCAGTCGGTCCTCTGGGTGGCGTTTCTTTCTGCAGGGCTGCTAGGGGCTGGCTTGGGAACAGTGGCCATGGTCGGGCTGGGGCCAGAGGTGGCTGGAAAGGTTGCTGTGGGAGCTGCTATAATATCATCAGTTTCCCTGAGAGCCATTCTGCAATGGAGCTTTTCTCTGGGGACCCGAAGCAGCATAGGGGGAACGTTAGGAGCTGCTACAGCTGCTGGGGTGTCGCTTGGAGCTGCAAGTGTTGCAGCAAAACAGGCGTTTGGGTCTAGAAACTCAACTTTAGCAGCTTTAGGTTCAGTTGTTGTTGGTGCAATTCTGGCTATGCAAGGTGTAGCACTGAAAGCGACTCTCCTGACAACATCAGAACTTCTAACAATCACCCTTGTTGCAGTGGGGGCATTTGTTCTTGGTGCACCAAAGAGCCCATTCCACACTCAGGTGAAGCTACAAAGGGGACTTCTCTCGGGGCCAGAGCTAATTAAAGGAATCGGCATGGAGACGGTCACCGCAGCAGCAGCCCCTATCGGAGCCGGGGCACTCGGGGCTGGAGCGTTGGGTACCGCAGCCCTGGGGAGACTGGGGACTGTGGGAGTTCTGGTGGCTATATTGTTGGCGTTGGGAAGTGCTCTTAGTGGCATGATAGGAAAACCACCGCCGACAACAAGCGCACACAGAGAGTGATTGAAGCCTGGGTTTAGATCTCTGTCTCTGCTTGAACACAACGCCAGACACGAAAAAAGACTATATGTGTTAATGTTAAGTAGATTGATGTGATTGCATTATTGCACGTCTACACTAAAATTTGAGCTCATGTGAATCTTATTTTTAAATTCAAAAGCGCGTTTGGTGATTGATCAAACCTGACAATTGTCATAAACATGTTTTTATGTGGCTACCAGTGTTGAATAAAATGGATGATAAAAGTTATCCAAGCATGCGTTTTAGTATTTATTCACTAAAATATGAATATCTTCGTAATGATTACTGTAAGACACTGGTGGGTAAAACCTATTGAATGCCAAAAAAGCTGTAATGATCCCTTTTGCTCACCTCTTCCTACCAGCATTGTCACATTTCCCAAGAGGTAATTGTCATTTGCCAGTTACTTTGGTTTCATCTTAGCAACAGTAATAGAAGACTAGAAAAAGGAGGGGGAGTAGGAGGAGATAGAAGGAAAGACTAACAGAAGACTGAAGAGCATCTTGGAGTAGAGTCTGTTGTGCAGACGATTAAGAAAAATATAGACTCATACATCAAAATAACATTTCCTGCCTAAATATATATATATAATCATATTAGCCTTTCTGAAAAGATTATATGTTGCATGCAAATGGATATCCGCCTGTGGCTCAGGGTTTTGTTGGTCTACCATGGCAGCACACTGGACTGCAGCTTCATGAACGAAGAAGTTTTTTCCACTGAAACAGCCTGGGGACAGAGCAGCAGCTCCAAGATTGTGAGAAGCTCTGAGAATCTTATATGCTTCTAAGGAATTGTATGACACCATAAAATGAAAAAAAACATGGTAATCGTTTTGAAAGGTAAGAACATTTCTATGGTGGATAAAGCCAATAGTGAAAGTCATTGGAACACTCTGGGATGTAATTAGTTCCAGCACTGACGTGTTTTTCATTGAGTTGGATTGATTTTTGCAAGAACAAAAATCAATCCAAATGTAATTATATTTATTAATAGAACAAAGATGGGCAACAGCCCAACTTTTCCATGGATTTTGGCATTCTGCGCACTTCAGGATTAATGTAGGCCTACAACAGTATTACTTCATGAAACTTAATTGAAGCAACATGTCTCTAAACCGGGTCCGTACAACAGATAAAGAGCAATCTGCAGAGTACTCATTGGAGTATTCAGTTCAAGTTCCCAGTGATCCAGGTCATGGAGCAGGCCATGGACCGGGTCGGACGCGTGAAGTGGCCGTGCTCCAGTCGAGCTGCTGCCGATGCTTGCCATGCACAATGCGGCTCACTTTTGCGCCAGAATCACTGGAGAGAATTTACCAGAACTACTTCTGCCAACAGAGACAAGAGAACATGCTCGTGCTGGTGATGTTTGCTGGTCTTTTCAACAGCTTCATCATCATCATGGCCTCAGTGATGTACACTGAGGACAAACTGGCGATGGTGGTGGTCGCAGTTGTGGCTCTGGCTGCGGACATGGTGCTTTACGCGCTGTCCTGGCGACACAAGCTCCCTGCATCGCCGGTCTCACGCAGAGCAGTGCCGTACATACTGTGGCTGATGATCACCGCCCACGTTTTATGTTACATTTTTCTGAATTACAAGCTTTTCCCCCATGCCAGTGACTCTGTGGGATGGCAGGTCTTTTTCAGTTTCTCCAGCTTTCTGACACTCCCGCTGAAAATGGTGCCGCTGCTCCTGCTCACAGCGCTCTCCTGTGGGATATACACCCTGGTACTGGGGCTGACCGTGGCTCAAGGTTTTGAGGGCAACATGCAGGGGCCCATGCTGGCGAGACAGGTAAATATGGCCTAAATGACAAAGCACCTAACTGTAACCGTAACTTAGGGTGTCACGTGTGGAGGTGTGTGCAGTGTCCACAGCTAGAAATGTTGGGAACCACTGCTTAACCCTCATGTTGTCCTCGGGTCAAATTGACCCCTTTTTCTATATCAGTGTTCTTTTTAACTACCCAATTATAATTACCCAAAAGAACACGACTGATTCCACACAACGTTCTTTGATTGAAAAATTGAAGTGCTTTTGAAATAGTATTGAGTAAAAGTTGACATATTCCAGTCTGTGATTATCCATCAACATACATTCCTTTAATTTTACTCTAAATAATTCCTAATTTCTGCTTTCACAACTCACAAATTAGGTATAATTTCCTAAAAATGAGGTTTATTGACCATAAATTAAAATAACTGTAAAACTAAAGTTAATAAGTAAGTGTTACAAAGTGTTGGAAACGTCAAAAAAGTGACAAACAATGAAAAAAGTGTTGAAAGAAGGGACAAAAATGTATAATAAAATGGTTGTTTAAAAAACGTCAACAAAAGTGTTGACTTTCAATTTTGACAGGAAGACAACACGAGGGTTAAGTGAATAATATTACCATCCAGGTGATGTGTGGCCTTGACTCTGATTTGCCAGTGAAAAATGCAGTTGTTTGATTCTGTTCACAAAATGTGTTATGCACATGTAACCTAACTTCTTTTTAGTGCTACACAATTCAATAGGCTCTCATCACCATATGTGAA
Organism: Percina caprodes; assembly: GCA_013375575.1. Taxonomy (NCBI): domain Eukaryota; kingdom Metazoa; phylum Chordata; class Actinopteri; order Perciformes; family Percidae; genus Percina; species Percina caprodes. The sequence goes on along the minus strand of JABXJD010000312.1, from coordinate 306,524 downwards.
AGTGAAATTGGTCATATTTTTTAAATAATTCGTAATAATAACTGAATTACACTATACTTTTTTTTTTTAAATGTTGATAGCCAGTCACTGCTTGTTTTGCTTGACCCATCTCCAGGATGTGAATTATATATAATTATAACAACGAATTTACATTTGTTGAGCCAGCACCTGTTTGTGCCATATTTTTCAGAAATTGTCTTCCCTAGAACAGTTGACTAAATCTGTTATAAATGTTTGATACATGTATTTAATACATATACAGTCTCTGATTCCAGAGAAAGGATTTGAAAACTCTAATACACAATTTAAAAGTTGATGTGCAAAATCTGAGAATAACAAACAGTGGTGACAAAGAGATAGTATGAGGAAACTAACCACCACACATATAGTATATACAAATGCTTATCCTTTCTCCCTCTCTTCAGCTCCTAGCCAATGTGATGCTGTACCTGTGCGCAGCCACAGTGGGTGTGATGTCGTACTACATGGCGGACAGGAAGTACAGGACAGCATTTTTGGAGGCCCGTCAGTCACTAGAGGTCAAGCTCACACTGGAGGAGCAGAGCACCCAGCAGGTAATTGGACACACACACACACACACACACACACACACACACACACACACACACATACAAAATCAAATGTATACTTTGCTTAATGAGATCATGCATTTCCTTATTTGGGGCACACACAAACTCAGACATACACACACACGAATAAATACACACACACACATGCACAAACACACATGTGAGGTAGAACAACCTGTGCTGCCTAATTACAGAGTGTTTTGCCCAGCTCGGGGCTAATAGGTTGATTAGAGAGACTTGTTTTCACCAGCGCAGCGACCATCAGGGACCAGACACAATAAGGTCAGCTTGGGCTCTGTGACAACTAACATAACATTTACCAAAATTGTGGAAAGACATGATTCTATATTTTTAAAGCATGTTTACTGTATTTTATTGTTGTTCTTAGTTTCCCTTTGTGTTAAGCATCCATCTCTGTTTTCTCTGTTGTACTCCTTTTGTGGCTACCCTGTTCTTTCTTTATAATGAGAATGTTGTTTATGGTCCATTTGCTTAAGTTTATCGTCTGTTTGAAAATATAGGCTTTCTTTGGTTTCTCACAAATATTAGGGGGAAGTGAAAGAGTGGCTGTGGCATGAATACATGTTTGCAGTGTGAGCCAATGTGAGCTCTAGTCACGGATAGATAGGATTCATTGTCAGTGTATATTGTGAATAAACTGGCAATGATACAGTGTTTATTCACAGCCATTTTAAGCTATTATGTGTATCTTATCGTGCCACAAGGCTGCCAGTATTTGAAAGTTGATGCTAATGCATAACTTTAATTTATTAAAATCAAGGATAATGTAACATGTGTCTCCAACCTTTATTTTTATTTTTTCTTTCTGTGATTCTGACTGGGACTTGTGTAAAAAGAGAAGTAGACTTGTTAGAGTTGTATAAAGAGGGGGTTTAAAGAATAATGGTGGATATGTAAATGAGAATAGAGAGACAAAATAACAAAAAGAGACTAGATTCAATTCCCAAAGAGTTTTTGCTCTGGGGGGCTTGGTAGAAGACAAGAAGACCGAGCCAACCATAACAGGTAACACCAGTTGACAGGATCTCGTGAGAATTCCTTTACTTCCTCAGTCATGCTATGTACACACACACACACACACACACACACACACATACACAATACATATGTGACGGATGTATTATTTTTGTCAGTACTAAACTTGTCAAAACTCACTGTTCTTCAAATGTGTCTCCATGTAGGAGGAACTATTACTGTCCATCCTGCCCAAACACATTGCAGATGAGATGTTGCAGGGCATGAAGAACCAGGCCGATCAGAATGAGGGACAGCACCAGCAGTTTAACACCATGTACATGTACCGCCATGAAAACGTCAGGTCAGGATCACAAAATCAGCTTTTGATGATCATTGTTACGGGACTTTTTTCTTTTTTCACAGCTTGTTAAATGTTACATTGCAACCTCTTCACTTGTGTTCCAGTATCCTTTTTGCTGACATAGTGGGCTTCACCCAGCTGTCCTCAGCCTGTAGCGCCCAGGAGCTCGTAAAGCTGCTTAATGAACTGTTCGCCCGCTTTGATAAACTGGCAGAAGTGAGTGTTTGTTTTTCTGTCTCCGTTGTAGTTTACTGTACTGATTTGAACAAGACAATCTACTTCTTGGGATATTGTTGGTAGGAGTACTGGTAATGTTTTACACAGTGGATATGTAATTTCCCATTGTTTTACTGTGAAACAATCCGATCACAATGGTTTTGTTGTTTGTATCCTATCATCTACTGGCCTCTGTGAGTTAATTCGGAAATCAGTTACGAGATCTGGAAGAACAAAGTCACACAAAGCGGGGTTAACGAGACACACAAGAATATATACTTTTTTTTTTTACAATTGCTCTATTCACTTAGATGACGTGAGATATTGGTTGAAGATAGGTTCAAGCAGATAAATCTTCAGAAAGGAACACAGTGTTATAATGTATAATACAAATGTAAAATACCAATTTAAACAGATAGAGAGGCTTTGTTCAGAGTTTTGACAAAATGGAATGTAACATTTTCACAACATTTGCATTGATATTTCTTTCTTCCTATGCCAAATTTTTCTACACTTGTTTTAGCTTAAATATGCACACCACTCTTTATTCTCTTGCCCTCTTGCAGGAACATCACCAACTGAGGATAAAGATCCTCGGAGACTGTTACTATTGCATCTGTGGTCTTCCTGACTTCAGAGATGACCACGCTGCCTGCTCCATAATGATGGGCCTAGCGATGGTAGACGCCATATCGTAAGTAGTGATTTTATTTTGAATCAATAATACGACATAAACACTACAAAAGACAAACAGAGTAAAAAGGAAGAGATAGTGACGATGTAGAAGTGGAATCGTGGTCAGTTTATTTATATATCTTTTGTATAAGACAACAGACAATCACAAGAAAAAGGCATATATCCTCAGTTAATAATTTAAATAAACACAGTAGGAGAAGAGATGGGAGAGAAAAAAGATAAACTACGTTTTAAAATTGTATGACTATAAAAATAAATTTAAAGCTATATGATATATAGCTCAGTTGGTAGAGCGGGTGCCCATATATAGAGGTTTGCCCCAGGTTCGGCTCTGACCTGCGGCCTTTTGCTGCATGTCATTCCCCCTCTCTCCCCTTTCATGTCTTCAGCTGTCTGAATAAAGCCCTAAAAATGGCCAAAAATAATCTATGTGAATATTGAAGAATAACTTTGAAGACACTTCACTTTTCCTCTTGCCTCAGGTACGTGCGAGAGAAGACTAAAACTGACGTGGACATGCGTGTGGGCGTTCACACGGGCACCGTGCTGGGAGGAGTGCTTGGGCAGAAGAGGTGGCAGTTTGACGTTTGGTCCACAGATGTCACTGTAGCCAATAAGATGGAATCTGGGGGGATTCCTGGGTGAGAGAACAATATTTTGTTTCACTCTCAGGATGAGCTATCACATTCTTTCATGCATTTTATTTCAGGACGTTTGTGTGCTACACAGGAGAGTGCATATTTCCCAGACCACCAAGGACAGTCTGCATGGAGAATTTGAACTGGAGCCAGGGGAAGGCGGGGAGAGGTGCGAGTACCTGCTGGAGAAAGGCATCGACACTTACTTGGTTCTGGTGTCTAAACAGGTGGCGAATGGGCACAGTGAAAATGTGAGTGACTTTATGAAAAACATTGTTTCTTCATGATTATTAACTCACAAACCTAGATGTAATCAAAAAGAAAGTAACGTTAAATTACTGTAATACTTTTCAAACACTACATTAAATGTAGTTTGTTGTTTGCTGTTTTTATTTGTATCACATTAACAGATGTTTTTCCTGCTTCTCTGCCCTCAGAAACTAGGCACATTGTCCAACAGAAATTCAGACCAGTTGATCAGTACTACAGTAACCAATTGGAATGCAGCCTCTCCCCAATCCACACCCACTGAGTCTAAACAGGAGGTAAATTATGATGAATGTCTTTATTCATTGTCAACCATAAACTCAGGTTTTCACACCAGTGCATATAAGTAAAGAGTACATCGGTATCCATGCATTGAAAGACACACAAACCGGTAATTCTGGATTCTGAATACACAGACATTATTTGAAAAATAACTTGATAATTTTGCCTATATGACCTTCCTTTTCTTGCTGCCATCATCAGAGGAATAAGATGGTCGAGGAACAAGTGATCAACAGTCGGCTGCAGCAGGAGCTGCTAGAGAGAGAAACTCAGCAAATGTGAGAACATGAAAGAATTAAAAAACAAAAGATAACAAATGGGTGTGATGGTTACAAAGTTAGAGGGATGACATCTCTGTGTGTTCCTTACAGAATAAAGGATCATCAGATCAACCCTGTGTCGTTGCGTTTTGTGGATGCAAAATTGGAGGAGCACTACTCCTCAGAGAAGGAGAAACGAAGCGGAGCGGCCTTCTGCTGCTGCATCATTGTGCTCTTCTTTATCACAGCAATGGAGGTGTTTATAGACCCACTGTGAGTTCACATACATTACTTTGTCTTATATCTCATAGAAAACAGACACATATACACACACACACAAATCTGTGAATACACATATGGATCTATTGTGTTAAAAATGGCAAATGTACACCAAGAAATTGACTGAAGATGTGTGTTCTTGTTCTAGTTTGGCTGTCAACTATGTGACTTTTGCAATAGGAGAGGTGTTGTTGCTTATCCTTGCAGTGTGCTCCCTGGCTGCCATCTTCCCCAGGGTGAGAAAACAAAATTAGTATCCATGGTTGTGGTGATGGGAAACAATTTATTTAAAATGTCTTTGTGCAGCACTTTTCAAACTTTTTTTCCGTGAGAACATTTTCAAGCACTTCTGATGCAGATGTAAATGATCAAAGAAGGCACACTAACACCAAGATATTTTTTCTTTTTGGATTTTCAATAAGCCTCTGAATCTTCTGAAAATAATCTGCTCAAAGGCAATACTATAAAAATTAAATTTGACTGACAAGACTGATGGAATCTTATAAAGTATAGAGAGAAAATATGTTACTGTACATTACCTGTGTTTGTTTGTCACAGATGTTCTCCAAAAGGTTGGTGTCTTTCTCAGTGTGGATTGATCGCACACGGTGGGCGAGAAACACATGGGCCATGGCGGCCATATTTGTTCTCACCATGGCTGTGATCGCTGACATGGTAAGACTGCAGGACACTTTGATGTAACTTTAATACATTGTGTGTGTGTGTGTGTGTGTGTGTGTGTGTGTGTGTGTGTGTGTGTGTGTGTTAGGAGTGGGCATTATAACTAATGTTTTGACTAATACAGTGAACTACAGTAAATGCCTAAAAATCTATATACATCATAATGCAAAACTCCTGCTAATCGAATGCTGCCATTCCGGTACATATCATCATATCACCCAACCCTAGTGTGTGTGCATGTCTTTCCATTTGTGTGTTTCCACTTTGTCCTCATCAAACTATCACTACCTTTTATGTGTTTGACTACATGTTCCCAGTAGGGTCCATTAGCTGTCTTTCTCGCTGCCTGCTGGCTCATTTGTCACGGCCCAATGGGAATGACAGGAATAGGTGATGCTAAAGTGAACAGTAATTTCCCTGTCTTAGCTGTCATGTGGAGATGATAGTCACAGTTGGACAAAAATGCTTAAAAAAAAGCAAACATGTTTTACTTTTCCTGTTGTTGCTACTGTAACAGGGTTATCCTCAGCTATAGTTTATACCTTTTACGTAAAGTAGCTATAGTAGTAAAATTATATTTTCAATGTGACTCTGCCAGGTTCATGTTTCAACACTGAAATTAATAAATTAATATCCCCCCAACTTACGTGACACAAACAAAGTCACAAATCTAGGCTACAGACTCATGCCCTTCATCTCTGATATTGCAGCTGAGCTGTGTTCCACCGTCCCTTCGAGTCTTTAACAGCACCTCCGGCCCTGTGCTTGTGTCACTTGGTGACCGAGGCTGTGCGGAGAATCCAAAGCACTACAGCTTCATGGCTGTGATGTCACTCATCGCCACCGCCATGTTGGTACAGGTCAGCCACCTGGTTAAGCTGGGCCTTATGATGCTGGTTGTCACAGCAACTGGAGCTGTTAATATCTACAGCTGGAGGGACATTTATGACCTGTATGACTATATACAGTATGCCTCATACAGGTGAGAAATGGATAAAACAGATGAAAGGTGTTAGGTTGTGTTGTTGTGTCATGCTATTGAAAATACATAAATACATAAGCCAATAGAAAAAGTAAACATACATACAATTTAAAATACACTTAAAGTACACTTGTTATACATACACTGAAATAACACTATAGTAATTGCAGAATGAGTATATTTAATGTATTATCTATTGTAAAGTACACTTTTTAAAATGATGTTAAATATACTTTAAATTAAGGACAAAAAGTAAAAATATACTTGTAATAACTTTATACTAATATATTTCTAATACACTGAAGTATACTACTTTTTTACCTATGTTATTCTGCCTCTATCTTGTGTCCAGAACATCCATAGTTCCATCCAAGTACCTCATGACCATGATGATCATTGTCATGATGATTGGATTCTACTTCTTTGCCCGCCATGTGAGTCACTATACACCCACACTGTATCACACTTTGCTGACCCACAGCCTGTCTCCTTCAAACAGTCAGCACTTTAAAGTCAGTACATACAGAGGAAAGCTTCCTGTAAAAGAGCAGAACAATTATCACCTTTCTATAATGGTGTATTTTTCTCTCTAAATAACCTTAACATTATATGGTTTCCATTCCTTCTGTGGTGTGTGTAGTTGGAGCACCAGTCCAGGAAGCTGTTCCTGTGGAAGATCGGTGTGCATGACCAGAAGGAGAAGGTGTTTGAGATGAGACGCTGGAACGAAGCACTGGTCACCAACATGCTGCCAGAGCATGTAGCAAAACACTTTCTTGGCACAAAGAAGAGAGATGAGGTGCATTTGAGCTTGTGACAAGTTATAGGCTAATATGATCTAGAAATGTGAGAAATATAAAAAGGGCATGAGTGAGGAATGTCAGGAAGTAAGAGGAAGGTCATGATTCTATTTATAAGACACCCACAGCTTCATCAGGGGCAACGGAAATAACTTTTCAAAAGCACCTTTTTATACTAATGTCAATTGCATGATTAAATGAATGAAGGTACTGTACAGGATGTGAGGCCTTTACAACATTGCAATGAAATTCATTGCATATCATTGCCATCTTGTGGTCCATTTCATAACAACATATTAAAGCTTTCCTTTGGTGTATTCTAATAGTCAGTGATAATGAGATTTTTGATAAAGAAATGTTTTATCAAAACTGAAAAATCTGAAAAAAACTAACACCATGTCATGTGTTGTTTGTAGGAGTTGTACAGCCAGTCTTACAATGAAATAGGTGTGATGTTTGCTTCCATCCCCAACTTTTCTGATTTCTACACTGAAGAGAACATCAACAACGGCGGCATTGAGTGTCTCAGGATTCTCAATGAGATCATCTCCGACTTTGACAGTGTGAGTCCCAGCTGCGTTTGTACAACTGGTTGTACATATTAGGAACTATTGGTATAACTTTCAGGTTTTAAATGGCTACAACTACCCTTGACTAACTTATATGCGCTTTCTCCTCCAGTTGCTAGACAGGGATGAGTTTCGCTGCATTACTAAGATCAAGACAATAGGAAGCACCTACATGGCCGCATCAGGACTCACCCCAGAGAGCAATACAAATGGATACAGCAACCGCAAGGTTCACAGCTTATATCTTACAAATATACATGTCTAAGTATAACAACCTGTTGTACCATTTTATCTTAACTGGTGTTGCACAAGTTAATGATAGTAAAAGGTTGTACTGTTGTTCCACAGCCAGAGGACCAGTCACTGATTGAGCGCTGGCAACACCTCGCTGACCTGGCAGACTTTGCCTTGGCCATGAAAGTTACCCTCAACAACCTCAACAAACAGTCCTTCAACAACTTCATGCTTCGAATCGGTTAGTGTAGGCTACTGTATGTGGATGTGTGTTTTTAAGTCTGTATGTTTGCCCATTTGCTAGTGTGTGTGTCCATGTTTTCATGTTGATCCCCTTCAGGTCTAAATAAGGGGGGAGTTTTGGCTGGAGTGATTGGAGCTCGTAAACCTCACTATGATATCTGGGGCAACACAGTCAATGTAGCCAGCAGAATGGAGTCCACCGGAGTGATGGGAAACATCCAGGTAGAACAAACACAAAAGCAGACTTACTTATTACTCTCCTCAACTTATTTCATGCTCATTTTCAACTTTTGTTTTGTTTTCCGATTTTGTACTCCTCCTTTAAATGCTGTGCCCTGCTCTGCCCTCAGGTAGTGGAGGACTGCTATGACATTCTAAAGGAGTATGGCTTCCGCTTTATCCGCAGAGGACCCATATTTGTCAAAGGCAAAGGGGAGCTGCTTACCTTCTTCATGAAAGGAAAGGATAAACCCAGCAGCAATGGTGGACCAGTAACCACTGCCCTTCCACACCAAGTTGGGGACCTTTGAATATTCTCACCTGGTGAAAAGCCGTTAACACAAGGATAAGATGAATTATCCACTCTGCTCAACTTCTTTCATATACACAGGTTACCTACATAGATTGTTTTCATAAGCTCTGTAGAAATGTAAAACATATGGAAGTAGAACAACACAACAAAATAATACTAATGTGAGCATTACAACTGTGAAATAGCATTCCACAACAAAGGAATTTCATAACAGAACTGTTTCTGTATGGTTGTACATAATTTGGGAATACAATTGCCGATCTCACAGAGCTCCTGCATTCAAGATTTGTATTATTTTGATTCATAGATTCATTGATTCATAGAGTGCTATGAAAATTACAAGCTTAGTTGTAACAGATATATAAACTCACTTCCTTTGTTGTTTCACCTTGAGCTCAGGTTTTGTAAAATAATGTAGCTTAATCACACTGTATTTATACTGTGTTAATAAAACATGTTTGCACTATATTTTTGAGATTCATTTGTGGTTCTGCACTCTTGAGAATAATTCTAATCAAGCAAAATTAGTGAAAATACAAGTGTGTAGGGGGATTTTGTAATTGCTAATCATGATTACAAATTTCAATTAAAGAGAAAAAAATCAAATTAATGTATTACGTAATGATGTCAGCATCACTTACTGATGTCCACTACTAAAATATAAGAATTAATAATCTATGCCAAATGTAACATGCAGAATGTTAGCATTACAATGCTAAAGGTTTGTATAGGTATAACTGTGACAAGACAAAGGTAGGTTAACAGTGCTGCACCAGTGATCTAATTATAAATACAGTTGTTGTATCTGCCACTTCATTATTATTCATTCATTCATTGATGAATTCATTTATTTACAGATGTGGTAGCAAAAAGACCTTGATCAGACTTTGTCAGCTAGTGTTCCTGTCACACAGTCTGTGATGATGATGTCCCACTACAAAATAATCCCAACAGTTAAAACATGACTCTTATTGTGCAAACTGGCTCACTGATTTACAAGGACATTTAATGAAGCAGAGCCATCAACAATGTTATTTGTTACACCTGTGCTTTTCCTGTGGCCCAATGAAAATAATCATATATTAGAAATTGAATAACATTATTATTAATGATTATTGAAAAGTGACTGGAATGGATCTGTAGATTAAGGTATATATACCAATGCGGTGACTGATGTGTGACCCTTTTTATGTTAAGGAGGATCCTTACTCTTTATGATAACCTATATTTAAATATGAACTGCACGAGCAATTGCTGCTTTTATTCTGTTTACATAGCCATGCGTTTAATATTTTAAAATAAAAATGTTGGTCAAGTCAACTTTAAGCCAAAATGAAAAAAAACTCTACCTACATTGAATGCAGGCCTCTTCTTGGAGATAACTAATTTGGCTAACATGTTTAATTGAGTTGTGAGCGGTTTAGATAGAAATGTAAAGGCTGCACACCTGTGGAAAGTCAATATATCGTTCACACATTATTGCATATGTGAAATTCCGGATATTAAAGTCAGGTCTCTAGAGACAGTCAAATTAATTTTAATGTGATGTGTTATTGTTGTCAGTTAATTATTATGCTAACTAGCATCTCATGCGCCACCCATGGATTATAGTTCTACCCGGAAGCTTGGTAGTGTAGGAATTTCCGGTTACGTCAGAGCGTCAGGACTCCATTAGAGCTGCAGCTGTTTGGAGAGAAACAACAACAAAAACGGGCTAACTGACAGCGCTCCCATATTGACAGTCCGGTCTGAGCCCAACAACAAGGCCTCAAATCTGGAAGCTTAACCTTGATTTCCCACCCGGAGCTCCGCCGGCTTCTAACCACGGCCGCTCTCGGTGAGGAAACTCTGGCCTCCGCTTCCTCCTCCTCCGACTCGGACACCGGCGGAGCGTCGCCGCCCCCGCGGAAGAAGCACCGAGCCTCGGCGGCGGAGGGAGCAGGAGAGCCCGGGGCTTCAGCGGTTGTAACAGGCCTGTCGGGAATTCTATTAGGACTTGCTACTCACTCTCCACACTCTCAAGCCACCTCTGCCATCCACTTTAACCGAAGTGTTGTCAACAATCTTAGCAGCAGCATGCAGGCAAACGGGGCAGGACAGGGACAAGAATCTCCAGAGCTCTCCTGCCTTAACAGTGCACAAAACGGGGAGTCATCCTCGGCTGGCGGAACCCACTCCAATGGGCTTCTCTCCAGCACAGACAACGGGAATAGTGTCGGTACCAGTAACGGTGCTTCAGCCGGGCCCGGTTCGGGGACTTCAGCTGCCTCTACGGCCTCCGGCTCGGAGGTTGGCTCTCTGAAAAAGAAAAAACGGCTATCGCAGGCGGAGGAAGATGTCATACGATTAATAGGGCAACATCTCCACGGACTAGGGCTGAAGTAAGTTTATTCAAAGTCGATGAAAAACCGACATAAGTATATAATGTTACAGTTGAACACATGACATGTAATCGACATTACTATTGTTTCGTGTGAAACGGCTACATAGCAGATGGTAAAAGCGCTATTAGTGCGCTTGACAGACACAAACATGGGGGATGGGGTAACGTTAGCTAACGCTAACGTTAGTTAGCCTGTGAGCTCGGCTGTTGGTAGAAAGAAGGGGTCCATCTTGCACAATAACAGTTCGCTTTATAGCTAACCGCACTAGCCTGCGCTAAGGTGCTATGTCTTGACATTAAACCTTCACACAAACGTAAAACACCGTCTAAAATGTGTCTGCTTAACAAATCTATTATTAGCTGAAATATGTCTCATATGCCAGTAGCGCAATTAGGCGTTACTTAGCATTATATATTTTGCACTGAATAAAAGGCATTACATCATCTAGTAACGTTTAGTCAGAGATCCGCTGACTTGTTATGGTTTGCAAAGCATAAAATGAATGTCACGCGAATGGATAACACTTGATTTAGCTTCTTACACAAGCAGGATTATCGAGTTTGCAGTGTACATTGGTGCGTTTCAATGCTATTGCAAAAAAATGCGGAGGAAATGTTAGTGCGGGTTGTGAATGTCGGTTTTCGCCCTGTTGGTTGGTGGTTTTCTTCATTTTCCATCTTGATTGCCTCGAGAAGAATATGTTTTTTGCAAGACCGTTTGTGGATAGGTTGGCTACACTGTAATAACTAGCATGGTTATGAAAACTGCCCTGGTTATTTTAGTATTCCGAGTGCGCCGTCTGCGCGTCCTGGGCTGTCATTTTGTCTATGTCTTTTATTATATCAAATTAATCCACATATGCGGCTATCTACCGAACATTATCATTTTCTTTCTAAATGAATGTATTTATTTTTCACTGTGTCAGAGCAATGTGTCAACAGTCAGTCGCAAACAGTAGCAAACATGTATCGGGACATGTATTTATTTAAAGACAGCAGTCGATACAGTTGGTCCCGGATTGAACAGAATCTGTTGGTTTCATGGCCGCTGAAGAATGCGCTTTCTATCAGCTGTTTTAGATGGAAGCGCTGTGTTTGAATCTAATTATAGCATAGTGGGGGTTTCAAGAAATGTATGTCTATCCCTCTGGCTCGGGTAGCCACTGTTGGAATAACTAGACATCCGCAGATCTCTGGTATCCAGCTGAGAAAGTGTAGCTGCCATTACAAGGCATTATAAAAGACAGCCTAACATTGCTATGTTTACAAAGGGGGAAGGGGGGGGATTTCTGGTATGAGACAGAGCCCCTACATTTCTGCTGGGGAATATGCAAAAGAAATCAGTGTAGCAGCCAGCTGGATGAAAGGCTCAACACAGAGCTGCTGCGCCACTCCATTGATACCTGAAAATGATGTCATCATGCTGAAGGTGTCAGCCACCCCAACCCACATTTCAGCAGACTTGTTTGTGGTGGTGGAGTATTTAGCAGAGAGGTGGTGTTTGAACAGATTATGGTTATATAGTTATGGTTCACAGGCTGAGAGGATGATCTCAACTGCAGTGGAAGCTCGATTCATGTTAGTGAGCCTCCTACTGTCCACAAATAATGCTCTGGTGACACGACTGTGTTAGGCTGGCTTCCTTCAGACATTATTGGTCATGAAATTGCCTTCATCCTATTGTCAGCCAATGACGTTATTATTGTCCCAGTGTTAAAATTATTGTTGCAGATCTCCCACTCACCTATTTGCTATCCTTGTGGCCATGGTACAGTCACATTGGTAAAATAGATGATTAGACAAACAACAAAAGTTGAGTAATCTGTCTGGAAATGGCACTTTATATAATCAATAATCATGGGTTAACTTTTCAAGTCTTGACTGGGCTCTGAAATGTTATCTGTGCACTGATTGATTGATTTATAATACATTTTAAGACTTTTCTCTGCTTTCTTTTATTTCACCTGTCTTGTCTTTGTCAGCTAACTTTGTCTGCCCCCCTTCTCTCTCTCTCTCTCTCTCTCTCTGTCTCTCTGTTTCTGCAGTCAGACAGTGGACCTGCTGATGCAGGAATCAGGCTGCAGACTGGAACACTCCTCAGCTACCAAGTTCCGCAACCATGTCATGGAGGGGGAGTGGGACAAGGTTGGTCTTGGGTTACCATGGTTACATAATAGCACGCCGTTTGATAGACAGGGAATTGGTGACCTTCCTGGTGATCTATTGTCTGTATTGAACTGTAAAATGAAGAGCTTGTTTCGTCAAGAAGCCAGCAGGCATATATCTATGCGATCGTCTCATATGACGTATCGACAAAAGCGAGTATGATTCCTGTTAGGAAATGCTAAAGGAAGCTCGGGAAAGCATAAGCAAAGTACTTAAAGTGGTCTGCATTTGGACCACTCATACACATTCCTGACAAGTACCAGTGAAACTCTTTTCTTGACTGACAAAGCTTACTGCTGAAGTGCTATTTGATTTTGGAACTGGCAATTATAAGGCATATAGCTTTATTTAAACTCTGTAACCATTTAGCACATAATTCATGTTGTGACATTCAATGTCATGGATTATATTTAAAAGAATACAATTTAATTGGGTTCAAATTATTATTGAGAGATCGGGGGGAAATCTGACTTAAACTGCTTATTATTACTATTATGGCTACTCTAGCAAACCATTTTCCGTCATTTGTATAACAAAATAACAAGGCACATTCCCCATTATGTGCCCATTATTATATTAAAAGATCAAAAAAATGTTAATCAGAACACCCCAAGCATAGCACAGTGGTACTGCAGGATGTTGTGAGGACTCCATTAGGCCGGTAATGTGGGTTTTGAAAACATTGGGTTTATATTGGCACACTTTAGGACATTTTTCCTTAATTGGTTTCGAAATCAACACACTCTGCTGTATCACCCTGTTCTTGCAACAAAATAATTCTCGTTCCAAAATTTTAGAGTTGAGGCTTATGAAAGCACACACCTTTTTAAATATGGCCTTGTGAATCATCTAGAATAATGATCCTATGTTAGAACTGCAGGACGGGAAAATAGCAGCAGCCATGACCCAAATAGTGGTACATTTTTGGATGTGCCAAGGATGGTTGTACTTTCCACAAACCAATCGTAAACCAGACACTGTTTTAATTCTTGAAATCTATTTTTTCTACTGTATAAATAACACAAGAGACCAGTATGTTTTTTGACCAAATGATCTGTATTACTGCTGGTGTGATAAGGATTGTTTCTCCATGCATGGAAACTGCTGAGCTTACCATTTCTCTCTCTCTCTCTGTCTCTCCCCTCCATCACCCTCCCTTTGTTTTGATCTAGGCTGAGAATGATCTCAATGAGCTGAGAGCACTGATGCATTCTCCCAATGCCATTGTGGTAAGCTCCCCTTGAACTGAATGACAGACAGTTAGAAGGCACAACTGGAGGTTCTAGAATGGTTCCACTAAAATGCAGGGCTACAGGTTCTTGTTGTGGGACACTGAAAGCCAAAACGTTCTGGATAACGCATCGGAAAGTATAGCAGCAGGAATGGACACCTCATTAAATTAAGGGAATGAATGCGTGGTTCTGTCGTTTTTAAGCAAAATATGGTGCAGCTTTGCAAGCATTTTTTTTCTGTGTTCTGTTCCTCTAGCTTGTCCCAACATTGATTCAAACTAATATACTCAAAATAGGCTCTTTTCTGTTGATTATATACATATATTAGGGCTGTCAAGATTTACGTGATAGACGCCATTAACCCGTTCTGTGATTTGGGCCTCGAGCCACTCCATCCTTCTCTTAACACATCCATGATGGCTAGCAGAAATGGATATAGAAAAGGGTCTTTTTGAATTGCAAGTGCAGTTTCAAAGCCCTTCCAGATGGGTATCTCGACAAGACTAAAGTTTATTTGCATGTACTGTCGATGTGAGTTGAGTTACTTCCAGAGTACGTTGAGTCTCAAATACCACTTGCTGGCCAAGCATAATGCTGATGCAGAGACCCCCTGCCAAAGGCAGGCCGCGCTGGATAGTTTGCAACGGAGACGTAAGAGGTGTAAGAAGTACAAAGAAGTAAGAAGTACAAGTGTAAAGTGGGATACTACATTGTGTTAGCATTACCAAGTAATGTTACATTTAGGTCAGTATGCCCATATGTTGTTGCTTGATGGGCTTACGTTTGCCATATTATGCTTTCAGCATATATTTTTAGCATACAGTACCTTTTGAGGTTATTCTGGAGAATATTTTACTATTTACTATTTGTCATTGTCTTGGATTGTTGGAATAATAATAAACATTTGCATAAAGCAAACATATTTGTCCACTCCCATGTTTATAAGAGCATTAAATACTTTAATAATATACCTTTTGAAGTACATTTAGAACAGATCAAAATTAATTTTCATTTCATCGCAAGTTAACTACGGACAATCATGCTATTAATCGCAATTAAATATTTTAATTGATTGACAGCCCTATATATATATATATATATATATATATATATATATATATATATATAATATCATAATCTATGGCAGTAGATCTATAACAAGAAATTATAGAAATGCCAAAAATATATCTGAAATGGTCAGTTCTCTATTATTTACATTGTCCCTTGGAGGGAGTTTATTTTTCCAATTGAACATATCTTGTTTAGTACATATTATTGTCACAATTAAGTTTAATAAAACAAATGAAGGGACACTTGTTCATGTGTTTATGTTAAATGACTGTAAGCCAATATGTTATCAGAATTGTTAAAAGCTCAAATTTCAGTGTCAGCTTTAAAAATTATTTTCATTCATAACGGCAAGAGTATAACCATAGCTGTATCCCAATTCCACACTGCATAGTCATTATAACAAAACAAATGTAATGCCTCCAAAGTAATGCAAATTAAGTGTATTCACTAATCAGAGATTTTGGTACTACACATGCCAAATTTGCTTGATTTTTAAGTGTGGCGTTGAGCTACACTAGTGTCCCACAATGCATTTCACACTGGAAATAAAGGAGATCTATTCACAGCTAGGAAACAATTAAAATAACTGGATTGTGGAAAAGGTGGTTAAGGAAAATCTAAAGGAAAAAAGTAAAATATTACATTTTTAGAAAAAACTGTTTGCAGATTGTAAATATTATCATATATCATTTTGATTGATATATATAACCCTTGTATTATTTGTTGTTAATACAAAATTATAAAAGTTCATGCATTGTATACTAACTGCCAACGTTTTATACTGTAAACATTTGTACGTTAGTGCATACTGTACAGTATTACTTTGGAAATGAGGCTTAGCTCTGGCTAATTAGCCCCAGCTAGCATGCTAATTAGCAGACAAGATTAGCTTTAAAAAATGGTCCAATGTGTCTTAGTCAAGTGCCTGCTGCTCTGTGTCAGAAGTCTCTCTAACTGCCATCACCATTTGGGTTATTTAAAGAACGGCTGCTGTAGCTGTTGATTTTCAGCTGTATCTACTGTACAATGTGGGTAGCCATTTTAGATTAGTGTTGTCATTGTCAACATGACTTTCACTGCAGTTCTGGTAGGTAGTTTACTCATATCCTAGGCCCATGTGGAGAGTTAGGAGATGTGTTCTTGCACTCTTTATTTGTAGACCTTTGTGGGTGGATGTTTTCTTGAATTCATGTACTTACACCCGTTGTCAGGGCAGCAGTTCCTACTGCATACCTTAGATAAGACAGAGACTCTTGATACCACAAATGTGAACACTGACCAGCAGAAGCGACTGGTAAACACTTGCCAATGGTCTTATCAGTATGAAGAAAGTAGGCTATTTGCATGACCATATGTCTTGGTTACATCTATAAATATGTTCTGATAATGAAAACATGCTGCCCTGCAATACAGCATACATTTCATATTGGGATTATTTTTGTTGTTGTTGCTATGCACAGCTGTTCCTAGGAAGCTTTCTATATACTTCTATAGCCGTGCAGGCCAGCTGTTGTTGGATCAGTGGTTAAAATGGCTTCTTATCAAAGGGAAACCGGATGTAGTAGTATAAGCTTACTTGTCATTCTTTTCTTCCTTCCTTTACTTTTCAGTTTAATATAAAATCTCTTCTCTGTACCTATGTCTCTCTTCTTCTCAGCGTATGAAGTTCTTGCTGCTGCAGCAGAAGTACCTAGAATACCTGGAGGATGGCAAAGTCCTGGAGGCCTTGCAGGTTCTCCGGGGAGAGCTGACGCCACTCAAGTACAACACAGATCGCATCCATGTACTTAGCGGGTACGGGTACAAGTTTGATATTTAATCTGTCTCATAGTCATCAGATAGTCTACACAAATACACACCTGCAAACTTAGATAACTCTGTAATCACTAATAATACAGCTCTCACCACAGAGCCAACTATAGAGCCAGAGAGACTTTTATAATGGAGGCTGGTTAGTCATTGGAATGGAATATACTATGTCTCAAGCACCAGGACAGTTTTTAACCAGTCAAATCCATCCTGAAAATTACATTGTAGATGTGTATTATCAGTGTTGTCACACAGCTATTGTTCATCTAGTTACGCAATACATATTAGGGTAGGCTGCTTCTTTTTGGTAGGGATGTGTATTTATCTTTCAAATCAGGGAAAGCGTGACTATTGACAATAATCATGTGGCCAGAAAAACTAGTTTCAGTTTTTACCCGTTTTTATTTTTGTGCTAAACTGCAATAATTGTGATTGCTTTTACAGCATGTTAAAATCAATGGATCAATATCTCTCATGATCTTTTGTTTGGCTGTAATTTGGTTTTCCAATATACTGTACATATTATACTACAATTGATCCTCTGAGATTTACTATAAGGGTATCAGTAGCTGCATGATCATCTAATCCATGGTTAGACATTGTGCATGACCAATGCACAATTCAATTTAATTCAATGTTATTTATAGTATCAAATCCTAACAAGAGTTATCTCAAGACACTTTACAGCCAAAGTAGGTCTAGACCACACACTATAATTTACAAAGACCCAACAATTACAGTAATTCCCCCAAGAGCAAGTAATCATTGCAATAGTGGCGGGGAAAAACTCCCTTTTTAGGGTGAAACTTCAGACAGACCCAAGCTCTTGGTAGGCGGTGTCTGACGGGCCGATTGGGGGTGTGATGTGGCAGTAATAGTCACAATAAAGATAATGGAACTATGACTAGAAATAGTAGTTGTAGTAGTTCATGGTGTAGCAGGGCAAAGTAGGACATAGCAGGGTGTAGCAGGGCATAGCAGGGTGCGGAGCAGGACCACGGCAGCTGCAACCAGGATTTAGGTGCCACCCTAATCTAAGGAAAACTGCTGGGCGAAGCTCCCCAGAGCTAAACTAGTAACAAGCATTTCTGGCACATGGATGCAGATGGAAAGAGAATCTGACTGCAGTAAATGTGACAGAAAGGCATAAATGTTGACAATCGACTAGTGTGGACTTCACCGGAAAACAGGAAATAAACAAAGGTATGGATTAACACAACTTTCATGCCTTTCTGTCACATCTACTGCAGTCTGATTCACTGTGTTCACTCTGAACTCATTCAATTTCGATTTTCCGTCTCAAGATTTGATTCAAAATTGATTTTTGATTCAAAAACTTTTCTCAATTAAAAAAAAAAAAAAAAGATTCACAGAATGTACATGGTTACTTTTACCATGTATACAAAATGAAAAAAAAAGAATCAATTTTGATTTTGAATCGGTAGAGCTTGAATCAATTTTTTTTTTTTTTTTTTTGCACAGCCCTAGTTTTTCAGCATCGTTTTGAGACAGGATGTGGCTAATTTTGGCAATGTTATGAAAGTGAAAAAAGGTTGTTCTTGAGGTTTGTTTTAAGTGGGTAAGAATAACTCCTGATCAAAAATAACTCCTAGATTTCTGACAGTAGTGCTGGAGCCCAGGTCAATGCAATCCAGACTAGCTTCTGTATGTCATTAGATAATTAGGTTTGGAGGTGTTTAGGGCCCAGCACAATAACTTTAATTTTGTTTGACTTTAACAAGAGGAAATTCTAGGTCATCCATGATTTTATATCTTTAATGTGTGCTTGAAGTTTAGCTAACTGACTGGTTTCTTCTGGCTTGATGGATTGGTATAATTGGGTGTCATCCATATAACGGTGAAAGTTAATTGAGTGTTTCCTAATAATATTGCCTAGAGGAAGCATGAGGTGAATAGAATTGGTCCAAGCACTGAGCCTTGTGGAACGCCATGGCTAACTTTAGCGTGCCCGGAGGATTCATCGTTAATGTCAAGAACAATGCCCCTGCCCTCAGCAAACACATTCCTTTGATCAATTACCTGATCAATTGGTGTGCATTGATCACTCAACACTGCCAACAAGCCTGTTTGCCTTAACAGACTGTCCCACAGTTAAAAGAATAATCTGTTAATCCATCACCTGTTTTAGAATGTGAATGTGTCTATGTGTCTCTCGTTTCATTTCTGTCGGCTCATTCATAAAACACCTGCATTATATGCACCATTTTCTCATTTTAGATTCTATACAGCATTTTAGTTTTTCTTTGCATTACATCTGTACTTAGTGTAGTATTAGTAAGAAATGTTCACCCTATTGTCTCTGATTCTCACCATACTAATCAATATTTTGAGCTCCTGCTCTTGCTGGCAACTTGTCAGCATTCAACATTAAACTTTTTTTGGTTGTGATAATATTACTGTGTATGTTATAATTTCCTATGTACTGTACGTTGTTATTTTTCTGATCTGTGTTGTTTGTGTCTTCCTGCAGGTACCTAATGTGCAGCCATGCTGAGGACCTGAAGGCCAAGGCAGAGTGGGAGGGCAAGGGCACTGCCTCACGGTGCCGACTGCTGGACAAATTACAGAGTGAGAAGACCTGTCTATACGCTACCTCTGTAGAGCTACTACACATATTACATGACTACAACACTACCAAATACATAACCATTATGTCTGCTTTTATCTCTCCTCGTAGCATACCTGCCACCCTCTGTGATGCTGCCCCCTCGGCGGCTGCAGACCCTGCTGCGGCAAGCAGTAGAGCTGCAGAGGGACCGCTGCCTCTATCACAACACAAAGCTGGACAGTAGTCTGGACTCAGTCTCTCTCCTCCTCGATCATGTCTGCAGCAGGTTGGTACAGCACAGCTTGCATGCTGCTCAGGCCCATAAAGATCTCAGTGTTAAACTAGCTGCAGGATCTGGAGAATCTGTGTAGTTTCCCCTTGTGGGATTAATAAAGTATAATAAAATAAAAAATAAAAAATGCATCAGTGGACCACCTGTTGTTATAACTAAAATATTGATGCATATGGACTGAAAGCCTTGCTCTGTATTTGTGTCCTGTGTCAGAAGTCTTAACGCATTTGCACTCTAATGGATGTTCTGCTTCTAGCATCTTACTAGTGTATTATGGCAGCACTGTGCTCTTTGTTTAGCCTTTTATTATTTTCTCATAATTTTTTCTATCCTTGCCCTATGTTTTCTGATTTTCTGATTGCAACTTGTTAATAAGCAAAGAAGACCTACTATTGCTGACTTAAACACTGAAGATTTTAAACTTTTGGTCTTTCTGCACATCCCAGGAAGCAGTTCCCCTGTTACACTCAACAGATTCTGACAGAGCACTGTAACGAGGTGTGGTTCTGCAAGTTCTCAAATGACGGCACCAAACTAGCCACTGGCTCCAAAGACACTACGGTCATCATTTGGCAAGTAGACCCGGTAAGTATGAAAAATGCCTAAATTAACACAGTGCCTTTTTTATGATTAAGTCCACAGCTAAAATTACCCTCCAGGAATGTTGTGGTCAGAGCCTTTTTACATTTGCAGGCAGGTTTTCCTTGGCATTTTAAAATATGTACCTAACATTAATGTACTTTGTTAGAATGTTCCATGATAACCCTTATGTGCATATAAAACACTTTTAGAAGAACTCTCTTCTAGTCTTAAATTATGAGACATTATCTATAGAAATACATAAGTTCCACTCGTTGGCCCTTTGGTGCAGTCTGTCATTGTCTCAGATATGTTACTGAGATTTAAAATGGTACTCTTCATTGCATCCTTAATTTCTGAATTTGGTTGGTTCTTTTACGTCGGTTCAGACTTGGGAAAGACTTCTGGTTTGAATTTAGTGCTCCATTGACAAGAAATGATGAAAATTAATTTGTCATAAAGACTGGACTTTGTAGCAGTCTGGAATATCTTTGAATTCTTAATTTATTGTCATGGAACTTCTTCTTTCAGTGTGCACTCTGAATTCGGTTTGAAAACTTGGAACCCTAGTGCCACTGCAAAAGAGGGACCAACCCACAGTGTGTCAGAATTAATGTTATTACAATCCCCTTCGTCTTATCTTTGTGTAGGAGAGCCACCAGTTGAAGCTGCTGCGAACCCTGGAGGGTCATGCATACGGCGTCTCCTACTTAGCTTGGAGTCCCGATGACACCTACCTGATCGCCTGTGGACCTGACGACTGCTCTGAGCTGTGGCTCTGGAATGTTCCGGTAAAGTTTCAGGCTCTGCATAAACCTATGCTTTTGATACCTCTTAACTGGCATGTTTCCAAATGCCAGCCCTGTTTTTACATGTGAACATGAGTTTACAAAAGCATAGATTGGTGATGTCGAAGACTTGAGCTGTCTATTTTATGTTCAGTAAACAAGCACATAAGAAAAACAGGCCAGTCAGCCTCCCATAGATACTCTGTAGGCTGTGTGTACTCAGTGACCTTTCCCATCCCCCTCCCCTTTTGATTCTTTTTATCCACCCCTCCCCACTCTTGATTAATGTTTCTTCTTGCTGTCTCCCTCCCCCATTTATCTCTCCTCTTGTTTTTCAACTGTGTCTGCCAATCCCCTCGATGAGCAGACGGGGGAGCTGCGGACCAAAATGTCCCAGTCCCATGAAGACAGTCTCACCAGTGTGGCATGGAACCCTGATGGCAAACGCTTTGTCACCGGAGGACAGAGGGGACAGTTTTATCAGTGTGTAAGTGGATGGGTCATTCCCCCCCCCCGAACAGGATTGTTTAATGGGATGTGTTTGAACTAGTAAATGCCTCCAATATTTATCGTCCATTTTTCTCTCAAGAATCATGGATCATCTCTGTAGTCAATCAATGCTGAATGCCTGTTGTGTTTTAAGGCAGGTGAGGGCATTAAAAAAGGGTAGACACTGTATGTGAGTCATATACAGCTTTCAAATGTTGCTTTGACCTTGGCTTAAACAGACCACTTTGAGATAATTGGATCTGCCGGTGTATTGATTTTCTAGCCATGAACCCGATGATTCTTTTAAATCATATATCTTTGGGAATATGGTTTATGCGTGTATCTATGCTTGTTGTGCATGACCAGGTTTCTGTGTAGTTAACATAAAATAAGATAAACCTTTATTGATCCCCAGAGGGGAAAATTGAGGTTGATAATGATTCAGTTGATAATGTCTGTAAATATTTGGAAGCTGGAAATGAACATTTGAACTTATATCCACACATTTAAAACAAAATATCAAACTGCAGAAATTGGTAAAAAAAAAAAAAAAGTAAAGTAGAAATTCCAAAATGTACAGCTGTTTCATTGGTGTTGTGTGACATGTTGTCATGTTTAATTGTCTGATTGTTGCACTGTGTTGGTGCCTGTGCAGAAAAAAAGAGCATCTAACAGGTCCTCTTGATGAATAATTTCGCCATAATATGCTTTGTCCATGTTTTCATTCCCCTGTGAAGAATGAGAGATGAGGTGTCTGTGTTTGTGTTGTCAGGACCTGGACGGTAACTTGTTGGACTCCTGGGAGGGCGTAAGAGTGCAATGCCTGTGGTGCCTGGGTGATGGCAGGGCCGTGCTGGCTTCGGACACACACCAACGTATCCGGGGGTACAACTTTGAGGACCTTACAGACAGAAACATGTATGTGTCAGCCCTAGTAATCCCTGTACTGTAGTATATCTAGAGTATGGTTCCATTATTAGTTGAAAATACAACACATTTTGCTCATGAATGCCAGCCAAAGGAGATGGTTATTTAAAGCCCCCACCCAATCATTGTCCACCCACACAGAATTGTATATTTGCATTATTCAATACAGTGCCTGACTGCCTGTGTCTTGTTTACATGTCCTTTACAGAGTTCAGGAGGACCACCCTATCATGTCTTTTACGGTTTCAAAGAACGGAAGATTAGCTTTGTTAAATGTAGCAACTCAGGTGAGCTATATCTCCACCTTTTATTAACATTGATTAAACACTATGCAGGACGCTTCCGCAGTTACAGGCTATTCTTCCACAACCTTTTGTAGGGAGTGCACCTGTGGGACCTCCAGGACCGTGTGCTGGTGAGGAAATACCAAGGTGTGACCCAGGGCTTCTACACTATCCACTCCTGCTTTGGAGGACACAACGAAGACTTTATTGCCAGTGGCAGCGAAGGTACACTCCGAGAGTACAACAGGCTAAAATAGTGACAGGGATAACACCGTGGCTCTTTGTAACAAACTTTAGTACTTAGGTGGCCCCTGCTGACACATTTTCATCTAATTCTGTGGACTTTGTGGGAGACTAGAATCTTGCGGTTTGGTTTGAAAAAGTAAAAAATCCCAGTGTCCTGCATTATAAGTCTTCTCTCAGTGTGGTGTGATATGGGACCATTTCTTACTGGATCCTTGCTAATTAATGCTGTAGTATTGACTCGTATCATCAGACTTGACATAAGTTTAGCTTCGGCAGTGATTGCAATTTTTTTCTCAGTCATATCTTTTCTGAATTTCTCTTAACTATAATCCATGTATTGTCATATTTCATACATCTTTACTTCCACCTGTTGTGTTGCGTTCATCATTCCTTCTCTACAGACCACAAAGTGTACATCTGGCACAGGCGTGGTGAACTTCCCATTGCTGAGCTAACAGGCCACACACGCACTGTTAACTGTGTGAGCTGGAACCCGGCCATCCCGGGACTCATGGCTTCCGCCTCCGATGACGGCACAGTGCGTGTCTGGGGTCCTGCACCTTTCCTCGACTCACAAGAGGCGGACGCACTCAACGGTAACTACCATTTTGATCACCAAAATAAATCATGAGATGTTACATCTCTTTATTCACCTGATCTCTTCTTTTTATTCTCCTCAGAAAACTGCAGTAACATGGACAGTTGATGGTCACTTATAGAGCAGATGACATCTCTCTTTAACAACAATCCAAGAATCCCACAATAAAACGAGATCTCAACGGGCTAATCAAATCCAACACCAACCTAAAGCAAGACAAGAAAAACAAACAACAAAAGCCACCAAGACAAAAAGAGAAAACAAACGTGAGAAAAATGTGTCTTCTGACTGACCTAAAGAAAATGGTGGAGGTAATGAAGGACACTAATATTCAGGTCCTCGTCCAAAACCTGATGCCGACCTAGAGGAAACCCAGTCAATGCCCAGCGGGAAACGACCGCCATCCACTGGTGAGATGTAACGGCTGTTCTCCTCCAACTGACCCTTCTTCCCCCATCTGGCTGCATGGCCACCAGCCATGCTAGGTCCTCACACAGTTTCCCAGGAAACCCACCTCCACCTTGAGCTTGGAGCACATCAGTTCCCCCCCGTGATTCCTCCAGACAGACACAGCAGACCAGCCGTACCATTTGTCTGCCTGTTTGTCCCACATTACCTGTATAATGTCTCCAAGGACATGGGTGGGGTGTTGTTGGGGGAGGATGGTGCATATAGCAACTCTTCTGTATGTATGTTTTCCTCTTCCTCTCTTGCTCTGTTCTTCGCATTCGATCTGTTGGACAAAGGCTGCAAATTCACCATAAAAACGCTGACCGACCATCTGACAAAGAACACACACACAAAAAAAAGAGGCTATGCTAAATGTTGGATTTTTTTTATGATAGTCATAGCGTAATTCTCATTTAAGAGGTGAATCTTAGCTCAAGTAGTGCCCGTGGAAAGCTTTAGCTTGAAGATTCCACTTTGTGTTTCTCGACATTAGGAAAACAAACTTTTTATTCCTTAATTTAACTTCTAACATGGACGGTCGCTGTAGTGTTTCCAGCTGACAGCCACCCCAACCCCCTCTGTTGAACTAGCTACCGCACAACTCCCATTACATCTGCCTAAGAGGAGATGAACAGTGGGATTCACAGGTCACATATCAACGATGAGGGGGTCAGACGTTGGTGGTGAGGTGGGGTTTCCACTGTCAGGACACATACTCTGACCTTTCTCAAAAGACACACTTTCAGATGTGAAAGAGTTCAAGTGCAACTTGGATTGCACACCAGTGACTGCTGTCCCTCCTCTGTGTGTGAGGGAGTGAGTGAGAGCAATTATGCATGCACACATTAGTGGAAGAGTTGACATTTGTGGGTGCAGGTTTAATTGGCGCGTGTTTTTGTATGTGTGTTCAATTCACACCAGCAGAAGATTCACACCCCCCTCCTCCCTCCTATGCTTCTAATCCCATAGTAAAATTGTAAAGAGGATTTTAAACCAATTCTAAGTTATCCAAAGCCCCATAGGGACCTCTATCTGTGGAACAAAGAATACTTGAGAGCCATTTTGTAAAAGAAAAACTTTTCTTTAATCTGGGGCTTTAATTTTACATTACAATTTTTTTTTTCTTCTTCTCCTTACCACATGGCATTCAAACGGCACTGAGTTTATTGCCAATGAATCATCTCTGTTGGGGGGGGAGAGAAAAGGAAGATTTCAAAAGAGCATTTTGAGTGAGGCATGTTTCAAAAAGCTGTAAAACTGTTGTGTTATTAGCAAAAGGTCATTTCAAATGAGAAGTTATTGATTGTAATTATCGAACGAGTAGTAAGCATGGCCCGAGAGAGAAGAGGCACCAATAACCAGAACAACTCAATGAGTCCACAGTGTTGTTGCAATCCTAAAACACACACACATACACACACCCACGCACTGCCTTCCTATTAATACAGTTGCACACAAACCTTCAGTATGTATGTCACCCACCCCACTGCACTTTGAGTGGGTTTTTTTTCCCCCCGTCGCACCTACTGCAATGGCATAAATCTATAAGTTTTTCATAGTCTTAAGGTCACTGCACTTGCCATTCTGATGGCTTAGAAGGTCACGTTGGCAAAGACTCAAAACCTAACCAGAGATTGCTAAAGGAATTGGACCCTTACTATGCCTCTATGCACCCAAAAGCAGTGACTAATCATCTTGTAGACATCATAAAATGGAATCTCGTGCGTATTAGGCACAGCAGCCAGAGGTATACCACTGTTGGATCTTAGAGTGAATTCAGAATTCCCCCCCCCCCCTTGCTCTCCAACCAAGTTGTTCAGTGGTCAGTGCGCCATTCAAAGCTTTCGTCCTCCCTTTTTTAGGGTATGTTATGACTATTTGCTACAGACTGATATACAGTAAAACATGTTTAAGACCGTGCTTTTCTGTCTGTTTTTATTGAACTTTTTTTTGTTACTTAAATTTTTTTTGTTCACATTATATCATTTTTGGTTGACCTCTATCCCTGTATGATCATATTAAAATATAACCAGACATTTGGACTCCTCATTTCTTTTGTACTCTTTATAACCCCCTGTTATCTTTCTTTTATATATTTCTTTTGTTTCTTTGTGTTCAGTTGCATTTTATCTACCACTATTATTACAAATGAATATGCACAGTACCACCCATGTCAATTGGAGTGGGGATAGTTTTTAGGAAATGTGTTACCTACAATCAAATCAGGTTTGAACTTATCCACCCCTCGCCTTTAAAGAGTTTCCTTCATGTGAAAATCTACTTTACCGCATGTCTGTGTAATTGACCGAAATCTCTCTCTTGATGTGCCATTGTTGATTGATCTGATCTTTCTCAAAGCCAAACGGCACACTTGGTGTTTTCTGTAGGTTAACATGTGTCATGGTCTGATATTCACACTTTGGGAACCTTTATCTTAACTCCTGGATGCCGAATGGAGTCCTCCTCACCCTACATTATTTCAGAAGACTTGAGGCAAATCACACACTAAACCCTAACAAGAATTTCAAACCTATCATTCACCCGCTGGTGACAAATGCTATGTCTGTATGCAACCTGGTGTCCACTCTTCTTTTGTCTGAGTTTACCAAGGGAGTTGTTTCTGATTTAACTATGTCTTATTTCTCTCAGAGGTGATGGTGGTGGTGGGGAGGGCCTGGGTGGGGAACACTAAATGCTTACCGTAGCATCTCTAAGTTCCTTGGGCTATGGCGGGAAGGGGTGATGTGTGGCTTTGCGTTTAATGTGTTATTTACAAAAGTGATTGTACTGTTTTGTATTGTTGTGTAGGAAAAGTGTTATGTATGCATATTTTCAATAAAGCATTCAGGGTTTTGAAAACACAAAAGGCCAGTGGAGGTTTGATGGGCCAAGACATTGAGAAGGCCCCGAGAACAAAGCTTCAAATCCCCAGAAAACCTATTTCTCCCACCTCCTAAAACACAGAAAGGGGGTCCAGGTTGGCCCTAAATCACTTTGGGCAAAGCATGTGTCAAGAGGTCACTCACAGTTTAAAACACTGGGTTGAATTTCTTTCTACTTCGTATTCAGTCATTTCTTTTCTAAATGTCTTGAAAGTAATTTCTGGGGCTAAAACACATAGTAAGAGGTTATCTTTGATGCTTTTAGGAACATTATATTGAGTAAGTCCTGTTGTTGACATATAGGTTTCTATACAAAACTTGCCATTTACCGGTACTTTAGAAAGTAGTTGCACAAGGCATAGGTGCTGGTAAAATGTGAAAGTGTCTTTTTTTTGGGCGACCCAAAGTGTTCATTATTAAAGAATATAAATAAGAAATGAAGTAGAACATGAATAAAACCATGGAATTGTGAAGTAATCCAATACATTTGTTCAACTTGGTTGTTGCTTTGCAAACAGCATAATTGATCAACAGATAATGGCTTTGCTATGAAAAGTGGTATTATGCAATAAAAAGGCCATTGGGAGAAAATGTCATCATGAAATAAATAAAGAAATTGGAAAAAGGACATTTTGAAATGAAAACTGCTCGACTGAAATAAATAAAAATGACCTGCAATAAACTCTGTTCTTGTCAAATGAAAAACATAAAAAACACTGCATAACAATGAGATGAGATTTTAAATGTACTGGATTATTTCACTATTTGTGGTTGTATGAAATATTGTGTGTGTATTCCTTTATTGTAAGTTATTTATTTAATATCAAACACTGTGGGACTCCATTAATCCGCAATATCAGACTCAATGCGCCACCTGGTGGTGTCTAAGTAAAAACAGTCCACAGCAGCAGAACGAAACATGGCAGGACAGAATCTATATGGGGATTTTAATGAAACCTGGAGCTGATCATGGATCCCTGTGAAGGCAGATGCACACCTAACTTGATGAATTATTTTAGTTGAAGAACTTTTAAATCATTTTTCATGTATGTAGACCTGATGGCTCGATGTAATGTGGCTGTCATGTCTTCTGTTATGTTACAAATAGACTTTGGCCTGAATATCTGATGTAGCAGCTGTCACAAAGTGGCACAGTGACATGTTTTTTAACAGATGCAAATAAAATCAAAAAAGACAAATAAAGCTGTTCCCCATAAACTGTAGTAAGAAAAAAAAAAGCATTGTTTGACATACAGCACTGTATGAGCGAGCAAGGAGGTACTGTATTTGGTCCTGTTTGTTTGTCTGTTGGTTACTGTATCTCTAAACAGACTTCACTGACATTTAGTGCAAGGTTAGGCCATGATCCAGGGAACAAGTGATTATTTTTCTATGTGGTTAGCACCACCATGTGGCCTGTATGAAGCACTTTCTATTTTGGTTGATAAAAACTAAAACATAAGTTCTAAAATCAAACTTCCTTGGTTAATAATAAAACAGTACTGGCCACAAGTGTTACTGCCCAAACATTTCATTTAAAACTGCCATTTTAAATGGTTCATTTTGTGTGGCCTCTTTCAAATTATTCCACTGGCAAAAAGCTGCAAAATCTGTCAGTTTATATAAAAAGTAAAAACACATTCTGCCTTACATGTATTAAAAGTTTTATTTTGAAAGGTAGGCCTTCTTTGGTGGAAAGTATTTATAAAGACAGGAAAATGAAGCAACGAAGAAGAAAACAAAGAAAACAAGCTGAACAAAATATTTACTGTATGTGGATTGTTTTTGAAGTAAAAGCAGCAAACTCAAGTAAAAGTCCTGTTTTCAAAACCTTACTTATATAAACGTGTGTGACTATTATCAGTATCATAAGTAAAACATACTCATTCTGCAGAAAAATGGTCTCTGTCAGTGTTACAATCTCATTGTTATTTATCTTGTACGTAGGAGAATTCTCTCACTCTATAAAAGGAACACTTCGGTTTAGCAGAAAATTCCATAAAGCTGTCAGATCATTAGTAAATAGTACAATATTTACCTGTGAAATGAAGTGGAGTAGACAAGGCTGCATGAGATGGAATAAAGTAGGCTATTTGAGTAAATCTATTTAGTTACTTTGCACCCCAAACCAGGTGATCCCATTTCAAATCCTGCTGCAGTTTAGTCCATCTGCATGGAACAAAACATGTAAAGAGGTTATTTTTAATCAGGCTCTGGGCTGTTTTGAATTGAAGAGCCTTGAGAAAGACACTTCTGAGATAGCAAAACAATAAGTTTGCCTTTACTGCAGAAGTGATGCAAGATGCATAGGCTGCTTTTCTGAACTGGATTTCTAAATATAGCCTATTGGAGTACAGATCTGTTCTGACTGACATTGTTAAGGCTTATATAAGCCATAGACAGTTAAAGAAATAAAAAAACAGCATAGCAATCAGATCCATTATAGAAACCATACATGGAAACCCAGTTGACGTGGGTTTGTTTTGCTCAATCTGAAAGGGCGGGGCGTCCAAACTGACGACACACTACCCCCTCCCATCTCTCTCTCTCTTTCTCTCTCTCTGTTTCTCCGCCTCCCCGTCTAGCCCAGTGTCTAGCAGCAAAGAACAGAGCACCATCGAGGGGTCTAACTGGCTGTCAACAGAGCTCCAACGGCAGTCATGGCGGCGCCGTTAGCCCACTTCGATGAGGACTGGCAGGATTTTAACGAGTTCAAGCCGTCCTCGGCGTCGGCCGACCAACTGGACCAGCTGAACTCAAACGTGAGCGATCCTTCGTCGGGCCTAGACGATTTCTCAGACCTGGACAACAGTTTCTCCGGGGAGATCTGCAGCTTCAAATCGATGGAGGACCTCGTCCACGATTTTGACGAGAAGCTGACAGTGTGTTTCCGAAACTACAACAGCACGACAGAAAACATAGCCCCCATTAAACCTATCACAGAGGATAGTTACTTGAAACATGACGAGTGAGTGGGAATTTCATGCGTGTTTTTATTTACGCTAACTTTTAGCTAATGTTTTAGCTAGCTAGCCACGTTAGCCTCGCCAGGCTAACCAGACGTTGATGTGACCCAGTGAGCTGGAATCAGTGCCGTCCAAAGATTAACCTCCAAGTAGCTAGCTAGCTAGCTAGCTAGCTAGTGCATGTTTGCGTAGCCAACACTCTCAGTTGTATTACAACAAAATGTGGTTCATTATGTGTATGTAACGTAACGTTAGTTGACTTTCACAACTGTACTGAAGCAACAGTACGTTACAATGTTACAAATGACAACTACAAAGTGTCAACATAATTTGACTGTTTGGTCCTTGAAGGGATGAATCAAGAGTTTGTTTTTGTGTATGTGCGAAGGAGAGGGGAGGTGTCATGCCACGTTACCAGTATTTCACATCATGCTAAATTGGTTGATGTTAGCTATTAAACCACTGATCCATAAAGTGCATATTGAGAGTAAATTTAAGTAATTGGCTGTTGCTCCCTGCACACGTGCTGCTGCACCTTTTGATATGCGGGACAAAATATGTTTGACATGGCTTTTAGGCGACCTGCTGTTCCCTTTTACAGCAAACAGTCACGACATGTCATGCTTCATACGTGTAATCGATACTTTCTGAAAGGTTCCACTGTGAGCATCTGTTGTTCACATGCCATCATGCTGTTATTACTTCCCAGCAGTTAGTCACATTGATCCCACACAAATCATAGACGTCAATGTAACTGCATGGTTATGTGGGCTGTAAATCACCCTCCTCTTACCTTCTGCTTTCTTCTGCATGTGCCATTGTAACATAGGGACATTGTTAGATATAAACACATAATGGATGTAAGCTTCCTCCCCTTTTCTACCAAGTTAGACATGTCCATTCAAAGGTGTTGCTCACAATCATGAGAGCTTTGTTTACGTAACCTTTACTGGGATGAAGAAGAGTAGTGCAGTCTATAATTTTTGACAGCATTATGATGGCAGAATCCCCATAAAATGTCACACACGCTTAAAAAGCATTGGTTTAGAGTTGTAAGGAATTTTTTTTTTAATCAGATACAGAGCAACAACATTTAGTCGATAAATAGATTAGTCAATACGCAGAAAATGAATAGGCATTTATCTATCAAAAATGCCAAGCTCCTAAAATTTAGCATCTCAAATTGCTGTTTTTCTCTATTTTATATAGCTTTTCTTGCTTCATATATCATTTTTAACTGAATATCTTTGGGGTTTTCACAGTTTTTTTGTGTTTGTTTTTCTCCAAAAATGTTTTTATTGAGCCAAAGATTATTGTACAGAGAGTAAATTAGTCAAGTCAGAGCTCACTTTTTAGAACAGTAAAAGTAAAGTTAAACTATTAATCTGTGTATATAAAATATTCAGTACTGAAAACTGAATTAAAGCACACAGTGCAAAACCAAAAAATAAATAATAAAGAAATGAGGGTAAGAGAGCCTACAAGAGATTCTTATTTCCTCATACCCTATCCTTTCCTCAATCTACTACTTCTACTCTGGGGTTTTGACTGTTGATGAGACCAAACAAGACACTCGTAGACGTCATCTTGGACTCAGAGCTGGTTACTTGGACATGAGAATGAGGACATTGGGTTTTTAACTAGACATTTTGTTACTGAAACTTGGCCACACACATTACACTAACTGTCATGAATATAGTTGTTACAAAAACAGTAACAGTCTCACAGTTAATGGTGCTCTAAATGTCTAGGGGGATGCAGGGGATTGGCGAGACAGGGAGAGAAGCGTCTATAGTTGTAGTTAAAGAAAAAGAAAGGAGGGAATAGAGTAATTGGACATCAGCCTGGTTAAGCCCAAAGAGCAGCGCCAAGCTCAGTGAGAGTCTTTTCTGGATGACTGCACTTTTGCAGGACGTGCCCAGGCGCTTAACTATTTCTCCAGAAAGACCATGGCTGAGACGAACAACGGGCACGACAAGGAGGAAATTGGTGTTTGTGTGGGTGTGAAAGGAGGAATAAAAATGTGTTTGTGTTAAAGCCAACTCATGGATTTGGAGTATATGTGTGCGAAGTGAAGCAGCATCCACATAAATATATTCAAGCAAGTACACTTAAACAAATTGACAGTGTCGAATTAGAAACAAGAAGATTGGTCACTTGAAATCTAGACTGGCCTCGTTTTAGAATGTAAATGTTCTCAGTGAAACTAATCGTGCATTTTGGCATGCACCCACGTGCCCAAAACAGTGTCATTGCTTGAGGCACAAAAAATGCTTCCTGCCAGCCTTTGCCCTATTTAGAACAATTCCTCAGCCCCCCACTCCCCAAGCTGTGCACGAGCATTCAGGGGGAAACATGCCAGTTATGTAAACACTTGTCTATGTGAGTGTGTGTGTGAGAGAGAGGATATGACGATGCATAGCCACTCTGACACATGGGTCACAGCATCCATCCTCGCTCGCAGCAGTCACCAGGAATAAGTACAGTGACTTGCACATGCACGTGAATGAATTTAATATTTTGCGCAGACTCGCTTTCCTGTTAGTTTGAAAACATGCCCAGTGCCTATTGCCTACACTTGTTAGTTTTGTTTACAACATGAAGGGGTAGAAGGGGTAGTTTATTATATTGTTAAGATTAGGGTTGGGCAATATATCGATGTTGTATCAATATTGTGATATGAGACTAGCAATCGTCTTAGATTTTGGATATATATTGTAATATGGTAAGTGCCATTTTCTGAACTTACCAGACTGTTCTAGCTGTATTAATTACCTTTACACACTAAGACATTAAATCATTTCTTGAGAATATTTATCAAAAGTCTCATTGTGTAAATAACATTTTGTTAAAGCACCAATAGTCAACCATGCAATATCGTCGCAATATCGACATTGAGGTATTTGGTCAAGAATATCGTGATATTTGATTTTCTCTATATTGCCCAGCCCTAGTTAAGATTTATAAAATGGCACATATCCTTTTAATTAATCCATCAGGATATATTAAATCACCCTGATCCATACTCATCTAATGACTACCCACAATAAAATAGTTTTTTTATTTTAGATTATGTGCTTTCACACATTTTGCGACAATCTCTCAAAACCCAGTAACCAGTAGTCTAAGTTTAAAAAAAGTTAATGGATTTCACAGTTGAACCGTACACTTTTTTTCCGTACACTTTTTTTTTTTTTAAATAGACTTTTTGCTATCATCTGCTGAGCTGTGATGTCTTCTCTGCCAACATGCATGCTGCAGAGTATTGCAAACATTCAACAGTCTGTTCAAAATCAGCTGATATTATCAGCAAACTTCCAAAAATATGCTTATGATCTAAAGACACAGTTCCTACACAAATGAATTGTGTTACCAACACGTTGCAGACCTTTGCTTTAAGGCTGAAACGGCTGCATATGCTTCCATGTTTCTCACCAGAGAATGTTTACTGGGAAAAAATGCCACGTGATTAAGGAGCTGTCACGTTTGTCAGTGGTTTCAGGCAGCTGCTGTGAGACGCCGCAACAGGAACACAGAGCAGGGCATTAAACTATGCCGAGTACTGCTGTGTCACAGTACAAAGAGAAGGAAACGGGCTATCTTATCCACTGTGGGTTGAAAATGCTTCACTTATTATTTTGTCCATTATTCACAACTTCATTATGTCTCTTGTACGTTTTTGTCCCTCTTGCTTTACTCCAGAGTGTGGAACGCTCTGACAGATAATTATGGCAACGTGATGGCTGTGGACTGGAAGACATCGCACACTCGCTCCCTACACCTGCCCACCCTCAACATCACTGAGCATGAGGTACCATAGAGACACACACACCCACAATCCTTTAGTGTAATATTTTAAGCACAAGCTACATTTCAATAATTCCGCCCTGTTTTTGAACCTTGCAGAAGAAGAGCCAAGAGACAAATGTAAGCAGTTTGCTCCTCTGCCGTCAATCTGCTTAACCACCTGTTTGTTGTCTCATCCGAGTTCTCTCTCTCTCTGTCTCTCTCTCCCTCCCTCCCTCCCTCTAAAATCTCTCCCCACCTTGCCCGATGGACAGAAGTTGGATAACCAATCTCTGGATCTGTCTGACGACGAGGAGCTCAGGGAGCAGATGGATATGCACTCAATCATCGTCTCCAGCATCAACGATGAGCCGCTCTTCACAGCCGAACAGGTAAACTTTCACACGCACAGCGGCATGTGTTGCATTCTCTTGGTTGTTTTAGAAACTCTCATTTATAAAAACGCAGTGCTGGGAGCTTTTTTTAGGATTCTTAAGGAGGAGGCAAGTAAAGTGATTGATATTTTACTGGAAGCTACTTCATTTCCTGTGTTTGGGATCCTTTCATATCTGCAACATGCTTGCATCATTTTTAAATTCCTGGTTCACACTAAAACATATGTGACAAAGGGAAAACTGCTGCTTTTTCTTTTCTTCTTTACTAACTAGCCTAAGCTTAGCCAAGTAATTGCTCTAAAGTCCATCCTGTTTGTTGAGTAATGTGTTTTTTTAGCACGTCCTAATGTTTAGAGCATGTTCAGGATTTTGGCTTCTTGCACTACACACACACACACGCACACACGCACGCACAAATGTCAGGTTCTGGTCGGATATGTCTTCCTGGGAAGCTTTTATTAACCCTTTATAAATATCATGATGATCCAAAATAGTTCTCACAGGGGCAAACTACAAACAGACTGAACTCAGTAGAACCAAAATAGCAACCTTGAAAAATGAACTTATTGCTCACTGTTTGCTGGTTTCATGCCGGTGAAGGTAATTGAGAGTGTTGTATCTCTAAACATCTAATGATGTAACTACTCACAACAGACTAGTGTGATGAAGTGACACATACATTTGGTTTGAGTGGATCCATCCCTGATGCTCTTCATGTGTCTTACACAAATATCCGCTCTGATGAGATATGCGTGTCAGACTGGAACAGCCTTAATCTTGTCAATCTTGTCAATGTCAATAAATCTAACACAGAAAACACACTTACTTAAACTTATATAAAATAAAATAATCTAAAAAGCAGTACTGTGCGTGTGTGTGTGCGTTTAGGTGATCGAGGAGATCGAGGAGATGATGCAGGAGTCTCCAGACCCAGAGGACGATGAGAGTCCCTCACAGTCTGACCTGTCCATGCTCTCTCAGGACCTCCACGCCCTGAAACGCTCCGGCTCCAACACCAGCTACGAGGACCGTGAGTAGCGCTGCGGCTGTGTACTTTTACAAGCAGAGAATAAAGCTTGTAATGCTGTCTGTGCTCCCTTCCTTGTGAGACAGCAGTGTTGCATCACACTCTAGTGCCGTTTGAGAATTTTTTTAACTCAATGAAGCGTAATGGGTCGCACTGTCTGGAACATGAAGAATACATAATGTGTAACAAATACAAACAGACAGCAATAATGCTTTTCCTACAGTACATGTGATTAAAATCAACAGCATATATTTGGCTTGGATACAATCTTTTAGTTCCAGGCTGGTGTAGACTGAGCATTTGTACCTTGTATGCCTCAAGGCTATATATTCTGTTTCAGATAGCTGCATATATTAACTACAATATGTTGTGTGTTTAACATATTAGACAGCACATAATGAGTGTCATTAAGTGTACACACAAAATTTACAATGAGCTCGTTGCTCACTCTCTGAGTGATTATAGTGTAAAATGAGACACCAGACTTGTAAAAGTATAAATATACAGTATTCTTCCACCTTTGATCCATCTCTTTTAAAAAGAGATTTCACACATGCCTTAAAGTGTCTTTGCTGTTATGATAAGGTTGTTTGTTGAGACCACGTGCTCTTTAACTGATGGTTGTATTGGAA
The DNA here is from genome assembly GCA_013375575.1 of Percina caprodes. Lineage (NCBI taxonomy): Eukaryota > Metazoa > Chordata > Actinopteri > Perciformes > Percidae > Percina > Percina caprodes. The sequence continues at coordinate 270,345 of JABXJD010000312.1, read as the reverse complement.
GCCACTGCATAAAAGTCACTTTCAAACCTCCATCCTGTCATGCTGAGTACTCATCCAACATACAGTTCTTTCACACAACCGCATACACAACAATAACTTAAATATACTACTACTTCCTAATCTGCCTACACATCACCCTCAGAGCTGCGGCAGCTGTCTGTGTCTGAACTAACCGAGACTCTGGAGGAAGTGGAGACGGCCATCCGCCGCTACAGCGAAGAGCTTATCCAGGCTCTGGCCCTGCGAGACGAACTCGACTATGAAAAGGAGGTACATTGATTTTTATCTTCTTAACTGTGACGCCTCAACATTACTACAACAAGGCGACAACATGAACCGCATCTGTGTCTGCTGAGTTTGTGAAAAGCTGAAAACCAGTCCAAAAATTATTAACAGCACTCGTGCCGACTTCAATGTCATTATCGGCCAGGCAATTCCACGGTAGCGCTTGGTTGTAAAGACTATTTTAAATGTTAGTTTTGAAGAAAGCCCGGGCGTTTGAACATCTGTTGTTTTGTGGGAACAGACCGCAGTGCTCACAGCGTTCTGTAGGCTGATGAGAGGTCAGTGAATCACTGGCAGCTTTTTCACAATGTCATTTGCTTTTCATCGTCATGACAGTTGCTGTGTCATTTTACCGGTCGGTAAAAATAGATTTCTATAAGAGCATTACATGTATAAAGAAGAAAAAACAAAAAGTTACAAAGCAGCTCGGTCCTAAAACATGAATAATTTGTCTTAAAATAGGTTAAGAACAGCTTCATCTCGCTGTTGATTGACGTGCAGAACAGACAGAAGGAGCACCGCGAGCTGCTGCGGAAGAAGAAGAAAATCCGTACGACTACAACCGGACCCAACGGCCAGAGGACCGCCAGCACGCACATACCAGGCACGGTGAGTCATGTGGTGGCACGGCGTGGGAGGCATAGACAAAGATGAAAACATACGCCCTGAATGCATGATCATAGTGACGATCAGTGAAATAGAGGCACGTATGCACAGCCACACACATCTATAAAGTAGATGCATGGCCTGACAGTTTGTGTGGGAGAGCTGCTTTCACTTTAACACGAAGAGTTTGTGCCAAACCTTTTTTCCTTCTTTCCCTTGATCTAGAAGCCTCTGTATCTCTCTTCACTCTTTTTTTCCTCCTTTTTCTCGCTCCTTTTAGCTCCTCACTTTGGAGGGACTCTCTAATGTCATTCAAAATGGCCTCCGTCAAACTTTTGGCAACACAGGAGGGGACAAACAGGTGCCCCTGCTCTTTCTTTCAACTCACATGTTTATTCTTTGCTGATATTCCCCTATGTTTTTAGTTTTTTTTCCTTTTTACCACTGGCATGTTTTCTTCTCTACAGCTACTGCTGGCGTTTGCTGTCATGTTCAGTCATCTTTTTCATCAGATTTGTCTTTATGGTTGATTTTAATCTCTTTATCCTTTTTTTTTTAGAACTTAATTTCTGTCTGTCACTTGTCTATTATTTATTCCTTTGTTTTAAGCCAAGAAGACACGGTTGCATCATCATTACTTTCTTTAGCTTGCATCATTAAACATTACCTCCATTAGGTCTCTGAAATGTTAAAACCAACTACCAGTCCTACACAAGCCTGTTGCTTATTGTATGTTCATATGTTGACCTTCATATTTTATCACTCTTTTACAGCATGTTTAAGATTAAAATAGAAGACTGTACAAAGAAAATATTGTCCTCCTGCATGTGTAACAGTATTCATTCACTGTGTTTTACACAATCTTCTATTTTTCAGTACCTAACCACAGTAATCCCTTATGAGAAGAAAGCTGGCTCCCCGGTGGTAGAAGACCTCCAAATCCTCACAAAGAGTAAGTGCACACTCAAAGAAGCACACACACCAGAGGTCACGTTAACCCTATATTTTCCGTCCTTGACTGAATTTCTTTAATATTGACGGAAAATTCTAAATGCTGCCCATCATTTTGAGAGATGAAACACTGAGGGCCATCTACCATAACTCTGAGTGATTCACACTAGAGCCCGACCGTTATATCGGCATTTATAATGGCCAATATAAAATTCATAATCATTTATAATGACAAATCAATGATTCTGATGAATGAATATTTAAAAGATAAAATAAAAAAGGACGCTTAACCATGTTATGAGTGTTGGTGTTGCATAGTTTGGCCACCAGAGCGCGCTCTACAACGTCCCTGTTGACAACACTGATTCTTTTTTTGTTAATGTGTTTTTGTTCAGAACTTTAAGTTTCATATCTTAAGTTTGTATTTTTATCCATTTTATTTATCAGAACTTTAATATATTTTGATGTTCCTCTGTTCTGTTGTGACAATGAAACAAATTATATTATTTTTAGTGAGAACTCATAAATAACTACAAATAACTAATGTTTATGTTTTGTGCCATGTTTCTGGATTTTTATTATTTTTTTAAATATACTGTATATTGGCCAATATATTGGAATGTCGAATTTTTAAATAACCAAGTATTTGTATCTGCTATCGGTTATCGGTCGGGCTCTACTTAACACATCATCCATTTAAAGTGAAAGTGTCTGTTCGCTATGGCAGCAGCAGCAGCACAGAGTAGCAGGAGTCAAAACAGCTTACCAACTACTAGACCATGGCAGAGGAGTTGGCAAAAACCTAAAGCACCTAGTATCTAAAGATTTTGGATTTTCTTTAGACTTCATTGTCACCAAGGGAAATTCTTTGTCACAATGCTGCATGTTATAGCACGCTTACAAAGATGAGTTGTGTCAAGTGAGTACGGTGAGTGCAGACAAACTTTCTGGTGTCAGTTTTTTTTCCAGCTGACTCCCAATGCTAAGAGGGAACTTGATAACTTTTAATGAGGCAATCTGTAAAGTGTAACTGCGCCCACTCTGCAGTGGAAGCTCGACCAGTGTGGTGTTGACATGAAGACTGGCCGCACTGTCAGCGTCTCTGCTCATCTTTTCTGTCCCTGTCCTTATACATGCACAATCTATCAGCTTGTTGTGTATATTAACTATTTAAAAAATGAAATGAATGGCTAATAATAAATTATTCTGGAATCTTTACAACCCTGCCCGTTAAAATTAGGGACAACGAGAAACGCAACCTCTGACACACACACACACACACACACACAGACAGTGCAGGTTGTTTGTTTTCAAGTTTGTTTTGTGTTTTTAATTCTTTCTATGCAATGTCTTTTCTCCTCGCTAGTCCTCCACGCCATGAGGGATGACAGTGAGAAGGTTCCTGCCCTGCTTACAGACTACATTCTCAAAGGTAAACTCACATCCGTCCTCAATCATTTTTAACTGCGTCTCCATAATGTTTGATATCAGTGAGCCGGGGCGAAAATCTGAGCAACTTCCGTCATGTCAGTTGGTTTGTAGCAGTAATGTAAAAAAAAAAGCCTCAAAGCCTTGAAACCTTTCCTAAAAGTGACTTATCTTCAGAGTTCTGTGTCACAGCCAGGTGACTTTAGTTTGTGTTGGTTCCAGCTGACATTTAGACATCTTGCCCCCTGGTGTTTGAAAGAGGCCCAACATGCTTTATTTCATGGAAGCTGATGGTAGAAAACATCAAACAGGATGCCACAGAGAAAAGTAGCACTCAACACAGATTACACACATTACAGGGAGGGGGAAAAAGCTTTTCTTGCCACCCTTCATTGTTGACCTGTACCTTCCTTGTCTTTCGTCTGCTGCATTGTCCTCTGGGTAGCTCTGGTATGAGAGCAGTGGAAACTGAGGTTTGTGAGGCACTGATACATTAACACAGACTCTTCACCTGCAGCCTTCTATTCAGAGCCCTGTCAAACGCAGTTTTTCTTTCTCTGTCTCTCTCTCTCAGTACGTAGTTTCCTTCCCTTTTAAAGCAGCAGTCTTCCCTCACTCGCTCTTCGCTGTAGTGCCTATCGTGCTGTTCAGTGCTTGTGGCTGCACTACACCTACCCTGAAACACATGAATATGCACCTAATTCCCCTTCACTGCCAGCTTGTTGTAGCAGCTGTTTGTCTCACCAGTTTCTTCTCTTTTCTCACCCCAGTTTTCCCCCCGTGGTAGTTGCTCTTCCATAATTTCCAGCTCTCCTTCATCTGCCACAGTGGGCATCAAGGCACCATTGATCATACGCTGTTCTTTGTCTCCACAGTGCTTTGTCCCACGTAAAGCCAAAGGAATGCCTCCTGTTTCCAGAACCATTCATTGGACCATCAGAAGAGGGTTCTGGTAATCTGGAAGAACCCAGATAATCGATTCAAAATCTTCCTTTCTCTGCCGCCTCCTCCTTTTTTTTTTCCTTCAAATTATAGACTTTCTTTCCTTGTGGCATTTTTTTTTACTTTGCCACTGTAACTCTAGATATAACTCCTTGGTCTGTATAGTTCTTTTCATATGTAATGTTTTAACTTTTTAATGCCTGAGTGATACAACCCCTTTAAATCCTGACTGCATGGTGACTTGTTTATGGATGCCAGTAATCAGTATTAGTCTGAACACCTCACTTCCTGATTAGCCAGTGGCTTTTGAGTTGAGAAGGGGCAGGTATATTTTAATTCCATGGGCTTTATCAGCAGGCATGTTTGAGGGAAACACAGTCCAGTACTGTAAATCAAATGCATTTGCGTCAGTGTAGCTCATGTCTGACGGGGGAAAAACAAATCCTGGGAAGATCCAGGCCAGGCTGGTCGTGGTATTGAGCATTAATCCTGTGTTTCCTGTGTGAAATCCTTTGCTTTAATGGCAATTTGATTGATTACATATAATGTCTCGGGGGTTGCTAAAGATTAAAGAGCAAACCCTTTAATTTTAAAACCGTAGGTTTACCCATCTTTGCATGTTGGTTTTGGGTTAATGCTCAATTTTGGCTGTTAGTTGAATGTTAAAATGAAATATTTTGTATACGAATAAGAGGAACTGCTTTTTGGAACTCTTTATTTTTTGAAAAAGGGAAAAATGACTTAAGAAGGTAATAGCTGGATGAACAAACATACAAAGCATATTTTTGGAGAAGGAATTGGTTTTTAGTGAGATTAGAGACTTGCCAGTAGCCTCCTTTTGTGACCACACTGCAACATCATTTTGTAAATGCTGTCCATTGTCCTCTGAGCCCTCAAATAGTGACCGCCACCCCCACCAACTTTATCACTTCCCCAGGAGTCGTCATTACTTGAGTCTGAAAATACCTCGTATAACATATTTGCATTAGTAGAAAATGACCCAACTGGTCGTATCATTAGGATAAATAATGTCAATAAGATTATGATAGGTTTGGTAATTGTGTAGTTAAGCTTCTGTTATTAGTTGTGGGGTTTTCTATCTAATAACCCTTTAACTGTTGTGGAAATTTTGTGGTAGCACTTTAGTCTGTCAGTGACGTGGTCATGTAGTAGTGGAATATGTGGTTGATACTAAGACTAAGACTACGTCCCACTAGATTAGTGTTAGATGAGGCTTATCTTATCTGTAGATAGTGGTGCCAAAACATGTCCGCATGAGGAATCCATCTATTAACCTTATCAATCATCGTGAGCATGAGAATTTTAACCACTTTAAAGGGGCACTCAGCTGAATTTACACATTACATTCCGATTACATGTCACACAGATTACTGCTCAGCCTGTAAACTGGTTGTATGATGTCGTCTGCAGCTCTGGAGGAGTTGACCCTGATGATGTCATAACGGTCATCTTGGCTTGGGCTTGAGACTACAAATTTCTAACTGAAATCCTGTTGTTACAAACTCAGTGCATGGAGTTTTGAAAAGATGTGGGTCAAATGAAAAATACACTATCGAGTTGCATTATGGGAATTGTAGGATCCAGTGTTTTTGGAACTTGCCGCAAACTAGAGACTAAAATTTAGAATATCTCAGCCTCGCCCTATTTGATTGTGACCGCATTTTTGTCTCTTGCTTCCATGGTAGTGCAATACAAAATTACTGGAGCAGCCCTTTAAAAGCCTGTCCCACCAGTCTAGCACTGCAGGTCTGTTGGTACACTAAAGGTTCCGATCACCAGCTACTACAGGTGCACCACACACTGTCAGATCAGGTCTAGTCTAGCTCTCAGGTACGGTCATCAGCGTTAGTCTAAAATCTTATTCTGAAAGGTACTGACATTCCTGAGTCTTTGTATGTTTCTGGCAACATTTGTATTAGCTGGACTTCATCTTTGCTGCACTGTTATCTTTTCATAAATTTCTCTACATACCTGGACGAGCCAGTGGAGGCAATCACGGTAGCCTCTTGATTAAACCAGGGTAGCATTATAGATGTTGATTATGTTGTGATTTGTTGAAACGCAATTTTATGCTTAAAGTCCTAGACTCTGATTAGTAGTGTAGTTAGCAATTAAACGGCACAGTAGCATCCACTTTAGTGTAGCAGTCTTGGCGATAGCATAGAAGCAGTTGTAACATCTACCTTGAAAAAGGAATCTACTTTTAATGGTTAAACTTTTTAGGTATGTCTCACAAAAGAAAAGGGGATAGGAAAATGACGAAGGGGTGTGATAAAGTTACTGGATGTTGGGTAAGATTGCACAAAGGGTTGCTTAAATTTGAGGGGTCCATTTTATTCTTTTTAAAGGAGACAAAAGCTAATAGCTCTATATTTACTATTTATATGTAACTGTAACTGTTTCTACTGTTGCCAGCTTTGCAAACATTCACAATCTAGCATGTGCTACATGCACTTTACTGCTACAAACACATTTCTAATAATGATTAATTTGTTGTTTACAGACATATTACTATCACACTAAAAGGGACAAGTGCATGTCGCATTGGAATGCAGAAAAACTCAAAGTAAATAAGCATTAAATTTATACTGTTAAGAAGATATCAAAAAGGGCAAAGTTACACATCCAAAGTTCCGTGGCAGTGAAACACACAAGCCACTTAGAGAAAAACATCCCCGATTGAGTCTAATCTTACGAAAGCTTAAATAATGTTTTTAGTTTTATAATGAAATGGCGGTCAGCGTGGAAGTCAATGGAGGATCTGGCTCTCGTCTCAGGCCAGAACCCCTTGTCTGGTCTCTTATTAGCGACATATCAGTGTAACGACAATTTAGAGATTTATATTTATATATGTACAACAGAACAAGCAACAGAAAAAGAGGCTGCCTTTGTAAATGCCTGAAATATTTTGTACATTAAACCATCTCCTTTTTGTCTTTAATGCAATATAATTCCTCAGTTTGGGGTTTTATGTTTACTGTCTCATGTGGTACTGCAGTATATTAATTTATTATGTAAATGTTCAGTTTTGTAACCATATTATTGACTGTAATGGTGCACGTGTTTGTGCCCACATCGCAACTCAAATAAATGAATATGTAAAGACGTGTGTGGGTGGCCACAAACTGTCTAAGCTGTCCTATGAAAACCACGTATCTCCCAAACATAAACTGTCTGATTTTTAGCTTTGTGACAGTCTCAAATAATGGGTTGGATTTATTTATTTATTTTATTATGGTTTATTTTTCTCAGCAAGTGTTTTCTCTATCTATAAAGGAATACTTATTCCTAGTTTGTCAGAAAAAAAAATCACCAAATTTAGAGAAGTGTTTTTTTATCAAGTGTTTTTTTTTTTTTTTTTACCTCCTACAACAAAGATAACCTGAAAAGTGAATTTGATGATTTGATTGATCATAAATGCCACTCTTTGATCATAACTAAAAAATCCATTAAAATGAAAAGGTGTCTCCATAATTGAAGTATTCACAAATCTTTTTGCTTGAATGTTGAGGTCAAACGTATGCATTTATGCATGATGAGGCCTGAAGCCAGTTGTGTAAATCATTTAATTGAAACTGCACCAGTTCCAGTCCCTTATATTTTTATTTTTTATATTAAATGGTACATATCAATATTGAAATCAATCAAGTTTTTGTGTAAAAGTTGCCCAGTTGGATATCACCATCCAACCAGACTAATTATGTCACTGTCATGTTTTAACCTCATCATTCAGCTTCTGGCAAAATGTCTTAAAATGCACAGAGTACTGAGGGTGAGGAAAAGAAAGAGACAGGAGGAAAGAGTGTGTTTTGTTCATGGTCCTCTCAGTAACTGCTCCATAAGTTAATGGCACTTGCAAGCTCCATCCACCGGACTGATTCAAGTTTCGTTGGACTCACCAGAGTGCAAGTTCACAACAGGTTTAGCAATTCCATTACCAAAAAGCATCCAAAGATATGTCAAGATGACAAAAGTTCCCAGGCATGGAGAGCTGATTGAAAATAAATCGGTAATTGGTCAAATAAAAATCAAAGTGTGTATGCCTCTTACAAATTTACCAGAGAAAAGAGGAAAAAAGTAAAATAGATAACTTTCTGCTGCATCACCATACAGTATCTTTGGTTTGTCTTTTATACAATGTGTGCTCTGAGTCTACATTCAATGATATAAGTTCATACTTCCTCCTTCCCACTCAAAAATAATGAACATTTGAATGTCACAGCCTCTCTTTCTCCTCCTGGTTGCTATGGGTACTCCAGTGATCCTGTCACGAGTCATGATTTCTGACTTGTCAAAATGCAGGGTCGGTGTCCTGTCAGGTTCAAAGTCCATCCTCAAGTCACAGGTTGGTGTCAGTGAACATGGTGTGCTCCTTCCTCACTGTGCTGAAACCTTTGACGGTGTCAACAAATTCCTCATCATCCATAAACTGTAAGGGAAAAAGGCAAAGCGTGCTTAAACTGGTGTTTGAGACTTACGGCAGTATTATAACGTTGCACAGTTTATCTCAGTAATGTGACTGGTCCTCACCATCCCACTGTCGTGGCCTGAAATGTTTGGGTCCCACGCTTCGTCGTCTCCTGTGAGGGACTTCCCGTCCATCATCTGGCTGACGCTGCGCCTCAGGGCGTTCACACTCAGGATCCCCAGCTCACCCTGTGGTGGGACCTCATCAATGGGCTCACATTTAGCTTCAAACACTTCCTGGTGGGAGTGGAGAGAGATATATTTATGGTATGCAAATGTTCAGCTAAATGTTTGTGTGTGTGTGTGTTTGTGTGTGTGTGTGTGTGTGTGGGTGTTACCTCTGTTTTCATGGTGAAGCCCTTGAGTGTTACACTGTTGGAGATGCCTGTTGTGTCATGCACAGTGTCAAACTGAAAAGGAGAAGGCCACACTTTAGCTGGAGGGGTGTACAATAATTGACAATCTGTAAGTCAATTCTGTCTCACTGTTACTTTGGCATTATGACCATTTTGACAGTTTTGTTTGCTCAAATTAAATTGTGCTTTGCTTAATAATAAATTATTGTGCAAAAATACAGGTTAATGCTAAAAATGTACAAGACATGAAAAGTCATAGTATAGGATGTCATGATTAAGTCATAATAAAGTCATAAAATAAGTAAGTCATGAAAACAATAAAAAAATCATAAAAAAGTCAGTATTATGTCATATATATATATATATATATATATATATATATATATATATATCAGTATTAATAAGAAAACATGAAGAAAAAGTTAATAGTCGGCAAAAAATCCAGCTTAATGCTAAAAAATGTACATGAAATAAAAAGTCTATAGTACAGTATGTCATGAAAAATCACAAAGTCATAAAACAAGTAAGTCATGAAAAAGTAATGAAAACACCTTAAAAAGTCATAGAAAGTATGTCATGAAATATGTATATATATATGTATATATATATATATTTTTTTTTGTTTGTTTTTTAACCGTATTAATAAAAAACATGAAAAAGTCAATGGATGGGAAGAAAATCCAGCTTTGTGTTAAAAAAATTGCATGAAGTCATAGTATAGTATGTCATGAAAAAGTCATATTTCACTGTGTAATTAGCAAATGAATGTCCCCTCACCAAAACAGAGTTGCTGGCTGGATAAACAGCCATAGGGCTTCTCCTCTTCTTCATGGGCAGGGCCACCAGCGGGGGTCTCTCTCTGGTGAAGGGGGGTTTGTTCAGGGCCTGGTGCGGGGGACGGGACATGGAAGGAAAATAGATACTGGCCTGTGCTGCTGGGCTCATTCCTTTTCTGGCTGTCACCCTTTGACATACCGTAATCTAAAATGTTATATAGTATATGAATAACCTTACCTTAGTGAGCATGACAGCTAGCAGGATGGCTAGCAGCAGCAGGGCGATGGCTGCCATGACTACTATGAACCACAGCTCTCGGACGAGCGGCTCGTCTCCCTGACCTCCCTCTGCCCGTTGACCTCCACCTTCTCCTCCTTCTCCTGCCGGAGGAGTGTGGCTCGGTGAATCTGGAGGGGAAAAGGACATTTTTCATACAAGGTTTGATGGTCATGGTACTCATTACATGTCTAACACCCAGAGTAAATCTCCTTACATTATCCAATTAGCCAATAAGACATTTTGTATTGTTGTTTTAAAATGTTATAAGCAACGTCCTTTTCCTGGATCCTCAGGAGAATGATCATTAACTGAAGTTTTGTCAGACAACATATGTAGAAATATGTAAGATATACCCTGTCCAAACCTCCTTTTTTCCTACTAATGGGTTTACATTTAGGAATGCATCACAAGTCAACACCCTGTGAGATAGAAAGACGATCACATGTGCTGTGGAAGAGATAACACTGTAACTGGAGACACACTTGCTTTCCTGGCCTAGTTTCTAGTCTGCAGATAGCACCACACTCATCGATCAGCCACTTTTAATGAATTAATTTAGACTTCTGCACTCCTAAATATGTCAAGTTATTTATTGGGACTTTACACAGTTTACGGATAGGCCCTAAAGACAACTTGACACTGTTAAATTGAGTGCCCATAATACAGTACAAATTCTTGCTTTTAAACTGACGTTAATAAAAAAAATAAAGCCTGAGTTTAGACTCTGGATGGGCTGATGGAAAAAAGTGTCCCTCTAGAGACTCACCAGTACTGAGGTCCGTGGTTTGGCCTTTGGCGGGGGTGCTGGCAGCCCCTCGCTGTGTGATACATCGATCAGAAAGGCAAAGACCTGCCGGGTTGTTAGGATAACACCTGTCGCCCCATCAATATTTTACACCTGCTACTTTTACTTGCTTACTCCTCAGCAGCACACCGATGAGGATACAAACGTCCCCATGTCTTGTTCCCTGCCCTGAGGCTAATGTTTCCTAGAGAGCACAAGGTAGAAACACAGTATCAGGGCTTAAGAGAGCTTCACACAAACGGCATGCGTGGTTCTCTGACGCTCTAAAACCCCTATCAATGGTTTTCTCCAGCAGTGCCATGGTAACAGCCAGGTGTCAAGTTTCAATTTAGAAGAAGAGGCATGGTAGCAGCCACATTACCCTTCTGATCCTCAGGTGATCTGTTTGTCTTTCTCATAAGAATATATGATATATCATTTTTTTTTAATATAAAAAACACATTAACACACATAACACATTCCCAGAGTCAATAGAGTGATGTTGTACATTCATGTATGAACAGGGCTGGTATTTGTTACAGTCTTTAGTGAGATGACACAACACTGTAGATATGACATTTAAGGACAGCATGTTACAGCATAAAAAAATACAAAGTTTGTGGTGCTATAATAAGAAGTGAAGCCATCCTTTACCCCACAATTTGAGTACACTAGTTGCAAGTGTCTTCACTCCAAAGTTAAGTGTGAAACAATTCTGTACAATTTTTGGTCGCCTGCTACTTCTGCATACTTTCAGCTACAAAACCTTTTAGATATCAATATGTTCAGCCTATGTGCTTGTATTCAACTTTTAAATATTAAGCTTTTTGTTTTTACAATGAAAGTCAATGAATCAATCAAAAATAATCTACAGGCTTCTTCCACTTCTACTCCTCCCACATACTTTCACCTACAGACGCCATTCAAACTTTAGACCGTACACAAAACCTTCAGATATTACAGATTGATTCAGCTTTTCAACAACATTTACAGTTTATGTTATCAATTTTTAAGTTTCTTCTTCTTTCTTCTTTCAGGCTTTTTCTGCTCAGTGGTTGTCACTGTTCCAACTAGCACCAGCAAGTAGGCATTGTAAACTCTCCCAGCCCAGCCTTTTATCACTTTTTTCAAATACTACAGTATGTACTAATACAGTATGACATTTTTTGATATACTATCCTATGACTTTTTATCACTTCTTTCGACAAAATATACTATGACTATTTTTTACATAATAAACTATTTTTTGACATGCTGTACTATGACTTTTTTTCAATATACTACACTATGACTTTTTTCGATATACTACACTATGACTTTTTTCGATATAATATACTATGACTTTTTATGACTTCTTTCATCATACTAAACTATGACTTTTTTATCACTTTTGTTGACATTCTATAATATGACATTGCTCCAATTGGCATCAACAAAGGCAGACTCTCACCCTTGGATTGATTCCCACTCCAGACTGGGCCTTCTTGTGTGGAGTTTTCATGTTCTTCCAGACTCTCTTTGACATACTATACTAAGACATTTTTTTTACCCCTTTTTTCGACATACTATGCTGTTTTCAACATATTGCATTGGTGGGACAGCGGCCCGGTGGTTAACACAGCTCTACCTAGCACCAGCATGCAGGAACTGCAGACTCTAACCCCTGTTTGATTCCCAGCTCCAGGCTAGCCGTTTTTGGGTGGAGTTTGCATGTCCATCCAGACTCTCTCTCTAAAATACTATACTGTCACTTTTTTCAACATACTGTGACTATTTTTGACATATTATACTATCAATTTATTCAATATGTTATAGTGGGATTTTATTTAACCCATTTTTGACCTACTGTACTATGACTTTTTTACCCCTTTTTCAACATTCTATATTATGACTTTTTTCTATATTCTAAACCATGACTTTTTTTTTTGACACACTATACTAGTCATACTCAAACTAGGACTACTTTTACCCCTATTTTGACTTACTATACTATGGCTTTTTTGTATCCTTTTTTGACATACCATACTATAATTTTTCCACGTACTATACTATGACTTTTTTCAACATACTATTACTTTTTATCACTTCTTCAACAAACTATACAACAACTTATTTATCACTTTTTGGACGTATTATACTATGACTATTTTCAATATACTATACTATGATTTTTTTAACTATGACGTTTTAATCACTTTTTGTCGACATACAGTACATGTTCTCTGTTTTAAACCTAATGTGTTGGTGGCAGGGTGGTTTACTGGATAACAATGCTCCATTTAACACCAGCATGTGGGAAATGTTTTTAGGCAAACTATATATACCATGACAGTGACTTTTTCAGTACTTTTTGACATACTATACTGTAACTATTTTTGACATACTATACTATGATTTTTTCATCATTTTTTTCAACATACTCTGCTATCTTTTCTTTTATCACTTTTTTCGACATACTATACTTTATCTAATGAACATTACTTTTTTCTACATGAGGTTTTTATAATTTTATCAACATACCATACTATGACTTTTTAATGGCTTTTTTCAACATACTATGTTCTTTTTCGACATACTCATGACTTTTTTTAATCACTTTTTTTGACATGCAATACGATGACTTTTTTATCACTTTTATTGACATACCATACTATGACTTTTTCGACATACTATACTATGACTTTTTTGACATACTATATTTTTTTCATATATGACTAATTTTTTTAACATACCAAAATTTGACTTTTTCAACAACACATACTATCACTTTTTAAAGACTATTTTCAACATACTATACCATGACTGTTACAGCCACCTTTTAAATAATCTAACCAAACCATCTTTTTTTTAAGTCACTTATGAGTTTAAATATATTTGTATATATTCAAGTATATTTACTTAAATTCCTGGTTTCAGTGTTTTGCTATATGGCTTTTAAAGTTACATTATTGTGTTAACTGTGTATTTTTTTTTAAAGTTATGGGTGACATTTGACTTCATTCAAATATTTAGATTAAAAAAAGATAGCCAACAAATGAGAATTTTATGATGAATGCTCCTTTTAAAAGCCCTCTCTGTAACCTTTATACATAAAGACCTTTATACATAATACGGGCTTTAACTGTTTTGGGAATAACATGTCCTCATTCCTAAAGCAGATTGGTGTTCCTTACAATGAGCTGTATAACCACATGATGGAGCTCAGCAGCCGCTGCTGTTTCAAGTACAATGAGTCAAAAGCAGCAGAGTAGAAACCTAATATCCAAGTACATTTCTCAATGTATCTTATCCTAAGTCCCAGCTGTGCATGTGCATGCATGTTCAAAAATACATTAACTAAACACTCATTTTGTCTTCCCAATCAGGATAAAGCAGCACAGTGGTGCTAAAGGCCCCAATGTGCAAAAAAAGTCACTTTATTTCTTCGTCGACCTCAAGTGATCTCTAACTGTACAGATACTGTTGTCCATCTGCTGTGAAGGAATGATTGAGAGGACAGGTAAGAGGTGCAGTAGCAGATTTAGTAACAGTTTGTCAGGGTGTACATGGTAGTGTTGCAGGATGCCATACAACTTTCAGGGGTGGAATCCTGGGATGTTTTGCGGCCTTGTTTTTTTCTTCTATCTCAAAAGTCCTAAATTAAACATTAAGTCTGTGGTGTCCTTGACAACGGAGGTCCCAGACATATTTTATTATGACGTATAAAGCCCCTTTTCCCTAAAGAATGTGTTTTCTCTTTGTCACTTCATTTGACCCTCACTGTGCAGAACAATGTATGTAGAGCCAGAAGGCTGTGCTCACCTTAAATGAGAATGTAAAGGTGCTCTAAGCAATGTTGGGTGATGTCACTTCTTGTTGACGTTCAAGGTATTGTCAAACAAAACAGAGGCTAGTTTGCCCCTCCCTCTTCCTCATCACGTCCACTAACCCCCCAACCCCCACTCCCAAATCCTTCTTGTCGGTCGTTGGCTGGAACGCTGTGTATGCTTTGTGGTGCAGGTTGGCGCAGTTTGTGTTTGTTGCCATTTGTAGACCTGAGCTGTCTACAGAGACCGCTTTTTTTCTTACAGTGAGGTTCAGGGGACAGGCAGCTCGCGGATAGTGAGGAGATGTTGGCTGTATGTGACAAAAAATACTGTAGCCTAAAAAACGCGTGACATCGCTTAGAGCACCTGTAAGACATGTTCATGCAAGCAGAATCTGTGACATCACAACTAGTCTGGAAGTCAATTATGGTTCAATAAGCAAATAAGCAGAATTTCTATAAAATATAAAATATAAGCATTTTCATAGATGCTGGCTCTTTCAGTGAGGATTAACTACAAAAAGTCCTTTTGTAGTTAATCAAATTCTTCTGTAAAATATACTGAATATATACATACATATTCTTTTCAAAGCACAGAATTTTGACATATGTCCAAAGGAATTTTTGATTGAAATGTTTGATGCAGTAACTTTGTAGACATTGGGAAGTTTTAAAGAGTTTTAAATGTATATCGTAACTCATATTCCAATATATATTTTATTTCAGTCTTAAGACAAATTCCTCAGCCTCCTGATCCAGTGAAGGCATGTTCACTCTAGTAGCATCAACGTTCCAAACTCCATTAGAAACAAAGTTGTTTTAATTATTTTTGGATAGTAACATCTATTAAGGTTCTGTTAATCAGAACAAAGACACACTTGAGCAAGTTAGAAAATCATGATAATAATAATGAATGCTTGTATTTTCAAGGATGACATTGCCTTGAAAAATGTGTGCTCAGCGTGGCCATTTCAGGACCTTTCTTTGTGTTGAAACTCAGCAGGGTTACCTGAACATAAAGACACAGTTCCTGCAACACAAGACGCACAACTAAATGTTTGAATGCAATGCTATTTCATAATAATTATACCAAAACAAAGTGATTATTTAACACTGTCTTTGAATCTGTAACCATCGATCCCCAGTTCCAGACATCACCACCCTTTATAAGAGGGGGCCCCCACATTAACTAACTGCTCATTTGATTTATTTTTACAGAAGAGCTCTCCTCAGTCTAATACCCTAATCAGCATTCATACCTTGCTGTGATGATTCGAGACAATGTTTTTTTATTGAGGAAGTGATCTCACCCTTGAGTGCCAGAATCAGCCTTTTTTTACAGCCCATCTCCTCAGGGCCCCATCCATCACCAAGGTGTCTGGGCGACATGGCCACTAGACACATACTAACTCATTTAAGGAGAGGGACATACAGGGATATATCACTCCAGATCACTAACTCACTTATTGACGGCTGATGTGGTGAAACATCTCCAGCCGGTTCCAAATCCCTCGGTGCACACCGTGAGTTTTAACCACGGGAAAATGGGGAGATTATTAATCTGCTGACGGATGAGGGGGAATAAAGGACAAATGGGTTGACTTGGATTTGATTTTTTTTTTTTTTATTATTCATCCATCTTTATTCTTCAGGTTTTGCTGGCATTGTCTCCACAAACATGCTCACAAGACACACAGTCTCTGTAATGTGATATGTTTTTATATATAAAACTAAACTCATTATTCATGTATCATATAATATTATATACATTTATATTCAATGTTTTTCTGCTCTATTATACTATTATTATTATTAGTAGTAGTAGCAGTAGTAGTAGTAGTAGTAGTATTATACAATATTATTACTATTACATTGCACCATTACTATCTCATACCTCATTCTACACTACCAGTATGTTGATATGGTCTACTGTCTTACTATATCATATACTACATTATATTTCTGGTGTACACAGTTTACATATTTTTTTAGACTCACTTCTGGTATTAATCATATCATACCATGCCACTTTACTTCATAACTCGTCACTTTAAGTTCTCACTTACCTCGTGTCTTGTCTTTATTTTCCCTACTTTTACTCTTTTACTAGTTGTATACCTCTTATTTAATTAAATGTTATCTATTCTTATTTTTTATTTTAATCTTTTACTTCCCTATCAGTACTCATTTATGTCTTGTGCTGCTGCAACACTTACATTTCCTGTCTGGTGATCAATAAATTATTATATACAAATATTATTATTATTAAAGAACTAATTGTGACTGATTGACCCTAAAAGCTGCACGTCCTTTATCGATTGTAGACTCAATCAAAAAGCATGTAATCCTTCAAAATATCTGCTCGTTCAATTACCAGTCTAAAACAAAGGCAGAGCATTACACATCACCGCAATCATTTCCAATTACATTTTTAAAATGAATAGTGTAAAACGTGGCTGTAAGAAATATTGGTAACAAGCATTAGCACTTGTACTGCACACAGTATATAAAGAATGAAAATGTGACCTTGCACAACTGCCACTGTGGCCACAAGTAACAATTATGGGATAACATCAAATGCTAAAACGTATAGTGTAACAGGAGCATGAGTACTCATGCAGTAATATCAGTTACACAGCATTATCTTAACTTAGCTAACATTAGCCACCATAAGCTACCGGTCATGCCAGACCAAGTAAGCTTGTTGCAAAGCTCCTGAGTGTATTGAAATGAGCAAGGCTGTGTTTTATTTCTCATGAATTAATGTTTTCACTTCCAACAAGAAGAATGTGTTCTTTAATATTTCATAAGTTACATACTGTTGCTAGCATATGTAGTTAACGGATAATAAATAATAATAAAAATGACGATATATTGTCATTCAGCTGTAATTGTATAAAATACGTCTTCATATATGACATGACTATAAAAATATGTATCATATTCATCAATAAAATACTTAATAGAATTATATCTATAACAATGTAGTCCTTTGTTCATACACACTTCTTCACTCTCCATGACAACTGAGCAAATTTAATTCAAGGAAAACCACAAGATGCTGCTGATAGCCTTGGAAGAAGAAAATCTAATAAGTGGACCTTGAGTTGAGAAAAAATGTTCAAGGTCAAGAATGAGACAATATACGTTAAGCAAATGTTATTTATGTATTCAAAACAGAGTATGTAATATTGTATGTAAATGTAATAAAACAGAGCTCTTGGTTTTGGTCCCCAAGGCGCTGCTCCAGAAGGTTGGAGCTCTCATCCTGGATGTTGATGGGTGCGCCATCTGCCGATCCTCGGAGATCTGCAACCTTTGTGTAATCTTGTACGCCATCCTCTCTTTTCATTCTAACATCAAATCTATCCCCAAATCCAATTTTTTTCATCTCAAAACCAGCTCCAGACTTGGGCCATCACGCTCTGACTCAGTGGCAGAAATCCTCATACCTCTTGTTTGGACTCCTGCAATGGAGTCCGGTCTGGGGTCCCCAGCAAAACCGGCTCCAGTTTGTTCAAAATTCTGCAGCACATCACCCCAACCTTCATCCACCTTCACTGGCTCCCAATTACATCACAACTAAGATCCGCCCTCTTACCTACAAATACCTCCATGCCCTGGCCCCACAGTACCTCTCCAACCTGCTCCATCCATACACCCTACTCCGTAACCTGCGGTCCTCAGACGCTGGCCTGATCTTCCTTCCCCACACTCTGTACCTTCGGAGACAGAGCCTTTAGTGTTGCAGCCCAATCCTTTTGGAACATCCTCCCTGCAGATGTCCAAAATGCTACATTCCTGGACATTTTTTAAAAAACTCCTGAAACGCCACCTGTTTACCACAGCCTACAACCTCTTTGAGTTTAGCCACAGTAATTCTGTAAAGTGTCCTTGGGTTTCTTGAAAGGCACTATATAAATGCAATACTATTATTATTATTATTACTATTGGCTTATAACTACTGTTATAAGTATTAAGTGTTTATGTACTGCTTATTAGGGCCAAATAGGGGGTTTAAGTGAAGCGTTACCAAAATTGTATTACTTCTTACGAGAAATTATGTGTTGAAATGGAGTTTCCTTTCTCAGGATGGTTGTATGATAAAGGGAAGAGTTGACCGTCTTTGCTTCCGTCAGCCTCAACAGGCATCTGATGACCAGCACTCCCCGGAGCCACTGTTAGACTTCATTACATCATAGCTGTTAATTATAAATCTCCATCCAACTGGGCTGTGATGGCCTAAATGTGCCATAATGGGCCTTACGTGGAAATGACAGTCCATTGTCAAACAGAATTGACTGCAGCCACTTATTTAGCTCTTAATGAATTTGTTTCACAGCACTTTCTACTGTTTAATTGAGAAAGACAACACTGAGATGATATGAGCTTTGCATTAAGGGGATCATCTTTATTGCCCAAGAATCCACCTGAGAATGAAATAGCACGGCACATCTCACCCAAACAAAGCTTATTTGCATCTTCAAACATCTCTGTTGGCATAAGACATGACGTATATACAGCAAAACGTACAGTACATACATTTAATCATCTTGTCATGAAAATATGCACATTGTAGCGCCTCCTTTATCCACACAATAATATGACTTTTTCATTGTATTGAATTTCCTTCCAAGTTTCATCCCTTCATTTAATGTGTGCAAACAAAAAAGACAAATTTCAGATATAACTACTCTTCACACAAAACACACAGATTAACAGAGCGCCATCACCAGTTTCCCCAAAGATTATGGCTAAAAGGAAATATTTGTGCACAAATTTCATCCTACACATAGACTTCTACAGTAGAAAAGACATCAAATGTCTCGCTAATCCAGATTATACAGTATGGCAGCCATTTTACATAGTTAAAGTTATATCTACGTGTCTACCACAACTCTACAACATTATGATCTTCAATATGCACTCCAACTGTAATCATGTTGCCTTGTATTCCATGATATGGTACACATAGGTATCAGTGCTGTAGCAGAGAAGCTAGTAAAAAAATTATTCATTTAAATATCATTTAAAAATCTTTAAAAAAAAATTATTATCCACTGTAATTGCTTTAATCTACTCTTCATTAATGCCACATTAGTAAATAAAAAAACAGCAAACAAACAGAGCCACTTTTAAATAAATATCACTTTGCTATTGTACAACTGCATCATGTATCAATAAGTACTATTTCCCTGACATTTTCTACTAAAATCAGGAGACCAGTAATTGTTTTATGAGGTTTAATAGCTTCCCTTTAATCATTTATATATGAATGTAGTGGATAGATACTTTTGGATTACACAACACAGCAGGGATGCAGGTTTACGTGAAATGTCTTATAGGCCATATTATATTATTGTGGACATATGCTGGTATTAAAAGTATGAGTCTTAACTCTTTGGCAAGACTTACCTCTTAGGACACATTTACCTTTATACAAAAAAAGGAAAACAATATCAAATCAAAAGGCTCTAGAATGCAGATTAACAGGCTTTAAGATGAATGAAATAATCCATCAGGATCTTCAAGTACCAGGTGGTCTTTTGACAAAAGAAGCTCTACTTTTGGCATGTTACCGTAAATATCTCTAGAAGGCAATTTCTTCTGCTTTAATGCTCCCTGTCCGTCTGCCTTCAAACTTTCGAAGCAGGTCAACGTGCTTAAATTAGTGTCACAAACAGCAAAGATGACAATGTCAAGGAGACACTAAATGCAAATTAAACTGCTCCACTCAAACTTTCACTGGGAGTAGGAAGTTGCTCTAAAACTGTTCCATCTGCTCGCCTACAGAACATACTTCCCGACGAATGCAGATTCAAAACTTGTCAAAGCTGAAATGGAAAAATACATAGTGTCAAACCCCACCATTACCCATTATCCTTCACTCCCTTTCATCCTAACCCGCTGAATCGGGGGGCAGGACCAGGCTGATGGCTGTCTGTGTTCGGGTCAGGCTTTGGCTTCCAGCAGTTCGAGGAACAGTTTGTGCATGGGCACACGGCCATCCTGTTTGATGCTGCAGAAGTGCTGAACAGCACGAGCAGCTGTCTGACGGAGGAGAGGGAGGGTCATAATCAGTTTGCCGGCCCGCCGAGGGTCCTCTGGGTGGTGGGTGGCCTCGTAGTCCTGTAGGGCCCCGTGAAGGACGTCCTGGAGTCTCTGAACTGCCTCGGAATCCTCAATTTGCATGGAGTCTATAAGGAGAGATGCAATTGAGGAATTAAGGTATGTCAAGAAATTAAATGTGAGTCAGGGGATCACCAAAGTCTGTACATTATAGTGATGGCCAAATGAAGCTCCATGTAGCTCCCTGAAGCCTTTTCCTTATTTTTCTAGCCCACTAGATGGCACTCTCTGTTCAACAAAGGGTTGAACCCTCTAGTGTGCTCGAAAAATAAAGAAAATGGTTCACATGAAGCTTCATTTGGCCATCACTAGTGCATAGCTTCATGGCAATTGATACAATAGTTGTTAAGATATTTTAGTCAGGACCAAATCTGCAGACCAACCAATAGACATTGCCATCCAGCCACATGATATCATGGCTAAAATGTGCAGATACAGAGCCTAAGAGCCTCATAATGACTAACATACCTGAGTTAGCGAGCGCGATAGCCTTAAGGACCACAAACTCCTCCTTCTCCAGCCCCATGGCTTTATACTTCTTCACTAGCTGCAGGATGGCGTTATTGAGGTCAAGCAACCCAGCCAGCTTTGACTGCTCCTCGTCCATGATGTAGTCCTCAGCGTACACCAGCTTGTCCTCCAAGGACAGCGAGCGGAACACCACTCGAACAATCAAAATCTCCATCCAGCCGCTCTGCAGTAGACTCATCTGGTCAGCCAGAGAGAGGGAGGGGAAACCTAGAGAAATGGGAAGATCACAATGAACAAGTTACTTGGGATGCAGAAAATAAAGAATTCAAAAGGGACACGCATTCAGGTCAGTTTGGTTGTCATGGTTAGTCCTACTAGGCCTGTAAAAACAGCGGTATAATGTCATCTTGGTTAGGGCGTGAGGCTGCAAATATTTCACAGAAAACCTGATTTATAAACTTGGGTATGGAGTTTGAAAGAAGTGGGCATTTAAAGTCTAATGAAAGAGGCTATTAGTTTGCATTATGGAAATTGCAGGATCAAGCATTTTTAAAAAGTCTTAGTCATACAAAGGCCCAAAAGTCTGGAACTATATCAGCCTCTGCTGCACAATTTCTTCTTTTAATCTGTCCCTTGCAAATTGCCCAACTTTATGAAATGGCATTACAAAATAGCTGTAGAACTCCTTTAAATAATTTGGTTAAATTATTTCTTGTATCCAAATTCCCTCAACCTGTTATGTCATTTCCCATGGTTTCCAGGATTATTAATAATGTGTATTCAGTATAATAATATCATGATGATACCGATTCCCTCATAAGAAGGCCACATTGCAAAGGGCATGACAAAGGACAGAGGGAGTGAACAGGGGGTAAATTTAATTACACTCTGTGGGACACACCCACTTTGATTGACAATTACACCCCACAAGAGCATGATTAAACCTGCTCACGTTCCCCACATAAACCTGCATACACACACTCACATACACGTTTACTGTAATTAAAACAGATGATTTTACAGAGCGAGGGGAGGAGGGGGAGGCGTTTGTGTTTTTGACACCATCAGTGATTGTTATCAGGATCCACTGCTCTTTACAATCACCACAAGGATGTCAGTGGCGCCCATTTCCCCACTATCGCTCCCTGATTGATTGGAAACGCTGTCTGTGCACAATTTCATTGGTCGATAGGGATCAGTATTGTGGCACTTGACCATTGATCAGGGACAGAGACTTGTGTGAGTATGTGTATTTGTGTGATGAAATCCCAGGCAATATATTGATAGATTGTATGGACAAATACAAGTTAAACCTTCAATAAAGAGAAAAGAGCATGTTTTAAAGGAAAGAAGCGAAGGGCACTGGGGGCAAAAAGGAGTGCTGACATTTGGGGGAAATTCTCTCGCGGCATTAGTTGTCTCATATCAACCGTAACGCACAGCCAGTCACACCACAGTCATTTTTAACACACATTTGACAGCCAACTTGCAGCACAGACTCAAAAAAGGCCAAAAGCAAAGAGGGCAGTTGGTCTTTAGCCAGCTCATCTGCCAGACTGGCCCTCAGACTTCAGACCACATGACCGTCAATCTGCCTGATTAGAGCAGACACAGAAGAGGGGGAGCAGCCTGGACAGTAGCCCCATCACACTCACCTCCCCCTGGGCAAATAACTCAGATGGCCCAAGCCACTTTGCCCAAGACCCTGGTTCTCCCAGCGATGGGGGCCGTGTGGCCTGCCACTCATCTAGAGCTGATGTGACATGGCCATTACGCTGCTGGGAGGGGGCAGACGTTTTTTGTAATATTTATTCTCTGTGTGTATGTCTCTTCTATCTACTCTTCTTTCTTTGTCTCGTGTCAATGGAGCGGCCATGATCTCTTTTACCTCTTCAATCTGTTCCTTGAACGATATTATTGAAACTTCTGTCTCGTGATCTCTGTCATCTCATCTCGAGTCAACCTCATTTTTTTCTTTTTCTTTTCATCTGCCTTTGTCTGTTTTTCTCTCTGTCTTTTTCTATTAAATTAAAAAAAAAACTGCTCCTGTGTATTTGTTTTGTACCTTTGATCAAATGAAATCCTTTGATAAAGTTACATTTTATTAGATTTTTGATTTAGTCTATAGAATCTTAAAAGTAAAGAAAATGCTCACTAAGATTTTATCAGAGCATAAAATAATGTATTACAGTTTGTCTGACAGGCAATCAAAAATACGTAATGTTTTATGATAATTACAAACAGAGGGAGGCTTATACCATAAAGGTGTAACCAGAGAATGTTTGGTATTTACTTAAATAATGTATTGCCACAAATCACTTGATAAGTTGATTCAGTCGAGTCAGATGAGGACATCGATACCACACTCATATCTGCATGTTGAATATGAAACTTCTGCCAGCAGCCGTATGCTAAGCTTAGCTTAGCATACATACTGGAAAATGCTAGCCTAGCTCTTTCCGCAGGTATTAAAATCCTCCTACCAGCATCTATAAAGCAGTAAGTTATGGAAATCTTCACTGCGGCCAAATCCAGCAAAAGAAGACAAAAAAGATGGAATACAGCTAATTGTATTTTTGAACTGTTCCCTGTTTCTAGTCTTTATGCTAAGCTAAGCTAACCTGCTGCCTTTTCTGATTTCTAATGTATAGACATGAGTGTGGTATTGATCTCCTCATCTAACTCGCAGTAATTCACTGACATGAACTGTACCTGCCTGTTAATGATCTCTGATTTGAAATGCGCCTTTTGTTTTGTTTTTTCGTGGCGTTTCATAAATTTAAGTTAAATGAGCTTGGCAGTTTGATGAGTACATAGCTCCCTGTCTTTCTCTCTCCCCTCAGGTGGGTATCTGCTGTGTGTACGGGTGCTCTCCCAGCCAAACCCTCCACTGGCAAAAGGGCTACAAATACACCCATCAGTCGGACTCCGTGTGTCTCGTGCGTTGACAGTAAAGAGACGTCAACAGGAGAAAAGAGGCAGACAGCAACAGCCTGGGGGGGGGTTAAGGAGGGGGAGGAGATGCTCTTCTTCCTTTACTTACAGAACAATGGAAATGCTGATGAGGGATACCAAACACCAACACACACTTAAATGGTTGCTTCATGTCCACTCTTAGGAAGAAATACAGGGAGAAATATAGTGCGCGCACGTGCGCACGCACGCACACCCTCACACACACACGCACACGCGCGCACACACACACACACACACACACACACACACACACACACACGCACACACACACACTGCTTTGTTTGTTTTGTAAGCATTTCAGAGATAGGACATCAACAAAAAGCCCAGGTGCTTCTCTGGTGATGTTTTGGGTGTGGATAACCACGGCTGATAAAGCAGTCAGGGCTTCAGTTAGAGGGGAAGAGACGATGAGAAAACAGCACAGAAGAGAAATCGAGAGAAGATAATGCCTCGAGTGTACTGGTCACTGCTGTAAAATAATTACTAATTTCATTATTCATAAACCGTGTTGCTGTTTGAGACCCACGCTAGAATTTAAAATCCATTTCTGAAGATTGTCTAAGGTTGGTAATGACCAAACCTCTGGCAGACCACTGCTTTTAATTTATATAACAGGCAACAATTTTGGCAATCGATCGACAAAGTCATTTTTGTCTAAATTATTCTCTTGTTCCAGCTTTTTAAAATGAGCTTTTCTCTGTTTTACACCTGAATATATTTGGGTTTTGGATTGTTGGTCGAATAAAAGTAAGACATCAACTTGTGCTACGTCTCCATGTGTGAAAAGTGCAAGAGCTGTGTTTTTTTTTTGTATTTTTAAGTGTGAGGGTCTCCAAAGCCAGGTATCAAATAAATGTCCTGCAAACCGCTGTTGCCACCGCATAAGATTACAACCACCAACAGACTGTAGCTACATACCAGCGTTTTAATCCCACTAAGCTGTCAGAATGCACTTCCCGTCTTCTTTCCACTCTGTCATCCAAAGGGGGAAAAAAACTCTGGACATTCTGCTGTTCCTGTGTCAGAGGAGAAGCTAAGTGTGTTCCAAGTATCAGGAGGATTTCCGTAATTTAGAGAAGGCCGCGGCCCGGGAAATGAATTAAAACTTCCAAGTGGCCACTGGTCATCTGGTTGTTATATTAGGAACACACATTGGTCAGCACATGCACGCACGGACGCATGCGCGCACACACACACACACACACACACACACACACACACACACACACACACACACACACACAGAGGATGACAGACAGATAATACGGAGTCGCGCCAACATGCCCTCTCTCCTCAGGGCATGTTGGCAACCACAAGTTACAACAATCTCCTTCTCTTATCTGATTATAGACTTAATGTGAGCTAATGTGTGCAGTGCAGTGTGTGAGCAAACAACTGCCTGACTTGGTTGACTGACTGACTGAGTGACTGAGTGACTGACTGACTGACTGTACCTGGGATGTGTTTGGCCCAGCCGATGTTGACCACCAGCTCTCTGTCAGCCAGGTCGCACAGCGTGGTCAGAGCCTTGATGTCGCTCTCAGGTACAGTGGGGTCCGGCATGGCGAAGATGCCCTCTGGCTCGGCCACCAGCAGCAGAGACACCACCTTGTTTTCTGCCACTCCGCCAACAATGACTGAGAGAGACACAGAGTAAACTGTTTTATTATCATAACCACCTCGATCGAAATATAACCAGTAATTACGGAAACCATCAAAGACATCCGGTTTTCAATGAAATTTGTTAAGTTGCTGTCTAGTGAAAAGCCTGTATCTCCATATTCGGTCATTTTGAATTCAAAGAGATAAAGTGTTCCTTTATGGGTTGAGACGTCCCTACTCCTAACTTGAAAACCCCACAGGATTGTCTAAAAAAAAATGCATGGTATTATGTTAGACTGTTTTTCTTAGTTGATAAGAAGTTGAAGTTTCACAGGAAGGCAACATAGTCCGTTACAGCCATTTAAAGCGTTCCACATCTCACATTTAAAAAATTAATGTTGGCATTGCTCAATGCCAACTTACTAATAAATATGAGCTATAAAACATGATGTTACGACAGACAAAATTACAGAGAGCATGATATGGACCGGCAGACCACAACACAGCCAAAACCAGAGCCTTTGATACCTACAATAAAGGAATTCATCAACATATACTGACTACTTAACAATTCCGTATTACAGCTGTGTTCGCAATGCACAATGTAAGTTGTTTTTTGTACACTTACATGTTCTTTTTTGAGGCAAGGCATTCTGTGGGTGCAGATACGGGCTGTTCTCAGCGTCGATTCTCCTCTTGTACTTCTGCCTGCCGCCTCGAACCCGGTCCAGACGCACACCTACAGAAACACAAACACAGGGGCATTAATGATGCATTTGGTGACAGTCATACTTGAAATATATGTGCCTGAGTGCCCTTAAATCTTAGGTTGAAGTCATCCCAGATAGATATGTACACAAAAAGTTACTTATAATAAAAATCCAGTAATGTCAATTTTACTTTTTGCTTAGTATTTCAAATACTATTAAAAAAAAGAATGTCATGTTTGATTGTGAGATATGTAAGAGAGTAAACTTCTTTAAATAGTAATATAAGTATAAGTAAATATAAGGAAAATTGTGTAAGTAAAATAAAAATGTTCATTTGGAAATTGTGTGGTTTTTAAACAAAGTAATCCAAAAGTAATCAGATTAATTCATGTTCTTTTATTAGCATTGATGAAAAGAGTAATGTCTGCAGTGACTCCAAACACAGACTAACAGACTACATTTCAAACTGCTAAACAGTTATCAGAACGCGGCACCATGTGGATCCAACCAACGTTGAGTCAACCATCAGGATGTGGCCCAATCATCGGCTCTCGTGTCTTAACCATCCAAAGGAGACATGAAAGGAACACGTCTGATAGTGGCCCAATATCCTGTAACACGACACGCAGGAACTTCAGAGCAGCCGCTGACAACCGCTAATCTTAACTAGCAATTTGGTAGCCTCGTCACCACGGTAATGAGGATTTAAGTAAGTGTGTGTGTGTGTGTGTGTGTGTGTGTGTGTGTGTGTGTGTGTGTGTGTGTGTGTGTGTGTGTGTGTGTGTGTGTGTGTGTGCAGAAGGGAACAGTCAGTACTGAGAACTGTGAGGGTGAACGCAACTCAGGGAGCCTACAGTAGTGGTATTGAGTTACCTGATCTACACAGTGTAAACGGCCATAGTGACCCTGAATAGATCTGTATAATGGCACTCTGAGGGTATTATTTTCCCACTTGACACATCACAGTCACACTTCATCCCTTTGAGCCTGCTGCCTCCACTACTTATTCTTACTTATGCAGATATTTATGGAGAGCTTGCATGAGCATCAGCATTAAATTACATAACTTCCTTTTAATCAGGCATTTACAATGTGTTGTAGGGCTGAAAGGTTTTTTGCATCATTGATTTGTAAAGTTATTTTATAGTTAAGCCATTACCATAACAACACGTTTATAGAATTTCTGCTTTATTTGTTAATGTACCATGAACAGATATAGGTAAGATGGAAAGAGGGGATCACTCATAACAAAGAGATGGTGTGACAATGTGGTCTGTAACCTTTGCTATAAACTAAAAGGCTCCACGACATGACTATTATAAAATATCATAGTCAGATGTTGTATGACTTCTATATTTAAAGGTGGAGAACTGTAATAGATAGACGCTTGCAAATCCCTACCGACCCACCTCCTTTAAGGTTCTGTGTAAGCCTATTTATCCTACATGAACACTACATGTTCTGCAAACATATTTACATGAGGGATTTGTATATTTAAGGTCTTCTCTAAGCTATTCTGACTGAATTGAAGTGGGTGGGGCTCAATTGGGAAAATAAGTGATATCATGCATTTCCCTGCACCAATCAGGGTTTCGACAATATTTGAATGAAAATTTGAAGACAGGTGTGGGGTTGTTTGCCGATGTTTTTTTCCAGGCCACTGTGAATCAAACCACACCCGTTAAACAAATAATAAATACTTAATAAAACTTAAGAAAAATATAACATGTGAAACCAAGTCCTAAAAGAGTAACTTAGCAAACTCGGTCTGCTGATGAAAACATTGTTAGCTTATATGGTTGACAGCCACGAAAAAAGTAAAATAGTTTTTATTATATAAGTTATATGTACAACAACCAATGACATCAAATATCATTATATAGATTTTAGATCATAAAAATCGAGCCCTGCTTCAAACCTTTGGACATTATATCTTGTTCAACGATGGTAAGATATGGGTAGCCAGTTTTAGGGGTTAAAAGAAAGAAAATGAATGGGGAAGTAAAGAAGAGATTGGTCGGGAAAACGTAATGCCCCCTGACCCTCTGGTGATGTCACAAGGGGCAAAGACCAAGTGTGGATTATCCTGGGCACTTGGCAGGTGTGAGATGAGGGATGAGGGCGCTTACTTGAGCACTTGAGAGTTAACACAAAATGCTGGCAAACAGTGGATTAAATCAAACAACTACTTTGGTCACTTGATACATTGGAAAAGTGTGATATATATACAAGTATATTTGTGTGTGTGTTTGTACTCAGATCTGATTCAAACACACACATCAGCGCTAAGTGTAACTCTTCACAGTGGAATGTGCTGACAACCAAAAGGCCAAGAATAGCTTTGGTGGATAAAGACACACACACACACACACACACACACACACACACACACACACACTTCCTCCCTGTTCTTCTGTACAGCCCATCAGAGTTCGATAAACACAGACTACTCAGACATCGATCTATTTTTGGCCGCTTTCATCACTCATCCTTCTTTTGAGGGTGTCTGGATCTTCACACGGGAGGCTTTGCAGGTTCCCAAAATGCACACAGTGCAGCAGGATCAGGAACATGGACATCCAGTCTCTGATCTGGACTGATCCAGGTTACTGTGTTACCGCCTACATCACTGCTGCCACAACCAGCATGTGTTCAGTATAAACAATCCCCCGCGTCTCAGATATTGTGACAAATGTACACAATGCCACCGTGGCGTTACATTCCCTGTATACTGCTTCTCAAATGAAAAGGATTTGGAAAGTTGGCAGCAAAAAGCACACATAGTCTTTCCGTTCTGCGATGCTTTTCTCAGAATACAGATTAACACGGGATGATTAACACACCTGAGACTAAATAACTTCAGAGCAGGCAGCAGGAAGTGGGGATGAGTTGGGGAAGAGGAGACAAAGCATGAGAGGAAGGTATTTAACATACACTACCGTTCAAAAGTTTGGGGTTACCCAAACAATTTAGTGTTTTCCTGAAAAGTCACACTTATTCACCACCATACGTTGTGAAATGAATATAAAATAGAGTCAAGACATTGACAAGGTTAGAAATAATGATTTGTATTTAAAATAAGATTTTTTTTACATCAAACTTTGCTTTCGTCAAAGAATCCTCCATTTGCAGCAATTACAGCATTGCAGACCTTTGGCATTCTAGCTGTTAATTTGTTGAGGTAATCTGGAGAAATTGCACCCCACGCTTCCAGAAGCAGCTCCCACAAGTTGGATTGGTTGGATGGGCACTTCTTGCGTACCATACGGTCAAGCTGCTCCCACAACAGCTCAATGGGGTTCAGATCTGGTGGCTGCGCTGGCCACTCCATTACCGATAGAATACCAGCTGCCTGCTTCTGCTCTAAATAGTTCTTGCACAATTTGGAGGTGTGTTTAGGGTCATTGTCCTGTTGTAGGATGAAATTGGCTCCAATCAAGCGCTGTCCACTGGGTATGGCATGGCGTTGCAGAATGGAGTGATAGCCTTCCTTATTCAGAATCCCTTTTACCCTGTACAAATCTCCCACCTTACCAGCACCAAAGCAACCCCAGACCATCATATTACCTCCACCATGCTTAACAGATGGCGTCAGCCATTCTTCCAGCATCTTTTCATTTGTTCTGCGTCTCACAAACGTTCTTCTTTGTGATCCAAACACCTCAAACTTGGATTCATCCGTCCACAACACTTTTTTCCAGTCTTCCTCTGTCCAATGTCTGTGTTCTTTTGCCCATCTTAATCTTTTTCTTTTATTGGCCAGTCTCAGATATGGCTTTTCTTTGCCACTCTGCCCTGAAGCCCAGAATCCCGCAGCCGCCTCTTCACTGTACATGTTGACACTGGTGTTTTGCGGGTACTATTTAATGAAGATGCCAGTTGGGGACCTGTGAGGCGTCTGTTTCTCAAACTAGAGACTCTAATGTACTTATCTTCTTGCTCAGTTGTGCAACGCGGCCTCCCACTTCTTTTTCTACTCTGGTTAGAGCCTGTTTGTGCTGTCCTCTGAAGGGAGTAGTACACACCGTTGTAGGAAATCTTCAATTTCTTAGCAATGTCTCGCAAGGAATAGCCTTCATTTCTAAGGACAAGAATAGACTGTCGAGTTTCAGATGAAAGTTCTCTTTTTCTGGCCATTTTGAGCGTTTAATTGACCCCACAAATGTGATGCTCCAGAAACTCAATCTGCTCAAAGGAAGGTCAGTTTTGTAGCTTCTGTAACGACCTAAACTGTTTTCAGATGTGTGAACATGATTGCACAAGGGTTTTCTAATCATCAATTAGCCTTCTGAGCCAATGAGCAAACACATAGTACCATTAGAACACTGGAGTGATAGTTGCTGGAAATGGGCCTCTATACACCTATGTACATATTGCACCAAAAGCCAGACATTTGCAGCTAGAATAGTCATTTACCACATTAGCAATGTATAGAGTGTATTTCTTCAAAGTTAAGACTAGTTTAAAGTTATCTTTATTGAAAAGTACAGTGCTTTTCCTTCAAAAATAAAGACATTTCAATGTAACCCCAAATTTTTGAACGGTAGTGTAGGTATTGCTGCACCACTGACCATTAAAAGCATTAACCATTAAATTACAGGATCACACCATTACATCAGTATGATAAACTGTATGTTGAATATATTGCGCACATTTTGCCAACATACATGTTTTTACTGCGACAGCAACTGTAATATTGAGCACTAAACAGGTCTTAATCAAATCCTGCCCACGGTCTATATGTCTTTTAGCCATGTATATAATACGACTCTGACTCTCCCCATTAAACCTCACAGCTCCTCTGTCTCAACCTTTACTGCGGCCTCTCTGGGGAAGAGGGGCATTACGAGACACGATGAAGCGCATTACGAGGGCGCTTACGACGGGAGTTACGAGGGGCAGTTCGCATTTCACGGAGGTCCAGGAATCCCACAAGGCATCTGGAGGAATTTACGAGGGGGGAGGGAAAGCAAAAAGGGGGTGGCGAGAGAAGAGGGGGGTTGAGAGGCGGACTGGGATGCTGTTGATTCCCCTACCTTATTAAAAGCAGCTAATTTAGAAAAATGGCACACACACACACACACTCACAAAGCACACAGAGGTGTGCACATAAAATGTGAGCGCAAGCTGACATGTTTAAACCAACTCTTATACACAAACTGATACGCGTGTAAAGATGCTATAATTCTGTGTATCCATAACTCACAAACACACACACACACATACAGCAGCAATAAACAGATGCTGCTGTGTGTTTGGAGATGAGTAGGTGGGATTAAAGGATCATTCCAGTTTATTACAACTGGGATCATATTTTCATAGTTTTTGCCAACATTTCGGTTATGATAACAATGTACTTGTGATATAAAATGCTGAGAGCAGGAAAAACGGAGACTGTGCAACAATAAAGTCTGACAGAGCAAGAAAAGAGTGGTCAGACAATGCGGTGTGATAGCCTATGTGCTGTATGTTATAGCATGATAGAATTCATGGTTGACTCTTATTTTATCTTCCATCTAAATGTAGCTAACCTGCAACTTTCTATAAATTTTAAGAACTCTGACCTGAAAATTCACGCAGTTAACTGTCAGCGAGCCGGAGAGTCCAACATGAAGGAAGCTGATATAGTTGTGTCGTGCCATCCATTTTAATATAATTAGTAAATAAACTGCTCCACAAAAGAAGCATTGTTTCTGAGACAGAATTCTCTATAAACTGCAAACCTATCACCCCATTTGCTACCTAGCTAACAAGCTGCAAACTGACCATTAGTAAGCGGTAAGCAAGCATTTCTCCCCTCTTCCCTCTTAAATAAACTCTTTAATGACTGGAATGGTGTACACTCAAATGCTTTATCTTTACATCTGTCATTGTTCCCACCACAGACACATACACACACTTTTTATCTGCCCTTCCCTCTTTATTATCATCTCATGCCCCACACAGCATGCAGCAAGTGGTCGCTACAGTAGGAGGTCGCTAATGTTTTCCTTTTTGAGTCACTTCTAAATCTGGACAACAATATGTCACCAGACAAGCACACAGTCAGACTAAAGGAGCACCTGACCGCTGTCACAGACTCTCTGTGTGGTACATGTCACCACTCTTCATTTTTTGAGCATACGTAATGAAGTTTGGCATCATAGAGAATAAATTATCTGTATTTGTACAGCTAGTTTATTATCTATGATGTTGGAATGTGAAAAGTCTGCTAAGATTATTTGTTGTATTTTATATTTATTCAACCTTAAGTTATTCTGTGCATTGGTATAAAGTAAGGCACCACTGTGTCTATAATTCATGATTCTGAATTTAAATAAATCATTATTGTGCAGCTCAAAGCAACAAGCTGGGTTAGTTAGGTAACTTGTCCCATTCTCATTGAATGTATCTCCAACCTTATTTGTTTTTTAATGTCTGTACATTTTCCTTTTTATAAAGTCTTGTCCCAGGAGCCCCAGCAACAATTCGCTTGATTATTTCACAAGCTGCTGCAGTGTTACGCACACCTACATGTACACACACTGGCATTTTTCCAAAAGCTATTTCTGAGAAACACTTAAAAGCAAAAACTGACACAATTGAACAGTTACTAACCCCCTCCTCTCTGTCAAAGACGCAGATATGCATTGTTCAGCTCTATGTTTACTACACATACACAGACCTACACACACATCACAGCTGGCACGAAGGGGCTGAAGTTTAACTGTCATAGGTTTTAGGTTTCACTGGAACCTACAGAACTATGGTACATGCCACCGCCAGTTCATCAGGTGAGGCATTTAGAGAATCTCATCTGGTAATTGGGAGAAACTACAGTCAGACTTGTGTTAGCCTTTATTCTCTGGGTGCTTCTTCACCGTTTAAAGGAGGTTTGAATTTCTGCCAAGACTACCAATCGATCAATTGCAGAAAAAAAGCAACTCAAACAATGTTTTTACCCAGCTCTGAAAGGGCTTTTTTGGTGTATAGCTTACCTTCTCGCAACATGCCTACAGCCAGACATTTCACAAATCGACAGGCCTGGCAGGATTTCCTCCTTCTCTTGGTGATTTCGCATTCATTGGATGCTGGGCAGCTGTACTCAATGTTGCCTAGAGAAAAAGAGAGTCAACTTTTTTTTTTTGTAATTGCAGTGAAGCAATAATTGATCATTATTCCTAATAATTTTTTCATTTAATTTTGACAATATTACCTTATTGAGATTTAAAGTTGACTTTCACTATAATGTGTCACAGCACACAATCTTAAAGGGGTACTCTAGCAATTTTGTATTGTACTTCCATAAAGTTAGGCAACTCACAGGAGACAAATTAAAAAAAAAGAATAGTCATGATTGAAGCAAACAACACTGAGATATCCTGAGATGTCCTGGCTGTCATGCCCTCAAAACACAGGATCCTACACTTCCCATAATGCAACTGAAAAGAGTCCATAGCTGCCTGGTAATCATGTACACCTTTTAAACACACCAATATATTTTGTGCCTCAGGCCTTCTGTTATAAATTTGCAGTCTCAAACAGAAACGGAGATGACCCTGATGATATCACTATGACATCATCAGGGTTATTTTCTCAGACTTGACAAAGCTCCCTCGAATCAACAGATTTTACTAACTCTTTTTACAGGCTGTGAAGTATATGTGTGGAGAATAAACATTATATATTGTGATTTATAAAACACATTTAAAAAGGCATTTTTTACGATGACAATTTAAACTTCACTCCCAATCATCAATGCAATCACATACAAAAACAAAATAATTGGTAATTGGGAGTAATAGCCATGGCAGGCAAAAGTGCCTGCCATGGCCTGATGGCGTTCAGCCAGTTGCGGTCTCTCTCAGCTGCCACACTCGATCACAAAAAAGGAAGTGTCTGATGAGCCAGATATCAGAGCTCCCCGGCTGACCTAACCGCCGTTCATCCTGTTTGCCCTTTGATCCCATCTACAGTAGCCAACTTCTACAGACCGAAACGCATCGCAGCCTGTCGCAACCATAAGCCCACAGAGAACAGGACAATCCTTTTAAAATCACCCACACTTGCATGCAACTGTCCGCTGCCCCTCTTCCAGCTTTCAGGGGTGAAGTGATTGCGCACACATTCAACACCATATGTTATCTGATGCTTTAAAGCCTAAACTTAAACATGTTGACTATATACACAATGCTACAACTGCATATCAGCTGTTTGCAAACAGGTCTTCATTTAAAGCCTTACTGCAGTTTGAGGCAGAAGGCGGAAGCTGTGAGCTAACTGATCGGGGTTTGTTTTTACCAAAACAGAGGACTGCATATGCAATGTTGCTAGCAAAACAGGTTTATGTGATGCAGGAAGGCATTATCAGCCATGCAGAATAAACTAAGTATAAAGCTGAGCGTGAAACCTGCGCCTAAATGTGTGTTTTTTTGTGTGTACGTTGTCTCACTCTTACCCTGGATGGTCCTCTTAAAGAAGGCCTTGCAGGCTTCACAGGAGGCCACGCCATAGTGGTAGCCCGAGGCAACGTCACCGCACACCAGACACACACGCTTGGCCACCGAGCCCAGCATGAATTCACACTTCACTTGGCTTTCCTCCTCCACAAACCTCCTGGATAGAGGCGGAGGGAGGGAGGGAGGGAGGGAGGGAGGGAGGAATTGAAGGAGACACAATCAGAGGAATGTACTCAGATAGTAATAGTGCTTTCATTTAAACACACAAAATAAGGGACAATATAATGTAAACACCGACCTATTTGCTCCTCCATTGTTGGCCAATGCCGTTGTGTGACCATAGAGGCCTGGTGAGTCCAGCCCATTGCTGTGATTGTGATGGCCTTTGATCAGGGGCCCGTAGCTGGAGTTTGTGTCAGAGGAAGAGCTTCCAGGACTGGGTTGGGCCGGGCTAACGTCGCCCTGAGAACTGGGGCTGGGGCTGGAGGGCTCACGCTTTATAGTGGAGGGACAGGTGGGGTCCAAGCCCCTCACTGACATCCTGTCCAAATGTCTGGAGAAAAGAGAGGAGAAATGTACACCTTATTGTAATACATATTCATGATGGTGAACGATTTGACTCTCAGGTCAGCGTTATATAATGGGTCACCTTGGTATTATTATAAATATTAATGACTGGCTAGTTTTATTAAGTCAGGCATAATTAACACAGATAGTAATAAAGCAATTTGCAGCTTGGAAAAGTCATTACTATTAATCTATGGATTAATGTGTACTTTCAAACCATACACAGAGTTACAAATGTTTAGAAACCTCATTATATTTTCTTTCAGCTACACCCTTTTTTTCCTCTCCCAATGCATTCGGCGACCTCCGCCTTTCCAGCTCCACGCCCCTTCATTCATGCATCCATCCATCCCAGTCTTATCTAAACCAGCCGTTTGTGATTCCCCACATTATGCAAAGCTGCTGTTCATTACACTGTTTTGTTTTTAAAAGAAAAAGATTGCTTAAGCAAATCTAGGGAAATAGCCGAACCAGCAATCATCTGCTTTATCATTGCCATGTTCAATCCAAAAATGGTTGTTTTACACTATTGTATCTCTCTTTCTCTCTCTCTCTCTATTGTTTCTTTGTGTCTCTCAGTTTCTCATCATACTCGACCTATCAAACACTCTGCAGTATACAACAGTTTTACAACGGCTTTTTTTTTTTTTTTACTTTTAGGAAATCTGGAGATATTAAAGTAACCCATTACATGAGACATGAACAAAGCTTTGTAATGCAATAACTAAGAAAACAATGTTTGTGCTAGTTCATTTTTGTATGTATTGTATTGACAGCCAACAGAAAAAAACCTAAAAAGGACAATAATCTAGTTAAATATTTTCTAATGAGAAAAGTAGACATGTCTTTTTTTTCCATGAATACATTATAAGTGCTTGAAATAAATCTTCCTCTGCCTGCATGTTAAAGCGTGTATCATTACTTTATTATTGGATCAGGATGTGACCACAACAGACTCTCTGTCACCACGACAAGGAGAACAAACCAGCTGAGGTGTACACTAGCCCCACAGGCATGTGATCTGCACTCAGACACGCACACTCACACACATCCTGAAAACACATACAGACACATACAAACAGACACAAACACACATTGTGGCGTCAGGCGTTCATGTGTGGATGTAAAAATAAAAACCATAAACAGGCACTGACTTTTCTACACACACTTCAGATTCATGGAATCAGAAGCATGTTCAAGCTCCTTGCACACACACACACTTACAGACACATTTTAAAGCAAGTGTCTTCATAAACACCCTGACACGTACTGGTATGCAACTGTTTGCCGCCAGGCCAACTTTAAAAAGACCCCTCTGTCTCACTCTCTTTCACACTCTTCCACATGCAGAGAAACACACACACACACACACACACACACACACACACACACACATCTCTCCCACTCTTATCTTGGCCTGCTGAGGTGGATGTCCAAATCAGTCTATTTCCTGCTATGTAAATCAGTCTTTGCTTGGCCACAAGTCATTTGGTAGGTAAAAAGACTGGCTGCTTTTAACCACCTCCAGAGTAAACTATGGCCATGCACTATTGACCACTCTACAAACCCACAAAGAGAGACACACAGACGCAGAGACAGACAGACAAAAAATACCAAGAGAGCCAACAGTAGACTTCTCTGTAAGAAAACCGAGCAACTGTAGCAACGTAATCCCCACCTGCCGTCTTAGGAGGGGCTATCATTAATTTACTTATCGGCAGTGCAACACCTGACATAATTTCCCTTTATATAATATTCAATTTCTTTTGCCTATTTACACAATAGACTCAGACCAACATTAGCATTTATTTGGAGTTGAATCTCTGGTCATCTGATGAATCTAAGTCCAACATTCACTGTGCTTTTAGCTCTGTTTTGGTGACCACAGACTACTGAACAAAATATCTCTTTAGCTGCTAAATGCTCCACAATGTTCAGCATACCTGCCAATTTTGTTACTATTTTCTTAAAAAAATCTCAATAAGAGCAGTAAGAGTGAATCAGAACAGTAAAACCAAACAATTGGCCTACGGATGCTAAGAGCTCTGTAGAATTATTTTTTTTTGGGAGGGGGGCGGGGGCGGCTGTGGTGATCATTTACTGTGAGTCATTTGATCCATTGCTGGTATAAATATTTTTTTAAAAGATGCCAAAAAATACCCAACAAAACCCAACTATTGTCTTAAGGAGACGAATGTTACCCCAATAACCAATGAACAAGACACGCCCCACCCCTTGCCATCTTTCACCTCTGCAATCCACTTTGAAGATGATAAAAACAGTACAGTGGAGAGATTTTAGTTTGCTTTTAAAGTGACTCAGAGGTTTACTTGTTGGCTATCCATCACAGGCGTCCATATTGCTGTGTCAAGTCTCTGACAAGTACAGAGTGAGATATACTTTGTGCTCTCCCATTATAATGCATCATGGGGAGGAGGAAGCGGAGGAGGGGGTGTTGGTGTTTTGCTTTTATAATGAAATGGCATTAGAGTGGGGTGATCAGATGTGATGTAATATTCACTCTGACAGATTACTAATCTACAAGTCCACATAAAAGCCCATCAAAAGACTGTTGGTGCAGCTCCTACAGCAGCATGCAGCAGGGATAAATCAAAGAGGTGTGTGTGTGCTTGTGTGTGTGTGTGTTCATGTGCGTCAATGGGTATTCAAAGTTATCGTACCTTACCTCTTTGTGTCCCAGTATCCAAAACAACTCTAATTGCACCTTGGCAACAAAGGCCAAAATCCAGCGTGAAACGACAAGGAGACAGAAAGCGAGAAGAAGAAGAGAGGCGGGAGGAAATTACAAGAGAGGCAGACAGATAGAGGGAGTGTGAAAAGGCTGTGAAGGGACAGAAGGAAAGGGGACAGCCCCGTGGCTCATTAACCTGGGGGTGTTGAAAGAAAAGAGAGAAGGCAACACTCACTTTCAAATGAGAAGAGTCATAATGCAGACAATGAACCAACTGATGGAGGGAGAGTGAGAAGAAAACAGGGAGTGAAAGAAAATCCAGAAGGGAAGTGACCAAGATATATAAAGACAAATCTACAGGCCTTGAGGAAGTGAAAATAAAACTCAACACCACTAAGATTCTGCAATATCACAAAAAAACACAAACAATGACAAACCTTTTAGCCCTAGCCCTGACCCTGAGGAGCAGTTATTTAGGTCAGTGGGGTCTCAGTGGCATTTTTTACTAACAAGCCAGTAAGAGATGAGCAGGGATCAGTGGCACCCCTAGCCAGCAGTAAGAGCCTTAGTCAGGCTTTGGACGAAGCTGTTAGCAGGGAGATGAGATGCCTGGTGGCTGGAGCTTTGGACCCGCATGCTCTGGATAGCGCTACTGCAGCCTTTTCTCCCATTATCTGGTTACTTCTGTCACCAGCAATCAGCCGGCCATGTACGTCCACACATCTGTTCGTCTTCTCCCTTCTTTTTGGTCCATTTCCAATTCTCTTCTCATCTTTCTCTGCTAGAGAATGCTACTTTCAATCCCAAAAATGCATAATGAGATGTTTTCTCAGAGGAGAGTGATTATGCCACAGCTGATAAAAGTGCAGCAGTGATGATAATGAACATGAGTTTTTTTTTTTTTTTTTATGATTACAGAAAAGAAAGGCAATCAGAAAGCTGTCCCGGGGCAATCAAACAGCTGCTTCGCACATCTTTTCACAGGCGTTCAGCTGCTGTGTGAATGTCGGGAAGATTTTCACCAGCCTTGGATGACTCAGGCTGTTCTCAAACTGGTCTCATCCTCACTATCAACAAACAAACAGGCTGAACAATGACAATTGTAAGCAATGCAAACAAACCTCACCAGGGAAATGTCCATCTGAACGTCCTCAAAGCACAGGGAAAGAAACTTTATAGTCTAACACTTATTTACGTTAATCGTTTCCTTTTACACCTCAATAGAGTTGAAAGGATTAGTCAAATCATTAACTAATTGGTCAAGAGAACATTATTCAGCAACTACTCTACTTCCATAACCTGAATCTTCTTTGTTTTCTATCATTGTAAACTGAGTTTATTTGGGTTTTGACTGTTGGTTTGACAAAACAAGCAATTTTATTTAATTTTGCGCTTAAAGAAAGCATGATGAGTGTTAATTACTATATCATAGACTACAGGATTAATTAATCAATCAAGTAAATAATAATAGATGCTGCAAGAACTAGAAAAGAATGCAGGCATAAAACTATTTACAAGGGCTTAATTCAAAAGAAGATAAATGGCAAACACAAGAATGATATTCAACATGTATGCTTGCATTCCTATAAAAGGCACAATGGGACTGTAAATGATAACAAGTAGATGAGCAAATATTGTAAAAATGAAAGTCCACAATGTTTCTGTTAAGTACTTTTACCACTTGTGTTATCCTTTCTCGATCACATTCATGTGATGGACCCTGATTCTCACGCTCCAGCTTTCTCAATGTGCTGAGTCATTTTAAGTTGACTGACTCAGATCAACTTGACAATCTAAAGCATTCTGTGTATAATACCTGTGCAGCACAAGCATACACTTTTGAGTCTCACACACACACACACACACACACACACACACACACACACACACACACACATATTTAAAAAAAGAACATTTATCTCAGTCAAGACATCATAAGGAAAGTCATATAACTTTCACACTCAATTCTAGCTCAGTTTGCTGTAACTTAAGAGTATACACTTCATGCTCCGTGCAATCATTTTGCAGGGTGAAAGTACTTACTCTGTGTCAGAGTGGTAGGTGAAACACTCTGGGAGGTAGAGGTCGACTAAATCCATGTGCACTCTGCCACCATGCTCTGAAGAGGAGAAAAACAGACGTCTGTTTGTGCCTGCTTGCTCTCCCTCTTCTTTCTCTTTATCACTTATCTCCCTCTCCTCTGCAGATTTTGAAAATTGCAGACTATTTCTCACTGCACTGTTTGTCACTATCTCTTTTACTCTCCCCCCCAAACTTTGTCTCCATCTACTGCCCTCTACTCTGTGCTATCACACTCTCAGCTCCTCTCATTGTCCCTGCGTCTGTCTTCCTGTCACTCGCACTTCTCACGGACAAACCCCCCCCCTTCCTTTGAAGTCCTGACTGGTGGACTAGCTGACTGTGTGCACGAAAAGGGTCTCCAAGCAAAGCTGGCCCTCATGAATACTTAGCCACACCATTTGAATGGCCTTCCCACTCCCCCCCCCAGCCCTCCCACTCCCCCAGAACGCTGAGCTGGCAGCTGATTGGCTGTCCTCTGAGCCAATGAGAGATAGTTTCTCACTGGTGCAGGTGGATATGACAACAGAGGATGTTTTAGGTTTTAGTTCTTAGAAAGAGCATATGGGAATGTGGAAGGTGACTTCTCACATGAAACGCAGCAGTTGTTGTTATTATAGTGATTATTTATATATGCACTGTTTTTGTGAAAAGCTTTTCATCATTTTTTAGTCAACATATCACAATATCAAACAGTCAAAAATCATCAATATGGTCTCATTCATTTTTTCAAAAGAACACAATCAGAAATGTTTCACCTGATCTAATTCCTGATCTGATGCTTGGTTGATTAATAAGATTAAATGATACTTTATTGATCCCGCAAGGTGAAATTACATTTTTACACTCTGTTTTTAGCTATTTCACACATTACACACAGGCCCGAAATACACACACGCCCAGAACAACAGATGATTAGACCCACAGAAAATAGATCTACTTTAATAATCAATTATTGGCATTTATCAAGGAATACATTCTGTTTTCAGCTTCTGAAATGTAAAAATAGGCAGCTATTTTTGTTTTATATTATTATGAATGGAATATCTTTAGGTTTTGTACTGTTGGTTGAACAAAACAAGCATTACCTTGGGCTCTGGAAAATTGTGATGAGCATTTTTCACTATAAATATAATAAAATATTATCAAGAAAGGAATCGATAATGAATCACTAGTTGTCCATAGAAAGAGATTTGATACAAGACTCAGGCCAAAGTCAAAATGCTGAATATAATGAGCTGAATAATTTCCTCCAAAATCTTAACTTTTAAAGTCAATGCTACATGTAAAATAAAATCAGCATCTTCCCACACATACGAATATGAACATATGGGCATCCAAACAGTTTGAAAGCAAGCCTTAATGGACTTACTGCTAGTGCTTTTATCCGATCTAATCAGCTATGGCTATGTGCTTAATGTGATGGTCTTTGCCTTTTGCTGACATCATACACATGCACGCAAAATGAGAAGCCCAGTAAGCAGTGCTTGGCATGGAAAAAGGTTAACATGTGCAACAAAATATAGTGTGAAAGAAAATGAAAAAAGAAGTGCAAAAACAAGAAAACAGAACTAAATGTACAATGCACTTTTCACAGTTACATTTTGCTGTGTCCAAATTCACATTTTCCTTCCCCTATGTTGTTGGTTCATACAATATACAGTATGTACTGGGGATCTATTTTGATCACACTCGAAATTCTACAATTTACCCTGCTTTGGTTTGATGAGAATCCAGTAAATAATACATTTAATAATATAAAACAGTAATTCATCTAATCAGTCAGCTAATAAATACTGTTTCTTCAATGAGAGTAAGTAGCCTGGGGTCAACTTAGTCTTATGCAACCCGTTGTCACTATGTCCTAATCCACTGTAAAGACAGATGCACAGGTGATCGAGTCGATGTCCACAAAATCCCTCTTTATGTACAAACATAGCCTTACAAAGTGTTTGGCTGTGCGGATGTACACAGATACTGCTCAGCCTTGTTGAGAAGTCATGGGTCCAATTCAAATTACGATGGTGCTCAGTGTGGATGCTTGCCATGAAGCACTGAATAAATGATAGTAATATCACAGTATAGAGTAGAGTGTATTCTGGTTGTTTTGGAATTAATATAGGACACAATGATAGGTTGGTACAGCAATGACTCTCCATAAATGTAAAGGAGCATATTTCCACTTTCACAGCAAATCCCACCTAGGTTTTCAAAAGAACAGAATTCAACAGAGTGTGATAGAGAATCCAACTTTCTCACTGAAAATGCACGTGTGTGCTTTTAACATACAGCGATAGAAGAACAATTGCCAAGAATTCCCCAAATGAATACAGTTTGAAATAATAATGTAGCATCAAAATGCTCATATGTCAAAGTGAGTTTGGTACACGTAAACCTCAGAATTTCTGCTCTTTTCATGTCAGTCTCGGCCTGTCTCTTCCCCTCTCGTCGACATGACGTTCTCGTGCTCTGAGCTGACCCTAGCCTAACCAACCTCCACAGGAACGAAATCACCTGTGCTAATCTGTGGCTCAGATAAGGGCCAGACAGCAGACTGCATGGAGTGGACCTTATCTCATTACGCGCCACATGAAACAGCTCGCCAACAGAAACACAGCAGCCACACACACAGACAAACAACACGTGTAAACGAACATACATACGAACGCACGCACATGCAAACAAAAGGACAGAGCACATATACAAACCCACAAAAGATAAAGATTGTGTGATTTCTAGTGGTACATTATTTTATCTCAACCATAAAATGCAAGAAGCCAAACACTGAGTGCTACTATCGTATCAAATCTCCTGAAGTTAATGTATCACATAAAACATTATCCACACTGAGAAATTATCTTTTATAAACCATTTAAGGAACTGGATGTTGACGTTAAACCAAGTGGCTGTTATCTCTCAGTGGCTTTTAGTTTGGCAGCTGGCATCAATGGATTCTTTATTTGCTCAAGCAAAGCTTTTCACATTATTCAGGTTGAAATCAAAACTTGAGATTAATAACTTTTATCAATGGTTGACATTTTCCTTGGCACCGGCTGAGTGGTCTTGAGACGCACCATAACAATAGCGAGGCACACTTGAGTCAAGCCAGAGTGGCGTCAAGCAAGGCACTTGAAGGACCAAATGCTCCAGAGTAGTTTATTTTTTCTGATAGTTGACTCATTACTGTACAAAAGCTTCTTGTTTCACTTTGCAGTAGCTCTATTGTCAAATCTTGATGTTGTTTGAGGTAATGTAAATAAAAAGGTTCCAGACAAACTCATTGATCTTAATTGGTTGATTTAAAAGAGGTTGAGAATACATTCAGATAAGGGCTGCAAATAATGATTATGATGTCAAATACTCTGTCAACTTTTTAGCCATGCTAATCGGGCTGTCAGTCGGTTGGTCCTCCAGTAAAATATTATAACTTTAATCTAGCACTATAATCAGGTCAACATTTGTATGTGGTTTATGACCATATAGCCTCAGCTGTAATTTGTATTTAGTAATTAGGAAATGTTAGCAGGCTAACACGTTAATTTAAGATGGTGAACATGGTTAACATTACCTGCTAGCATCAGCATGTTAGCACTGTCATTCGCTTGTTAGCATGCAGACTTTAGCATTTAGCACCACTGTGCGTACGGCGCCACAGAGCTGCTAGCGTGGCTGTAGTTTTGTTTTCAAGTTCACAGAATCCAACATAACATCTTCCATTAGCTTGTTTCATCCAAATAACAGTCCAAATTGTATTTCATTTAAAATTACACAAAGCACAGAAAAATAGCAAATTCTTACAGCTTTTTCTAACCTGTAATTTTTGATATTTTCGCTGGGTAGCCTAAGTGAAGTTTTA
Source organism: Percina caprodes (assembly GCA_013375575.1). Classification (NCBI taxonomy): domain Eukaryota; kingdom Metazoa; phylum Chordata; class Actinopteri; order Perciformes; family Percidae; genus Percina; species Percina caprodes. The sequence goes on along the minus strand of JABXJD010000312.1, from coordinate 226,124 downwards.
TATTTGCTGTTGATATATTTCGATTGACTTATCAATTATCTAATTCAGATTGCACAATACATTTGTGGGATCTTACAAAAAGGTGAGCTAGACAATACATCATCCATGCTAATATACCAGCCAATGTTAGCTTATAGCAGATATATTGGTATTGGTTTAATAAGGTCATTAAGTGACAAGAAATTGCAGGATATGCCATTGATATGTTAAAGATAATTTAGAAACAGTGTCTCTATTCTACAAAATCTGTCTATCAGAGAGCAATGACAGGTAAATAATGGATGGCTTAAAAAAATATTTAAAAAAAAATATAACTTGCAAATAGCAATATCGGTATCAGTTGGGCTGTAAAGGAGTTTTAAAGTTACTAATACCAATTGAAACCTCCTGCTGGATGTCAAAATGTATTTAGGCCTAGTAAAGAAACTAAAAAGGTACAAAAGGGAAGCTTTTACAGTTCAGATTACATAAAACCTATGGGGCTTATAAAATCAACATGTAATGAAAAATGACAAAAGCGCAGAAGAAAAATGACAAGTAAACTACCCAAAGAGGACAATGACATGAAGCAAAGCAAAATCCAAAAATAACAAGAAAAGGAAACAAGCTCAATGCATCACATGAAATTGAACATGCATAGGTGCAGTTGAACATTGAAAATATTTTTACACCTCTAAGGCGAAAGACAGGAGTTCAATAGCTGCTCCGGATGGACGCTGCCTGTAACAGGGCGCCCAGCTGCCAGCTATTGACCAGATGCCTCCAGTTTTCTCTAAAGAAAAGCAAAAGTATGAGTGAAGCAGCAGTGTGTGTGTGTGTGTGTGTGTGTGTGTGTGTTTACCCCTTTCTCCTTATCCCTGAACTCACAGTTACCAAATCTCAGCCTCCAGAGACAGTTGTCGGATTGACTTCCAAAACTGGACAGTCACTCTGCAACTCCAACTCCAACCCCCACACACACACACACACACACACACACACACACACACACACACACACACACACACACACACACACACACACACACACACACACACACAGCATCAGCCCTCAGATCTGAAGTGTAATCTGCTTAGTTTATGCCTCACTCACAGTCATCCATCAATTACTGAGACAGAGGGAAAGACTATTGACACTGTGTGCAAACACCATTGTCTCGCTGCGACACACAGTACCTCTCAGACACTTAAGTGGTTCACAAAAGAAGTGGGGGGGGGGGGGCATCGGGAAGTAAAAGAAGAGACAGAAAAGGAAGAAAGCGGAGAAGAGAATTGAGAGAAATATGATACAGAAATGGAAGAGCTTTGTTCTGTATGCATGCGGTACGGTTTGGTGTCTTTAAATAGATGGATGGGAGGGAAATGATACATAAAATTATGCATTGAATGACAGATTGTAATAGGATCAGTTTCACTATATTGATCTGGAGCGCACTGTACAGGGATCAGAGGTCACACACACCACGTCCATACCAGAAACTTTAGAAAGCTTCTGGACGACGCTTAAAGCAACGTAACCATTGAAATGTCACTAAGAGCTACTGGGACCTGCTGCAGCTCTATCCTCAGAAGGGTCAATGGTCTTTAAATGGTTTTCACTAATCTGGACATCCTACGGTCCCACTTGGGAGGAAGTGAGTCAGTGCTTGGAAACATTAATGCACAGGAAGGCATTCAGGCAGGCAGGATTTCATTAGGGCTAAATTGGGATCATTTTATGAATATTTGAGATTAAATGCACAGAGAAACACTGTAGAAATGCAGGCTCTTACAACTGGTTTAAATACACTAATAACTTGCCTTGACTGTCCCCTAGTGGACAGATATCTTTGACATTCACAGTACAGCATCCTGCCTTCATCTGACTGCAAACTTGATAAGGGCTGCTCTAATTAAACAACTCTAATTATGGAGTCGAGAACATTGCATTGTTTCCCCCGTCCAGTCATCATGCCATGTTGTCTTCTGGCAGGTGCCCATCTAGAGGTTCTTAGGGTGATTATATAACCAAAGCCTATCCTAACAACATAATGTGGATTACTGCAGCATGGCCCATTCATATTCTCAACAACCTGTACTGGATTTACAGGTCTCTGGGTCATGATAGCCCATTACCACAATTTCAGTGTTTTAAATTGGAGAGGGGATATGGCGTCCTTTATTCTTAAGTCATGAACACACACACACACACACACACACACACACACACACACACACACACACACACACACACACACACACACACACACACACACACACACACACACACACACACACACACACACACACACACACACACACACACACACACACACACACACACACACACACACACACACACACACACACACACACACACACACACACACACACACACACACACACACACACGGTTCCCAGACCTGCCCCGGTGAGGGTCGGCGGGTGCGGGCCCAGCACACATAAAATCCTGGTAGTCAGCACCAAACCCCTACTGCTGATGTCAGGAACAATTATACACACTTTCACATAACTACACAGCACGCAGTCTATCTCATCATATCACTTTTATCTCCACAGGTGGCAAATTTAGCCCTCTGGCTCACTGTCAGCATGTCTACAATAAACAAATTAACACAGACAGAGACTAAAAGAGCTATCCTGTCATGTTGGTTAAAAAAAAAAAAGTCTACCACAGCTTTATGTATTTGCCTTCTGGCTTTCTTTCTATCTCCTCCATCCATTGAGCCACCCATCTAACGTGGTCTAACACATTCTGTCAGCAGCTCCACAGGTGAGCCAGTATCAGCTCACAACGCCACCTCACAGCATAGAGAGCTAACGCCAATATTCATCTACCTTTCTTGTGATTCCATTACCGCCTTCCCTTCTTTCTAATGCTTCACACTGTGCCGCCATCCGCTCTTTCCTTCCTGTCCTTCCTCATCTGATCATACAAATGCACCCATGGGGGGACCGCTGGGATTTCCTTGCTTTGGGCAAAATGTGACACCAGGCCCATTTCTTCGTGGCTCTGGCCCCCTCATCCTCACCCTACACCAGGCTTTGGGGTCCTAAGTGACCCCATCTTCCAGTAACCCTTCAGCCCACCCGGCACACTCCACTGGTTCCTGGCCATGCCAAGGTACACCAGTCAAAATGTAATTTTCTGCAAGATTACACATGATAATGACTCGCTTTGGAGGGTTGCCATGAATGATGACTTCCAAATTAAAGATGCATAACTATCGATCTGTCAACAGAAGCAGCGAGGAAGAGGAAAGCAGCTTTAGAGATGTACAGTAATGTTATGTTTACTGACATGTTTCTTAACGCCAAACAGACACACACAAACGCACAGTGGGCGCTGCTGCAGACAAACTGAATAGCTGAACAATTGCAACTGAACTGCTTACAAAGTCCTACATAGGCTGAAAAGCAAGTATTGATGGGAGCCAATAAAAGCCTGAGAGATGAGTGCACCTGGGAGCAGAGTAGCCCTTCACCTGGGTCACACACACACACACACACACACACACACATACATATATATATATATATATATATATATATATATATATATATATATATATATATATATATATATATATATATATATATATATATATGTACATATATTGTTCGCACCTCTGTTTCCATTTAAACACCTCACTGGACTGTTTCTAAGCAGACAGGAACAAAAACACTTTGGTCCATTTGCTGCAATTAAAAGAAGACTGCGCCTACTTCTTCCCGTTCGCTCATCTTATTGCTTTTGCTCAGCACTTACTGTCAGTTTCATCCACTGGCTGGATGGCCGGTCCTCCGCTCTACAGCTGCAGTCAGTCAGTCAGTCTCAAGGACAAACGCTCCAGCTCTCCTCGCCTCCGGTCTCTGTGGCTCAGCGATGCAGCAGCGCACACACTGTCCCTACACACACACATACATTAACACACACACACATTTCTCTCTCTCTCTCTCTCTCTCATCTAGTGCTGAGTTTACCTACCTACCTACCTAGCTTGCTGGCAGGGGACTCCTGAGTGTGTCAGACAGAAAGTGTGTCTAAAAGAAGAGGGTTGGGATTGGGAGGGGGTAGAGGACACACAGTGCTCCTGTATTCCCAGAGATACAGAGAAGGGATTTCTTTGCAACCTTGCAAAGATGGGAGAGAGAGAGAGGGAGTGAGGGAGGGAGACAGAGAGAGCATCACATTTCAGCAATGTTGAGTCAGCATGTAAATGTAATGCATGTGTTGATCAGAGTTGGAAATATTTAAGAGGACATGTGTTCTTATGGACAGTTAAGGAATAAAAAAGAGCTGACAGAGTGTTTGTGCATATGCTGTCATCAGGAAACTCTAGAAAGTTCTCCTGGTTTGTACTAAGCCCAATTCCACTGAAGTTGGGATGTTGTGTAAAATGTAAATAAAAACAGAATATGATGATTTGCAAATCTTTTCCAACCTATATTCAATTGAATACACTACAAAGACAATGGTCAAACTGATAAACTTTTTTTTTTTTTTTTTTGCAAACATTCACTCATTTTGAATTTTATGCCTGCAACAAATTCCAAAAAGCTAGGAAAGGGACAACAAAAGACCTGTGTGTACTATTCCAAAGGTGAACAGGTTAATTGGGTATGATTGGGTATAACAGGAGCATCCCCAAAAGGCTCAGCCATTAACAAGCAAGGATGGGGCGAGGTCCACCAAACAACTGCGTCAGCAAATAGTCCAACAGTTTAAGAACATTTCTCAACATACAATTGCAAGGAATTTAGATATTTCATTATCTACAATCCATATTATCATTAAAATATTCAAAGAATCTGGAGAAATCTTTGCATGTAAGCGGCAAGGCTGAAAACCAACAGTCCATGAACTTCAATCCCTCAGGCGGCAGTGCATTATAAACCGATCATTGTGTAAAGGATATTACCACGTGGGCTCAGGAACACTTCGGAAAACCATTGTCAGTTAACAGAGTTTGTCGCTATATCTACAAGTGAAAGCTAAAACTCTACCATGCAAAGCAAAAGCCATATGTGAGCAACAACCAGAAAGGCCGATGGCTTCTCTGGGACCGAGCTCATCTAAGATGGACTGATGCAAAGTGGAGTGTGCTGTGGTCTGACGAGTCCACATTTCAAATTGTTTTTTGAAATTATGAACGTCATGTAATCCAGGGCGAACGAGGAAAAGGACCATCCAGATTGTTATCAGCGCAAAGTTCAAAAGCTGTGATAGTATGGGGGTGCGTTAGTGCCCATGGCATGGGTAACTTGCACATCTGTGAAGTCACCATTAATGCTGAAAGGTACAGTTGTGTTAAAAAATAATAGCAGTCCAACATCACTAACCTCATAAATCATATTTTTTGGTAGAAGTGATATTTCTCCATGGCTAATAATTTACTAGTAAGTATTGTAAAGTCATAGAAAACCAACAGACCCAACAGTCATGACATATGCATGTCATGACTGTTGGGCTGCTCATTCTGTGTAATTGAAAGGGTCGTGTTCAAAATAATAGCAATGTTGTGGTCAATTAGTGAGGTGATTGATTCTGTGAAGAAACAGGTGTCAATTATGGCCCATATTTAAGGAAGGAATGAAGAAAATGTTGTTCATGCTGGTTGTAGTGCATTTCACACTGAAAAAAGTTGATTAAAATTAAAGGTTGTTCTGCCAAAGTAATTTCAAATGCCTTGAAATGGCATCCAAAGCCTGAATGACGTGGGAAAGAACGGTCAACTACCATTCGAACAGATTGAAGAATAGCCAAAATGGCAAAGGCTCAACCAATGATCAGCTCCAGTAAATTCAAAGACTTAAAGTTACCTGTGAGTACTGTTAACGATCAGAAGAAGGCTATGTGAAGCAAAGCTATCAGCTAGAAGCATCAGTTTCAATACATCAAAATACTTGAAGAGGTCATGTTGCCTTTATGCTGAAGAGGAAGTGCCTTTGAAATGAGTCTTTCAACAAGACAATGACCCAAAACACACCAGTAAGAGAGCAAAGTCTTGGTTCCAGGTGAACCCCGGACCTCAATCCTATAACACTTGGGGGGGACATCAAAAATGTTTCTGAGGTAAAACCCAGTAAAATACCTGGAATACCTGTTCACGGGTCCCAGAAGTTGGTCAACTCCATGGCATGGTTATGCAACTAAATATTAGTTCAGTGATTCAAAGTAAAGCAAACTCTTGAGATATTTTTCAGTTTATACAGTAAATGTTGGAGTTTGCTAAACGGACTAATATTCCTTTTTCTTCACTTTCTGTAAAGGTAGAACACAAACTTGATCAATTTTGGTCATGTTTTGAATGTCCAGTGTTCCCAATGCATTGATATTATGGAATTAAAAGCTATTTTAAGGATTTTTTTAACCACAGTGCTATTATTCTGAACACAACTATACATTCAGGTTCTGGAGCAACATATGCTGCCATCCAAGCAAATACTTTTTCAGAGGCTGACCCTGCTAATTTCAGCAAGCTTCAACAAAAAGCATCCTCAGTTCCCTAATGCTAATTGAGTGTTAAAAGAAAAGGTGACGTAACACAGTGGTAAGCATGCCCCTGTTCCAGCTTAATGGATGTGTTGCAGGCCTCAAATTCAAAATGAGTGAATATTTGCAAAAATAAAATCAACAAAGTTTATTAGTTTGGACATGAAATATCTTGTCTTTGTAGTGTATTGTATATGGTTGAAAAGGATTTGCAAAACATTGTATTCTGTTTTCATTTACGTTTTACACAATGTCCCAATTTCAGTGGAATTGAAGCATTTGATCAGTGGATGTCATTAAAGGCCATTATTCAACTTCACTACCACTGGATTTTAACTATATATCAACAGGATTGCTTTTACAGTTGTATTTGACTTAGATAAGTGACCACAATTTGTGAAAAACTAATTCCAAACAATAACAAAGGTTTCTGTTGGCAGCTGTCAGAGTGAGTTAAACATATTTGCAGACATGGGTCATGTTTTTTTTTTTAAGGTATCAGCACCTCTAAAGCTCCACAATTAGCACATTATATGTCCTTAGTTTAATTTTTTTGTTGAAAAATGGAATTGTGGTTTTGCAGGGTTTATTGCTGGACTATTTCTTTCCTGGAGTCTTTGTCACCACTGGAAGGTTGCCAGGCAACCAGCGCAGACTCCAGGAAGTGACTGCGCCAAACACACAAATTATTTTTTAGACTTCAGCTTTTATACTAATTAAAACATACAAAGATTTGTTCTGCACTTTGAAAAGTGCTAGTTGGTGGGTTTTCTTCATTTGGACACAACAGGTTTCTATACGCTGAGCTCACCAGCTACTGGCTATAGCTTCATATCTTTTCATCCCATTGTCGACTAGAAAGAGAATAAGCACATTTTCCAAAAAGTCAAACTCTTCCTTTTAAATGGTGTTTATCAATGTTTGTAACTGTTTTTAACTCTTAAATAATGTTAATACTGGTTTTTCAGCATGGATCAGGCTCTAGTCAAAAGTAAAAATCAAACAAGCCTTTGGCTTAAAACACCTGATGAACTACAGCAGTGGGATTAACCTAGTACTTCAATAACTACCACATAGTTTAGGCAGTCTTTGAGTTTAATACTTGGTTGTCTCACACTTCTATGAACAGGCCTAACAGGGTAAAAGACCATCCATCCGGTGCTCAATGGTTACAACAACAAAGTAGAGGAAACAAATATTGTTACATTTACAGTACAACTTCCTGCACATTTTTTTAATTCATCATTTCATTGGTTATTCTAGAACTTAATCTCTCTACCTGCACTTAAAATATTTTTTTTAAATCTGCATTCAGGACAATCTATGGCTGCAGGTAAGCTATATTAGCAAATATACTCTGAATAAACACAAGAAACAATATCACAGTTAAGTAAATGACAACGGGTCTAAAACTAAAGTAGCTCTTGCTCTTTTGTTTACGTTAAGGACCTGGTCAGCCACACAGGTGTTTTCACTTTTATCTGATTCGACTTCAGTCTGTATTCACCAATGCTAAGAAAAGTGCCAATCAGGCTAATTAAGGGAAAACACCTGTGAAACAAGGGTATGTAGGCCCTTTCTATGTGTATTATGACAGCAATATTTCTTAGTTTTCTTAACCTTCTGAAGACATTGAAAAGAGCTACATTTACTAATTCTCTCTTTCACCGGAATCTCCAAACCTGTATGGAGACACTAAAAGGCTTGTAAGCTGACACACTTGCAGCCATTTTGTCATGTACTCTATGTAAAATCACTGAGCATGGCTGTGGTAGGCTAAATGCTGCAGTCTGCGGTGCCAACACGTGCCAGGATAAAATACCTAAACAAAATAGGACAGTGAAATAGGACAGTCAAGCAAGTTGTCTGCAAGACTTTACTTCATATGTCCCAACGTGCTTTTTCTTAGTAAACATTAGCAGAACTTGTTTAAAAAAATCTTTTTCATAGATAAGAACATTCTGATGGGATGACTTCTTCCAATACATGAACAAGTAAATGGGAAAAAATCTAGAGATTCCAACACACATCCATACAGTGTACCTTTACCTCCATTATCTTAAAGAATAACCTAAAATGAATCTTGAGGTATGGCCTAGTGAAATAGTCTTTGATTCTGAAATTCTTGTGCAATACCGGACAAAACCAGTTATCGTTAATTCACTAACCGATACAGCTGATTGAAAACAAACCACTCAATCATTGGATCAGTATTTGGTCATCATTTCCCCAGGTTTCAAGCCAATTACAATGGCATCTGAGGTAACAGGGCTGAGGCGGCATGCCAGCGTTACAAACTATCAGTGACACATTAATGTCTTTCATTTTCTCCAACATGGAGTTTCTTGAGAGAACGTGTTTGCCTTTGTCTTTTCTTCTACTCAGTTTCATTCACTTCCATGTCGTTTGTGTGTGTGAGTGTGCGTGTGAGAGGATTCTCCCCAATATGGGAAAGTTTCTATTGTTAGGACAAGCCTCAATCCTTCCCTTCTCATGACTCAGATGCCTGATTATTCTGGACCGTTTCTTTTTATCTTTCATTGCCTTCAGCAACAACTCCCTCACTCCTATCTCTTGGGGAGTCTTGTCCCAGCATGACTTCAGGTTCAGGATTCAGAAACCCAGTTGGTGTTCAGTTGAAACCCAGACCCATGCCTTTGGGTCTCTGTGTGGCCCGGACTGGCTCGGTGATGCCCCTGCCCTCTGGACCCAGGCCCATCCCCGGGTTCCAGCCCATGCTCTGTAACATGCGGCTTCCCATGTTTGTGTCAGGGATGGGAGGCGCGTTCTCCCCGACCACTCCTGAAAAGAGAGAGGTGACAGCTTAGAAAAGAGAGAGATTTCATCAGCTTGTGTGTGAGTGTACTATCATCTATCATATGGTTCTAGTTGTTGTTCCAATGTGAGGATTTGGTTTGTTTTACATCATTACAAATAGGATATGTTTGTGTTTTGAAGACATCACCTAGTTACTTTTGATGAGCATGTTTTTCTTAATAAATTAGTGCTATCTATTAAAGGCAAGGCAGCTTTATTTGTATAGGATAACAGGGCAATTCAAAGTGCGTTACACAAAATCAGTTAAAAAAAAAAAAAAAAAGAAAGGCGTTAACACAACCCATTTTAATGGCGTCAATTTTTTTCTCAACATGCTGTTGCAACAACTAGTAATGTTAGAAAACACCACCACCGGATCTAGCTATACCGGAAACAACAGCAGACACGCCGTACACACTTGTTTGGGCTTGTGAGCCGGCCAACGTTACGTTTTAAGTGGATGGAGAGCGTGAGACGCCAAAATGGACACCGATAATGATCAGTGTGTTTTGTCATTGTGAACTGAGCTATCATCGCAGCACGTCCAGTCTGATGTGAATTCTCCTCCCCGTCAAAGTATTTTTTTTCCACTCTTATTGATGGACAGTGTTACATTGTGTGAGAGATTATTTGCTCCAAGTGTGAATGTTACATGTGAAATTGAACACTACAGTAGGCTATATGTCAATGTTGTTTGCAATAAAAAAATAAAAAAAAAACATTTGCACAATGCAAGCCGATCCACTGTTCCATGTTGATAAGAGCTTTAAAATGAGAAAAAAAAAATAATGGGACTAAAAAAACATAAGACATTTAGAATAGATAAATTTGTGATTAATTGCGAGTTAATTATGGTAATTTGATTCATTGATTAAATATTTTATTCGTTTGACAGCGCTATAATTAATCAATCAAGCATGAAAAGTTGCTCGTTTCACTCATTTGCGGTTTTGTCTATGTCTGGTAGTGGCTCTATATGAAAGTCTGTAATACTTGCGGCACTAAAAGATCTACTCCAGTAACTTTATCAGCCCATTTAAATTGTTCCTCCTCTGAACACTTGATACATCTAAGAACAATACTAATGTAATCGACTTAGTCACATTTCCAGCCCTGTGAAGGACAGTTCACCTACAGTACGTCTGTCTCAAACTAGACTTGCCATTTTGTCCTCGCCCTTCCTAGAAGTTCACAGTCCAGTCACAGATGCTAACCTATTACCCTTTCTAATCCCGTCTTGATTTGTATTAAGCACAGGGCAAAGCCGCACGCTCATTTACACACACGATGGTAGACAGTGGGTTCATGCCAAATTGTCAGTAGTGAATTTGGCAGGCCGTTGTCGAGCGCTGCACCCGTGTCTGCACAACGCTGATTGTGTGACTTTGGACACTAAAAATGTATCTATAACACATTTCTATGCCCTCGTGACTGACGTAAGTTGTAAAGCAAGGCAATTTTATTTCTATAGCACATTTCAGCAACAGGGCAGTTCAACGTGTTTTACATAAAACATTAAACAGTTATGAAAATAAAACAGGCTAAAATAGATATACAAGAATAAAAATGTTTAAAAATGAATCATTTAATTGAATAGGTTTTAGGGATGGGAGAGGGAGGTGTTTTATTTTTATTTATTTTGTTTTGAGTGTAAAATGTTCTAAATAAATAAACAAGCTTTTGGAATCATTTTTAAATCTGAAATGATTTTTTTGTTTTTACAGAGGAAAGTACCAAAAAAAGTTACCGTTTGGTAGCGGAAACAAATGCCTGGTAGCAGTATTGTTGCAGATAAGGATTTGAACGCTATCCAACCCTAACTACATATACTATAGTTGGAGTTGGATCTTACAGTATCAGGCTTTGCTACAGCATCCTTCCTCCTCTGAAAGGATCAACTGGCCCAGAGGTGAAGAGAGTGGCTTTGGGGAGCGAGGTGATACAAAAGTTTAACTGGCACAGAGCTAATCCAGTATCTCTGCTCTGATACGATGACTAGCCAGCTGACTCTTGTCCAACAAAGGAGGAAATGGGGTTAAAAGCTAAAGCACGGCTTAATAATGACAGAGGAGGAAAGAGGGAGCAATATGAAGGATGAGGGACTCCCTTCTCTCAATAAATTCTTTTAAAAATGTGTAGTGAAAGCCTCATTTTTCATCCCAGTCCCTTGTGTTTACATCAGTGTGTGTGCAAGGCAGAAGGAAATGAGGAAAGCAGGCTGGCGAGCATACTGAGCTCAACCATGAGGGGGAGGACAACGGGAGAGAAAGTGAGAGCCAAAAATACAATTAAAGGGGTGGTTGGTAAAAAGTGCCAGATGGTGTGTTAGGTGTAGCTAGGTTTGGATCCAATACCTGAGGGGGCGGTGGAACCGAGGGGGGCAGCTTTTCGCCTCCGCTTGACATCCCCTGTACACAGAGAGCCGAGGTGCCCGCTGGTCTGTCTGCAAGACCAGCCAAGCAGGACAAAAATATGGGAGCATTAGTTTTACCTTAAATAACAGAAAGGAAAGTATTATTTTTCATTTGGAAAATACCACTAAACATTATGAAAACAACAGGAGGGTTTGTCAATGAGACTGCAGCAGAGACAACAGCAGGAACTAAAGGAAAAAAAGTGAGTTCTGGTCATAAATCACTGGTGTTTTTAGTTAAACTGTTCTCACCTGCTGGCTGTTTTTACTGAACAGCTTCTCCGATGCCCTCTGTCCGACCGTGGGTCCCAATGCAACTGAAGTGGCAGCGGTTAAAGAGAAGGAAAAACTAAAGTTAAATGTTCAAGCAGTTGGCAAGAAATCCTTACAACACTTGTGTGTTTAAAGGTCCCATGGCATAAAAATTCCAGTTTATGAGTTGTTTTTTTTTTAACATTAACATGAGTTCCCCCAGCCTGCCTATGGTCACCCAGTGGCTAGAAATGGCCATAGGTGTAAACCGAGCCCTGGGTATCCTGCTCTGCCTTTTGAGAAAATTAAAGCTAAAGATGGGCCGATCTGGAATTTTGTCCCTTATGAGGTCATAAGGGGCAATGTTACTTCCTCTTTCTCTGCTTTGCCCACCCAGAGATTTACAGATCTACAGACACAGAAATGGCACATATTAAGGAAAGCTCATTGTGGGACTGGCTCTACTGGCTGTAATTCTGCACCGAGGCTGAATTTTGGGAAAGAGACTTCAGATACAGTATTAGGGGACCACTAAGGCCTATATAAAAGCATCCGAAGAGCACCATGTCATGGGACCTTTAACAAACACCAACCAAATTGGTGCTTGTAATACATCTACATCTGAAATTTGCATTCCAAACGGAATAAAATGAATAAAAGCAACATGGCTCACCTGTCCGTGTTCTCTCCTCGAGCCCGAGCTAAACCAAGGCCTGTTAGAGATATAATATAGTGTAATTAGGGAACTCAAATTCCCATCAAGGCAGCGTTCCAGAGACAGAAACCCAACTGCTATTCATTATCATGTCTTGCCTTAAGTGAACTGTTGGACCTTGTCCATCACAGACACTTTTACAGAACTCAAGAACCTTTATAGACTTTAAAAAGGTATGTGCAGGTTGGTAAGTTGGCGTTTATAAACACAGCGTTTAAAGTTGTCACCTCAATGAGCCAGGGAGAGAGAGAGCGAGGGAGAGAGAGAGAAAGAGAGAGTGTGAGCGAGCACACGTGCAGCGGTGGTCAAGCAAACTAGAGAGTGAATGAAGAGAAGGAGCAGCATTATCAAGAACAAAGCAGGGAATCAGAGGATTGATCAACATGTCTGCACAACACATTGCTGAGTGTGTTATGTGCCACAGTGTTTCCCCTGCTGTGAGGAGTTGCTGTGCTCCGAGTGTGCATCGGTATCAGACGCCGCGGGGCGTGACAAAGTGGCAGTACCTGGGAATGAGAACGTCCCGCACACATGGCTATTTCGGCTGGGGGTTACACACTCACAGTGGGCCCAAAGGCTCTTTGATGACACCCATAAATGCCCCGCACACAGAGAAAGATCAAAAAGAGAACATACAAGCAGAGGGCTGGGTCTCTGCAGATACAGACACCATTAGAGATGTTCCGATACCAGTATCGGTAGCGCCTCTGATGCCTAAAAGCTGGTAACAGTATGTACTGGAGTTTATGCACTGATCCGATACCACATAATAAAGCCCTGAAGAAAATCTACGTTAAAGTAGTTTATGTTGTTTTCCGTTGTGACTGTCAAACTGGATAATTAGAGAAAGTTCTACAGCGTTCATTGTTTCATAAAGAGTTTAACCCTGAGCCAGAACGACAACAAATCACATCACATCATATCACATCCATACAGGGATAGTAGTATGTATGAATATAAATATAAATATATGACACGCTGGTATTGGATCAGTACTTGTATCGGCCAATATGCAAGTTTAAGTATCGTAATTGGTTTCGGGAAGCAAAGAATGTATCGGACCATCTCTAGACACCATCACACACTTCTAGTGAGTAATAAGTTATGACTGCGAGGGATTACTTTTGTATTAGTCTGTAAATTGTTTTTAAAGATAATCCTGTATATTTTACAGTACCTTTACCTTTGGACCCTTATGTGCATTTGGAGTGCAGGAACTTACAGTTTAATATTTTTAGTTGATAAGGGACAGATGTGGAACCAGTGATATGAACATGATGAAAATTGGTATTGTCTGTGTTCCAGTTTACTTTGCTTTTATATTGTCCTAATATATTTCTAATATTTGTCTAATTTTTAAGACATTCTTTGTATGATTAAGTTTTATCTAAGCCCTGCTGTCTGCAAACCAAATGTGTGTACAATTAAAACGAAACTTATTTAAGAGGAAAAATGTGGTTCGCAGGTCGCTACTTTTGTCAGTCTCTAACCACTTTGTTAATAAAATTCAACTCAAACTGCTTCACAATTATGAGAGCAGATTAAAAGGAAATGTATAACAGTCAGAGTTAATAGCAATTTAAAAAAGATGGGGACTCACTCATGGGAGTCCTGGGTTTGTCTGCCCAGTCTGTCGTTGAAGCCTTGGCTGGAACTGCCTGCCTGAGACACCTGCTGGTTTCCATGGAGACGACTCAGTCGGGCCTGGAACACTGACAAATACCTCTTTCACACCAATGACCAGGGTCGGACCAGGGCGCTCAACCCTTCTTATGTCAATTCAAACCAAGCCAGTCAACACGGGTTGATTCCGACAATTAAGATTCATCCTGGGTCACAACCCGGGAGAGATGGGCGGGGGGGGTTTACACGGCATATTCAGTGGACAACTAACGTCGCATACGTCTAGTCCATCTGTACTAGTGTTTTATAGCCTATTTAAAATTTCTTATTGTACAGTATATATTAGAACATCATGATAATGAACGCAGCTAACTTTGACGTTAAATAATACTGAACTGGTTTGGCCTGTGAATTTATGATTACTGCATTCCAAACATAACATTTTAAGATCAAAACACAACCACAGACTGATGCGTTCGGAGGGTTTAATTCTGCAGTAGCTATGTATGGTATGCACACACACAAAAATGTGTCAGTGTTGTCAAATAAATAGACATATTCAGAGGCTTTCTCACCCCGTTTTATAAAGTAAAAGTATTTGTACTGCTGGAATGTAGTTGTAACATTTAGACAGCAGCATCAAAATTAGATAGGAACTAACAGTTGATTGATGCAATGCTTGATGCAAAGCATTGGACTTGACATCACAGAGCCCATTACATGTAAACTTAATTCCATATCTGCTGGTAATGATGTTTCTTCAGCCAATAAATATCAGGACAAACTTTTGAAATGATAAGATTGGTTTGATTATTTTAACATTTAAGTGCAGTAAGTGAGAGAAAGGCATTATGCCTACTGGTACACAAGGGTGACCACTGACAATGGACTTTATCCTGAGAGGAACTGGGATATTTATGTAAAGGTTTTTTAGGTAGGCCTTAGTTTTATTTGTCTGTATAATTTATGTTTTCCTATTTTGTTCTGCTTGATTAGGCCACAGGTAGAATGTTATTACCCATATTTACAATAAACCTTAGAGTTAATCTTACCATTTACACTGCTATTATATTATCAATTATCAATTTCAGAAACTGTTGCCACATTTAAAAAGAATTATTGTGTGTCTGAGTTTCTAAAAAATAAGAAAGCTTTTTTTTAATTAAAAGTATTTAGTCTGCATGTTTCCAGCCTACCTCTTTGTGCTCCAGGGCTCATGAGAGGAAAGGATCCAGTGATGATGCTGTTAAAGACAGGATCAACTAGGTCCAGCTCCTCTGACCCTGTGTCCCTCTCCCACCAAGGCACCACTCCTGCTATTGCACATGCACCTCCGGGTGCTGGGGCCGAGCCTGGCTCACCCTCATAGAACCAGTCGCTCTGCTCGTCATCAGCTGGAAGAGAAACGTACGTACCAAATGTAAAAACTGAACGTCTTTTTATGTTTGACCAATCAATTTAAACATATCTGAGTATGTACCTTGCCTCCCTTCATCGTTGGTGTAGAGGCCTCCGTCACTGCTGTTACTGACACTGCTGGTCTCACTGTAAAAGAAAGTGCAACACACACATTTTTGTCAAAACAAAAAAGTGTTGATGTTCGATACCAGGGTTTCTGCAAGTTTCAACAAGTCAAATTGAAGACTTTTTAAGCCCTTCATGAATTAAATTTAAGACCTACATCTATACAACATTAAAGTACAATGTAATGTAAATTATTTATGTAAAGTAAATACATTTATTCAAATTGAATAAAAGCCACACAGAGAAATAATGTCCATATCCAGCGAATTATATTTGGACCAGCAAAAAGAAAGAACTACAACACCAGGGAATAAAAAGTAATATTTCAATGAGCATCAGGGGAAGCGTTACATGATATAGTAAAATTGAGACCCGTTTAAAATTCTAAAAGACCTAGAACACAATGCTTCAGTGAATAGAAGACTTTTTAAGACCCAGTGGAAACCTTGGATACTTAGCCCTACACAGAACAGTCTTTCTTTACAGGTTACTACAGTCTCTCACTCACACACACACTTAGCTAGAGGAGTTGCCACTTTTGGCAACATGGGGCATTAAAAAAAAAAAGTCAAAACACTAACCACCTGTCACTCATGTCCTCATCCGAGCCCTTCTGCTCCTCCAACTCCATCTTGTCCTTGGACCCTTCCGTTGGAGAAGAAATGTGGTCCTCACTCTCCACCACTACCCCTTCATCTGCAGCCTCCATGCCCAGCCTGTGGGGAGCCAGTTTCCTCTTCTTCACCCTGTTCTTTCCTCCCCCTGGCCCTATCAGTCCACCACCACAGAGTTCCATGGCAACCCTGCCCTCACTAGCACCCAGTCTATGCGGCCTGGCACTAGCACGGGCTTTTGGGACAGGTGGGGGCCCTAACATGGTGCAGGAGGGGGGTTCTGGTTCTACAGGTGGGTCTACAGCCATCCGTTTGACCTTGCGTCTTCGTCTAAGGCTGCGAGTTCCCTCTGCGGATCCCAGGACACCCAAGTCGTCTGGCCAAAGGGGCCGCTTGCTTCGTCCTGTGTCAGCTGTTAGGACGGTGCGCCGTTTGGGGCCAAGTTGTTCATCCGAATCACTGTTCTCACGGGCATGGCTGTTGGCAGCAGAGACACCCCCTGTACTAGCACGGTAGTCCTGCAACAAACGTTATGGTAAATATCAGCCGGTGATTCTGATGCTAAATTAAGAAACTCAAACAAACTAGGATCTGGGCTAGAGTTACATGGTCCATAACACTATAAGACAACTGACACTCAAAGAATCAAACTTCCAACTTCATGTGAAGACTAGCTGATTAGTTACCAAAGGATCAGACTAGGGCTGCACGATATTGGAAAAATCTTACATTGCGATATTTTTTCACCTGCAATATATATTGCGATATACAAAGAAAAAGTAATTTTTAAAAGATGACAAATAGCTCTATTTGGAAATAATAAATAACGTAACGTAATAACGGCTAACGTGAATGACAGTGACTGCATGTTGCTTCCTCTAACTTTCAGGTTGTGGTCGACTAGGGCGGCCAGCTCGTTAGATTGATAAAATGATCAGACCTGCATGTCACGCGCACTAGCAACAAACTGTGTATCCAAGAACAATTAAATCAGTGGAAATGACGTTAGATCACAGACAGACTTCTTTAGTAGATTAGAGTTACGTTTCCAGCGTCGCGGCTCCGAACCGTAACGTTAGTTGGGACAGACGGACGCCTTGCTAGCTTTAGCCTGGCTGGTAGCAGCATTCTGCGGGGGGAAATGGCCGGGAGACGTTGTGATTATGTTGCATTAATCAGGTGAATTAGTTCGTATTTGCAGCTAACATAAAACACCGACTACTGTAGCTTCAGTGACTACCCATCAAAACTATAGGCATCACTGTGTCAGCGGCCGCTGCTGCCTACGGGACTTTACTACACACGGAGATCTTCACTTCCCCTAACAATAAACCCCGTCGGACCAACGTCACATACACAGGCTACCTGTCTTAAAGGGGAAGGGTCGCGTGGTAATAACCATGTAAAAGGAGAACGGCGGAAGTTTACTTTTCTATCAAGCAGCAAAAAAGTTTCAGCGTCCACCTCGCAACGTCCTGCGATGTGACTATCGCGCATGCGCACATCACGATGTTGATGCTAAACACAATATCGTTCAGCCCTAGATCAGACCAGATTAAAGTGTCTCTGCTCTTGTGGGGTATACATTAAGATAAAGGGAGCAAGTTGTGAGAGCATCAACAGAATAGCCTGGTTCCAGATCTCAACATTTCTGGACGTTTTAGCTGAAGGACCTTTCAGTGGTTTTATCTAAAAGGTCCTTGGTGAAGAACTGTGTAACTTAACCACCAAATCATTGCCCTGCATCCACTCAACCCAACTCACCTTGTGTTCTTCCACACTAGACTCTGAGCCCTCACTGAGGTGGCCTGTCTCCCAAGGCGGGTGTGGGTTGTCCGAGCGTCGTTTTCTGCCCCTCCGCTTCCGAGCCTGCCTCTTTAGCAGACAGCCCACGGCCAGTGCATGGTCTCCTCCATCACCAAAACCACCACGCGCAGCTTGCTCAGAGCTCTCCTCCAGTGCTGACACCAGGTCATGGACCAGCTCGTCCATTGTCCGGTGAAAGTGCCTGAGGTGGAGGGGAAAAGGGGATAGTATTTAACACATGTACGCTTGGACACGTTAAAGAATGCAGCTTGTATTTTATAGCTAAAGTTATCAGCAGTGCGTAGACTATGGGTGCTGTTGTGCCACTTATTGGCATAGCAGGCCGCAAAACGCATCAGTGTGTATGAAAAAATGATTTGCAAATTGTCATTGGGGATCTAAAATGACAGGCTAGTAACGTTAAGGGACCGACCTAAATCCAAACGCCGTAACGTCAACTAGCTTAGCGTTAACGCTAGCTACTGTCAACGATGTAGCTAAGACAAGGGCAGCTACGACACTCACGTTAGCCAGATAGCTAATTATTCGCATTTTGCACATCATTTATCTCTTTTCGTCACAACAGCCAACGGGTTCACTGCATTTTCCGTCACACTTATCTTAATACACCTCCAGAGGTCTGATGTAACGTTAGGACTATGCGGTGTCATGTACAAACGTCTCTGTAATAACACTAACATTTACCTTCTTTAGTTTGCTGTTTTGGTTATTAGCGTCATGAGCTAACGTTCTCTTGCTAGTTAGCTTAGCTAGCTATGTCAACTTACGTTAGCTAACGTTACAGCAAACGTCCAATTAACCCTGAAATAATAGTTAACGTTAACCAACGTATCTAGCTAACCATTAAGAACATAGATTCACAGCTTTAAATTAAGGTAACATTAACAACTGTCGCCGGAAAGTAAACAACGAAGAAACCTCCGATATTAGTTAGGCAATTAGCATAACTAGCTTTAGCTCTCTAGCTTATTCACAAGAGTTGAGTGGACAATGTGTTACGTCTCACTTGATTTCAAAGACCACCTACCAGCCGGTTCCCGCTTTGCCAATGGTTTTTAGATTAGCTGCACCAAACATTAAAGCCCCCAAATGCCAGATATCTTTAGTCAGAAACTAGGGACAGACATTTACACACCACAGACACCATCCTGACACAAAAAGCTACGATCAGCTAGCGGGATCAATATGCGACAAGAGGAGGGGTACAGTACGGTATCATGCTGCCTTCAAGTGCTACAAAAAATGTGTCGTTCGCATTTTGGAGAGCAGAAGTCTAACATTAGTCAAATAATGAATAATAATGATACTATTTATTTTTTGGTTTGTTATTAAGGTAGTTATTTTAAAGAAACATAATGTTATATTTCCTTCAACCATTCAGTCCACAGGAATGCAGTAAATGAAACAAATCTTTACCTAACCTAACAAACCTAAGCCATCTTATGGAGCCTTATGAAAATGCTAGAACATTGACCTTGACTTTTCCTTTGTCAAATGTAACCAACAAAATCCAACCAGACCTAGATTTAAAATGTAATATAATTGTAAACCAAAAGGTGAGGCTAGACTTGGCTTAATATAGAGTACAATATGTGACTGAGGATACCTTCTGTTTCTGTATATGTTTAACGTCGGTTCCCTATTCTGCCAAAGACTCATAAGTTTGTCTTTGTCGGAGTGTAAATGTAGCAAGTGAATGCAACTAGACATTTAATTCCAAATTCGCATGTATTTACATTTCGGACCACTGGATGGCAGTGTAGACTTTTATTAAAAGGATTCGCGGTTGAGGTGTATGCATTAACGGTCTATGGGTGTATACCATGGATGCAAGCAGTCAGCTGGTCTATCAAATAAACACCAAAGGTTACCAGTTCAAAGACATTAGTGGTAACAGTGTACCAGGGAGACTTGAGGAAGGCCAAGTAAATATCCTTTCTATGCAACAGGTGTTCTGATCTTGACTGAATGTTAGTGACTGCACCACCATGGTCAAGCCAAGTGAGCAGTCATGCGTTTCAAACATAAAAGCGGCAGTAATGCACTGGGGGCCTGTCGTAACTACCTTATGCCACACTGTTAACTAATGAGGAATTTACACATTGAAAAAAACTGTCAGGCATTCATGTGGGAGGGGGAGCTCTGTGTACCAAGTAATTTGCCGTCTGACTGGTGGTCTAATCCTGCACTGCTCCTGTGTGTGTGTGTGTGTGTGTGTGTGTGTGTGTGTGTGTGTGTGTGTGTGTGTGTGTGTGTGTGTGTATGTATGTAAAGTCCACTTATCTAACATTCTGACAAGCAATCCTAACAGGTGCCCTCCCCCCCCTCAAATGCCTAAGAAGTCAGAGGGTCTGGTGGACGATGACCACTCTCAGGTTTCTGACCAGGGGGCTCAGGTAAATTTAGGCAGACGCTGTCCACTTGCACACGGCAGTCAGACTCTTGACATGCTCAAGGAGTGAAGACTTAAGTTCTCGACTGGATCGGACTTGTGGAGTTTTATACATACATATCTGTTTAGAGATAGCTTAGACCTGAGACCTGCAGCCGGGATCAAATACATTATGGAATCATGACATCAGCGGATGATGATGAAGAGTTTGATGAGGCTGTTGAGCGCTATGCTACTGCCACCACCTGGAGCTGGGTAAAGTAGTTTGTAAATTATTTGCATGTGTGGAAGGAAAAGGGTGCAATATGGATAAAAGAGAGGACATCTTGATGAACACAATGGATTTAAAAGTGAAGGATTGTGCTTTTACATGCATCTAGTTGACAGCAGGAATTGAGAGAAATGCATAGTAAGGAATAACCGTGTCCAGGTACATGGTGCATGCAAGCACATGTGTTTGTGTGTTTTGTATTTCAACAGACTGAAGACATAAGTTTACATCATTCAAAATTATTTTCTGTTTTTATTTAAATATGAACATAAATAAAATATCTAACTGACAGCATTTGAATGTAAGGGGTCCTATAGCTAGGGACATAGGGGGAGACAGGACAGCAGGGATGTGTGCTTCAGTAATCCCCCCCGTAAGGTGAGCTGTTCTGACTGAAATTTGGGAGGGAGAAGAAGGGTGTGAAAAGGGGGTCGAGAGGGGACAAGTTTAAAGTGGGGTAGAGGTATAGTGTGTACTGTACAATACTGTGCTATAGTGCAATTTGCAGAACCGGTTTTACATACATCTTTATAAATACTATTTAAGTAGTTGTACATTTTTATTCCAACTTGTATAAACAGTACGTTTGTACATTTTCCACCTTGTATTTTTATCTTCATTTTTTAATGTTTGTTCTTGTATTCTATCCTGTTTATTATTTCATGTACGTATATTGTACTTATATTCTGCATGTGTGCTGCACGTCTGATAATTTGCTGCTGTGGCATCGTAATTTCCCATTTTGGGAATTAATGAAAACCTGTCAGTAATTAAGTAAGTAAGTCACTTATTCACTTAAGTAAGTTAGTAACTTAGTCACTTAAGTAAGTAATTAAGTAAGTAAGTCACTTAAGTAAGTAGGTCACATAAGTCCCTTAAGTAAGTAGGTCACGTAAGTCACTTAGTCACTTAAGTAAGTGACTTAGTCACTTAAGTGTGTCACTTAGTCATTTAAGTAAGTAAGTCACTTAGTCACTTAGTCACATAGTCACTTAAGTAATTCACTTAGTCACTAAGGTCACATAATCACTTAAGTAAGTCACTTATGTCACTTAGCCACTTAGTCACGTAAGTAAGTCACTTAAGTAAGTAAGTCACTTAAGTAAGTAGGTCACTTAAGTCACTTAAGTAAGTCACTTACACACTTAAGTCACTTAAGTAAGTAAGTCACTTAGTCACTTAGTAACTTAAGTCACTTTGAGACCTGTCAAAGTATTGTGTTTGTGTTTGACTTGACAAGAGAATTGTGAAATAATGCAAATCATTGTAATTGCAGATGCTGAATTAATCAAGGAAGTAAACTTTGAAATTAAATGTAATTTAATTGTAATATATTAACTAATTATAAACTTTTTTTTGTGGGATTTTGTGACATGCCACACAATCCTGATTTAAAGGTTTATAATCTCACTAATTAAGGACTAATAATCATTCCTTTGAATCACCCTATCACAGTTTGGCATTTCCATCTAATAATCCAGCTCATAATGTTTCTGTCAGAGTCTTATGACTCTCAGGTCAGAATAGCCTGTGCCAACCAGAGGCCTTGATATCAACCAAGTGTGTTTTAAATATTGTGCAATGAATTTGTTGAAGCACCGTTAATGAGTCAAACAAACACAGGACTTTCACCTTAGGAGAAGCGGGTTTGTGTCCTGTGTGAAGTAAACAGCAAGGTTTTTTTAACAAATTGTTGGCGTACTACAGTGTGATTGGTGCATAGGAAGCAGTCAGCTCATAGCTACAAATCTGTTTATCCAAAGTTAGGATTGGCTGTGTGGGACCACACCAGGCAAGACACTCCTTTTGCCAAGTAAGGTCAATCTACAGGTACCAATTTAGGTAAATTGTAAGTCTGTGTAAATCCATGTAGGAAAAAGTCATGTTTTAGATATTTGAGGGTTTTAGAACATTCAAGCAAATAAAATCTGAATGTTTTTTTTTTGTTGAAATATGTTGCTGAGTGGTTTAGTAACTGATACTTAATGTTAAATTGGCAACGTGTTTGTTGTAGCCTGATACCGCACACAACACTGACGATGCATGTTAAAAATGAAATTGCTATCATGTGCCATTTGGTGTCAAGAGTACATTGGCTGAGCTCAGCTCTTCCTGGCAAAGCAGCTTTTAGAAACATGTCTAAGGGCAGCTGGCTCATATATCCTCAGATAATCTCAGTGACATAAAGACTGATGTCTGTATGTGTAGCAGTGCCAGAATGGGCTGACCACTGCTAGTGTTGAGTTATAACATTATGTGTCATGCCTGTACAGAATTATTACTGTGTACTATGATAAATGAAACTTTAGCTGCAGAGGGGAGATAGATAGATAGATAGATAGATAGATAGATAGATAGATAGATAGATAGATAGATAGATAGATAGATAGATAGATAGATAGATAGATAGATAGATAGATAGATAGATAGATAGATAGATAGATAGATAGATAGATTATGTAGGTTGCAGTATTGTGGTGTCTAAGAGTCTTATCCAGCACCCAGTGATGACATGTTAAAGAGTTTTATTGCCTGTGGTAGGAATGATTTCCTTCAAGAGCTTCCGTACAAATGCTCAATACGAGAGTGAAATTTGAAGAGCACACCTCATATTTCATGGGAAATGTCTCATTTTAAACAAGGTTGAATGACAAACCACAACACAGTAGATTTTCCATAACATATGCAATAAAAGGAAACACCAATCAATCCATTCATAAAACTGCTTAATGTCAGTTGAGGTTGCAGGTTAGTGCAGGGTCAGCAGTCTAACAAGAAAAAACAAGCAAGGTAAACAACAGAACACATGCGCGTGCACACAGACACACACACACACACACACACAGCCGGAGCAATGCAGGATTAGACCGCAGCTCTGACATTGTACAGTGTGACATGATGACATGCACTGCTTGCTAATCAAGAAATGATCAACTATTTCAAAGTTATCAGTGGAACATGTCTTTGTTTTTATCTTTAGTAATTTCACAATAGTGCCACTTGGCATGATCAGTGTGAGCATTTTAAAAGTACACACACAAAAGTCCCACAACATAACAACACAGGGCTCAGCGTTGGTAGACTCAGGTGGAAAAACCCTTACAAAGACATGCATTCTTCCTTTTCTGGCCAACAAAGCCAACAAAGTGTGCTTCATAGTCTGGAAAACGATTAGAGCCCATGCATGCACACACACACACACACACACACACACACACACACACACACACACACACACACACACACACACACACACACACACACACACACACACACCAAACTGGCTCTTGTTGTAAAAGAGCTGCAGGTTGTTGTGTAGCCAATCAACTATTTGGACTGCTGCAGGGAAGTTTTCTATGAAGAACAATATTTGTCAAAATTTGGGCTGTGTTCCCACTTACACACACACACACACACACACACACACACACACACACATACAGAGAGACAGTAACTTTGGCATTAATTTAACTTTCACGCCAATAAAGCTTATTTGATTTTGTTATTAATTTGAGTGGGGACCTCTAGGTCTACATGAGGATTTTCTTATCTGCTAAGTGCATCTATGTAAAACTGTGTCTGTGTGTTTAATTGTGAATGAGAAAAGCCTTGCTCTCTTATACCTGTATCTAGCTGGTGTTAAATGCTACGCCACCACCACCAGTCAACCACATCCTCCTGACACAGTTGCATTACAGGGTCTCAGGCTATTGCCAACATCGCATGTGCTGTCATACAGGGCTGTGATTGGCCTGAAAGATCACCTCACTGCGCCAGACTGACTGGGTGCCTACAAACGCTGACGTAAGTCCCGCTATTTCCCGCCTTCATAGCTGCTGGACACAGTTTTATTCGGTGCTTTTTAAACTGAGGCATTGTAGCTTTGTAAAGTTTTGCTATTAATGTATCGTCATATAAGCCTACATTCTTCGCATGAAAAGCAGAATAATAAATAGCCTACATCCTGTGTGTATATATGTGTATATATGTAGTTTTGAAACTACAATTACACCGTATTTCATATTAGATAGCCTACCCTATCCAGTGACAAGTCATTGCAGAATTAGTGGTATTTCGTGGCGGTGGTCACGTAAAATAATAACGAATAAATGCCAAAACATGCCAAACGCTTTGGGAATACCAATTTGACGCAACCAGTCAACTGTCTGCAACAATGTAAGCAGCAGTATTTTGTTGCCACTGTGGCAGCTGAAACGATGCTTTTAGCAACTGAGCAGCTCTACGCTGATTGGCCAGCGGTGGGGTTCGATGCAGATGATGTCATCAACTGACAAGGCTCGCTGAGGCTAGACAGA
Source organism: Percina caprodes (assembly GCA_013375575.1). NCBI lineage: Eukaryota > Metazoa > Chordata > Actinopteri > Perciformes > Percidae > Percina > Percina caprodes. The sequence goes on along the minus strand of JABXJD010000312.1, from coordinate 200,865 downwards.
GCGAGAGAAACAGAGATGTTCAAAGGGAGCAATTAGTATTGCGTTGATTTGAAAAAGCTTTTTTTTTTTGTCGCTGAAAGGCGGTGACAGCAAGTCAAGGCTTTACCAAACACTCACATATCACCTCTATCGGGAAATTCCGCTTCTATGTTGTGTTGTTAAGCTGCCATTCACCGTTGAGGAAACGCCGGTCTCCGTATGTTAAAGGCTGTCCGCATACTCAGCTACTGTATAGAAGGTATGAGCCTGTTTTTATTATAGATTTAACTGCACCTGCCTGTCTGTTGATATTTGATATTCACACACGTTATTGCTACATATTTGTTATGATCAATACTGTGTCCTTAAAGTCATTATATAGCCTACTCATAATATATAATTGATTGACATTGTCTATTTGCACTCTCAGGATGTTATGAGTTAGTTATAGTATATATCTATTGGATTCTTAAATGTATTTCCCTTTTAATGTGCGGTTGGGAAAGCTGTAGCTGATTGGTGTGAAGCACATATACTGTATGTGTCGTGACTGCCTGTCTTTTTAACTAATAATTCAATATAGTATACTATTGTGTGAGCTGTAGGATATGAGTATATATGTAATATGGTCCTCAAGACTTGGTGAAAGTGAAACAGTCTGTCTATATCTACACCACATTATCTGCTAAGTGGCCCAGCCAGAAAGACAAGGAAATCTGCAGCTTGTAATCCCAGTCACTGGTTTTTAAAAATAGGATTTCTTCAAAGAATACTTTTAATCCACTATCACTCATCACCTCATCCCTCTTTTTGATCTCATCTGTAACACAAGAAAATCTATTTTTGGATAAGGCTGCTCTGCAGCATGTAGCACATAATAAGTCCTCTGCTTTGAAAATCAGCTGGGTTTGCTCACAGCTCTGTAACTCAATGCCTCAATGATTAGAGACAGTTAAAGTAATCTTTAAGAGGTATCTAAAGACTCAGACATTGTTATGGCTCCCCATATTCATCTGAACTTGTGTTCTTCTGTGAGCAGCCTGTTCTCTGCTCACATGCTCAAAGATGGGAGGTGGGGGTTATTGTTCCAAATCTTCCCTGTTGCTGCAATCATTTTGGGGGCCCACTGCCAACTGAGTCAAGGTCAGACTCCTTTGGCTGTTATTAGACAGCTACAAACCCCAAAAATAGAAATGTAAATAATTTAGTCATCATATGTTGCCAGAAAGGAAGAAGTTGAATAGATGGTTTCAGTTCTTTTCCTTACCTTCTGCATGCTCCTCGTAGTTTGTTTTAGAGTTGAGCTGTCACAACTAGTGGGAAATGTGATTATTGAAAGGATACAGAAAGATCAATACTAGAATGGAGAAGTTAGAAATCCATGTGTTGAGACAACACAAATTATGTCCAAATGTTGAATATTTGTTAGATATCAAACAGAACAAAATATTATTTTCTTTTTCAGGCATTTTTTGATGTTCATCTGAGAAAACATATGGTCAGTAAACATTGCTTGTATCAAAAAGGAATGAACAGGAAACGAGCGACAGGACTAAATGAGGAAGAGGAAGTTTGTGCGCATTGTTTAAAACCCCTGAAAGCCTGGCTTCAATTCATAAGTGACTGCTCTCAAAAACTCAGATGATTTGCTTCATTAGGACTGTGTGTCAGTGTGGTTTGATCAGTTTAGACAATTTCAGAAGTCTCTAATGTGAAACCAACAAAACTGTCATCAATTTGGCAGAAAATTGTGTCTTCATGTGGGATCCCCTCAGTAAGGGGTCTTGAGGATTACATTACTTTTCTCTCTAAGAGGTCTAAAGTTCTTAGAGAACAATAGCCTGGAAATCCAGACCCAAATCCAAAAGATTAAGGGTCTGGTATTGAGTAATGAAAGTTGCCCTTGAGGGGCGACTTTTTGAAAATCTCACAACACGCAATTGGATAACACTACGAGCAATCACAACAACACACAGGGTGACTTATCCAGAGCCCCATACGCTTGGCTACCAGCAGAGCTAACTGCTAGATTAAACTGTTGTCATCTGTTTAGCTTGCCTCTGGCCCCGCCAACATCAGAAACACAGATGTGATTGGTGCAGCTCAGCTGCATAGTTAATGTCAGAGTAACTCGCTGACTAAATTCAAATTGTGCTCTCGCAAGACCTCATAATTTTCAGACTAATGTGTTCAGTCTAGGTTTTACCTAACAGTATCCCTAACCTCAGTGGTGACATTCACATCTTACATGTCTCCAAGTTCACATGATGCCTCAGCTCAGCCAATAAACATCATGGAAGGTTATGATCACCTAGCACCGACTGGTCAAACTTGGTTTGTCCTTTGACCTATGTTGCCGGGGGTTGCTGGATGAAAAACAGTCGGATAGGATTTCCACACTCATCACGAAGGAATGGGAAAAGTAGGTGGGAAGGTCAAAGTGGCAACACGTTCTTGCCACAGTATGTGAGCCACAGACAGTCCTGGGAGAAACTACAGTACAAGTAGTACTGAACAGGAACCAGCCTTCATGTCCTCTTTTCCTAGCTCTAACGTCAGATCAGAGTATTGGAATAACTTCACCCCTGAGGGAGAGTTATGCGTCATCGGTGGTTTGATTGACAGACTGAAGAATGTCACAGCAAATGCTGCTTCATCAACACCTCCTCCTCTGAAGGTTGACTGAGTTTTAGCCAGTATTGTGGAGCTTAGTGATCAGGACTATATTAGGTAGCAAATCTGGACCTTTTGGTATGGATGTAGTTTATAGTTTAAATTGCTAAAGACATTCTTCTGTCTTGTCTTGTCCCCCTTTCACACAGACCCGTCAGACCATGAACTACGTGGGCCAGTTGGCGGGCCAGGTGTTTGTCCAGGTCAAAGAGCTGTACCGAGGCCTCAATCCCGCCACCCTTTCTGGCTGCATTGACGTCATCGTAGTGAGACAGCCTGATGGAACCCTGCAGTGCTCACCTTTCCATGTTCGCTTCGGCAAAATGGGAGTCCTCCGATCCCGAGAGAAAGTGGTATGGGTAACTTCCTTTGTAGTGACATTGAGAAAATTGTGGACTTTCAGATGCTTGATGTTGAAAGTCTTGTTTCCCCCCATCTTTTGCCCCTTTCTCTGGTCCTCCAGGTGGACATGGAGATCAATGGAGAACCAGTGAATCTCCATATGAAGCTTGGGGACAACGGAGAAGCATTCTTTGTGCAGGAAACAGAAAATAATGAGGTAAGCATGACCATAACTGAGCAGTGAGCGGCTAAGCAAGATGCTCTAGTTCAAAGTGTAATACAAGATCTGTTAAATGGCAGACATTGATTCAAATAAAACCAACATTTAAATGAAAACACACATCAGTCTCCACCCCCCTGACACCCTGTAACCCAGACACACCCATGTTTACAACCAAGAAGCGCTATCCAAACTATCTTCCTCCTTAGGCGCAGTCATACTGTAGTAGCTTGAACAAGGTCACGCTGTGTGCAGAGTTGGCACAGCGGCCAGGAATTTTTTGCTTTCTTTTTGGCTAACCAGTATTCCTCTGTTCATTAGTGAGTGAATGAGTCCTGAATGCAGCATCTACCAACCCAGGCTTTCTGACCTACAATAAATGATGGGGCCTAATGACGGACTGACTTAGGATCATCCCAGATTTGAGTTTCCTGGCTAAGGATTTTCCTTTAAGTAGGACGTGTGTAGAGAAATGGTAGTAAGTAATAGATGTAGTAAGAAATGGCCTCTTCTTTGTCAAAATTGTTACACTTGTTATGTTTTTATGTTTATGAAGCCCATGAGAACCATTCAAAACTCTAAAATTCATAAAAATCTGTGGCTGTTTTTCTCTCAGTTCGTGGAATGCGGATTTAATTCAACATCAAATATTTTCATTTGGGTTTCCAAGATTTTGGAGCAGCAGGTTTAAAAATCCAGGTTGTGTGTACTGTCATCATAAAATAAAATGATTCTACGCCATCATGGTATGCACATGAGGATGTGTGCAGCTGAAAGACACAAACAAGCGGTGACCTACTGAGGTCCGGTGGGGGGCACCAATAAGGGGAAGTGCGTGATTTATTTTCCCCAGAGTGGTGTCAGATTCCCAGGCCTGCAAGAGAAAGGAGGGGGAGGCTTATGCCGCTGAACCATTTTTTCTTGGCACAGGGGAGAAAAACGGGAGGGAGTATTGTCAGAACTCAAATCATATGCTTATCCCAAACAACTCCATCCCTCTCTCTCTCTCTCTCTCTCTCTCTCTCTCTCTCTCTCTCTCTCTCTCTCTTTTATCTCTCTAGTCATGTCTGCACACACATATACACATTTACACTCCCCCACTGGACACCCTCCTGGAAAGCCTTTGTATTTCCAAGAAATACAAAGAGGAACAGAGTCTGTTTTGGATTGGCTGTTTTGTTTTGCTGGCAAAGGGTTTCCTTAAAAGAGAAGTGGCAGTTTGGGATTGCACACATTTTCCTTGTTCCAAAAATTAGTTCATGTTCCAGCGGGAGTTATTCCAGAGTTCAAAATGTTTCTTTCAACCCCCTTACAGAAATCGTCAGGGTGGATGCCAGAGAAGAAATTTTGGATGTAGTATTTTATATTTTACTGTTTGATGTTAATTCACAAGGTATTTAATCTAATTTATCACAGGAAGTGGTTCCGTCCTACCTGGCCACCTCTCCGATCTTGTCGGATGGAGCCATTCTGATGAGCTCCTCCCTGATGGGGAAATGCTCCGGGCCAACCATACAAAGCCTGGGCTTCTCGGGGAGTACGGGAGCAACTGGAAGTGTGGTGACGAAGAAGAGGAGGAAGAGGAGGAAGAAGACTCGGGCGGACAGCTTGAGGAGAGAGGAGAGTGGGGACTACTCTGAGGATGAGGACATGTTCACCATAGACATCAGCTCAGATGAAATGACGAAGATAGAGAGCAACAGGTGAGAAAGTGTGGAGAAGGGGAAGGAGGAGACAGAAGAAAAGAGGAATAAAGAAAGGAAAAAGAGGAAAAGCAGTACATATGACAAGGGGGAGGGGGTAAAAGGGTGGACAGTGAAGCAGTGAGGTAAAAACTATAATGCATCAACGTAATAAGCTTTGACAGTAGCTGCATTGGAAGTGGAGAAGTAGTGTTTCACGTGCATTCATTATGCCAACATGTGACTCGGCCTCTGGTGCGCAGTGCAGTATTTGATCTAAATCAGACTAGCATGTGCATAAACTGGTCAGGCATGCAGCTATAAGAGCCATGCCCCTCACAAACTGTAAGTGTTTAAGTCCATTTATCATGAATGAATACAGCAGCTGTTGTAAATAACTGCTGCAGATTTATTTTCATCTCTGCATGTGTGTGTGTGGGGTACATTACATGTAAATTGCACGGTGGAGGGTGGGTGTGTGGCCTTGACCAACTGCCACTTTGCTCGTTTGAAAGCCATGATGTCTCTCTGTCATGGGTGGGCCAACTTCTCTGGGCGGGCAAAACAGAGAAACTGGAGGTAACCTTGCCCCTTATGACCTCATAAGGAGCAAGATTCCAGATCGGCCCATCTGAGCTTTCATTTTCTCAAAGGCAGATCAGGATAGCCAGGGCTCGGTTTACACCTATCACCATTTCTAGCCACTGGGGGACCATAGGTAGGCTGGGGGAACTCATGTTAATGTAAAAAAAAAACACATAAAGTGAAATGTTAATGTTAACTGTTCGAACAAAACATAATTACAATTTGGGAGTAAAAAGAAGCTCACTATCTGGACTCACAATATGCACATATGTTCAATCATAATACAGTATTCTCTAGCTACAAGACATGTTATGTTTTGAGTGCAGGCAGAGTGTAACAAGTTCAGGCATGATCTCTGGGGGTCTGAAATGGGTAAAAATTGAAAGTTAAATTACATTAAATAAATGCAGATTAATGACATACAATGATATGGTACATATATAGTATTTGTTCTGTGTTTTTAGAACTTCATCTCGGGACGTTTTAAGAGATGAGACAACAGGTGGCTCTTTCAAACAGACTGGCAGCTACACTCGTTCAGATGGAGAGTGGAGCCCTAGTCAGAGGTGCTTTACTCACTCATACTGTATGATGAAGACCAACATGGTATTATTCAGAAGAAACAGCTCTTTAATGGTTGGTTTATCCTTTATTCCTCTCTCAGCCCTGGAAACTCTCATCCCACCTCTTCCAAGAGCGACTCTGAACTAATGAGCAAGCCATCACACGATCAGAATCCAGCCATGCACTGGGCGTGGGGAGAGCTGCCACAGGCTGCCACGGTAACCAAAAGTGAAGTGTCCAGTGTGCGTACATACACAGAGAGACTCTCTTGCTATATATATATATATATACAGTGGTGTGAAAAAGTGTTTGCCCCCTTCCTCATTTCCTGTTCCTTTGCATGTTTGTCACACTTAAGTGTTTCGGAACATCAAAACAATTTAAACAATAGTCAAGGACAACACAAGTAAACACAAAATGCAATTTGTAAATGAAGGTGTTTATTATTAAAGGTGAAAAAAAATCCAAACCATCATGGCCCTGTGTGAAAAAGTGACTGCCCCCTAAACCTAATAACTGGTTGGGCCACCCTTAGCAGCAACAACTGCAACCAAGCGTTTGCAATAATGTGCAATGAGGCTTTTACAGCGTCCTGGAGGAATTTTGGCCCACTCATCTTTGCAGAATTGTCCTAATTCAGTTACATTAGAGGGTTTTTGAGCATGAACGGCCTTTTTAAGGTCATACCACAACATCTCAATAGGATTCAGGTCAGGACTTTGGCTAGGCCACTCCAAAGTCTTCATTTTGTTTTTCTTCAGCCATTCGGTGGTGGACTTGCTGGTGTGTTTAGGATCATTGTCCTGTTGCAGAACCCAAGTTCGTTTCAGCTTGAGTACACGAACAGATGGTCGGACATTCTCCTTCAGGATCTCTTGGTAGACAGTAGAATTCATAGTTCCTTTTATCACGGCAAGTCTTCCAGGTCTTGAAGCAGCAAAACAGCCCCAGACCATCACACTACCACCACCATATTTTACTGTTGGTATAATGTTCTTTTTATGAAATGCAGTGTTCCTTCTACGCCAGATATACTTGGACACACACCTTCCAAAGAGTTCCACTTTTGTCTCATCGGTCCACAGAATGTTGTCCCAAAAGTCTTGGGGATCATCAAGATGTGTTGTGGAGAAATTGAGACGAGCTTTGATGTTCTTTTTGCTCAGCAGTGGTTTTCTCCTTGGAACTCTGCCATGCAGGCCATTTTTGCCCAGTCTTTTCCTGATGGTGGAGGCATGAACGCTGACCTTAACTGAGGCAAGTGAGGCCTGCAGTTCTTTGGACGTTGTTGTGGGGTCTTTTGTGACCTCTTGGATGAGTCGTCGCTGCGCTCTTGGGGTAATTTTGGGTGGCCGGCCACTCCTGGGAAGGTTCACCACTGTTCCATGTCTTCGCCATTTGTGGATAATGGCTCTCACTGTGGTTCGCTGGATTCCCAAAGCTTTGGAAATGGCTTTATAACCCTTTCCAGACTGATAGATCTCAATTACTTTCTTTCTCAATTGTTCCTGAATTTCTTTGGGTCTCAGCATGATGTGTAGCTTTTAAGGATCTTCTGGTGGACCTTACTGTGTCAAGCTGCTTCTATTTAAGTGATGCCTTGATTGTGAACAGGTGTGGCAATAATCAGGCCTGGGTGTGGCTAGAGAAATTGAACTCAGGTGTGGAGAACCACAGTTATAGTATGTTTTAACAAGGGGGGCAATCACTTTTTCACACAGGGCCATGATGGTTTGGATTTTTTTTCACCTTTAATAATAAACACCTTCATTTACAAATTGCATTTTGTGTTTACTTGTGTTGTCCTTGACTATTGTTTAAATTGGTTTGATGTTCCGAAACACTTAAGTGTGACAAACATGCAAAGGAACAGGAAATGAGGAAGGGGGCAAACACTTTTTCACACCACTGTATATATATATATATGTATATATGTATATGTATATAATATATATATATATATATATATATATATATATATATATATATATATATATATAGAAGATATATATATATATATCTTCTATATATGTATATATATATATATAGAAGATATATATATATATATATATATATATATAGAGATATATATATATATATATATATATATATATATATATATATTCTATATATATATATATATATAGATATATATATATATATATATATATATATATATATATATATATATATATATATATATATATATATATATATATATATATATATATATATATATATATATATATTCTCTACTGCTCAAACAAAACAAACACATACACACACACATAATGACACATAGTGTTTGTTTTGTTTGATTCTTTCCTAGCCATCCTTCCTTCCAGTGAAATCCGACCCTCCGCTAGTGTGCCCAGTATCCGTCCCTTTTTCTGAAAGCACACACTTCCGTGTGATAACTGATGACACGTCTTCGGTACAGTGCGGACCCTGCTCAGAAATATCATCAATCAGACTGCTAATGACAGAGGAGACTAGTGAGAAGAGAGTTGAGATGGAGTCCGAATCCATGAGGATGGAGACCCAGACAGCCGGATGTGCGACAGCTTGCATGATGTCTGACATGGAGGAGACAACGTCTCGTCCACCAGGAAAGACCGACTCTCCATCCAAGAGAAAAGGTAACAGTCAAATAGCACCAACACAATACAGTGTATCATTCCTTTGGGAGTCTTATTGATCTAACCAGCCATCAGTGCATTTGCTGAGGTTTTAAGCTGTCAGCAAATGCTGACAGTGCTGTTTAGCTCAGTGGCATTCAGTTTGTGGTGTTAAAATCCCCCAAAAATACTTTCGGAAGGTCTTTTTAAATATATTGATGGTTACTCAAAACAACCCAACCCAAGGTTTTAAGAAAGCCTTTTATGGTTTAACACAAACCAAATACAGCAAAAAAAAATTATGGCTAGAAGAAAACCAAGTTGTCAAATGATTTTGTCATGAGTAAACCCATGAGAAAAGCAAATACAAGAAGCTGACAATTGATCTCAAAAGTCGCCTCTCGGTTGCAGATAAGAGGAGCCGCCATCTTGGTGCTGATGGAATTTACCTGGATGACATCACAGAGCTCGAGCCTGAAGTGGCGGCCCTTTATTTCCCTAAGAGGTATGACAGCGTCAAACTTATCGTATTGAGCTTAACAATACGTAACAAAACCAGTAGTGGAATGTAACTAACTACATTTACTCAAGTACTGTACAAATTTAAGGTACTTGTACTTTCCTTTAATGCCACTTTGTACTTCTACTCCCCTTCATTGACCTGACAGCTTTAGTTAGTAGTTACTTTTACAAATTAAGAGTTTGCACACAAAACACTTGTAGTGTATACAGTACCATGTTTTATTATAAAACCAACAACCCAACAATATATAGACCTACAAGTACATTAGCATTGATATACTTTTAGTTTTTATTTTATTTTATTTTGCTGATTATACTTACCTACTTTTACTTAAGTAACATTTTCAATGCAGGACTTTTACTTGTAAAAGAGTATTTTTTACAATGAGTACTTTTACTTAAGTAAAGGATCTGACTACTGCTTCCACTACTGAACAAAAAACTTCTCCTCTGAAGTGACGGTGGTGCAGCAGTGAGGAGCATCTCTGACCCGGGCCTCCACAGCAGCAGTCTGTCCCCACAGTCACTCAGCTCTGGTGGGGATAGCGGGGTAGACAGCTACTGTGACCCGTTGGCTGACATGCCGTCTATCACCATCTCCTTGTGTGGAGGACTCAATGACAACAGGGAGATCACTAAAGGTAAGATGCTGACCTAAAAAATGTCATGCACCGTGTTGTAAACTGTGAAAAAAGGGAAACTGAACTGAATGAAATTGTCCTTCCAGAACAGTTCCATGAGAAGATCATCTCTTACCAGCAATTTTCGGAAAACCCCTCCATCATCGACGACCCCAACTTAGTCGTGAAAATTGGCTCCAAGTAAGACACATTTGCTAGAGGGAGAACATGTTTGTGTATAAATATAGTTAAATCAGCAGGCTATAAGCAGTTTATAATCCACTGTTTACAAATTTACAGATTGAACTGCCACACATTGCAGCAGAAACTGCAGTGTCTGCAGAATTGTTTTGGCTCATGAAGAGATTTTTGCAAAGGCATTTGGCTGACACCATGTTTTTTGCTATGGTTATGAAGTTGATAAAAAGACATTTTCTTTTCTCCCTCAGATACTATAATTGGAGCTCTGCGGCTCCACTTATGCTGGCTATGCAGGCCTTTCAGAAACCGCTGCCAAAGGTAAGAAATTGATACACAGCACAGATACTAATGACTCAGACCATGGTTGTGCTACATGAATACCACTCCCCCTTTTGAGTGAAGCTGGTACTGCACCATGTATATTTGTGTCCCTATGCACCTAAAATACGTCTACCTATCATTAGGTTGCATAATGTGCAATCTATAAACATAGAGTCTAAATGTTCTGTTATTGCAGCCTCAGACAGACTATATGTTGTAACAAACAACCACTGAATCTGTTCTCCTTAAACTTTGTCTTCCCCTCTGTTGCCCTCCCTTCCCATCCCATTGGTACATCCATCCATCCATTCATCAGTCCTCTTCCCTCAGTTACATTCACTCAGCCTTAGAGTTTCTTCTCTGTTGTCTGACTGGTGTGCTGGGCTACAGCTCAGTACGTTAGTCACTCTTTTGCCTCTATATATAGTCTTTTGCCTCTATAGTCCAATACAAAAACTGACTAAGTGTATTGAACAAATTAACGGCTGGATGTGCCAAAACTTTCTGAAATTAAATGAGGGAAAAACTGAGGTGGTTGTTTTTGGAGCAAAAGAGGAAAGATTAAAAGTTTGCGCTCAGCTTCAAACAACAATGTTAAAAACAACAGACAAAGCCAGAAATCTTGGTGTAATCATGGACTCTGACCTGAATTTTAACAGCCATATAAAGACAATTACAAAGTCAGCCTATTATCACATTAAGAATATATCAAGGGTTAAAGGACTTATGTGTCAACAGGATTTGGAAAAACTTGTCCATGCTTTCATCTTCAGTAGACTTGACTACTGTAACGGGGTCTTTACAGGTCTCCCTAAAAAATCAATCAGACAGCTGCAGCTGATTCAGAACGCTGCTGCTCGAGTCCTCACTAAGACCAAGAAACTGGATCACATCACTCCAGTTCTGAAGTCCTTACACTGGCTTCCTGTGCCCCAAAGAATTGATTTCAAAGTTCTTTTGCTAGTTTATAAATCACTAAACGGTTTAGGGCCAAAATACATTTCTGATCTGCTAGTACACTATGACCCCCCCAGACCTCTAAGGTCATCTGGGACAGGTCTACTGTCTGTTCCTAGAGTCAGAACTAAACAGGGGAAGCAGCGTTCAGTTTCTATGCTCCTCATATCTGGAATAAACTCCCAGAAACCTGCAGGTCTGCTGCTACTCTTAGTTCTTTTAAATCAATGCTGAAGACCTTTCTTTTCGATGTTGCCTTTCTTTAAATTATGTTCATTTCTTTCTTTTATACTGCACTGTAACTTTTATTCTTGTGTTTTATTTGTTTTTATATATATATATATATATATATATATATATATTTTTTTTTTTTTTTTTTAAACTGTTTCTTCTGTGTTTTATCGGTTTTACTTTCTTTTAACTGTTTTTGTGTAAAGCACTTTGAATTGCCCTGTTGCTGAAATGTGCTATATAAATAAAGCTGCCTTGCCTTGCCTTGCCTTGCCTCTTTCTCCTGTTTTTACTTTCTCTACCTTCCACATTCTTTGTCATGTATCAAACTTCCAAGCGCCATACATGCTTTATTATCCCCATTCCAACCGCAGGCACACATTGTTGCTTCTGTGTTACTGTTTGTTGATTTAAAGTCTGGTTTGGCTTAAGTTCATTTTTGAGTGTGTTTTTTTACGGTGTTGTGTTTTGGTTGTTTGGGGTTGTGTGTGCTCTGCTCCAGGCTGCAGTGGAAAACATCATGAAGGAGAAGATGCCCAAGAAAGGAGGGAGGTGGTGGTTCTCCTGGCGAGGCAGAAATAGCAGCACCAAATCGGTAATTTCTTCTCATCTGTTGATAAAGTTCCACTAAATGAGTGAGTAAAGCAGATTAACATGGTTTGTCCTCCTGTAGGATTCCGTCTCTGAGTGTGGGGCCTGTGGCTATGATGAGCAGGCTGGGAAAATGTCAAGCAGGTGAGGAACCCAGAAACCCATTCAATGCCAGAAAATAACCTCTAAGTTAGCGAGCGATCGCACATCCATAACTGACAGGACTAAACATGCTTTTAACACATTGTCAACCTGTCGGATGTTAGACGCAAAGAAGAGTCGTCCTCTAGTGATGAAGACCACAGGGAAGCCAAACAGAGCTCTGTCACCATCCAATCAGAGCCTGGGCTCACAACAGGAGGCGTGACTTATAAGAAAACACTTCGACTTACATCAGAGCAGCTGGTGAGGAGTTAGGAATGAATACACTTCAGACTTTGAACTGTATTGTTTATTATAGCCATCATTTTTACCTCCATGTAGTATTTCTTATTCTCTCTCTTTCTCTCTCTCACTTCCTCCCTCTCTCTCTCTCTCTCTCACACACACACACACACACACACACACACACACACACACACACACACACACACACACAAACAGCTGTCTCTCCAGCTGCAGGATGGTCCTAATGATGTTGTGTTCAGCGTGACCACTCAGTACCAGGGAACCTGCCGCTGTCAGGGCACCATCTACCTCTGGAACTGGGACGACAAGATAATTATCTCTGACATAGATGGAACCATCACCAGGTGTGTGATACATGTGAATACACACATACTTTCACCTTTACTAAACAGTTTGTATAACAACTTGGATTGGGGTGAAAACGTATACAGTATATATGGCCCAAGATGACAGGGTCATCTACAAGCTGTGTGTGGGACATACTGTATATTAGCCTGAGCTCACATGTCACAATGTCACTTTTGTGCTGTGTATTTCCAGGTCGGACACACTGGGTCATATCCTGCCAACACTGGGGAAAGACTGGACCCACCAGGGCATTGCACACCTCTACCACAAAGTCAGCCAGTAAGCACTAATTTACTAACCCAGTGTGAATTGCTTTGAATAGTTTCAGTCAAAGCAAAGCACAAAAGGCACACATTGCTCGAAAATACTGTATGTATTTTCCACTAAACAGGCCAAAAGAAGTTCTGAAAAATGCTCTGATATGTTGTCATTATTAATACATGTGCTTGTTTTTCTTCTCTCTCTCTCTCTCTCTCTCTCTCTCTCTCTCTCTCTCTCCATCAGAAATGGCTACAAGTTCCTGTATTGCTCAGCTCGAGCTATCGGCATGGCTGACATGACCAGAGGTTACCTACACTGGGTCAACGAGAGAGGCACCATGCTTCCTATAGGCCCCGTCCTTCTCAGCCCGAGCAGCCTGTTTTCAGCTCTGCACAGGTCTCTCTCACTCTCTCCCTCACTCACACACAAGACACACACACACACACACACACACACACACACACACACACACACACACACACACACACACACACACACACACACACACAATTTTTTTGCCCCCTTTCCTACAGGCATGTTACAATGTGCAAAAGGATGCAGAAGACTTGAGTATTGTTGTACTCGGCTGATCGTTGGTTACATCGTTTGTGTTTGACAGGGAAGTGATCGAGAAGAAACCAGAGAAATTCAAGGTGGAGTGTCTCAACGATATCAAGAACCTTTTCTACCCCAACACACAGCCATTCTATGCAGCCTTTGGCAACAGACCAACGGTACGCACACACATAAAATTTGCTTCATCTAGAGTTTTTGGGTTGAAAAAAATGTAAGCCATCTTTGCTGTATATTTTTGCATAAATGCATGTAATTTAGATAAACATAATTCCTAACACTCAATTCTCATTTATATTTGCAGGATGTATATTCCTATAAAGAAGTAGGAGTGCCTCTAAACAGAATTTTCACAGTAAACCCTAAAGGGGAGCTAGTGCAGGAGCATGCCAAGACCAACATCTCATCGTAAGTACCGCATCCAGTTTGTATATATATAGATATATTCTAGGAGAAAACATTGTAATAACTTCAGAAAAACAAAGCTTGGTTTGCTCACGTGTGCTTCATGTCTGATTGTTATATCTCCTTGTCTTGTCTTATCAGTTACGTCCGTCTGGGTGAGGTGGTGGACCACGTGTTTCCTCTGAAGATGCGGGCCTCCTCCTCAGACTTCCCCTGCTCAGACACCTACAGCCACTTCACCTACTGGAGGCAGCAGCTTCCCCGGGTGGAACATCAGGGAACTACACCTCCACAGTCTCCCCGTCCCAGCAGCTGACTACCCGTGGCCTGCTGAGCGGCTCCTAGCAGGCCGAGAGCTGATGGTGTAAACGTGTGTGTGACATGACTCTGTCGAGATGTCTGTAGAAGATGTAGCACTTTGTGATCACAGAGCGAGAGAGAGAGAGAGAGAGAGAGAGAGAGAGAGAGAGAGAGAGAGCTGCTGTGAATACTCGTATAACGCACAACATGGATGTAAGCGCACTTTTATGAAAAGACGGCCTCTGTAGCCTTCTGACTAGATGTATGTACATGAGAAATTATAATAATTTATTCAGGCAGCTTAGCACATTATTTTTGAGTGAGTCTTGACATTATTTAGGTAGCTAGGTAGCTTTCTGGGCTATTTAGGCAGACAGTTGCATTCTGTATGTAACAGATTATATGGCATCTGTTCAGAAGTGCATCACACAGACACACTGTGCACTCATCAGAGAGCAAGTTACTTAAACTTGTGCCTAATACTCAATGATGAATTTATTTTCGTATTCTGGATTTTTTTTAGTCCAGACTGTTACAGATCCTCAATCAGCATGGAAATGCAGATATATACGTAGATAAATACATGCAGGCTAATTTGACTTTATAGCCACATATGTCTGTTTAATCTAATATTCTGTTTGAAAAAAAATCCCCAAGTGAGTATCAGTTACATATTACGTTTAAAATGTATTATAGAGCACAGTGAATGAATGATCATCTATGTAGCTTGACATTATCCTGACAGAGGGTGCATTATAAAGACGTTTTTGAATGAATGTTTATTGTTGAGACAAAGTAATACTGACAGGAGAAAAGAAAGCTAAACATTTTCAGTGGTCAAAATCAAGAGTATCTGTGAGATGAATTGCTAAATCATTTTTATTTTTCTATTGAAATCCACACTGTCTATATGTTGTGATCAGAATGTCATTTTTGTTGTGGCCTTCATGAAACGCCTTTTAATTTTTCCAGTTCATACAATAGGTCTATGTGACATGTTCCACTCTCTGAGATGTATGTTTCCATAAATGGCATTGAGTATATTTTATTTATTCATCTGATGACATACTAACTAATATAAAATGTAGCTTACATATACATTACCCATTGGTTATTTTACTGTACTCCCATGTCCTTGTAATGTCACTTAAAGCAAACCCCTTATTGGACTATCCATGGCTTAGAGTGGATAGTAGGCAACGATATTAAAAGGAATGTTGGACCTTTTTTCTAAGTTACAGACACTTGTAAAGTGATATTTATTTCTTACAATACCACAGATAACCTGAGGTGATATACAGTATATGTACAGGAGCTGCTATCACGGTGACCTGCCTAATGTATCTGTGGTTTTTACTGTCAACATAACTATCTGAACAGGATCATCATATTGAGAAAGCCTATAGTTTATAATTTATAAAATATAATGCTTTTATTATTCTTTCCATGAAAGAGCTACTAAATATAGCTTGAAAGCGTATTATCTTTGCCTTAACTGTGAACAATGTGATCAAGAATTGATTTCATTTACTCCCTCCACCCTTTCTCTTGACCAGTTCACTGTTAAATGTATGTAATCAAACTTATTAAAAAAAATGCCTTGGTACACCAGTGACTGAGTGTGTGTCAATATCCACTGACTCACTGTGTTGATGTTCAGCGTGGCAACACTTTATTCACCTGAGTACAGTGGCGGAAGAAGTATTCAGATCCTTTAAATGTATTCAGATTCTTTAAAAGTCTTGCATTCAGTATTATCAGCAACATTTACTGAAGGTAGTACATCATTGTGCAATAAAATGTTCCCTGTAAGTGTTTTCCTATTATATATTGTTTGTGGATTAATATTACTGCTGCATTACATAAAGTGAATGTTGCATTTTACTGCTGTAGATGTTTAAGGTTGTGCTAATTTTAACATATTTATATATATTTATTTGATATTAAAGTTTAATATGTTTGTTTATGTACACACCAACCATCAAGGCAAAAAAATGTTACTTGCCAATAAATCCTTTTCTGATTCTGATAAACTGTTGGGTATAGGTTGATCTACAGTGAGGTGTCATATTTTGTAGGATCATCATGTTTGTAGCGTTGCTGTCCTGTGAGAACAGCCCCTATAGTCAGCTTTGTGACGATGCGTTTTCCAGCACATCCAAAAGGGTTATATAATAATAATAATAATAATAGTTAATTTATCTTAAAAAGTAGGATCATTTTCTCACCCCATGAAGGGGCACTTCATCTTTCAGTTTATCAGCCAAAATCTAATTTAAAAAACACCAAATTTGGACATAGGCCTTCATGGGTTATTTTCTGGACAGGAAGTGCGTGAAGAAATGTAATCTGAAAAGTGACTAAAGCTGTGAGGTAAATGTAATGGGGTAAAAAGTACAATAATAGTCTCTGACATGTATAAAGTTGCATAAAATGATAATGTTCAAGTAAAGTATCTCAAATTTGTACTGCAGTACAGTAGGCTAAATTGATTATTATTGATTATAAGCACAAAAAACACAGAAATTGTTCGGTTGACCAAAGTGTGCACTACACACTTTATCTTAGTCTCAGACATGTGCATGCTCATATATCTGTCTATCTGCAAGCAGCAAATTGCAGATGTTCCACTTTGCTACACGTGCACGCACAATGGTGGAGGAGGGGAGGGGAGGGGGGGGGGTCATTCAAGAGCAAAGGGCTGCACATTACAATACGCGGGAGGAGTTTCTAAAACCAGCGATACCATTGGCTTGGCTCCGTGGGGGTGCTCCGCTCCACGCAGGGTATATCGAAAGTACGAAAGTATCGAAAGTAGCCTACGGAAAGCAAAAGTCAATAAGGACACTGCCGTCTGCGAGGTTCATGTTTGATTCAGTAAAGAATGGCGAACACGGTAAGACACCCGTCTGCACCTGTTGAAATGAGTTTGGTTTGATGCAGAACATGTTGGCATCCTTTCAGACCGCTTTGTCACTTGCTCTTGTGCACAGTACGAGCGTATACGCTTTAAAGGGGTATGAAGTTTACCCGAGAGCTGTATGCAGACCGAGTGAGCAAAATCCATTTGATGTGTTAGCTGTGTTTTTAACCTGAGGCCATAGTAGCTGCATATAGTGCAAACACATATGTCCGATAGAGCTGAGGCTGTAAACTGCGGAAACTTTGGCCTACATATTTGAGTAACGTTGCTTAGTAGGTTGCTTTCAACTGAGATTAGAGGGTCATAGTACTAAATAGAAAAGATATAAGTCAGGGTTTCTTTCTGTTCATAACTAACTAAAGATGTCCTTAAAACATGTTTAAAGACATAACGCTAGAAATGGTTGGAATTGTTGGAATACTAGTTTGTGTTTATTATATATATATATATATATATATATATATATATATATATATATATATATATATATATATATATTTTTTAAACTGCTGGACAGAAGTTTTACCACTTTACCCAAAAGTGTGTGTGTGTTTAAAGTTCACATCACTTGACATCATCTTAAATGCATATTGGCCCATAATTGATCATGCCTGTATGTACATTAGTTAAACTTAGACTTAAGGCAAGCACAAAGAAACGTCCCCCTTTAACAGATAAATGTAAAAAAAAAAAAAAATAAATCATTTTGAAGACTAAGGGTCAAACATCCAAATTACGTAATAATAAGCACAACACATTTTTAAGTGCAGGGGGACTTTATGTGGCCTTGACCTTCCACAAACCACTGTTTTTAACAATCTGCAAAATCTTTATGTGTAATTGGCAGATTGATATAGAGGTTGGAAATGCGGTGCTATGTGTTGCTGGGTTGCTTTTTGATCTTTCAGCAACAAGTTACCTTCCAACATTTTATTTACTCTTTTTCCTCCCTCTCACATACATGAGTCACACAGTTATCTTGCTGCGTTTTTCTTCTTTTAAAGGAGTCAAACATCAAACTTACCATTGATGCCTTAAACATAAGTGTGACTTCTTCCACCAGTATAGTGATTCAGGCAGAGCAAGGCTGGAAAACGCGGAGGAGTTTGTGGATATATTGGAGAAAAGGAGGTGCAGCAGTGATCTTGGCCATGCCCTCAGGACATACAGCCCCAGCCCTTACAAAGGAGCCCCGTCCTGCTCCCCGGCTGACCTCAACAAAGCCGTGCTGGAGTCCCAGTATCTACGCTATGTGGTCAAGGAGGTGGGATCATCCCACTGGGATGGTGTGATTTAACAAGATGTAACAGAGAAGTTTCACACTGTTGCTTCATCAACACGGAGTCAGTCTTTTCTTGCATTCCTCCTCAGATCGCCACGGAGACGGGTTCATCGGTAGAGGATGTGAGACAGGAGGTTTGTAGAACTTTGGAGGAAATGTCTCAAAACCTGCAGCTGGGGTCCATCAGGCTGATGGCCTACACACTTACCAAGGTGTTAAAGAGACTCTTCACCGGCATCTTTGTCAACATGGAAGGACTCAACATGGTGAGCACCAAAATTACTAATCCATACTGTGTTGTAATTGTAATTTAATTATTTGAACAGGGACAGTGCACAAAAAACATTAACAGATGTCGTGTGCCCAGTTGTAGCCAATTGCTAGGTTCCGCCCGTAGTCCCTGGGCAGGTATAAGACAACAAAATACTGGCAAAGTATTTACAGTATAAAGTCATAAAAATCTACAAATTTAATTGTCCCCCTATCCCAGGGGGCTCCTATTGGGAGCAAGTCTACTTTGTTAACAGCCAATGCTCTTTTAAACTTGAGAATGAGTGCAAGTTAGTTCGAACAACAGCACATTACAATATATACACCACTTTCATAGAGCCAGTTCAGCACAGTGGCCGCTGTGGGGCGGTTACTGGTTTCAAAAAGTCACAGTTTTAAAACCACTACAATTTTATGTCATACCGTTCCTAAGGTATGAGCTGTTTTATATGAGTCTTAAAGGACAGAAAGGGCAGTTTAGAAATCCGTCTCCCTCCCAGTGTGCAGCAGTGTTTTTTCTTTTCCCTAGACATTTAAAAAAATAATACATTTATAGCTGTCATTGCAAAACTGTGAAACCGTGATATTTTTGCTGAAGGTTATGATACCGTCAGAATCTCATACTGGCCCATGCCTAGTCCTCTGTCCACTTCAATGTACAGCTTCTAAGTATTTGATTTTTCTATTTTCTGTCTCCTTGCAGCTCCAGCAAGCCATTCAGGAGAGTCCTGTGATCCTGATGCCCAATCACAGGAGTTATGTGGACTTCCTGGTTATCTCCTACATCCTCTTCACCTACGACATCCCATTACCTGTTATTGCTGCAGGAATTCGCAAGTATCTATTTGAATTAAAACAAAAGAATATTATATAGATAATATAGTTAAATTAAAACATCTCTAGTTGATTTTAAACGTTTCCATGTCTTCTTTCTTTGCTTGCAGACGCTCAATTCTCTCTCTCTCTCTCTCTCTCCATCTACTAATTCCTCTATTTCTCTCCACTATAAAGCTCTTGCAGGGATGAAGATGGTCGGAGAGATTCTGCGTCGCTCGGGGGCTTTCTTTATCCGACGTGCCATTGGCTCTGACAAACTGTACTGGGCAGTGCTGTCAGAATATGTCAAAACCATTGTCAGGGTGCGACATAACCGGACACATCACCCTACCAAACTCAAACTGTCATAACCCTTTTGGCAATGGCTTTAGCTCATTCAAGTAGTCCTGAATCAGCTGCTGTATTTGACCATCTGTAAAGAGTGCTTCCAACTGTTAAATGTGTTTTCTTTAGAAAGGATTTGCTCCTCTGGAGTTTTATGTGGAAGGCCTGCGGAGTCGCACACTGAAGTCCCAGATGCCCAAGTTAGGTAAGTGTCATGTCAGCACTTTGTCTGTCCCAGTGTAGGAAGGTGTCTTTGTCAGAAAGCATTATTTTAGGGCATTGTGGTGTTTCTTGCTTGATAATAGACATAACAGATGAATTTTAGTTATTTTGTTTAATATTTATTGGTCCATTATTTTATGCATTGTGTGCAAAGTATTGCCACTGCAGCTGTGGTACAGTGTATTTAGGTTGTTCAAAAGTCTGTATTTTCCCATCCAATTGGCCATAAGTTCCCACATTTTACCTGTAGTGACCAAAGAGGGGAAAATAGTCGCATTCATGCTTTTAATTTGAAGACGTGAAAAGATTCTACAATATCGACATGTATCTGCAGGCATGATGCACATGGTGCTGGAGCCTTACTTTAAAGGCGAGGTGTACGACATCACATTGGTCCCCATCAGTATCAGCTACGACCGAGTGCTGGAGGAGTCGCTGCTCGCCCACGAGTTACTGGGCATCCCTAAACCCAAAGAAAGCACCACAGTACGTTCTGGTTACACTACTCACTTCACCTACATCACTGACATGTTGGCCCCATTCCTCCTGCCTATCTCTGAATCCTTAACATGTCATTTTGTTTGTTACAGTTGTAAAAATACAGGAAAAATGGATTTATTGCATTTGCAAACAATGTCACTTTATCTCTAACTTCACTAACCCATGTGTGCAGGTCATAAGGGTTCACGCATGAATAAAGCTGATTAGCTCTTGTTTGTGATTCACTCCCAGCTTTGCTCTTGCTCTGCAGGGTCTGCTGAAGGCTACCAAAGTGCTGCAAGAAGATTACGGCAACATGCACGTGAACTTTGGTCGTCCCATTTCAGTCCGACATTTGTGTCAGGGCAAGATAAACCGCTGCCAGTACAACCTCATACCCAGGTAGAAAACCAAAGTCCTTCCATCTACTTGCCTGAAATCAATCCAAATTAATCTAAAACACATTAGAATCAAAGTTTAATAGTTGTATATTCTAAACTCCAAATTACCAGAAATCTTAGGATAGCCATGGATTTTCCTAACTCACAGCAACATGTTCTGTGTGGCTGTGACTCCTTTCTCCTTTCTCCTTTTATATCTATTCACAGAGATCTTCCCCAGAAGCCCAGTGCCGAGACCCAGGCCTGTGTGAGTGGGCTGGCTAATCTGATGGTACGAATCCAAGAGGAGGGCTCTCTGATCAGCCCTTTGTCTCTAATGGCGTGCCTGTTGCTCCAGGCTCCTACCACAGTCTTAACACAGGAGGGCCTGCTGTGGCGTCAACTTACAGAAAAAACCCTCTGGCTCAGGAAGCTGGCGCTAGACTTTGGGGCTCGCCTGAACTGGCCTGGTGGGTGGAGAAGATAGATGGATTTTTATATATTTGATGTAAATATTATATATGGCACAAATGTAGCTGCATCAAGCTTGAAAACATGGTTGAGAAAAGTGCTCATATATCAATAGGCATTTTTAAGAGGTTTAATTTCACATCCCTTGAATGCCCACTAGGTGGCATTTGTATATTGCATTACAGGTAAACCAGACAAAGTTAAAGCCGAAAGGTAACTGAGTTGGATCTGTCCGCCTCTCACCTTGGCATACTAAATACTCCTTTGACCCGGTCTGCAGTAGATCAGACAGATTAGATGAATGTGAGTTGGCACAAGTGTTCCGATTCACTTAGGAGATCTTCAGTGGATTAATGCCCTTTAAGTAACTTATCCTAAGAGAACCCCACTGAACTGTCTCCATTTACAGGTCTCGTGTGTGTGTGTGTGAAAATACACACATGCAGACACACAAACACACACACGCACAAATACTTCACAAACTATTCCAAGGCGGATACAACCCTCATTAACACCAAACTACCCCTTGGACAATGAATGTTTTCTGCAGGACAAGTCCCTGACCTGCACGTGATGTCCTCCACCGTGACTCTCCATAAATCCGTAGTTCACCTCAAAGCAGGGCGTGTCTACCTGGTTCGGGAGGAAGAGCCCGCGAGGAAACATCCAATCAGCCCAGAGTTGGATTTGATCAGGACGGCGGCGGCGGTGCTGATGCTGGCTTCCTATAGGAATCAGTCTCTGCACGTTTTTGTTCGTCCCGCCATGCTCGCAACGGCCATATGCGTCACAAAGAGCGCGCGGAAAGGTGAGGGTTAAATATGATATATTTCTCAACCAACACACCGTGAGATTTTCCAATATGTTTTCCTTTTGCTTCATCGTGATCCACCGTTCCACTGTTCACAGACGAGCTCTTCGCCTTCTTCTGTTTCCTACGGGACATCTTCTCCAACGAATTCATCTTTGTCCCTGGAAAGTCGTCTCAGGTAACAACCTCATCTTTCAGGGCTCAGCTTCCTTCGGGCATCTCAGGACAAAGATCCAAAGAGGCTTATTGTCTTGTTAAAACGTCGAAAACCAGAACACTCCTTACTATTGTGGTAATTTACTTATCCACAACGTTCCATTTCCGGGATTGCTCTGGAAATTTCGTCAGATTTCACTCATTTAGGCCGGACATCTGTTGCCTTGGGCTTCCTTGTGTTTGTATTTTAAACTGTGAATTTATAAGGACTATGGTTAACCTTTTCTCAGATCTCTGCACGGTAAATCCAGACAGCTAGACTATCTGTCCAATCTGAGTTTTCTGTAGCACGACTAAAACTACTTTTTGAACGTACACATGTTCCACCAACCAATTCCTTCCCGAGGCTTTTTTTGCAGAGACGATTGTAAATGGTTTAAAGAAATGTCAATAAACCAGATCACATTTTTCTACCACCCCGGAATGCTGTGTGAACTCGCCAGATCCTCCTCCGCAGCACTGTGAGGGAAGGTCTGGCAAAGAGAGACTACCTACGCATTAACATATTGTTCATTGGTGATCCAGAAAGTTTTAAGTCTTAAAAGTCAGAAATATTGTTGGCATGTTATTGATATTGTACTGTATGTAAATATTGTGTGCCTGTTGATATCTGTCTTTTCATTGATCAGGACTTTGAGGAGGCATGCTTCCTCCTGAACAAATGTGGAGCAGTCGACATCAGTGAACAGGAAGTGACAGTGTCAGACGCAGGGCTGGAGGTGTTCTCCTTCCTGCAGGCCCTTCTACAACCCTTCATACACTCTTACCAGGTCCTTTCAAATGTTGCCTCCTCTGATCGAGATAACGCACTATGCACAGGGCTGAATAAGTTGACTTTCCTAGAATTTTGCATGGAAACCCTATACACCATTTTAAGTTTTTACACAAGTTGAATTATTAACTAAACTAATTATTTGTATTAACACAGAGCAGTAAGTTGATGCGGTAGACAATTCAAGTTTACATTAGTAGTCATTACTAAAAATCATTAGTGAACATCATTTATTTTTCATGTTGTCTAAAATAAGCATGTCAAGTCTAAGCTTTAGTGTGTTTCATTTTGATATTAATGAACATACATTACATTCAAGCCACTGCCAAATGAGTTGCTACAAAGCTAATTAAGACTATCAGCTCCACAAATCTTGCTGTGTATTTCTCAGTATGGTAATGTTCAGAAACTGGTATTGTCCAGCGACTTGCACGGGCAGAAAATCAAATGAAGATCATTTACTCATCTGAAGAGTCCATCATGTTTTGTTTTTTTAATCCACTGTGTCCTCCTTGGCTACTAGCAACTGCGTGGAGGAGGGGTGGGAGTGGTGTGCGATCACGGAAGGCTTGCATCATGTGGACACGCCCACAGTGTTGTTGTCATTACTTAGAATTCCTCATGGTGGAGACTATGGCTTCAAACATGCAAAGAAACATGACAAATATAGAACATTAGGCTAATTATCACTGCTAAAACAATAATTCATTATTATATTAAGTTATTTTCCTTTATGACAGTATAACAGAACAATGTATTCCATACATCTGATCCAGTAAAACAGGAAGGAGAACAACACACATAAGATAAGCAATGTTCCAATGTATTGTACTGCGTGGAGTTTCACTCAGGAAACGGTGTTAAACATTTGCTCACTGCCCAGACCCCATCAGTCATCAAATCTCTTTATTTTACCCATTTCATTCCTATTTTTTCCCCCCATAAACCACTTTATATTACAGGGCTGGAAATACATATTTGGTAATAATAAAACTAAAATAAGTGTACTAATTATAGAGAAAATAGAGACAAAGTTGTGAGAGTTATTCTCATTAGAGTTTAGTTTTAAGCAATTGTTTGAGTAAAATGAGCTGTACATTAATAAAAGAATATTGTTAAGAGAAGAAGAAGGAGAAAAGAGGTGCTTTTAAATATATTTGTAATGTTTATGTTTTATGAAAGGTTAAATTAATTTATCAAAACCCATCTGTATGGTGTAGTTGTGTACTTTAGAGACTCTGCCCCTATGTTAGTGAAAGATGCTGTTTGGGCTGTTAGGTCACACCTGGGACTTGCATTTCTATATCATGCCATGATGCTGGAAGTAAAAGTCTTGCAGTCGCAGATTTTATGTTTCCACACAACCTTTTCAATCTTCACTATAGCTGACAGTACAGGAAATGTACTATTTAAGGCTCTAACTATTCTTCCAATGTTGAATTTTTAATTATAAAAATAGGGTCTTTCTGTATGACCAAGTGTGTGTGTGTGTTTTTATGTCCAGGTGATGTTCAGGTACCTCTGTGAAGACGGAGTAAATGTGTTCACCGAGAAACAGCTCCTTCCTGCTGTGCGAAACCTTGCTACAAAGCTCATCCTCTCAGGTGAAACAGAAAGTGACCTCAGACCTCTAGAATCAATCTCCAGCTGTTTAACTCTTATCGGAAAATCGTTGCTCATCATGATGTCTGTGTTTCAGGTGAGCTTCACACCTATGAAGCCCTGTCGTCCGACACGCAAAAGAACGTTTTGTTGGCTCTGCAGAGACTGGAGACGGTGACAAAGTTGAGGGAGTGAGTAACAGGATTAGCCCCTGCATATCTGTTTGGTTTTAAGCTCATTTTCTGAGGTGGTTGAGAAGCTGTCTGTGTTTCTGATGCCAAAGTTCTCATCACAGGGCTGCGCAGAATGAATACAGAGTGAACAAAGCAGCTGTCAGAAGAATCCAAGACATACTTGGTGAGTTAGCTTACTTCAAATACAGCTGATTAACATTACGTTGACTTAAATGTCCTCACCATGTGTTTAAGATTTGGTTTGTGTTTACCACAACAAACAGCAGCCTGAAAGATTTTTTCTTTTCTTTTCCTCTCTCACTGTAGCTGGGAAAATCTCTCCCCAGATGCTCCAGACTACACCTGATGCAAAACTTTAACCTCCATTGGACGAGATTCATCTTCAGTATCATCTCATAGTCCATTTAACGTCAACTTAACCCTTTCCACTGCCCTACGTGCCTTTTTATGCAGCTGTCGGGAGAATTGTGGCACCATAACTCAGACAAAATAATTAATATCCTAGATGCCAGTGGCCAGACTTAACCTGGCGGCGTTCCACTCTTGAACGTTTGCTACCTCCCCCCTCTCTGTGTCCCTGTTCTCATCTCTGACAGCACTGAGATAAAGCTACAAAGACCTGATATTGTGACCCAAGGGCGGCAGCATTGCTGATTTTGTTTGATATCTATAATCAGAATTTGTGGATTAAGGAAGTATGACTGATGCACTAGTGATGCCTGTGGATCAAGATACTGAACTGTACCTGTATTTTAATCAGTTGCATTGTGTTAGTATGCATTTGTAATGTAGATATATTGCTGATTGACAAGGCTGGCATGTCTAATGAACAATAGAATACTCAAAAAACTTGATTGCTGGCAAAGTAAGTGCAATTATGTAGTAAACACTGATTTATGACACTTGATTGTAAATATATTAATGTACCAATAAACATCTAAATACCATAATATTGTCAAATACCATAACCCATCAAAAATGTTGTTTGAGACATTTATTTTAACTTCTTTACATATCAATGAATGTAAAACAAATGTAACAAAATGCACCATAGATTCTTGATGTTCAATATAATTTCTGTTTGTACTATTCCCTCAACTGTGAGTGAAAACCAGAGGTCAAAGTTCAACCTTCTGTCATCTCTGCAAACCAATCAACACACTGCATGCACCTAACCCATCAGCAGTTAGAAGAAGGCCTCTCATGTGCCATTTAACCAGTATATTGTGTAACATGGATAAAAGTTATCTATACACAGGTGGTACGTCAACTTTGATGCGTAAAGCGCTGACTGGGTCTTGACAAAACACCGAGATGTATTCCACCACTTTAGAATTTAGCTTTTTCTCTCCCTCTTTAGCTCTGTGGCGCTCTTTGTCCCACCTATCTTTCTCGCCGTTCATTTGGGAGAACAGATTGGCCTGGATGGTGCGCAGCGTGGCCGCCAGCACGTAGAACCCTCCCTGCAGCATGTGGCAGAAGGCGGCACCCACACTGAGCGCAGCGCCCATCATGTTGGGCACCGTCTCACACACCACACACATGCCCTCCAGGAAGTGCAGCGTGCCTTTCCTGGCCAGGGGCTGCCCTTGGTGGAGGAAGCCGCCTTGGATAGAGGGGGTTTGCTGGGCATGGTTGATGAGGTATCTCGCACAGTCGGCGAAGTGGGTGGCGGCCCGGCGCAGCGGGAGAAGAGCCAGGTACAGGTGACATGCAGCTTTGGTCAGAGCATGGAAGAGCAGCCGCAGCTCAAGCACGGCGTTGCCTGGAGATAAGAGGGTGATTGGGTCAGATGGTGTCTAATTTAACACCCTGGCTAATGTCAGCAACCATTACAAACAGCGTCTGCCACTGGATTAAAGTGTTCACCAGCCATGTGGGCAGCGGCTATCACCTGAGCACGCAAAGCGGTGGGGGGGGTGGCTAATGGGACCCATTCTCTGACTAATATCATAAATCCGTTATTCTGCAATAGAGTCTTAAAGGTCCTTCTATTGCAGTTTCACATTTATCCCAAGTATGTAGGCCTATTAAAACAAGTAGGCTAAGCATACGCATGGGAATATTAGGCCTATAGTTTCAAAATGCAGATCACAAAAAATAGTTTGACTCATATTGCAGGCTTTCTGCTAAATGAGTAGCTATATTACTCTACATAACTCCTAAAAGTTGTAGTGGGTGGCATGCACTGCTGCACATGCGTTTATTCCAATCAAGCTCAATTTGGGAAAGGTGTGTAAAATGAAAATAATGTTGTGATTTCCTCATCTATGATGTCCTAGTGCATTATGCATGTCTTGCTAGGTTTTGGGAAACTGATCAATTCAACAAAACAACAAATCTTTATTTTATGTTTATCCAGAAAAATATCGTTATGCTATAGCCTAGGCTACTTCATATTTGATGCAGGGAGAGAAATTGTCTAATTTCTTATGCTGTGAATGTATAACAACTGTTCTACTATAAGGTCCATAAATCTCCACCAACTATATTTTCTCTTACCGTCTATAAAGCAGAAAATCCAGAGCAAAGCAATAATCGCTGCCAACCAAGTCCACCAATCCATGTGGTCTCCCCCCCTGGCCCGGGCTCGGCAACGAAAAGAAAGAAAGCAATGAAAACCCAAAGTCCTGATCTGGCCAAGCCCTGCCCTGCCTTTACGCAGCTTATAGCGCCAAACATTAAGTAGTCGTATTCTCCGCAGGTGTCTGTGCGTTGAAAGTGCATCTGAGCTGTCAACAAGCGCATTAGGACAAACAGACTACAACTGTGTAACCTACTGCCCCTTACAGTGTCTCCCAGAATGGACACTCATTAAATAGTTTCAATCAAGGATTTAACAGATTATTTCAAACATTTTAATAGTGGCCTATTATAAATAAACAAAAACACGCATTACATAGTCTTAGCCTATATCATGTCATGTGTGAATCTCTTCTCTTCCTTACTCCCAATCTATTTTTAATGTTATTGATTGAATGTCAAATAGGGCCCGATGACTCTCTCACAGAACACATGCTTTATACAGAATAGATTATTTCTAATGCCAAAAAGAGGATACCAGTGTGTACAAATATATCATGGCTTTACTACTAGGCTGGATAAACTCCAGACACACGTGAGTGGCAGACAAATTGGGAACAATCACCTTGCCTGAAATAGATGTCGTTTTAAAGAAGAAACAAATCTAAAATTCTAAAAAAAATAATAATATAGGAGTTATATAGAGAGGGGATAGCTGACTGTATGTTAATTGGAAATGTCCTGACATAAATTTCTGCACTTTGTAAACAAATAATAGACTATATAGACTATACTACTACTGTTACTAATACCTAAATAAATGTCTGTTAACCCTCTTGTTGTCCTCGGGTTTGACCCCTTTAAAAAATGTCTATATCTGAAATATGGGTTATAACCAAATTACCACAGAAATGGATTGGATTCCTTACAACGCTCTTTGCAAATACAATTGATCACTTTAATTCCTGACAAATCTCAACTGTACGTTCCTCTGATCTTAACTTTTAGTCAAAATAATTCATAATTTCTGTTTTTTTAACTCAAATAGGCCTATTAGGTATAATTCTATATACTGTAAATGAGGGTTATTGACCATGAATTCCAAAAAGTACTGTAAAACTAGTGGTAGTAAGGTGGTGTTAGTGAAAACTTAAAAAAAGTATGAAAAAGGGACAAAAATGTCAATTTTTTATCAGTTTTTGACTCGGGAGGACAACACAAGGGTTACGTTATATCACTGAAGGAGGTAACAATGCACTGATGCTGATGAAAGTATTGCAGACATTGAATGAGATTCATTCTATTTCTATGCTCCCGACCGCTAAACTGTCAGCTCAATTCCACTGTTTTCACTCAAAAAGGAATTGTAAATCCTCCAGGACTGAGTTGTTAGGGAATGCCGCTTTAAACTGAGGACGTTTTGGTGACCTGAAGTCGTCTCGCGGTCAACGCCGCGTTCGACTTTGCTCTCTTGGGAGCCGTCGTCCTGGCAACGGAAAACCTTCAGCCGGCAGAACAACCTGTGCCTAATGAGCTGACCCAATACCAAAGGAGGTTTACTTCATTTTGGCTATTTTTCGTCGGACTTATAACACAAACGTCCTCAAGTAAACAAAGGTAAGAAACCACAACATTACTATGGTGACACGGGCTGTTAAATTCGAAATTAAAAGATACAATGTAATGTAATTCATATTCAATTTAACTAGCCTACTGCTTGAGTGATACAATGTATTGTAGCATGTAGCTAGGTTAGCACTTAAGACTACTAACTGTAGATTCAGGTATGTTGGGGTCAGTAGCCATTTAAAGGGATATAGCCTAAATTAGGCAAATGATCTTTGATGGCTACAATATTTTCTCATGATTTAGGGATGAGACCCAAGAAGAACAACACTGCCAGTGGTGTGATCACCTTCCACACCCCATTTCATGTCAGCCTGTTCAAATCAGAGGTAAAAAAACAAACATACATACAAACAAACAAACAAATAAATATAATTGCTTACTAATAATGTATCACTGGTATGTGTACCATGGCCATCCCAGGCAGGGGGTACAATGCTTGTGTGAATGCCTGGCTGCCCCTCTTTCTCCTCTGTCTGTACAGTGTCATGTGTGCATGTACAATGGTGGAATCTCAGTGTCTTTGGAAAGATGAATGGAGAGGTTTCAGGTTATTGACAGACAGATACGGTAGCCACTGTTACCCTCTCTTAACTCAGGACAATATGGGAAACAATGCCTGGTGAGGGATCAGATGACATGCAGATGAACAAACCAGCCCAGCATCCAAAATTCAAAGATACTGGTATTAACACAACAAAAAGCACAGCAACGAAGGAAGCTGTCATCTTTGTACTGATTCAAAATCGTGTATAAAAAAAATCCCACATAGTGCACTGACCTGTCC
Organism: Percina caprodes; assembly: GCA_013375575.1. Lineage (NCBI taxonomy): Eukaryota > Metazoa > Chordata > Actinopteri > Perciformes > Percidae > Percina > Percina caprodes. Next base: position 170,744 of record JABXJD010000312.1, on the reverse strand, counting down.
CACCATGTGTGTTTGTGTAAGAGAGAGATGCAGCTCAGGTTTCCGGGTAGTGACATGATCTGTCAGTGCCTGGTGAGCTGGCCTCTGTTGCCTTCTGTTCACCTACATGATTGTGTCTGGTGGTCTGTCTATGAACTTGAACTGGAATTGTTTGAGTTTGAAGTCTGCATGAAGCTCTGCAGTTTATTTTTGTCTGTATATTTGCTGTAATGTAACCAGACATGTATTTTCTTTTGTTTGCAATCGGATTTAAAATGAAAGTGTGCACTGCAAACTGTAACCACAACATGTTGAGTTAATTAATTGAACCTATTGGGATTTCAGGAGTGCATGGATATTGGGAAGAGCCTGTCTCAGCCGAGTGAGAGGACAAGGAGCACCAGTAAATGTGTAAGAGCAGAAAAAAAGGATGAGTCCTCACCCTCTGGGCCACAGCCGGGAGCCACACGGCACTGGCTCTCTCACACCTCCCTCAGACGACTGCAGGTAATGCACTCAACCAAACTCATAACTGCACAAAAGGATGAGGTGAATTTTCTTACCGCATGTACCAATATTTAGGCAAAGATGGAGGATGATAATCAACAGGTGAAAGCAACAATTCAAGCAATACTGGATAAAGAAAATGGCTTTATGAAGGTAAGATGCTGGACATTAACTAACTTATGTGACTTTCCAGTAATTGGCAGTTCAAAAAATGCCGTTTTTTTTTTTTTTTACAATGTTTACTCTTTATTGCGTTACAAAAAAAAGCTTTGAATCTGTAACTTTGTGTCTGTAACTGAAATGTTGGTTGAAATGTGTCTTCATTGAGGAGCTGGAGAGGTTTCTGAGTCAACGGGACATAACAGAGCTAAGGAGGAGGGAGCTGCTGCACAAGCGCTGGACCGAGCGTGTGTGGTATCCCCTCCAGAGGAGAGTAGAGAAGCATGTGTCCAGCTGCAGTCCTGTGGCGGTCAAGAGGCGTCTGAGTTTATACAGTCAATACCTCCATCAATGCAATACCAAGGTGATACTAATCTCACCGTTTAGTACGCTTGTATTTGCTTTGGAATGGCAACTTCTTTTGTCTTGTTGTAGACTGTGATGCTTTATAGTCCTGCATCAGACTTCACACAAATATGCATCTTTTGTGCTTAGTTTTTCACTATACAACAACAGACAAAACTCACAAAAGAGATGTGTAACTATCCAACTGCTGTAATTGCTTTACTCTTCAGGGAATTGTGCTTCTAGAAAGCTATGATCTAAGGGAATACAATCCGTTTCTTCTCCACATTAAAAAGCCACACTACATGAAGGTAATTTTTTGGTGATTTAAATATTTCACTTAATATTAAAAAAAAAAAAAGTTGGATCCATTGAAGTATTCCAAATGTGTCTGTTGCTGATAATATATTCACTGCTTTATCACTAGCACAGTGCAGCTGACTTAAAGGACCCATTGCACCTTCAGTTACATGAAAGACTGAAGGAGAAGAGAACAGCCCGCTCTTGTGAAGAAGGTATCTGGTACTGTCATTATTCAAGCAAAAGTCCATTTAAGACATGCATAAATGCTTTTCTTTAAGTGTGATCAGAGATATTTTTTCAGTGGCATTTCCTTTTAGTTTGGGGGAATTAAAGTGAGACTATATAACTTCCGAACACATTCTTCCTGTTACAAATGAAAAGCTGTATTGATAAGCAAAAAAAAACAACCCTTGCTCAACTCAATACAATCAGGGGTTTTGCTAGCACTGCCTTAATTGGTCTGGTAGGACCAGTAGCTAATGGTGGTTAATGTTAGCTAACCAATTTTCCCTTCCATTTTAGGATCTCAAAGACAAGTAGAGAAGCGGCTTCAGAGTAATCGTCCTCTTAGTGAGCCTGTGACATCTCAAGCCAACATGCTGCTACACGCCTCATCTAATAATCCAGTCACTGCATCCAGAAAAATTCCAGTGGTGGATGAGACTGAAGGAAGGAAGTCCAGCAGGTACAAATATACACTTTTATTTTTATAGCATATTTTCTATAATACTGCTGGAACCGCAGAGACTATGTGTTACAGCTGCAGCACAACGCCACTTAAGAATCTCAGCTTAGCTATTCAGTTAAGATAATGTGAGAGGTAATAGTCATTCAAATGTGTCTCATCCAGAATCAACACCATACCATGCCGCCTCAGTACAATTGTCACACCAAATGGAATGTGCCATCAGACCGGCTGCTGGTTCTCCAGATGTCAGCAACGAGCAGCAAGTGTACAACAACTTCAGTCCTCACCTACATCCAAATAAAATCCACATTAACCATAAATCGTCACTTCTATTACCTTGTAACTACCTCACGGTTTTCCCAGGGACACAACAAAGAAAAAACGTTTACTGTGTGTACATTTTATTCTAGCCATGTTCAGGATTTTATGGCACACTTAGGGTTGACCTTTGACATATTGTACAGTAGTGTGCAACATTTGAAATGACAGCATAACGTGTGGCAATGTGCAAGTGTATGTATAACAGGGTGTATGTCTTCATATTAACCAATTCAGACATGTTGTAAGAGACAAGAGTAAAATAGTGTAAATATATGAGTATTACAAAAGTAGAACTGTGCCCATTATGTTCACATTTTAGCTGGGTTGTTGGCAACAAGAACACCTTTATCCACAATACATTATGACTTCATCTGTGCATCATTCTCCATTTTTGGCAAGTGCCCTTTCTGTTAAAGGTCACTTTAATGGGTGTGGGCGGCTCAGGGCAGAATAAGGCGATGACGGTGACGGTAAAAGTGAGAGTTTTTCAAGGCCACCCTTGCACTGCTACAAACAGGCACTTTTAGGTGTGTGTGTGTGCTTGTTTATGCTTATGCAAAATGTATTATCTTCATTACTTTAACAGTAAATGGTGCGTGTGTTTCGGATGTTTGTTGTCCTCATTTGGCTGCCTCGTAAAGCTGTAGGTCTAGTTTGACCCAAACCTCTCCAGTAGAAACCTCATGCAGTAGTAGGCGTCGATTTACGGCACCCTTGCTTTCCATCTGTTTGTTTATAGTTGCCACGGGAACTTCAGTACGACCCAGGAAATCTGAAGAGGCAGAAAACAGTAATCTAGTAAAGCTGATAAAAATGAATGACTGAGACAAAGAAACACACTTCTTCATAGGGATTTAATTCTTAGTAGCCTGTTTGATATTGGAAATGAAGATTTTTTGGTCATAACAAAAAGACAGAAGACAGAAAGGCACAGCAGCATAAAGCAAAACAATTATGGAAAGAGGAATGTCTAATTATCAGAAGCTGACCTGCAACCAGTGAATGTGTGTTCCCTTCATTCTGCCAGGACAAACTGGACAATAAGCCTAACATGCCATTGTGTGAATGTGAGCACCTCAGTTCTGTGTGTGTCCCTTAACCGCTCACCATCTGGGGAGAACTGGTGTTTCTCAAACACAGTAATACACAACACGTCCTGGTAGAGGTCTTTGATGAAGAACTGGCAGTTGAAGTTCCACTTTGGGTTCAGAGTGTCGCTGATCGGTCGGGAGGTGTAGCACTGAGCCCCCATTGTCAGCTCACAGTATGGATTACTCTTACCTGGAGAGAAATTATGTTTTTTTAATTAACCGGACATTAATTATGTGAATCATACTGTACTGTATTGATAGATAGATGGCAGAGTGACAGGATCTGTGTTACCGTTGGGTTTACAGGCTTTGAGCTCCTGGGCTTCAGTGACAGTTACCAGCAGTCGACCTATACCGCTGGTCTTTAGAGAACGTGCTGAAACAAACACAGACGTTAGATGTAGGAATACAACACTGCATTACAAAGTTTGCTAGCGGAAACAGCTGATTTTGTGTATAATGTATGGACAATATGCACATTCAGGTGCTTATATAATTAGGCACCTGAATTACAAATTTGACAGATGAAAAATATCCTTCTGTTATGAAAAAGGGGAAATTATTCAGAAAGGAGGATTATGGATATTTGTGTTTTGCTCAAGGGAGGGTAGGGAGAGCATGGGTGGGTGTTTTAATTTTTAACAAATTTATATGTCACCATTTGTCTGCTAGGTTGATTCAAAATACACCAAACCAACAGATGTTCCTCCATTTACTTCAGCCTGTATCACAACAGAATGATTAAAAAGGTTAAAAGTCTCAAAGTTAGCCTATATTAAATTTAATGTTTAGCCTTTTATGTAGTATCACTTTATTCCAAAATAGAGAAGCTAAATATTCATAATTTTCCTATGTTTGCCATAAATTCAGAAATAGCCAATTCCACTTCTTATGTGCACATTGATGGCTGTTAATAATTAAACCAATACTCAGTACTATATTATGATTTATTGGGAGAGTTTTCACACGCACGCATGCATGCACACACACACACACACACACACACACACACACACACACGGGACAGTGAGTTCACACAGAAGTAATATCACTGTTTACCTTGGTAAGCCTTCTCTCTCTTTTTCTTCTCCGTCTGTATGAAATGTTCAGATGCTGCTTTGATTTTTTGAACCCACGTTGTCCTACCGACCCAATAAACACATAAATCCATTACACAGTTTGATTAGCTTATTGGTTTTTAGTGTGTGAAGATGTACATGTGCATGCGTACCTCTCGTTCAAGGTCTCCGTTTTCAGCGTGTAGACACGATCGATGTGTGAGACGTGGAAGAGTGGCTCATCGCTGGAGGGGTCCGGTGGCATTTTCACCAAAACCTCATTTAGAAACAGTGGCTGGAGGAGAAAGTGAAGTGATGAATGACTCATGGAGAGAAGTCCAGAGAAGGAAAAGGATTATAAGACTTCACCTTAGCACTATTTCATAAATAATCAAAGTAACCCAAATTGTATTCCAACACCACAAATGTATTCATATTCCTGTCTGCGCTTACTGTTTTGTACATCTTTAGCTGTATGTTGGTCTTGAGGCTGAATAGCTTGTCTGATCCAGAAGAGGAGAAGGGTTTGGCGCTGTGTGTGAGGAGGAGAAAATCATTGAAGAGGAAACCCCACAGCTCCCTGCTGCTTTTGGTTTTGCAAAGCCGACCACTGTGGAGCAGATTGCGAGGCCCGAGGCAATTAGTCAGCGAGTTGAAGACCAAGTGCTGAAAGAAAAAAGGCAATACTAAGGAGAGGAAACTATCAAGTACTATAAAAAAAAGTAGGTGCTTTAGTGAAAAATGCTCCCTGGGTTTGTTACTGTATGCATACATTTGTTTTAGTAACAGATAACATCAATTCTGATATGAGGAAGAAGCCCAGTGGCATCCAACATACAGTAAAATGCATTGAATGGAGTGTTTACAACTGTATTTTACTGCAGTAATACAATATTGGCATTTACAGACTACAAATGCCGTCATTAAATTTGATTTGCAACCATGAATATAAAAACATCATATCTGGATGTGTTTACCTCTATAGCTCCCTCACACTGCACGTGGCTCTGAATCCACTCCAGTCGGTCTGAGTTCTCCTTCTCACGGACTCCCTCGTTGACCTGAGAGCACAGCTCCTCGGCCCGCTCCAGAGCTTCTCTGAGTGGGCTGCGGTCCGCGTGACCATCTGGGGTGTTCTCCAGGATCTGACCAACAGGAAGTGGAAAGAAGAGAGACATGGAATCACTTATCGTATGTAGTGAATATTAGGAAAGTGATGGGTGGGGAATATTGTAATTAGACAAACAGAGAGCATTTTTTCCACATACGTTCTTTATGAGCAGAGGGTAGCGTGTGATCCTCTGCATGGGCTTGAGGAGGAAGCTGGACAGTGGCATTCCTTTACAGCGGTAGTTAGTGGCTATCTTCTGCTCAAGAGAAAGCAGAAAGCGAGAGAGGTAAAGATGTATATTTTGTTGCATCTCAGAACCCTATGTGCCCTGTCTGTTTTGTCCCTTTGTTTCTACATAACATTTATTTTGGTGTCACTATCCAATATCTACAAGTCATACCTTGAGGAAGTCTTTAAAGTCAGGCTGGTTGTGGGTTTTGCTCTGCAGCAGGGCAGCAGCGTTGAGCTGGCAAGAGCAGAAGTGGATGTAAGGCTGCATGTGCGCAAGCTCCGAAGCCAACAGAGCCCCTATCAGCTGGACTGGCATGTTCTCTCCTTCGGTCTTTTTACGGACCCGCAGTGCCCTGGGACGATGATGATGATGCAAAACACAATTTTTTTGTTATTATCTTCATTTGTATATCAAAATCTGTTTTACAGTGGACTTTCCTGTAAATCAGGGGTCTTCAACATTTTTTAAGCCAAGGACTCCTTAACTGAAACAGAGACAGGAGGAACCCCCTACCACATACTGTATATTGTATAAAATTAAGTTGCATATTAAACTGGGCCTACAATAATGTCAAGGGCAGCCTAACGTCTTTATACATAACTTTTTTCGCATGGAATACTAATCTATTAAAATAGCCTAATAATTGTTGGCATGATTTTATAAGTCATGTTTTAATGTTAAACATACATGTGGCAAGCCTATCATCAGTGGGGATTTATATTTGCTAATAATGTGTTGAATTCATTTAAAGGACTTTTTTATCTTTGAAAAAACTTCACAATAATTTGGAGGCCCCCCTGCAATATTCTGCGATATAATGCAATTTATTACATTTTTTTTCTAACTTCATGTTTCCCAATTTCAAATTATGTCCCCAAACAAGATACATTTCTGTTTATTCATCTCACTTCAATTTTATTGCTGCAAAATGGGATTGTCAAGTAGACAAACCCACACATACAATATAGAATAATAGATTGATACTCTGCGTCTGTGTATCAATACAGTATTGCCACAGAAAATACCGTGATACTATGCTGAATCGCTTTTATTCCCCCCATAATACCCAGAAACGTCTATTGAAGAAGCAGAGTAGCGTCACAACATTTCACAGAACGCTTCATAAATATGGTGTTTGATACCTACTTGAGTAGTTTGGTGTTGCACATTATCAGCTCCCTCCAGTTAACAAAGATCACTCCCATCTCAGCTTCAGTTAGACGGCCTGACTCAGACATGGGCTTGTAGAAGACCTGAGATGTGAAGAAAAATGAAATACTATAGAAAATAAATGTTCACGTCTATGTGTGTGTGTGTGTGTGTGTGTGTGTGTGTGTTTTCCCTACCTCTAGAACCAGCTCCAAGTCTTCTACGTAAGTCTCTTCAGTCTGGATGAGCTCATGGATGTAACCCTGTCTCTTCCTCTCCTGAGGCGTCATAGTGTCCAACGTCATCAGGTCAGCACACCCTACAGCACACACACATGCAAACAGGCAAACATGCACAAAGGCATGCACAAACACACCAACACTTTCCTGTCAATCAACAATGCAGTGTCTGAGGAAATACAGCACTTTTGTCAAAAACACCACACACATCAGCGTGTTAAAATCTCCATTTATTATCACTTCTACATCGTATTTACATTTAATGCAGAGACAAGAGTGAGGCACGTTGTAGTTGCAGTAAATTAACTTAGGGAACGTAGCAGGCTAATGCTAACGGCTACCAAGTACACTAAATTAAAGAATTCAAGAAAAAAATGAAGCACCTTTCCAGGTAGAGCACTCACTCCAAATGATTGCATAGGTGTGAATGAGTAAAGTAGCTAATGCTCGAGGGAAAGAGCAGTGGAGGTCTCAGTTTTTTAGTCTAGGAGGTGTAAACTTGGCAAAGGTTGGACGTAAATGTCAGCAGTGTGGTGTGTCATTATCCCGGAATCTACCATTGTCAGTTGGTTTGCTATATATATATATATATATATATATATATATATATATATATATATATATATATATATATATATATATACAGTTTTCTTTTGCTGGTGATATCACAGTTCAGTACAGCATGAGTTTAAACCTTCATCACTTGGAAGCATAAGGAGGCAATAATAAAATCACAATTCAATTTTAGTACGAGCAATGCGTTAGCAAGCAGCAATCAAGGTTATTGGTGATTTAAGCAACAGTGAGTCTTCATGTTGGTCCATTTTAGCAAGGTTTAATGTTGTTAGTGCAAGAATGAGGGACCCTGTTAAAAATGATTACAGATTCATAGCCTAATTTAGAAAACTAAATGACGGACGTCATTTACATATTTGTTTTATTATACTGTATAATGAAACTCATATGATCCATATTTCTATTTATCTTTAGCAAAACTACACATCCCATGCCTTTGTATCAGAGGGGAAAAAACCTCTAAAACACATCTAGCTGCCTCTGCCTCGCTCCCCTGGTTAATTAGTTAAAGAAACACCAAGGGGAACGCAGGAAAGGGAGAGAGGGAGGGGGGTAAGGGTGAGTAATAATTCCCTTATAAAAAAAAGACAGAAAAGAAAAATTAAAGAGCAAAGTAAAGTAAAGGAAGCAAAATAAATAAATAAAAAAGGGGATCAAAAGCAGAGAAGCACAGAACACCACATCCTAAATGGGTGCGGTGGAAAGCGCAGAGTTGGGCTGTTCTCACTGGCAGCTGGACTTCCTGTTGCGACAGGGCAATTCGGATTGCTTCAGACAGAAGGGGGGAGGAAGAGGAGGAGGAGGAGGAAACAGAAGAGAAGGAGTAGAGAGGAAAGCCAGCATTACTGTCCTACAGAGGGAAAAAAAAGAGATGAAGTGGAGGAGGGGGAGGTGAGTGAGATGAAGGAGAGATAGAGAGACATTAATATAGTTTAATATTAATGCTACACTCTTACATGCAGGTGCATTAATAATGTATTTCTGGAAATGTAAATGTTGTTACTAATTACATCAGCTGAAGCATGATAGTAAGTTCTTCCATTTATTTTATTTTTCTCTGATGAAGCGCATGCCTTGTGTGTGCTGGGGTGTGTAGTAGTTCATGTTCATTAGAATTAAAATCTCATTGTGTTTTGTGTCTGCAGCTTAAACAAGTTCATCCTAATTAAACGTCCAGTGTTCACTCTTGTTAACAGAGATCCACTGCTGTGGGGAGAACACGTAAGCTATGAATACTAATTCAAACACACAACTCGTGCTTAAAAATGGGCACATTTCTTATTATTACTTTTTTTCAACAGACCGGCTATGTGTGAATAAGAAAGTAGAAGCAGAATCACACCCTGTCCAACAGACACACAGGAGTATGCATAGTGGGCATGTGCATTGTACATAATCTCTACCTACCTTATCAATTTCCCAGTGAAAATGAAGCTTCCAAAATGTGACTGATTAGGATGAAAACATTTGCTCTTAATTTGAAACAAATCAGTGGTTGTTCCCTTTTGTTCTGTGACACAGTAATTCGTTGGTAAGACATTTTGGGAAATACGCTCATTCGCTTTCTTGCAGAGAGTTAGATGAGGAGATTGATACCACTCTTATGTCTGTACACCGAATATGAAACTACAGCAGAAGATGGTTATCTTAGTTTAAGATAAAAACAAGGGGGAACAGCTAGCCTGTCTAGCTAGCCTTGTTGTATTTCAGGTTTTGTAAGGTTAAAGCAAATTAGATAAAACATGTTGTTTAGCGAGCTTGATAAGTGTTGGTATTTTTATGTACTTAAACAGAGCCAGAGACATTTTCTCCCTGCTTCCTGTCTTTATGCTTAGCTTACTGCCTGCTAGCTCCATTTAAAAGACACATTCCTGGCAAGAAGACTCAGAGTGGAACATAGTTTCCAAAATGTTATACTGTCCTTTTGATTGAACATCAATTGTTGGTGCAGCCACTTCAGTGCCACTTAAACGGCAATTTAACAATGATTTTACTTTTACTCTTTTGTTAATTTAAGAAGGTGTGAGACCCCATTCATGAATTTTCAATAAGCATTTCACCCAAAATATGTGGGGGATTGGGCCTTTTAAGTGCAGTGGGTTCATGTTCATCATTGATCCCTCAGTGACAGAAACCAACTCTTACCTTCAGCCTCTCCATGCTCTGACATGGATAAGGGATCTACTGTACCTGCATTGAGCCAAGTCAACCAATCAGATTGTCAAAAGTTTGTTTCTACAGCTGATGAATATGTTTTATCAGTTTGAATTTTCTCCAAACAACACTCCCACAATAATTCCAACTCCATGAGTGAATCATTGTTTTTTTCTCAAATAATATGACAGATAAATATTGTCCCTCTGAGTAAACGTTCTTAGGTTTACTCACATTGCTGGCTGGGGTCTGATTCTGTGGTCATCTTGACATAATTGGTGGGCAGCAGGCCGGTGACCCCATTGGCGTCTCCTTTCCACCAGTCAGGGTTGGTCTTGTCCAGGATGTTGATGAGCTGACCCTTGGAGAAGCTCAGCTCATCCTGATTAGCAGCGGTGTAGTCGTACATCGCAATAACTTGGCATACTGAGGGGAGAAAAGGCACAAATAGGGTTTTATAAGGACGTGAGTTTAAGCATGTTGAGATGGTTAAGTTTACTGAATTTTTGCTTTTTTTGGGAATGGCAATGTTGGTCAGTTGGTCAGTTGGTCGGTCCACCACTTTTGTCTAGACTGAAATATCTCACGATAAATTGTAATATAATAATAATTTCATCTACCGCCATCAACAGGTATCAACAGGTAACAATTATTTGCAAAACTAAATATATTCCCATCAGCATCAGATGTACTTGGTTTTTAGTGCTAATTAGCAAATGTTAACATGCTAAATTCAAAAATGGTGACTAAGGTAAACATTCACATGTTAGCATTGTCATTATATTAACATTTAGCTCACTAAGCATGGCTATGGACTCTTAATCTTGTTAAATGTCATCAATGTTATTATAATAATGAGACTTTTTAAGGCTTTCTGGAATTATTACTGGACAAAATACAGCATTAATTGGATATTTGGATACAATGCCGTTCAACCCTAAAAATCACGAAATGACAGAAATGCAATTCTGAATTGTATACACTCATTACAGGTTAGTTGGCCACAGATACAGGGAGTTACAGTAATGTATTACCATCTTAGTATTTGCAACATACTTGTGAATGCATTAATGCATTGTTTGTGTAAAATGTCAAAATCAGGGAGTTACTGGCACAGTTGTTAAAGTAATAGTGGCGTAGAAATATCAATGTGTCTGCTTGACTATATAAGACAGAAGCAATCAATCATTATGTTCAAAGTGTGTCAGTCATCACCTGGCAGAGGGGAGGGAGTGGACTTGCTACTAGAGGGGCCGAGGAGCTTGACGTGAGAGGAATGAAACCAGCCTCTCTGCCGCTTCTTGCCTCGAGCCTGGAGGGAAAAGAGCCAGTGAGAGTAAATCAATCTCGTGCTGGTTCAGTTCTGAATTCTAAATCGAGAGATGATTTGATGAATCAATTTTATCGGGCAGAGAGCTTCACCTCCAGAGTCTCAGCAGTGCAAACAAACTAAACCAAGCCAAAGCCTAAAGTCTGTGGAATGACTAAAAGATTGCTGTTCAAGGTCTCATTTTACTTGACCCAGCGTTATACAAATCAATGTATTATTTATAGCTGGCATTGTACAATTTACCACAGCTGTGGTAACAACGTTACTGTAATTTAAATTTTGACTGTGTTGTCTGAACCGTCCCCTTGCTGCTTACTTGACTCAGTTGTCTCACTGCTGTGTCAAACCGTTCACTGAGAGCTTAAACAGTGGCAGCCTTGGTATAAAATATGCAGTAAGGATTGACCTCTCACTGCTGTAGATGTATGACCAATAGTCAACCCTGCCATTATTCCTGTTACCTCCTGTCCACCTCTACATTACATCTGCCCAAGTGTATTGTGTTGAAACACATTTTTCTTTCAATCTGTTTATAAAGCATAACATTTTTTTCATATAACAGAGGAAGAAAAGACCATCAATGTGGATATTTAAATATTCTCCACTATGACGGATTACTGATAAACATACAGAGCTCCAAGGTGCAATTGATCTTGAACTGCGCATCAGAATTAAGAGATAAAACCTTGCTACTGTCATTTTAAAGGTTTAACCTTGATCCTTTATTCTTAAAGAAAATGATATAGTATAAAATATATAAATAAGACTACTATGACTCTCTTAGGGCACTTATAGCGCTAATAACTAACCTGCAGTTCTCCGAGCCACCAGCCGGTGGAGTTCTTGGCCAGGACCACGATCAGTTGCCCTGGAGACAGATGCAGCTGATGCATTGTCGGGGCAACAGCGGTAGTGACTGCCTGGGCAATCTCTGTTGACCGAACAGATAAAGCTAAGGATGAATTTAGATCAGGTAAATGTCAAGAGCATAACAGAGTCTGCTGATTAACTCAGCAGACTGTGTGTGTGTGTGTGTGTGTGTGTGCATTAATGCATTGTTTGTGTAAAATGTCAAAATTAGGGAGTTATTGGCACAGTTGTCCACCACTGGCGTAGAGTGTGTGCAGAATTTGTGAAAAGCTGTCTTACCAGGCTTTTTGATTGGAACGCCAGGTTTTGTCGCCTAAATGAATAAAGAAGTAGTAAATGAATGAGTAAAGTAATAATTAAGTAAATTCCATTCAAAATGATGTAACTTGAAAAAATAATAATGTTGGGATGGCTACTAAAAGCTAAATTGATTGTCAAGAAATAAGTTTCCAAAGTTGCTTATATCATCATATTATATTATTATAACAATAAAAATGTTTGTTATTATCCTGCAGACTAATCTTTGCAAGATTACTTAAACTAAATATCTATAACATACTTCAGACAAAACAAATTTGTGTTTCTATTATTACAAACATTTCAGATTTATGTCAGGAACAGCAAACACCTTGGTTATAATAATGCTTTTTTACTTGAATCACCTCTGGTTCAACAGGTCGGACATAGTTGGAGGGGAAAACCCCTGTCTGATCCCCGATGCATCCTCGCCACCACTCTCCTTCTCTCTCTGTCACCATGACAACATCTCCCTCAACAAACGTCAGGTCCCCCGCCTCTGGGCTCTCATAAGTGTACAAGGCGACATACTCTGGTTAAGATTAAAATACAAGGGTGATAGTCAGTGCCAAATATCTAACAGTAGGCTTGTCATGGTAATATGTACGTGACACCTTTTTCTGCAGATAAACTACACTTACCTTCTAGCTGAACAGAGTCAGATGTGTCAAATGCATCCACACTAAAATGGGAAAAAAACAGTCAATTTATGATCAGCTTAAAGTTAACATCAGAGAGGTGTGTGTGTATGTGTCTTCTCTCGTGTGTCTTCATACTCTGCATTGCCACCCATCTCCAAAGTGACATAGGTTTTGGGGAACCATCCCTGTGTCCCGTTGAGCTGTCCCAACCACCAGTCTTCCCTCTGTTGTAGCACGCTGATGACATCACCCTGTGAGAAGCTCAGCAGCGCAGTGATGATGTCATCCGCATCGGAGGAGAGGTTGAGGTGAGTTTCTGAGGTGGCTGACCATGAGGAGACGGCTCGAGCCAGCAGAGGGACGGAGGACTGAGGAGTGAGATTAGTAGAGCAGCGAGGTTTCACATTAGGCACAATGGAGCAAGTCATCTATAAGAAATCAAGGAAACCATAAAATTAGCCTCCCAGCAACTCCTCTAGATATAGACCAGTTTAAAATATCTCTGTTCACTTTCTGACACTTTCTGATCATGAGACCTACTAACACGCATGTTATCTTTTGGGAGATGGAGATCTGTAAATTTCTGTGTGACCCACAGAAAGGCAGAGAGAGAGCAACTCTCAATAAGGGAAGAAGCTAAAAATATACAGCCATGCTGCTGTTGAAGGTGTGTGTGTGTGTGTGTGTGTGTGTGTGTGTGTGTGTGTGTGTGTGTGTGCGTGCATCTGTGCATGCATGCGTGCGTGCGTGCTTATGTGTGTGTGTGTGTGAGTGTGTGAGTACCCCAGTGAGACCTAGTTAGTTGCCTGCCAAAGCCTGTTTATAGCTCAGATATACAGTGAAGGCAGACATCATTACACCAATAGGAAACCTAGCAAAATACAAGGTAACATTTGAACTATATTTAAACTTGCATGAAATGTTTTTTGGCAGTAGAACAAGCTGTAAACACAACATTGACATAATCACCTTACAAAGTTGACATGACTATTAGCAAACAGTTGCTTATTTACACATCCAACAGATACAGAGAAAACACATTAGCATTCATTCAAAGTCATATACATATATAAGTCCAATGGTCACTCTCCTTTTAGCTCTGTTTTGGTTGCCACCAACTCCGGAGTAAAAAAAATGTCTCTTTAGCTGCTAAATGCTCCACTATGTTCAGTAGCTACTTGGTAGCTTTGACTGTAAGTATATTATAGCTTGAAATGATGTTGATGAGAGTGGTGAGACTGAACCAAAACAGTAAAGTAGCGAGCTGGAAAACCCAAACAATGAGCTAAAAGAAGCTAAAAAGCTCTGTAGAGCTGAGGGGCACTGTAGGATGTAGGATAATGATAATTATCTGTAGGTTTGTCATTACAAGTGAGTCACATAGTCATAAGATCCATTGTTAATATGAAAATATTAATTATAGAAGCTTAATGAACTGGCCGGACAGGGAGGCCTCAAATAATCCGAAAGCTTATGACAAGTGCTCTAAAAACCTTTCAAACAGATATTATGATATAGGCCTACAAACAACTCTATACAGAAAATGACTCCTAATCTCTGAATTGACACAGCAAAAGGACAGTTAGACCCATTTCACCACATGCCCGGAGTTAAAAGTTAACATAAGTCGGGCTTTACCTGGGAAGCGTCTGATTGGGCAGGAACAGTGCTGTCACACGCTACCTCCCCATCTGGGACTCTGGGTAAAACAGGAGGGACAAAACCATAAGGGAAGGAGCCAACACAAGAATAAAAACAACCCGACAGTACTGTGGCATGAATTGCAATGCCCAAGGTGACTGTTACAGAGTAGCAGACAGCACACAAGTACAACACTGTACTATCTTTAGTGTAGGGGAACTGAAATATCACATAGAAAGTCTGTCCCATCCTGTTTCTTTCTCTATGTTACCCTGTGTTAAGTGGTAATGGCGGCGGACAGGATAATATTCCAGGTGATGAAGGGGTTGTCTCAGTAGTAGAGGGGGAAGGACATTTCTCTGCGTAACTCTGGGGGAACCAGCCCCTTTTTCCACGGTAACTCCCGCACAACCAGCCAGGCTCGCCGACAGTCTTCTCGTCCACCTGCATCATGGAAAACACAGTTTAATCAAACACAACAAGGTGATGATGACAAACATGTTGTTTCCCAACTGCAATTACTATTACCCACCAATCATACATAATTAATTGTGTTTATACCTATGGTTTAGACACCTTTCACACACCAACTGCTTGTTTCACTGTCCTTTTTACTTGGGCAGATCTGACAACTCTTTCTATTCACATGACTTTATTTATTTCTGTCCTGCATTCTTTGCTAGCCCATGTCACGAGTCATCAAATATTATATTACAAACTAACTAATATTACAGTAAAACGGCTAAAAATCTAACATCTACAGTAACATTAGCTAATTAGTTATTTAGTTTTTTCTTCTACTTATCAAATGGAAAGTTGATGATGGTAATTGCTGCTGAGATGTCAGTCCCTGACATAAATAACTAATAATTATGAAAAATTCCTATAATTTGTAGTTGTAAATGCATACAGGCCATTTTGACCCACTTATGAAAACTACATTTTCTTAAAAAGCAAGAGGTACATTTAAAAAAAAAACTTTAGATTTTCGTGGATTTTGAAATTCTGATACAGGTTTATGCATCTAAAGGTAAATGTGTGAATATGTGTGTAGTGTGTGTTCACATTGTGAGTGTGTGTCTCATACCTCTATGAGGCCGCTTGCATCTATACTCAGTTCATCCGCGTTTCGGGCAACAAACGAGTACAGAGCTCTATACATGGTCAGCTTGGAGGATCGCTGAGCCACCAACACCGGCTGCTCTCCTCCTCTTTCCTGCTCTTCATTGGTCCTCCTCTCCTCCTCCTCTTTCTGTTTCCTTTCTTCAACCTCCTCCCTCCTCCTCTTCTCCTCCTCTCTCCTTCTTCTCTCATCTTCCTGTGCTTTCTCCTGTGCTGTTCGGAGGCGAGCCTGTGCCTCCCTCTCTTCCTCCTCCCTCTGTCTGGCCCTCTGCTCCTCCAGGAGCCTTCTTTGACGTGCCTCCTCTTCCTCCTTCTCTCTCTTCTCCTGCTCTTTTCTCTCTTGCTCTAGCTTCGCCTGTCTGTGGGAAGTAAAAAGCCAGACACAGAAAATGTGTTTTATTGGAAATGAAGGTCACCTGAAATATCTTGAGGAACAAAAAGCAGATTCACGTCAAGCATGAGTAATTTTCAGCCCCATGTTCCCTCACACTCACCTGGCTGCCTCTTCTTCTTCCTCCCTCCTTCTCCTCTCCATTTCCTCTTCCCTGCGCCTCCGCAGCTCCCTAAGTTTCTCCTCTTTGACTCTGTGCAGGTCGTCCAGGACAGCCTGCTGCCTCACCTGCTTCTCCCTTAACTCCTGATGCAGCCACAGAATGCACAATGCATTAGAAAGGCATAAAAGAAACACACATCAACCAGTTTAAGAATGCAGAGACAGGGTTATGATCAGCCGCAAAGCACAACACAACTATATGCAAGCTTTCATTCTGCTCCAACCATAAATCCAACCATGTAGTGGATGAACAGTACTCTACATCGCGTGTTGCGAAACTTATCTCCACAGACTACACCTGTTTGGTGCAAAAGCACAAATACAATAATTTCCAAACATGCAAAATTTATGTAAAAAAAGTCCACAAACTGGCAGCAATTCACAAAATCATGCAGCTGTGTGTATATGCCTATATGTAGACGTAGAGTTCAATTTTGTTCCCTCTTTCTAACAGGGAAATCCTGCAAGTTAAGCATTCGGTGTGTGTGTGTGTGTGTGTGTGTGTGTGTGTGTGTGTGTGTGTGTGTGTGTATGTGTGTGCGTGTGTGTGTGTGTGTGTTACCATCAGAGTACATCCTGTTTACACAGAAAACACAGGCTAGAACAAATCCATGGAGAGAAAAAAAAGGAAGACATGGTACCAAAGCAGAGCTCCATTTAGTGAGTCAAAAGACAAAAAAAAGCAAGGATGAGTGAACAGATCGAATCAGCTCAGGTTGAAAAGGAGAGTAAGATTTATCATTGTGGCTTGAGGGAAAACAAGAGGTGAGATGAAAAAAAACCCTAATAAGGAGTGGTGGTGAAGAAGATTACACAGTGGGAGGTAGAGAGAGAGACACAGAGAGGAAGAAAGATAACCTTGATGAGAAGGAAGAGCTGGCTGAGGCAGGCCAGCAGAGACAGAAGGCCCCGCAGGACACAGTCATCCATATCCCCAAGCTATGAAAGAAACACACAGTGTGATGATGGAGGGAGGGAAAGCGGGGAAAGAATAGAGGAGGGGAGAGAAGGATGGATTTAAAACACGGAAAGCAGAAAGAAAAGAAGCATCAGAAAAAAAATGGAAAACCACAGAAGAGATTAACGTAAATTAGTAAAAAAGATGTCCAGGTAGAGGGAAGCAGAGAAAAAGGGATGGAGGAGAGAAATAAAGACGTTAAAAGCATTAAGTTAAACATTTTAACAGAGCAAAAGGGAGAGAGAGAGAGAGCAGGCAATTTGATGCTGCAACTATGAATATCAGATTGACGATACATTGTGAGAAATCATTACATCATACATCACAGGTATTGCAGGATATAATTTTCAGGCTTTTTGCCAGCAAGTGTGTACGTCTGAGTGTGTATGTGTGCAGAAAGGTTAGGAAACAAGGTTTTCTTTGCCTGAGGGGTGAATTTCTAGAGTTACCGAGACCAGCTAAACAAGATTTCCCAGTAGCGTTTTAAGTGTGAAACTCACACTCTTCACACCATTGCTGAAGGAAATAACAAAAAAAAAAACAGCTCTGGTTTGGAACATTGGTGTAATCCATCATACAGTGATGCTGCTTTTTTTGCCGTGTTGTTCTAAAAATACCCAACTGTTTTCCAAAAGGAGTTAGGACTTCAAGATCAGATTATTTTCTTTTTTTTCTTAAAGGAAAAGGTTTAGAAATGACACTTATTTGCTTTGTTGCAGGGAGAACGATCTAACAATTAGAAACAAAGCAAATTAGTATATTTCCCAAGCTGCCAACTGCTGACCTTAAGCTCCTTGTTGTACTGCTCCATTTGGGACAGTTTGTCTGTGGTCTCCCTCTCCAGAGTGTCCAGCTGGTCCTTCAGTCTCCGGCAATTCACTCCTTTTTCTGCCACACCCCAGTCATAGAGGTCAGAGTCACCGCTACATGGTAAAGGTCAAAGGTCAGAGTGAGCAAGGGAAAGAATTCAGTGAGCGCTGTGATGTCTTTGTGTTGTACAAACATGCATTTGTTCACCCACAGGAGAGTTTGTTGAGGTTGATGTTTCGCAGCTTCTCGTTCAGCCTCTGTTGTTCTGGGACCAGCTGAAGGAGCTTCCTCTGCCAGTCCTGCGGCAAACACAGAGGCAGAAAATGAAAAAAAAAAACATTCATAGGAATATATATATTTGACAGGGAGGAAGTGAAAGCTAAAACATTTCTTTAACCTCAAGCTGAAGCTGCAACGTGTTGATCTCTATGATGCGTGCGTCCCTCTTCTGATTGACAAGATCCACCTCTGCCTTCAGGGTCCGCCGCTTGCTCTGAGCGTCACGGAGACGGTCTGAGATCTGCTTGTGCTTGTTGCCCTGCGAGACCGGCCACAATTGATATCAGTGTGTGCCCATGCTTTCTTGGTGTAAGTGCACATTTTTGAATGTTAGTGCAGTCTCACCACAGCCTCCAGCTCCAGCTCTAGACTCTTCTTTTTGGCCATGAGTCGGGAAATCTCTTCCTGCTCCCCCTCTCTCCTCCTGCCCAGCTCCTCTCTCTTCCCATGTTCCCACTCCTCCCTCCGTTGGCGCTCCATCTCCTGCTTCGCTGCCTAAAAAAAACATGAAGGAGCATGGTCATCGGCAATCTAGATGTTCAGCATCTTGCAGGTGATTCTACTTCTCTCGCTCACCTCCTTCCTCTCCAGCTCTCTCAGCCTCTCCTCCTCCCTCTGTCTCTCCATCTCTCTCTGCCTCTCCAACCGCCTCTCATCCTCCAGCCTCCTGCGGTTCTCCTGCTCTCTTGCCTCCCTCTCCCTCCTTTCATGAGCCTCCCTTTCCTCCCTGTCTCTCCTGTCCCTCTCCTTTCTCTGCTCTTCCTCCAGAGCCAGTCGCCGTTTCTCCAGCTCGGCGCTGCCTCGCGCAAAGTTTTCCTTCAGCTTGTCCTCGAAGGACACTACGAAGAAGAGACAGAAATGACACACAGTAAGACCAAAGACTCACATTTCAACAAAACATACAGTGTGCGGGACATGTCATACCACTGCTCTTGGTCTTTTGTGCAGGTTCTACCTCTGGTGTTTCTATTAAACAGGGAGTTATGTAGGGACCCGTTCCATTAACAAGCTCACTGGGCTTGATTCCTCCTCTGAAATGAAAAAAGAAAATAGAATCTCTGTGGTTGTTATAATAATGAATGTATTAATGAATCCAGTGAGTGAGTCAATCTGTGTGTGTATCTTACCTGAGAGAGGGAGGGACCAGGTCTTGAGGCAGTGTGAGAGGTAGTGGTCGGCCAGTTTTAGCCATGTCCACCAGGTGCATGGCCAGAATGAACTCATCAGCTTGTAGCTGACCGTCCTTATCCACGTCTGCCAAGGTCCTATATACGCACAACAGTGTGACTCACATTGTAAAGCAATAAAAATAACCTTTTGGGTTAAAATATCATGATTTTAAAGAAGCAAGCACTGTTTTCTTTGGAGGCAGCGAAACAAGCTGAAAATATTGACAAATTATCACCTCATAAAATTGTTATGGAGAACAAGTTCGCAAACAGGTGCTTATTTCCACCTCCAGCAGGCACAGAGCAACATTAATATTCATTTGCAGATGTTTCTCCTTTTTTATTTTAAGATGATTTTTTTCGGGCTTTTCCCTTTATTCGTCAGTGACAGTGGACAAACAGGAAAGGGGGAGAGAAAGAGAGGGGATGGCACGCAGCAAAGGCCCACAGGTCGGACTTGAACACGGGCCGCATGCCCACATGGGGCGCACGCTCCCACTGGGCGAGCCCCACTCACTCTCCTGTTACCTCTGTTTTGGTTTTCACTAACTCCTGAGATAAAAATGTGGCTTTTTTGGCTTCATTAAGGTTTTACTTATTTTTTTTATTTTATTTTTTGGAAAGTCGTGTTAAATGACAAACAACTTGGCAATAAATCATATTCATTATTCATGCAAAGGATTTGTGTTGTAAATCATGGCAATCATTTCCACAGGTGAAAAATACCTGTGTCATTAAGATTCAATGGCATTATCCATCTATCTTTCACACACACACACACACACACAAACACCTTATACTCACCAGATGGTAGCAAGCTGAGTCTGCGTCAGGTTGGATGCAATCAGCGCATTTCTAACCTGAGGTCCTGCATGGTAAAAAATTACATCCAAAATAATAATAATTATTATTATAATAACATAATAATAAACTAAATTCTCACGCCAACTGATGTGAACGTGTTTGTGTACATCTGACTGCCACGTTCTGTCAAGTGGGCCTAAGAGCACTCAGTTTGAGAAGGCCGAGCTATCCTGAGATCCCTGTGTTTATTCAGGGCTGGCGTGTATACTGTAGCTACCTGTGTCTGTGTGGGACCTACCAGACAAGTAGCCACTCATGAGCTTGTCTAGTGTGTTGAACTGCTGTCGGTACTTGAGTCTCGCGCCCTGCGGAACGGCCCAATCACTTGCACCCGTCTTTGGAGAGTTACTGGCCAACGACGTGGTGGAGGAAGAATTTGAACTATGGACAGAGAGAAAAAGAGAGGGATGTCAACACACCAATATATCACTGAAAATGGAAATTACAGAGTAATATAATGTGGCCAGCATTTCCTTTCTCCCTTGTATTCAAGCCTTGACTGAAAACCACTAATTGCTGTGAGACTCCCAGCTGTTATCTCCCGGCTCTTAATTAGCTGCAGAAGAAGCGAGCGACCACGTAGATAATGACTCTGAAACAAGACAATGGCGTACTCTCGGGCTATGATAATCAGCCGTTGTGTTTTTTATTATAAACAATGTCTCTGCAAGAATAGCAAAGCAGGCTGGGTCGGCGATGGTCATTCGAGGAGAATGTACTTTTTTTTCGATCAATATAGCTGGGTGGAAACTTGCAACACGCTAAACTATAAGAACAGGTTTCAGGGAGACAATGGGACATGCAATGGGGATCCTCCTGCTGCAGAAGGGCTTTCTTTCTTTCTTTGTGTGTGTGTGTGTGTGTGTGTGTGTGTGTGTGTGTGTGCGCGCGCCACCATGAATAAAAAAGTCCATCATATTAAAACTTGTAATAGAGGGTTACTCCTCGACACAGCGGCCCTTTGCTGCATGTCATTCCCCCCCCATCCCTTTTCATGACTAGGCTGTCATATAGAAATAAAGGCCTAAAATGCCCCCAAAAACTAAAATGAAGACAAAATACTTGCTATAGGTCTGAAGAAAACAACCGTACACATTCAAAATGACATCAGATACTACTCTGATCCTTTTCCCAAACCACAATAAAAGAAGGATCAAGGATATTAAATATTGCTTTGGTCTTTATTTGCTGGAACTGCAAAAAACAAACTCCAGACTCTGGTTTCTTCTTTGTTTACTCCTCATTACATCCCACTACTGTAACTATTCCATGCAGAGATTAGGTGCTTTGTGCAAAAACACAAGTGAAAGTTCAGACGTAGGACGACAAACCCGTCCAGTTGCTATCTCATATTTCCACTTCCTTTTGAGATACAAGCTAACATTCATGGCTGTTGGCTGATAACAAATGTGATACTATTATCATTTAAATGTGACAAACCCCCACTGACAACTTATTAGAACTTGCCACCTAAACATTAAAGCATATATCTCCTTTTATCCACTTTCTATAACATGTTTTAAAGAACTCATCTTAAAGACAAACACTGTTTTTCTTACATTTTAACAAGACTAAGAGTCTAGAGCCACGCTAGCAGCTCTACGAGGCTGCACACATATCACACTCACTATCTTAGTTTAGCTTGTTAGCATTTACTAATTAGCAATACGCACAAACAGCTTAAGAGCAGATAGGTCTGTCATTATAAACTATTCATTTATAAATTTCAGGGGATCACCAAAGTAAGTAGGCTTCATCCTCTGGGAATGATGAATATCTGTACAAAATTTCGTTGCACTAGTATCAGCAGTAGTTGCGATGAAACAAAAGATTACAGCAATAGTGACCTCCTCTTGTAGGAATGCCATTGTGACTCTAAACAAGTCCACTTCCAACTAGAACATCTGATTTCAAAATGCCCTTCCTGCTCTCTCTCTGTTATCTAAATGTTTCATCATTGCCTGCATTCTGATCCTCAACCCTTCCCTGGAAAAACTCCGCTTCTTTGTAAGCATTGGACTAATGGGGTGGCAGTGTGTGTTTATACCAGCCTTTCCCTTAAAATCACTGCATAATAAATGGTGCATTTTAGAAATCCTCACGTCTGACACCAAACTCACTTGGAAATTGAGTACTTGATTATAAATGTAGGTTTGAGGAGGAACTTGATGTGCTAAATTCTTTTTACATGCTATTTGGGGGAGCTGACGTGGTTATTTTAAACAGTAGGCAATGTATTTATTTACAATCTGGGTCTTACCTGCTGGATCCAAGGTCCAGAAGAGAGTTGGCCTTTGACATGCCGGTGGATGGAGAGTACGCCATAGGAGAAGAGAAACCAGAGAGAGGGAGCGCTGCAAATAGGGTTGAAGGCAGTTAGTTAAATATTATTTAATATGAGGAAATGTGTAAGTACATTTTAAGGCGCATGTGCTTTTTCCTTATGCAATCGACCTTTGACATGCTGTAGCTGTGCATGGTGCAGTTGCCCTTGAATGTGTTCACATCTAATCTTATCTCCTCATACTTTACAGTAGTAGCACACAAAGTTCCATCAGCAGGGTATTTTACATCTGGCTAAAAAACAAAATGCTGTTTTCTGCAACCCTGCGCTAAAGAGGGTTAGTCTAGAGCTGTGGCATTGCAGCAGAGAGAGGGGGGGAATTAAGATCGAGGGAACACCAAATAATAGAGATTTTTCACACTCACACTCATAAGATTGCACATTTCACAGCCAAAAATTGTGCTTGAACAGAGTGAGAATGAAAGGAGCAGCCAAAAGACAGATGATCGTGGTCAGAGATGAAGAGTACACAGTCAAAGAATAAATAAATAAATGAGAATACAATATATGATATATGTGAACCCAAACCTAATATCAGTGTTTTTATCTAATACGTCCACCAAATAAATACTGTGGTGACTCATCTCTTTGGTGGTGAAAAAGAAGCTGTTACTGCATATATACACATACTGTATATAATTTACAGATACTTCCATCTTCCATTCAAGTCAGATAAAAGACCTCAGGGAGTAAATAGATAAGGTGCAGCCCATTCATGTTGCAATATGAAATCTACACCACACTGACACTGCACCATAAACCCAACTGACCCTGATAAACGAGACATAACACAAAAGGATTGGGTTGCACTAGCTATTCATAAATCCCTTACTAACTTTGTGCATTAAATCCTTTCTAAGCTCTACTGCTAGTTTGTTTCAAACTAGTGATTTACTTAATCATTTTGCACCATAAAATGTTATCAATTGTCTTCAGTTAAGACGTTTATGTAAACAGGAAGTACCTGTCACATCAGAAGCTCTCCTGTGCAAATTTTGGCGTGACTTTGTTGAATTATATGCATAATTGGAGAAAACAATGTGTCAGAGTTAGTAGTATTTACATAGGTTTGAATAAGAAGGAAATGCATAATGTTTTGTAATTTAAGGTAGCCTATATCAAGTTCTTTTTTTAGTATATATCATTATTAGGTCAAACATGTCGACCTCAACTGGTTTTATTCTTCATTCAGCACGGGTCACACGTTAGCAAGCTAACGTTAGCTTTGTCGTAGGTTCAGTTAGTCATGTGGCAGTTAAACCTGAAAGTAACTTGGTTTAAGTACTATTATATTTATAAGAGCTAAACTATGTGATGTAACTTGTTTTTAACATGTTTATCCACTTAGTATACACTTGTGTTGTGTTATAATTACACTAGTTTCAACCTACAAAGAGCTGGTACAATTGGTCCAAGGACTTTGTAAAAGTTTGAGTAGATTTACACCTAAAGGGTCAAGCACCCAAAAAGATGAGAACATGCACATTTATTTTTCTCATTTAACCAGTATCTGTGTTCCCAGCTGTAATGCTATTTTAATGGATATTTGTGCAGAATATCACAAGCTCCTTATCTATGCTGTTTTTTGTCCTCTTTTGTATTTAGTCTCACAGTGATGTGTGCCAGTGAAATATCCCTTTTTTCTCAGGAACATAATCCAACATCTTAAGCATACATTCACTGTCTTGATCCCAAGTTTGAATGAATTGGTGCTAATATCTATCTTTATATGTCCGGTGAGCAAATCTGAATGGTTCCACTGCAGAACCAACCTGCATTGTTGGGAACAAGAGGTGGGGTGAGGAGGTTGACATTGCCGTTGGGGAGTCCAGGGTTTCCCAGGGAGGTGATGAGGGGCAGAGTCATTGGTGTTGGCACAAAGGTTTGCACAGAGTGCATAGAGGTGTTAGCCAGGATGGGTGTTAGGATGGGCATGGCTGACATAGCTGACATGGATGACAGACCAATTGACAGGTTTGGCATAGAACCCATTCCTATAAGGAGGAAACACACACGTGAACATGAACAGATCAAGAACAGTGTTTCACAAAACAGAATAACTTATTTAATGCATTTTTTTGTAGAAGGAAACCCCTGAAAATTACTGTTACTCATCTGAGTTAAATCCCTTTGTGAGAGGAACTATTTCTTTTTCCAAAACATAAGCTAAATAAAACTCAAATGTATGAGTTATTTTTACAATGTGAAGCAACACTTCTAAGAGGTTAGGTTGTAAAAAAAAAAAAAAAAAGAATAAAATGTAGTGGAACTTAAGTTGGATTGTGGCTGTAATAGCCTCTGAGAAATCTTTACCAAAACGTGCTGATGAAGGTATGTTTGAAGCAGAATTGGAGACGGGAGGTTGCTTCATGGTAATTGGCAAAACAGATGGTAAATTCCGCCCCTGAAGTTTCAGTTTAATGAGCTTCATAGCGATGGAAAACTCCTGTCTGTCCATCTTTCCATCGCAGTCCATGTCAGCTAGGTGCCTGCAGGGAGAGGATGAGAGAGAGAGAGAGAGCTGAGGTATAATAAAGGGTGCTTTTATTGAGACAGAAGAAAGGGCGAGACTTACACAAGGCTCTGGTTGGATTGAATTCACACACACACACACACACACACACACACACACACACACACACACACACACACACACACACACACACACACACTTTCTACCCCTCTTCCACACACAGTTTACTAGGTGGGGCAGGCTGTGAAGGAAGTGAGAGCTCAACAGGAAGTAAAAAGCAAGCAGAGAGGACCAAACTTACTCTGGCACAAAGGTTGGACCTACTGACCTACTTGCTGTGGCTTAACAGTGTGGTTAGTTGGTACTTACCAGATCTCAGCCAGGACAGAAGCAGGCAGGCCAGACTGGAGGAAGAATTTCCTGGCTTGTTCTCCTAAAGACAAAAAAACCGACTGGGGTTCAGAGAGACGGGCCTTTGATAAAGCTGAACCACTGATGTTTGTTATGACAACAGCCTACCTGAGACGTAGCCGAGGATGGGGATGAGGGTGTCAAATTGTTTGTCATGTTTCGTCCTCTCCTCCGGAGTGATTTCCCACACACTGGCTCCGCCTGGACAAAACCAAGAGACAAGCTTTTGAAATTGACTTTGAAATCACAATGACACATTGATGTTGAGGTCATCTTGTTGGTGAAAATCTTGTTCAAACACAACATCTTTAATTTGTAATAACAGGATGAAGGATCACTTAAATGGGGGCCCAGTTGCCTACTGATTACCTAATTATCCACTAAACCCTCTTTGACAGACCCTCCTCCAAAATGTTCTGAAGGGGGGTCTGGCTACTCCACACAGCATTCGGAGATAGGAAGAAAACATGCTCTGGTTTAATGGCATTTCTTTAAACCAATCACAGTTGTCATGGGCAGTGCTAAGCTCCGCATGGAGTCGTTGTAAAATAGTCATGTGAGAGAAAACTCAGATTGGACAGATAGCCTAGCCAGCAGTCTCAACTTACCATGCAGAGATCTGAGGAGCAGTCAACAATTGTCCTAAAAATCCCCCAAATTTAAAATTCCAACACAAAGAAAGCGGAAGGAAACTTGGAATTTCCTGCAGCACCGGAACAATCCCGCAAGTGGAACGTCAAGGATATAGACTACCTGTCCCCAAATGCACTTTCACATATTAAAAGAAAAAGTGCCTTAAGGAGAAAAAAGTCATATGAGGACATTTTCAACAAATCTGTCAACCTCATAGTGGCGCTAGAAGAAAAGTTGGGGGTCACCAAAGTCAGTAGGATTGACCCTCTGGAGACCATGAATGTCTGTACAAAATTTCATGGCATTGACTGACATTGCCACCTAAAGAGCAACGCCTTTAGCATGACTGAAAAGTCACTACAACCACTACAAAAGCTCAGAAAGAGATGCACCAAACATTAGCATTTCACTATACTGTAATTCTACACAACTTCAACAGTTGACACCGGCACTGCTATGTACTGTATAAGAATTTTGAATACAAGAAGATCCTGCTTTATTATAATACCAGCTACATTTTGGAGCCCCAAACCTTCATAAATATGACAACAAGAAAAATATATTAGAAGAAAGCTATTTTAAACCATGGTGTGTGGGCTGCACTCCACTACTCAACACATACAAATGCAGCAACACATTAAAAGTCCCCAAAGCAGGAATGCTCATACCAAATTTAATATCTTTTTTAAATTCGCCATCCAAAAGGTCTTGCATAATCTCCATCCCAAATGAGATCTCCCCCTCAGATGAAACCACACTTAACCAACAATGATTAATGTATAAAAATGTCTAGTCAGCTTTTCTTCACTCTGCTCCACTCCTGCATATCTAAAGGTAAGTTGAGGATTAACCATGAATTTAACATGAAGTCCAGTGTGCTATGTGAAGGGTATGTAACTCAATATGTTCTAATTTTCATAAAATGTCTTTAAAAGAGGGAGACTGAAGATTCATCAGAGCTGATAATCAATTAATCATAAGAGGAATCCATGAAATGAATCATATCATAACACGATCCGGGTATCCTCAAAGCCTTTCAACTCATTTCTTTCACACTTTCAACTTTGGAGCCTTTTTTAATTAATGAAATTGACAGTATTGACATGTGCACAGATGGATCTTTTCATATGGCACTAATTGAAGGAAGGAGATGTAGATAAGGAGACAATGACATATAATAAGTCATGACAATGGAGATAGAGACGGAGAGTGATGCACAGAAGATGAGTCGGAACTAGAGAAGCGGAGTGATGTATTAGTTTATGTAAACTACATTGAGAAAGAAGAAGCAGATGGGTAGATAAAAGAAACTGGCCAGTGCTACAGCTGTCAAGTTGACAGTTGCAAAGTTATCAATAGACAACAACTGGGGAGAAAAAACAGAAACAAACTTTGTTAAAGGTCCCATGGTCTGAACATTTCACTTTATGAGGTTTGTTAACATTAACATGAGTTCCCCCAGTCTGCTTATGGTCCCCCAATGGTTAGAAATGGCAATAGGTGTAAATCGAGCCCTGGGTATCCTGCTCTGCCTTTGAGAAAATGAAAGCTCAGATGGGCCGATCTGGAATCTTGCTCCTTATGAGGTCATAAGGGGCAAGGTTACCTCCACTTTCTCTGCTTTGCCCACCCAGAGAATTTGGCCTACCCAGCCTCCACCTTGCACCCCCCGCCCCCTCCTCAAAAGCTACAGACTCAGAAATGGCACATACTAAGGAAAGCTCATTGTGGGACTGGCTCTAGTGGCTGTAATTCTGCACCTAAGCTGAATTTTGGCAAATGGAATTCAGATATGGTATTAGGGGACCACTAAGGTCTATATAAAGACATCCAAAGAGCACCATGTCATGGGACCTTTAATAAGCTCATATGTAGCTCATCTTCCTCTGTTCGACAGCAGCAGATGGGCCTCCTTGATGCTAATGGCTGTAACCATAGAGATACAACGGTACAACCCTCAAACAAAATCTTACCACAGATGTTTCACAACAGTGAGTTTAGAGTGAAATGAAAACATGTTGAGAAATTGTAATTCCCCTCCTATCATAAGAAGCTCATCCTCAGTTTAAAGCTCTGTTTGTTATGAAAATGTATGATTTACCTCAACAATCAATTTCATAAAGACAACTAAAATAACTTGCTTAATAAAATGTATCCTCAAACTGATCTGATAGATAAATAATGAAAACAAATGGACTTGAAATGTTGCTATAGTAAAAATTTGAATAGGAAATACTTGATAAAAAAAAAAAGATAAATCTAATTGGAGGTCATGGTTTAGATATTTAAGAGAAGTGTCATAATAATTCATGGCAAGGCAACAACAAATCTATTTAAAAACTCTGCAGCTGTTTAAGACTGAAGACTGGATCTAGATATGTAACTGGACCTTGGTACATTGCTTAATGATCTACGCAAATGATTAACAATCATGTGATGGCTTTTATTCATGATCATGCCATATTCCCTTGTTACCACAAGTAATCTTAACAACAATCTGATTCAGATTCTTAGCCTAAGATGTTAGCGCCAGAGAATATCTTACACAGGAAGTTGTCTCTAAACTTTTTGTATCAACACGAACAACAATACTATTATCAGGGGAGCTTTGGTAGATGCAAAAGATTCAGAAAGTAGGAATGAAGTTGCATAGCTAAGGCCAAGAACTAATAGTTGTAATATAGTAGCTGTAATATAAAATAGCAAAATGCAATTCTTTGTGGTATTATGGGAGTGTGGCTTTATAGACCTGGTATCTAGGGTCTTATTTGTTCACCAACAGCTTCAGGAAATACCATGCTGCCCATGATGGAACTTCCTCCCTGATGCTAACCCAAACACCCCATTGGCTCTTCTTGACTGCAGCACACACACAATCTATGCACATATATCTCTGAGGAATGACACAAAGTTACAGCACAGCAGCCCTTTGTAAGCAGCCAGAACAACAGAGCTTAAGGGAGGATGATTAAAATGTCATAATCAAAAACTGCCAGCTGTTTGCCTAACTGAAAGATTTCTGTTTGTCGGCAAACACCCTGGTCGACTGCCATGAGCTGGTTTCAATATCTAAATATACTCACTCTGCTCTAAAGCGCCATGGCAACACCTGTTCAGGTACATGCTTTTTCCCTGACAAAGCCAATGTTGGTAGCTTGCAGCGCCCGACCTAGTTTTGGCATTGTCAGCAAAATTGCAAAAGAAAGTAATTAATCACACACCAAGATGTGAGTATTCTCTACATTGTCTTGTTGGCTTTGACAGACCTCATTTAGAAGCTATTGTAAGTGAGGAAAATGGGGAGGGGGTATTTAGCACAGTGCCACTGGGACATGTAGCTAGCATGGCCACGTCCACAGGCCTGTCAGTTGATTCAGCGTGTGTATATCAGCAAAGGGCTGAATGCTCGGTGAATGAATAAGTGGGGCACCACAAAGCTTCTTACATAGCAATAGCAGAATCCAGCGGGGTCTTCTGTGGCTTGACACAGTGTTGAAAACATATGGCCACTGAATGTGAGACCAGATAAAAAGGTGCCAAGGTCAATACCACTCCGAATATTAAGCTGGAGTCAGGCGATGGTTAGCTTAGCTTAGCAAAAAGACTGAAAGCAGAGGGAAACAGCTAGCCTGGCTCTGCCCAAAGGTTAAAAAAAAAAAGCTAAGGGGGCTAACAGCTAGCAACCGTAACTCTATTTGCTAAGCTACCCGTTGTTACCCGAGTTGTAGCAATCCTCCCATCTAACTCTGGGGAAAATTTAGTGTATATCCCAAGATGTTGCTATTTATCAATTAACTAACTATTTATTAAATGTAGCTTCTACTGTCTTTTGCAAACCAGCATTCTTATCGTGTCTTTCTGTTGTTTTTTTCCCTGGCTGTCACTGTAAATCCATCCTGACATACGCTGTCAAGTCTGCAACCTGGACTGTAATACTAATAGTAACAGCTTCCACAGCAACCTAGAAGACAATCTGAGCCTATACACAAGAAGCCTTCAGCAAATATTGAGGCAATATAACACAGACTATCCACAGAAAAAAAAAAAGCCGGCAGTACACTCATATGGAATAGCTTCCACAGCAACAAAGTCTGTGCAGAATTTAAACCAACTGTACCACAGTTCACCATCTCAGCAGCTACGACACAAAGAGCCTCTGCCTTGTGTGGTATTACTTCCCTTTGTCAGCCTGTGTGCTGTTGTCTAGGTGTTGTACGGTCCTTAGGAAACGCTGGAGTCAAATCTCCAGACACCCAGCGCCAACCTTCTGGGGAGAAACCACATCACTGCTTTACATAACTATATTTACATATCAAACCACTTCACCTGGGGAGGATAAGGTGATGTTGCGGATAGGTACAGATGATCAACAGTCTCTGCACGCTGCAGCAACGAACACAGGCTGTTGCATACTGTCCACTGTTTTGGAAATTGACTGACTAATGACTTTACAACTGCCTCATTTCAGATTGTCCATTAGAATGCAACAAAGCAAAGAGTTCACACACACACACACACACACACACACACACACACACACACACATACACACACACACACTTTCTCTGAGGCATTTTACCATAGAGGCCCTTAAGGAGCAGTTCTATATGATCAAAGGCTGTGAAACAAGAGGATTAACACACAAATACACACACACACTATTGAGCAATTCAGTCCATACTGAGGACAAAAGCAATGCATCCCATCCAAGACTGGTCAGAAACAGAGGCAGCTCCTCACACAGAAATATACAGCAGAATAGCTCATGATTCAAATAAAATGAATTTAAAAAATAAGTATCTAATATTCCTTCAAGTGCTCTTGGCTGAAGAGGTTTATACGACATAGAATTGCCTGTAATTGTAATTGTGTCACAGGATCAAAGGCGGGTTCAGTTTAGGCTAGATCCAAACTACTAGGTTTTCATCTTAAAGTCTATTCATACAGCCCCTGATCAATATATTATAATGCAATGTCAGGGTGCAGTTTACAGCTGACTGTAGGGACAATCAGTTACACAAACATCAGCACATCATTAATGACAAACACATCTTTCAGTCTTGACAGGACAATAATAAAAGGCACAGCACTGCTGCTACTTAATGGTCAGCTCTGTTTTTGCTTCTTTCTTTTTTTTTTTCCCCATCAAACTATTCTTTTTAAGTTGCTAATTTCCGCCCTGAACACTCTCCCCCAAAGTGCATATTTACCTCCCGCAGACAAACACATCATGAACAAGACAAAGTGTTCTTACCATTCATGGCTGCAGGTGGAGAGCACAGGCAGAGAGGTGAGTCCTCTACTCAGCTGGCTAGCTCTCAGACATCTGCAGAGAAAGAGAGAGGAAGAAGGAGTGAGTTTGATTTTGTGTGTGTCACGGAGCAACGGGTGTACAGTAAGTGAGGAACACAAGCATGCGTGTGTGAGTACGAAAGAGAGAAAAAAATCTCAATACCCCCTGTTAACAATGCAAAGAAGGCATACTGAACGGCTAACACGGTAAGGGATGACAGAGGAGGGGAAATAAAGGGAGAGGAGGGGGACAACATGACAGAGAGAGAGAGGGAGGATGAAGAGCAGAGATACAGACAATGCCACTAGGAAGAAGTATGCAAGAGGAGGGCAGACAGTTAAGGGAGACAGAGGAGGGAAAAATGATGGTGGTCGGAGCGGAAGGAAGCATTTATCATTGTCTGCCCTCCGATCACAGATGGCCGCTCAAGCCAGCAGCTTTTTGCAAAGTGGATCTTTATTTCTCCAGTGTTAACATGTCTGTCGTTTGCCTTTTTGTGCAATTACCATTACATTAGGCTTTGGCTCTTATTGGGAATATAAGTATTTCTATTATTACGAACAGAAATATATATATAAAAAAAATAAAAAATCTAGAATATAAACAGCTCTTTGACTAAATAAGAAATAAAATGTATAAATATGAAGATATAAATATTTGCCTTATTATTAGGAATGTAAATATTTCTCTCAGTCATTAGGAATATACATATTCTTCTTAGGAACATAAATTAGAAATAAAAATGAGTCTCATTAAAAATCTTTCATCAATATTTTTGCAGGGATATACATATTTTTCTTAGTACGAATAAAATATGTATTAACAACTCTTTTTCAGGGATATATATATATATATATATATATATATATATATATATATATATATATATATCCTGAAAAGAGTTGTTAATATATATTTATATATATATATATATATATATATATATATATATATATATATACTGTATATATTTATTTTTGTCCTAATAAGGGTATAGAAATTTGTCTTTTGACAAGAGCTTGTCATCAAGGGCATTTCTGATTAAGTTGAATAATAAAACATATATATATACACTGAATGCCCACACATATCTGCACTGCACAGACCACACACAAAACAAAGAGCTATGGATGTATTGCAGTCTGCATCCACTGTTGCTGGTGGGCATGGATACTGGTCCACCTGATGAGAGTCCTCTGTGGGATCTCTGGCAGAGTCCCAGGAGGTCGAGGGAACAGACGAGTCTGTGCAGGTAGGCTAATACTCTGGAATTGGAAAATGAGCGCTGTGTGTGTGAGCTTTCATTTTTTTTTTGCACCATGGAAAGCTCTGCTACACAAAAATCCTCTGCAGGTGGAGTACCATTTACTAGTCAATTGTTTCATGCCCGTTGGATTTGCATGCCATTTATCCTTGTTCTTCCCTTTGCTGTTGTTGCTGAATGCTTTTTTCAGTCCAATTGATCTGCCAATGCACTCCCCACATTCTTGATCATTTGCGCTTCCTACATCTTTAAATTAATAATACACACTTCTTTATAGAGGTAGTTTTCCTCCTTTTTCACATTAAGCTGAGTTTCCTGTTCCTGCAATTTGTCATTGCAGTATTCTAGCAACTCTTTTAAATCCGTACCATCCACTTAGACCTACCCCTTTATTTCCTCTTCTTTCATCCATCTATCTACATGCCTATAGACAAGCAAGGTTTCTCTTCAGCCGTGATTCCTGTCAACTCGAAGCAATCTCCTCTCTGATTTCAGCAACTCATTCGTTTGCACTATTTTACATCATTTCACTCTCCACTCGATTTCTTCCATTTCAGCTCCACTACTTCTTAGTCATCCCTCATTCAAACATGCATCCCATCTTATAGGAATCCCACCCAATTGCTTTAATTCTCTCCTCTCCTTCTGCTTGTTACACTATTGCTCCATCATTTGGCTTCCCACCTTTTCGTGTGAATTCCTAGAGAGGGAGATGGTGATTGTAGTATAAATCATTCTCTGCACATGCCAAAACTGCCAATTACTTAAGAGCAATGAACCGCTCACTGTGGCGTATGCCTCTGCATACACACTCATGTGCTTGTACATGTGCGCAAGCTCACACACAATGTGACAAAGAAAAACACACACACACACACACACACACAAAAAGATAATACAATGGAAGCAGTTACTCATAGAAAATCTTGCTATTCATATTAAAGTAACACATAACTGTGTGAGCCATCTTCATTTCATTAAATGGGATGGGAGACACTGTATCCTATCCACCCATAATACTACACTAGCTAGCATTACTTAGTAATGCTGCCAACCAAATTTATAATTAGGTCACGTAAATTGATAAATGTTATTTATACGCTGAGATGTGTTATTGTTGGTCAGATTTGTTGACTATATTCTATGTTGTCTAAAATTAGCCAATGTTGAAACTAACTATGAATGTTTCCAGCATAAGGGTCAGGTCAGATGTGTGGACTGTGCTATCTCTTTTACTCTTCCCTCTAAACAGGTCATACACATTTGAGACGGCAGCAATATGTCAACACGCTAACGTTAGCTTTATCAGTGACACCAGTTAACTGTGCAACAGTTACACATGGCAGTTTGCCTACTTGGTTTTATTAAAAAGTAATGTCTATGTTTAAAAATAAATTTGTGTAGTGTCTCCTGTCGTAATTTAGTGCTGTGGTAAATCTACCCTTGGTAAATACATTACGACATCAATACTTCTAGAGGGCTGAATAAATAATGAAGCTGTTGCAGTAGTTATTCACTTTGTTTTTATTTGAATGCTTTACAGTGTTTCCACTGACATGAGGTTAAGTAGGATAATGCCACAATATTCATTATTGGGTGAACTATTAATACTATTGTTAGAGATTTTACTCAAAAATGCTCAAGGTTCTTATACTGCTTTTATATTTAGACTTAAATGTGTTTTAGTTTGTGAACTTTACTTATCATGATATTAACTCACCTCTCCATTGTGTGTGTATCTATGCCATTTTGAATTGATTACATTAACTCACTTCTCCATTGTGTGAGGGTATGTCCTTTTGAATATAATGTTCCTGTCACGAGGGGTGGGCGGCCATAGGTCGCCCACATCTCAGCATGCATTGGGTAACTTGTCTTGGTCATGCAATAAAAAGGCTGTGAGCGTTGGAGTCGTTTGGAGTTGGTTGGAGATTGTCAGGTGACACTCAGTGCTCCCCTTGCAACAAGTAAAAAATCCTGAGTCCTGTCTTCTTTTGAACAGCTGGAGAGGGTAGTGTGCATAGCTTGGTGGGGAAGCTGAGGTTTAAAACCCCACACTATTACATAAATAGATACCACAAAGAGCATTCTCTTACAGCCCTTGAGCTTTGTGTGTGCATGTGTAAATACTGCATATGAGTGCCACTCCCTTATGCAAACACTTTGTATGAAGGTATATAGCAGACTCTTATCCACCCTCATACAGAAAGACTTTGTACCGTAAGGTGTATTTGGTTTAAAACACAAGATAGTATCTGCTATTGGCTACGTTAGAGAGCCTTCTCTGTTCAAACAGGACACATCCTGAATATAAACAATACTAAATCACAGAGGACACCCTCAACATCAACAGCTTTTTGCTTGTCGATCCTAAATACCCATGGAGTGAAAGAAAAGACTTGGGCATTTCTGAAATGTCTGTATTTTTGATTTGATTCATCTTATAGCTCCCTGTTGATGTAACCAATGTTCTGTTGCAGAGAGGTCCTGAATTGGAAGCAAGTTATCTCATAATATGGGCAGCTCACAGCTCTCCTGACCCTAACCTTATAAACTAATATGTATAGAAAAGTTTTTTTATAACTGGAAATACAAACTCATGCCTGTGTTCATGTATTTAGACTAACAATTTTAATAATGATTACTTTATTATTATCATTTTTTAACATACTGGCACTGGAATTTATATTAATTTAAAAAATGTGACATAAAGACTATGCTTTTATTGAAGAAAATAGTCTTGACTCAAGGTCCACTGACTTTTTCCTGGAGCTTTCAACTTGACGGAAGTTCCACACTTAGATTAAGCAAATAAGGCTTGACAATTGGCCGATGACTTTTGGGGTCCCCAGACTCACGGGCTCACAAGTCTCAGGTTCACTGCCATGTTTAGTTAGCTAACCTCGCAGAACAGCTTGTAAAGAGGCAAAACTCTGGTTTTAAGATCTTTTATTTAGAAAGGCTGCAGCATAAGCAGTAGTTGGAGTACAGTGAGTAATCTGCTGTGTGCACTGAGTAGTTGATCGTAACAGAACATACACACTGCATAGAGGGTGGGTGGCCAATAGGAAAATAGCAAACATTTTGCCCTGAGGCCCCATTAACAGGTTACTCTGATCATGCATGCAAGGGCAACTGACCTATCATCGTGTCAAATGAAAAAACTAGGTCAACTTAAGAACTTTCACAATCACTGTTTCTTTCATTTGTTAATGAGTATTACAATTAGGCTGACAATTATGTATTTCTTATATGGGTCCCTGTTGCAGTGCCAAAAGCCAAAGTGCCCAGACACGCTTTTCTCTGCAGCATTGATGGTATATTGATGTTTGAAACTGCTACATGTAGCATGTTAAAAGTTTTTGATTTGGTGAACAGTGTGAGTCCCTCTAGGGACCAGCAGTTTGCTGACACTCTGCACCCTAGAAGAAAATGACTCAAAGAAACTTTGACTCTGCCCTGCATGCTGATTGACACCTGTGTGCGCCGCACTGGCCCGCTCGGATGTGCGTATCAATGCGTCGGCCTGTGTGCACGAGTGTGTCTGACACACACTCCTCAAACAGAGGGGGACACTGTTCTGGCGGACACAGCCCAGGAAGCTTTGCTGAGCCTGAGGATGAAAGAAGCTTGTGTGCATGTGTGTGTATGTGTTTGTATTTTCTGCCAATTCACATGAGTGCAGAAACACATCAAGACAGCCACACACCTTCCTCTGTTGTGCTACAGGTTAAAATAAGTGATATTAGGTCAGCTCAAGCAACGATTCACCTAAGCCTATTTTACTTCTTTTACGTTTCCAACACTTCATACTTACACTCAGTATTAGAGCCTGACCATCATCATTTCTCGGTATCGACATTTATAATGGCCGATTTAAAAGAAAATCATCAGAATTGTTTTTAATGACAAAGGATTCTGATAAAGGAATATTTAAAAAAATGAAAACGGACTGTCAACCATGTTATGAGTGTTGGTGTTGCATAGTTTGTCCACCAGAGGGCGCTCTACAACATGCCTGTTGGCAACAAATTTGTATTTTTATTTATCATAACTTTAATATATTTTGATGTTCCTCTGTTCTGTTGTGACAATAAAACAAATTATCATATTATTTTAGTGAGAACTCATAAATAACTACTAATAATTAATGTTAGGATAATCTGTTTATGTTTTGTAACGCATTTCTGGATTTAAAAAAATATATATATATCAGCCAATATATCAGCATGTCGGATTTTAAAATAACCAAATATTCGTCTCGGTATTGGCATTAAAAATCCTTTATCGGTTGGGCTCTACTCAGTAGCATGTCCTACCTCAGCTTCTAGCCTATGTACCTTCGGCACAAGACTGCTATTCTTGACTAAGTATTATTAGTCCAAATTGTCTTTAATATAGCATTCACATTCATGCTACTGTGACTGCCATTTGAATCGGACCTTGAAAGTCCATAAGCACTCACTCTCAGCACAACAATGAAAGTATGTGTGCATACATGTGTCAGTTACGCAATGCTTTGTGTCTTAGCAGGTGGATGTGCAATAGTTCCTGTTGGGATGAGGGCAGAAGTCCCTGGGAACTGCAGTTTAGATGGACTTTGAACACTTTCAGCAAAGAAAAACGTCCTTTTTCTGTTTTCACTGAGAGCAGCAGAACGCACAAACACACAAGTGCACACACACAATAAGCAGTCTCTATAATTAGTCTACACTGCAGTGAATGTACTGTGCAAGATCAGGATGGCCATTTTATTAGTTAGTCTGGATTTTCTGTATACTGAAATGAAAAGTAGCAGCGTGTCATCTCCAGTGAACACACCTTCTCTGTGAATGGTCACTTTAGGGAAAAAGATGGGACCTCTGAAATTATATTTTCTGGCATAAAACAATAACGCCATTATCCATTGTATAGGCAAATTATACATGTCACTAGCAGTGTATTATCTTGAAAACATAAAGGCAATGTGCAGCCGGCAGCCCTATTTTTGGCTATTTAAAAAATATGCATCTTATTTATTTTATTTATCTTCAATCTGCCAAAATACATTTGCATATTATAGATATAATGTCTGATAGACGTATTTTTCAGCCATATATGGGGTGTTCTTAATCTAAAACACAGACAAAGGCTACTCAGGATTTAGTATTTGTCAGGAATTTACATATTTTAGTGTAGACATTTTGTTTTGACACATCTACATCTAAAAAGAAACCACACTGTTAATACGCTACACTGCCTCGCCTTTTAAATGTCTGATTTATTGAAGCAGGACATCCCACTTACCTTCCAATAAAAAGGTAGGAAAAAAACAAGGCCAACAGCGACAGTAAGTTTTACATTTTGTCCTATCCGCCTGATACCATTAAAAAGGATTTCTGGTCATTTACCTGTTGCGGTAGAATAGCGGTGGTGATCCGACATCCAGGCTGGCAAATTAAGCTGCTGGAGGGAGGAACCGATCCGCAAGCCGGGGCGGGTGTGGACTGGAAATGGGCGTCTCCAGAAAGTCAAGTCACACAGAATTACACATAGAATTTCCGGGCATGACTTTCACAAAAAAACTCCTCAACGCTCATAATGTGGCCACACTTTCCTCCTCGACGCAGCGGCCTCGGGATCGAATCCGACCTGCGGCCCTTCGCTGCATGTCACTTCTTCAGCTGTCCTTTCATTAAAGGCCTAAAATGCCCCAAAAAATAATCTTTGAAAAAAAAAGCTTTGCCATACCCTCCTGCAAAGCTACTGTAGAAGGGTCTGGCTATTCCACACAGGAGGAAACGTGCTCTGGTTTAATGGCATTTCTTTAAACCAATCAGAATCGTCATAGGCGGTGCTAGACTCCGCACGGAGCTGCTGTAAAATAGTTATGTGGAAAAAAACTCACATTGGACAGATAGTCTCAATTTACCATGCAGGGATTTGAGGAGCAGTCAACACTAGTCCGCATAAACTCACTGAATTTAAAATCCCAACATAAAGAAAGCGGAAGGAAACGGAAAATACATGCATCCGGTGGAATTTCCTGCAACACCGTAGCAATCCCGGAAGCAGAACGCAAGGCTATAGACTAGTAGTAACTGAACTGTGTTTCTATATCCTCTTTAACAAGCTGCAATCATAACCATACCTTCACGAAATACACTTGTAATTCAGTTACTCACTCATATTTTTTTGCTCCTGTAATGAAGTCAAAAGTTATCTTGTTAACTCCTAAAAGACATTTTAAACAAGCAATGGTAATTTACCCTTTACAATGTTTATTTTTGATTAGCTAGAAAATAAGGAATTGTTTTATTTCATTAATAATACATTTTTTTGTTTGTAATTGCCATTCTTATAGTTGTATTTATCTTGCCTAGGGCATATTACATGTGTCTATACTTTGAGATTTGTTTAAATGTAAAGTGCATTACAAATAAAATGTATTATTATTATACTGTACAGGTACAGTATTCAATCCCAACATGCATCTTCACCTGTACAGGCTTTAAAAAAAATAAGTGTCTGTATGTTTGAGTGTTTGTATTTATATGAATAACTTATATACATTTTACTTTGCTTTGATTGTTTTGGTACGTGTGGACGTGGCATAAGACATGAACATACGACATATTCATTCAGTTTCAGCACAGCCGGACACTTGTGCTGTAATGTCTGAAAGACAATATCGTCACACAGAAAAGCAGCAGGGCCAGATAGCTTGATAGGTTCTAAACATAGGTTGTCCACTCTAATTCACGTTCACTTACATTTATGCAACACTTAAAGACTTTAACTTTGAAAGCACAACCACTTGACCTAAGTTCTCTTGCTGTTTGTTGATGAATTGACTGGGCCGAGTCAAAGCCAATGTATGTGGTTCAGTCACACTAATTGCTGAGAGGTGTACTTTTAAAGGGCTAAAGTCAAAGTTATACACTTTTTTTTGTAACCAAAGCCTATTTGGGGTTGACTTTATAATTCTGTTGAGTCAACTTTGCATAATTACCTTTTGCCCCTATCTGGCCTATGTGAAGAGTGAATTCCTTTGAGATGCTGATACATGTAGTTTATTGCATAGAGCCTGGAAAATCTTTTCTGCCCCCAAAGGACATAAGAATGCTGCTGGTTGCCAACTTTGAGTATTACATCTACAAAGTTAACGGTCATAACCTTACTGACCCTGATATTATTACTGGTTGAGTTGAGGATGCATGACAATAAGAGATAGGGCAGTTGGTGTTTAATACTCTTTAAGCAGGGTTAAGCAAATACAGAAGATCAGAGTTTTATCTGCACCACACTAAGCAAATAACCATAAGCCGCAAGCTCCTAATATTTGAAAAGAACACAGAAAACGCGGAAAGGGTGCTTTCACAATTTTATATAAACTCAAATGGCAATGAGAAAAACACTAGTCCATCAAGATCCAGGTCATTTTTCTTTCTATAGTGTATATCTTTATAATACAAATATGAACAAAATTATGGACACTGTAAAATCTTAGGATTAGATGCCCACTTCTTTTTCTGTTACAGCTTCAAGAAAGTAACAGTTTTTGTAATATACAAAAGTATTATGAATAAACAAAACAAAAATGAATGATTAATCCTAAAAAAAAAAAAGGTAGTAATCAAAAATAAAAAGCAAAGAAAATTAGACAGGAGAACAAGCACTTTTAAAAACAGACCATAATGCCTCAGATGACCATATACTATATTACTGCCAACTGCCATTGAAACATTTTAGTTGGCTCTATTATCTTTTTGGGCATCCATTTCTTGAGTAAGAGTTTAACTGTGTTATATACACTTCTGCAGCATTGAAATTAGTATCTACATTCTCCTTCAACAAGGAACACATTTTCATAGCAATGAAGGACGCTTATAGCATCTGTTTGGTGAGAATCACAGCTGTCTCTTGTGTTAACTATAATTTAGAACATTAGGAAATCATTCCTCTAACCCCCAATTTCCACCGGGCTGCGGATCGGCTCCGCTGCGTGTCGGCTCCGTGCTCCACCGTCCGTCAATACCGGCTGCAGCCATGACTGACAGCTGAAGTCTTGAGGACCCACGAGATCTCGCAGATTCATGTAGAATAGAACTACAAAAACAACATCTTGTTTCCATCCAGAGGAATAGAGAGGAAACAACTCTGTGCTGTGTTTTCAAGGTGTAGTGCAGGGTAATGTGATCTGGCGTGAGCCTCCTCTATTTTATTTTGAAAATGAACCAAATGTTTTATTTTGTTTCTGTGCTCTACTTCCTGTCCCGCACTATCTGCTGTGTGCTCAATTGCTGCGGAGCTCTCAGGCATCTGGCAAAAATAGAAGCTCTGCATATCTGCTCCGGAGTCGGGATGCAGCCGTTCCCGTGGAAATACACACATCGACTTTATTGGAAACATAATGACTCTGACGCCGTTCCAGTAGAAATTGGGGGTTAGATGCCTACTTCATATTCTGTGAACTCCATAATGGTGCGAGTCAGCGGGCACATTTTCTTGCTTTTCTTAAATCCATGTGCTCTCATTGCCCTGACCTATGGTTACCACGGAGTTTTCCTGTGATCCTAGTGCTTCAAGTGAGACTAAATACTTCACGCCCTCAGCGTCGCATTCGGTTTTTATTTGGCTCACATTCTCGTTTTCGGATACTGTTTGACTTTCAGCGTACGGCCATAAAGTTAATAAAGTATATTCAACGGGTCCTGTAGGTTCACCTGGGACTAAATGCTCAACATCCTCAACGTTTGATTCCGTTTTGACATCATCACAATGTGGATCGTACTCCTCTTTTATCTGTAGACTCCCATTCATCGTCCCAGGGTTGGTTTTGACATCATCATCATAATGTGAATCGTACTCGTCTTTAATCTCTAGGTGTCTCTGAAGAGGGCTGCCACAACCAACACTCACTAGACTGCTATTTATCTGCATTATCGTCCCAGGCTCGGTTTTGACATCATCATGATGTGGACAATACTTTTCCTCAGTGTCCAGTTCTGGTTTCACATGGTCACAATGTGGATTGTACTCCTCTTTAATCTGTGGATTTCTCTGGAGAGGACTGCCACAACCAACACTCATTAGACTGCTATTTATCTGCTCTATTGTCCCAGGATCCAACAGATCCTCAGACGCTTCACAGATAGTTTTGACACCATCAACAAAATGGATGCGACTGACATCTGAATAGTATCTCACTTGGCGCACAAACCTTCCTTCAGTCTTTTTCTTGTATGGTTCTTCCTGGGAACACTTGTTCCCTTTCTCAATTAGTCTCTTCTCTACAATCATTTGCGAAGCCTT
Source organism: Percina caprodes (assembly GCA_013375575.1). Classification (NCBI taxonomy): domain Eukaryota; kingdom Metazoa; phylum Chordata; class Actinopteri; order Perciformes; family Percidae; genus Percina; species Percina caprodes. The sequence continues at coordinate 128,586 of JABXJD010000312.1, read as the reverse complement.
GGATGCAAACACAAATGGGAACTTGAAGACCTCGTCTGGTCTGTTACGATTTTTACACCGTTGCCTGACCATGGTTTGGACTTTGGATGAAGTTGCTATAGAAAATTCCCAGCGCCTGTGATGTTGAGAGCTAAGATCAAAGTTATAGTCAAGGATCTCGTACACAGTATGTGGCAAATAGTGTCCGGTTTTCTTAGTCGCAAATTTATGTATCTCACACACTGCAGCCCTAGTCAATAGCTTCAAGTCCAGTTTTTCTTTCTCTCCTGATGTTGATGACACGTCTAGATCCAAACCTATCTCTGTGCAAACAGGATAACGGTTAACTGGTATTTGACTCTGACTTTTGGGGTTTTGTAAGTGATCCTGATTGTCAGCGTTTCCTGAATCTGTGACGTCGTCTGAGTCTAGATCAGACTCTCCTAGAGGACAAGTGTAGTTGTTCTCGGTCTCCATTTCCTCTTGTTCCATGTCACACGCCTCTCTGGGCACTGACTTCAAGTCTAGTATTTTTCTTTCACTTGGTTTCGATGTCACATCTAGATCCAAACCTATCTCAGAGCAAATGGGAAAGCGGCTTCCTTTACTTTGACGATTTGAATTTGATTTTACATCATTGATTTTATGACTTGGCAGTGTGGCTCGTTTCATCTTTGTTTGCAGTGACAGCTTTCTTTTTTTAATAGCTTCCTTCCTTTCACTTCTCTGCATGGCAGCTGCCCGTTTCAGTTTACTTACATGTCCAGGTTGTCTGTGAGAAGATGGCTGGATAACGAAAACTTTGTTAAACCAGGCCAGCCCGTCGTCCTTTAGTGCAGTCGCTCTGTGGAACAGCTGTGCAATATCAACGTCTCTCATCTGCATGCCTAAGTTGAAGTTGTGTTCAAGGACTGCATGAATTATCCTACTTTTTGTTGCACACAATATTTTAGCAAAACTGGCCACTTCATTCATAGCCCCATGTGTCAATACATGCGTGTCGAGCTTTTTTCTTGGTTGAGGTTTGTCCACACACAGTCTCAAACCTATTTTCTTGCAGCGAGGGTAACTGTCCATTATCGTCTCCTCTATGGCTGAGAAGTTAGAGGACTGATCATTTGAAGGCTTTTGTGCTGTGCAGTTTGCATCGGCAGTGACTGAGTCAGTTATGGTATGTGGACAAGGTTGATGCACGTGACCTGGGTCAGATTCATCCTGACAAAGCTTATGGTTTCTGTCTTGATAGCATTTGGGGCAATATGCAGTTTTTGAATCAGTAGAATCTTGGTGGTACCTCATGTCAGGGAGTTTAAACCGCATTTTCATTTGAGGAATGCTGGATTTTTTATGCAAAATCACTCTAATTGTTTCCATAGTGTGCTGTGCAAAGGCCCTGCGATGCAGCTCAGTTTTAAAATCAAGATGGAAATTATACTCCAGTATCTCAGTGATGAAATGCTTCTGGGCTGACAGCAGTGCTGTGGCAAACGTGTTTAATTCAACCATGATGCCATTGGTCAGTAATTTAGGATCAAGATTTTGTTTTACACCAGATCCTACATTAAAATCAATGCCTAATTTCTTGCATCTGGAGTAAGAATAAAGTGGGCAATGTTCTTCATGAGGTATTGAGAGTATTTGCTGAATTTGATTAGCTCGCAATTTCCACAGCTTTAAATTGAGCGCATTTTGGTTTTCAGTGTCAGGGGAATTCCCTACATCTAGGTCTTTGAATTGAGCCCGGGAAGGACCAGCACTACACCCATCTACATTGTGGTAACTCTGGCAATCCAGTGTCACCTTCTTTGAGGAGTCTTTTCTTGGGTCCTTTCTTTTCCTTAAGGGTTTAACACTGGCCACTAGATTCCTTTGCTCCACTATAGCAGGAATTTGGGCAACAATACTCCCGGCAAGATCAGAATCTCCACTTTGCAAATCAAGATCCAAGTTGTGTCTGAGGATGTCAAGACAGATTTGCTCAAATGTTCCACATAACGTTTCTGCAAAGTTTGTCACTTCAGTCATTGCTCCATTGGTCAGTTTGCTGATATCCAGTCTTTTGTTTGGTTGACATTTGTTTACATGCAACCTCAGACCTATTTCCTTGCAGATGGGATACACATCCACACTGTTCCTTGAAATATGATCTTTGGTTTCAGCATGTGAATGAGCAGGACGCCCAGAAGCAAGATCACACTCTTTGTTTCTCTGATTTGTCATATATATTAATTGCATGCGACCAGGAAATTCAAAGATATCTTTTGAGAATTTAACTGCATCTTCAGAGTTTTTCAGTTGCCTTACACTATTCATGATTTCACATGTGAAAATATTTTTCTGGTATTCACTCTGCAGGCTGATGTCAAAGTTGTACTCAAGAATCTCCATGATAAAATTTTGTTGGGATGAATTCATTGCTAAGGCAAACTTAGCAACTTCAAGCAGAACAGAATTTGGCAAAGAGTCAACACTGAAGTTTTGCTTCGGGCCACATCCAACATTGAATTCAAGGCCAAATGTCTTGGACATGTTGAATGGACCGAACTCTAATGAAGAGAGGATTTGTTTTACACGGTTAGCACGCAACTTCCACATGTTTTTCTCTGTTCCCATATTCTCTTGTTCCATGTCAAATTCATTGCCAGTATCTGTGTCTTGATCAGACTCTCCTAAAGGGCAAGGGAAATTGTTCTCTGTTCCCATTTTTTCTTGTTCCATGTCATATTTGTTTGATGACTGACTTGGAGTCTGTGTTTGCTCCTCAACTCCACAAAGCCCTCTTTCATCAGGTTGACTTGCAAATGGTGGGTTCACATTTGGGTTTGCAGTTGATAAAGTGGATGAAATATCAACAGTCGTGAGGATAGGTGCACAAATACCCGGACAACTTGAGTTTGATTCTCTAGAAATGTCAGAGCTCATGGAACTAATTTTTGGGTTTTGTAAATGATCCTGATTGTCAGCGTTTCCTGAATCTGTGACGTCGTCTGAGTCTAGATCAGACTCTCCTAGAGGACAAGTGTAGTTGTTCTCGGTCTCCATTTCCTCTTGTTCCATGTCACACGCCTCTCTGGGCACTGACTTCAAGTCTAGTATTTTTCTTTCACTTGGTTTCGATGTCACATCTAGATCCAAACCTATCTCAGAGCAAATGGGAAAGCGGCTTCCTTTACTTTGACGATTTGAATTTGATTTTACATCATTGATTTTATGACTTGGCAGTGTGGCTCGTTTCATCTTTGTTTGCAGTGACAGCTTTCTTTTTTTGATAGCTTCCTTCCATTCACTTCTCTGCACGGCAGCTGTCCGTTTCAGTTTACTTACATGTCCAGGTTGTCTGTGAGAAGACGGCTGGATAACGAAAACTTCATTTAACCAGGCCAGCCCGTCGTCCTTTAGTGCAGTCGCTCTGCGGAACAGCTGTGCAATATCAACGTCTCTCATCTGCATGCCTAAGTTGAAGTTGTGTTCAAGGACTGCATGAATTATGCCACTTTTTGTTGCACACAATTTTTTGGCAAACCTAGCCACGTCAATCATAGCCCCATGTGTCAATACATGCGTGTCAAGCTTTTTTCTGGGTTGATCTTTGTCCACACACAGGCTCAAACCTATTTTCTTGCAGCGAGGGTAACTGTCCATTATCGTCTTCTCTATTCCTGAGAAGTTAGAGGACTGATCATTTGAAGGCTTTTGTGCTGTGCAGTTTGCATTGGCAGTGACTGCGTCAGTTATGGTATGTGGATGAATCTCAGCCTGGTCACAAGGGTCAGATTCATCCTGAGGAAGCTCTTGGTTTTCGTCTTGAAAGCATATGGGGCAATATGCAGTTTTCTCATAAGTAGATTTTTGTAGGTACCTCATATTAGGGAGTTCAAACCGCATTTTCATTTGAGGAATGCTGGGTCTTTTATGTGCATCGACTTTAAGTTTTTCTAAAGTTTGCTGTGCAAAGGCATTGCGATATAGCTTGTTTTTGAAATCAAGATGGAAATTATACTCCAGTATCTCAGTGATGAAATGCTTCTGGGCTGACAGCAGTGCTGTGGCAAACGTGTTTAATTCAACCATGATGCCATTGGTCAGTAATTTAGGATCAAGATTTTGTTTTACACCAGATCCTACATTAAAATCAATGCCTAATTTCTTGCATCTGGAGTAAGAATAAAGTGGGCAATGTTCTTCATGAGGTATTGAGAGGATTTGCTGAATTTGATTAGCTCGCAATTTCCACAGTTTTAAATTGAGCGTATTTTGGTCTTCAGTGTCAGGGGAATTCCCTACATCTTGGTCTTTGAATTGAGCCCGGGAAGGACCAGCACTACACCCATCTACATTGTGGTAACTCTGGCAATCCAGTGTCACCTTCTTTGAGGAGTCTTTTCTTGTGCCCTTTCTTTTCTTAAAGATTTTAAGACTTGCCATTAGATTCCTTTGCTCCACTATAGCAGGAATTCGGGCAACAATACTTCCAGCAAGATCAGAATCTCCACTTTGCAAATCAAGATCCAAGTTGTGTCTGAGGATGTCAAGACAGATTTGCTCAGATGTTCCACATAACGTTTCTGCAAAGTTTGTCACTTCAGTCATTGCTCCATTGGTCAGTTTGCTGATATCCAGTCTTTTGTTTGGTTGATGTTTGTTTACATGCAACCTCAGACCTATTTCCTTGCAGATGGGATACACATCCACACTGTTCCTTGAAATATGATCTTTGGTTTCAGCATGTGAATGAGCAGGACGCCCAGGAGCAACATCACACTCCTCCACTCTTGAAATGTTGTATCCGACTTCAGGATTGACACTGCGCACACTAGTATTTGCCATTTTCATTGATGACATGGGATCCGGTAGTTCAAAGATATCTTTTGAGAATTTAACTGCATCTTCAGAGTTTTTCAGTTGCCTTACTCTATTCATGATTTCACATGTGAAAATATTTCTCTGGTCTTCACTCTGCAGGCTGATGTCAAAGTTGTACTCAAGAATCTCCATGATAAAATTTTGTTGGGATGAATTCATTGCTAAGGCAAACTTAGCAACTTCGAGCAGAACAGAATTTGGCAAAGAGTCAACACTGAAGTTTTGCTTCGGGCCAAATCCAACATTGAATTCAAGGCCAAATCTCTTGGACTTGTTGAATGAACCGAACTCTAATGAAGAGAGGATTTGTTTTACACGGTTAGCACGCAACTTCCACATGTTTTTCTCTGTTTCCATTTCCTCTTGTTCCATGTCACGTTCGTTGCCAGTGTAGTTGTCCAGACCAGCCTCTGTTAGAGGATGGTAACAATGATCTCCCTTTGCCGTGTGATTGCACAAATCAGTGTGATGATGAGGTCCGTTTGTCTTTATGTCTTTAGACTGCCCTCTTCTGCTCCTTTTGTTCGCCCTTTCACTTGTCAACGCAGACCTTTTTTCCTGTTTACTTTTAAAATCAGAATGCCTTCTTTTAGTCTGGAATGAAAACGGCTCATTTTTAAACTCTGGGCTTACTTTGCTGATGACCATAAGTTGCTTTCTTTTTTTCAGAAGGTTTGATATCTTGGACAAAGCTCGATTTTTCTCCTGAGAACTTTTGAGATCCAGTTGAAAGTTGTGCCCCAACACATCGAAAACAATACGTCTGAAGGACGGAGACAGTATTTTTGTGAAATGTAGTAGTTCTAACATCACACCATTTGTCAACAAACATAGATCTAGACTTTGTTTTGTCCCAATGTCAAGGTTCAGACCAATTTCTTCACAATAAGGGAACAAAGAAGGAAGAACATCCTCTTTGAGTTCTTCTGCTGACGGTGTTCCTGAATACTTTAATTCATCCTCATGTTCACTGTCATCACCATGTGCTCCATCCATCTTTTCTGAGAGACTTTCTGTCTTCATGTATTCTTTGGATGTTGCTTGTGAACACTTGAATGCATCTTGATATTCACCATCATCAGTATCATCAATTTGCACCAGGAAACTTTCTGTCTTACGCTCTGTAGATGCCATATTCAGTCCATTGTTGCTGTTGCATTCTGGCTTAGATGATATGTCAAAGAGAGTAAACACTTCATTTTTATCTTGCAGAGATGACCTGTTCGGGTCTTTGATTTTGTTGTCAAGTTGATTGGTAAAATAAACACGCTGTTGCTCATTTTCCAATCCAAGATCGAAATTGTTCTCCAGAATGTTCGTGATAAAACGCATTTTATGATCGTTTACTGTTTTAGCAAAGTCACAGATCTCAAGCATGACACCATTTGTCAATAACTGTACGTCATGTTTTTTCTGTGTCTTGGATGCTACATTCAAATTTAATCCTATTTTATTGCTGTGATAGAATGGTTCAGGATGTCTCAAAAATGTCTTTATATGCATACTGCGCCACTGCCATACTTTGTTTGCATCCATCTTTTTTTTTTTTGTCCTTCAGACTGCAGGCGTCCCTCCTGTCCAGTTGTAGTGATCTACTGTTCCTTTGGGTCTTCTATGTCTTCCTTTCCTGTATTTAGTTCAGGACAAAAAAAAAGGATAAATGATATACACTATATCTCAGCAATACACTGTTTTTTTAAATCACACTTAATCAAATGCATTATTTTTTGTTATTTATCAAACTAAAATATAACACATTTTACACCTAGAGCTTATGAATGTGATGATTTGTGAGTTTGTCTCCTCCTTGTTGTTACATTTTCGAGCTTTGTGTTCTTACCAATCAAAAAACAAAGGCCATTTCTTTAGAGATGGGATGTAGTGATTCGCTTTAGTACTACTGTAGTACTGGATACTTATTATATTTAGGACTAGTTGGACCAGAGTTATATAAAAAAACGTTACTAGCACAAACTTACGCCTCATTAAAAGAAAAACACATGGCTCAAACATTAAAAGCACTGAATACATGCTTTTAGATATTTGTTTAAAAGGGATGCATGCATTTGGGATGATGTCTAGCTCTTGCCTCTATGTGGTTCAAATGCATTTGTTTCAAGTCCCTTTGGGTCAAAAGCGTTAAAGTTAAACTTAAAAGTGTTAAGGTAATAGAACCTTTGGAGTTTCTGTGCATAAAAAAAAGGTATGTTTACATTCAGCATTTCTCATCAAAAGACACTGTGCATGTAACATTGATCTTTTCAGTGGGGCACTTAATAAAACTCCCTCTAAAACTCATTATCATATGTAATAGAGTCTTCATCACAAGGAATCTAATAATATAGACCAATTTATGTAATAAACAGATAAAAACAAAAGCAAATCCCTTATTCCACCACAAATACTTGTGTACTACACATGTAGCGAGTAACCAAGTATGTGTAGTTACTGTATTTACTATTTTAGATGGTCTTTTCAATGACAATGAGAGTAAATAATTTCAGTTTGCCAGTTGTTGGCAGAATTTTGATCCCTGTGCACATGTAAATGATACAAACCCTTTTACTGAATTATAGATCCATAGCACTACTAGTGGTCAAGAAAGCACAGCAGCTCAAGTTAGAGAGGACAGACCAACTTTGAGACTATGGCTGTGATGATAAGATCATAACCGCAATACCATGGTGATTGCATGCCGGCTGCAGAGTTGAGCTCATTACAGATAAACATTGTTTAGTTAGCAAATGTCAGTGTAAGTTCAGCTTCCTACATACCTTGTAAGACGTGGTTAGGATAGCTATAACTTCCTCCAACATGTCTGGTACACTGTATGTCTGCCTGCTAGGTGGACATCCTCCTATTGGCGATGGGACGGTGCTGGTACAGTGCAACCCTGAATGAAACAAGTTTGAATGTTTGTTAAGTCATGCATATAATGCTCGCACGACACTTCAAAAATAGAAAAAAAAAAACAAGAATTTAATAGTGGTGGGAGAAGATTCTTATTTTCAGAAGTCCTCCTCCAGAAATGTTTTAGATTATGTAAATATACTTTACTATGATTAATATTTTGTTTAACATAGTTATTCCAAATAAAAAAATAAAATAAAAGCACATCTACTCTTTCTCCTTTTTGGTTATGAATGTGGCTTTGCACATTAATCTACATCTGCAAAGTAACAAGTAACTTATTCAAACACATGTAGTGGAATAAAAAGTAGGAGTAGAAGTATGAAGTAGGCTAATGGAAATACAACACCAGTGGCAGTGTGGAAATCGGGAGAGTCTGGACTTTTCCTGGTGGGCCGTTAGTGTTTTAAGGCTGCGAGGGCCGGTCTGATAATAGTTATACATTGCAAGTTCTTAACAACACCATCCGGCAACCGCTACCCGCTGGTCAAACTGTACAGCATCTTATTTCAATACAAACACAGGCTAATCAGAAAGCACTAACGAAGTGCAGGTCAGAACCATGTCTAGAATTTTCTGAAATATAGGGGGATCAGTGAGAGGCCGCTCCCCAAATGGCATAGCCCTGGTCGGTTTATTACACCTTTTTTCTGGTCACGTTTGGAAGAATACTGGTAACAAACAGTGTGTGAGTCTAATGATGGAAAGCCAAAAAAGAAAAGGGAAAGGGGGCACTGAGAAGGTCAGACTCAAAAGAAAAAAAAGCTTTGAAAGTAGGCTATATTTTGACTAACAAATATGAAACCGCCTATGTTGCTCAACGTGAGGAAGGCTATAAAAGGTGTAATTTTTGGAGGAATCAGGGCCAAACCAGTCTAATACATTGATGCCATCAACTAGAGCCCGACCAATAAAGGATTTTAAGGCCGATACGAATATTTGGTTATTTAAAATTTCCGATAAGCTAATATATATAAAAAAAAAAAAAGGAAACACTTTACAAAACAAACAGATTTCCCTATCATTAGTTATTTGTAGTTATTAACAAGTTCTCACTAAAATAATACAATAATACATTTGTTTTATTGTAACAGAACAGAGAAACATTTAAAAACATTAAAGTTCTGATAAATAAAATGTATAAAAATACAAACTTAATATATGAAACCTAAAGTCCTTTGAACCAAAACACATTAACAAAAAAAAATCATTGTTGCCAACAGGGACGTTGTAGAGCGCCCTCTGGTGGACAAACTATGCAATGACAATGCTCAACATGGTTAACAGTCAGTTTATTTTTAAATATTCAGTTATCATGATCATTTGATTATGATGAATGATAATTTTATGATGATTTTTATTTTTTTAAATTGGCCATAATAAATGCTGATACCGATAGATTAGGAAATGCGTAATATCGGCCCTTGATATATTGGTCGGACTCTACCATCAACACAAAGTAAAGAAGTCCAAAACTAATGATTTAGTTTGAAGTTCCTGTGATGTTTCCAGTCTATGGATCAGACTCAAACACACGGAGCTCTGAAGCAGACCTGTGCGTCGCTTAGTGTCCATTCTTGCTATAAAAAGCTGTGCAGCTTCAGGTTTATCATGGATGCGCTCTGCTGTCGACATGCTGCGGCAGATGTGACGCGCTTGTGCTCCGGGTATGTTTCTGCCGTAGTTTCAGTTTTCCAACCTCCGATGTATAGCAGCGTTCAGCCGCTTCTTTAAATGTTGTCTCATTCCAGAGACAAGAGAGCCAAATAGGGCTGTGTCTGGCAGAATGTCTGAGATCTACCATATCAGCAGAGCAATCACATACTGCACTATGGTCAGACTATGGTGCAGGTAAATTATTTTCTGAAAAAGTGACTTTATTCTTGTAATAGCCTATTATAACTTTATTTTTCTTAAAAATATCACAACTCCTCCAAATCTCAGAGAACACAGATGTGATGAGTTATATTTTGAATATGTTTTGAACATGAGCAGAAATCTTGAGCATCTAAATCATTATTTTTAAAACACTGGGAAGGCTTGACACTTTTCTCAAAGTATCACCAGGGGCTCCACACATGAATGCAAGCATTAAGAACATTGTCTGTGTACAAAGAGTCTACTAAAAAGAAAGGTTTTAACAACTCACTGTAGCTGTTGGTTTTCTGGTCGGCATCCATCTAACAAGTCAAAAATAGTCAGGAGGAGAGTAAAGATGGAAAGCTTAGTTCTATATAAATGGATGGATAATTTGTTGTTTTGTCATTAGTGAAAAACAATATTGACCTTCTAGTTGAAAAAGGAGCGTCACATTAGAATGACAAGTCTTCATATGGAGTCCGTTCATTCACATTCAGAGATTGACCCTTTTGACTGACAAGATGGCGGACAGCGTAAACAACAACTGCTAAAGTGAGTCGTTCAAAACCTCTCTTTTTAGTAAACTGTGTACACAAACAATGTTCTCAATGCTCGAGTTCATGTGTAGAGCCCCTGGTGATACTTTGAGCAAAGGTTTCATGTTGTGTCGAGTCTTCTTTGTGTTTTAAAAATAGGTATTTTGATGCTATCATAGTAGTGCCCCTAGCACTTCCATTCAAAAGGCCATTTGACTGAAAAACAAAAATTGGTAAATCTTAAAAGTGGCACTTCCTTCCTAATTATGCTTTTAAATGAAAGTTGAACTCGAGTACAGTCACAACAATACCTTAGGTTGCATTTTTGTGAGAGTTACGCTTTAATGTTTACCATTTTTAGCTAGCGTTAGCTAGCATTAGCGTCGGCTAGCCGCCAACTGATCCTAGCAATTTCTACTCGGTAACACATTTCATTTAATACACATAACCTGTAGTAGTAAACAATCGTATGTGTATTGTTTTGATTAGCTACAATATGCGGAATTACTTTACGTTGCCTATTTATTTCCATTTCTCACTATTAATCACTGGTGTTTGTACAGAATCAACAGGGGTCGACATTGTTGTTCATGTGTGTGTGATGTCAAAACTGTAACTGGAAGTACAACGAGGTGGTACGAGTTCACGAGTTACAGATTGCACACAGTATAAACCCAAACCTCCTAGAGTCCCACTCCGCCCCTGCAACATACGTGGTACAAGAACCTCAGAATTGTTATTTTGTGTAGTACTTCACTAAATATTCTTAGTACATTTAATTACTGAAGTTAGCTAATATTGAAATAAACACAGCAAGGAAATGTCTTGTTTTGCCAAACAGCGTGCATTCCAATCTTTCCCCCCCCATTAAACGCCATTTTCAATATATTGATTTCAACACTACATTCCACTTTTTTTTCTCCTAGCACTGCAATAGTGTTAATCTTGCAGCAACTTTATAGGCCTGGCATTCAGTGAAGCTAGCAGTAGCTTCTTTCTCGCCCAAACATGGCAACCTTTAAAGCTACAAACACAAACGAGCTTACCAAATGTAGGTTGCGTAATCGACGAGACGTTGTTCTTCTTCTTTGTTAAGACCAACGGTCTATGGTTCTCCAAACTACTGTCTCAAATTCAAGGACTAAAGTCTCTTCGTGAAGAAATGATGCAGATTCAAGCGGAAGTGATGATTTAATTGAGCCGGTGTTCCACCTATAGCTGTAAACAAACCCATCACCGAAAGTTGTGACCCAACAGGAACTGTGACCGCAGAGGACGCTGTTGCACATCATCTACCCGTGCGTGATAGACAATGCAGGACGAAGAAGAGCGTCTACGCAAACGGCGTAAACACATCAGACTGTATAACATTAACGGTCTATGCGTAACACATTACATTTACATTTTGTGTTTTTTTTTTCACAGGTGCTAGCTAATTTTGTTATTTTTTTTCTTAATAAGAAACAGTAAACCGCTGGTGACCATGACCATATTAACCACCTTGGGCATGGTGACATATGTTTATCTGAAAGTAAATCAAATATATTAAGGTACATTTTTTCTGAAATGATAAAGGAGTCAAGTTTCAAAATATTGTGGTAGTTATTTCATCCCTTCACACTAATCTGGAGTACTGAAGTACTGGCTCTGTGGTGACGATACATAAAAAACAATGTGTCCAGACTAGGGATGAATTAACTACCCCAAACAATATTTAGAATTTTGACTCCTTTAGTCACAATGGGGTCACACATTCTGACGGCTGCTACTTGTCAGATATGGTGACCTCTGAAGTATTGGCTATGTGATGACTCAAAATAACAAAAAATGTGTCCAGATTAGTGTGAAGTGATAAAATAACTACCCCAAAAATATATAAGACTTTGACTCCTGTATTTATCATTTCAGAGAAAATGTACCTTAATATATTTTATTTACTTTCAGATAAACATATGTCACTATGCCTGAGGTGGTTAATATGGTCAAATGGTGAAAAACATAACAAAATGTGAATGTAACGTGTTAATGTTTACGCAGTTTGCGTAGACGCTCTACCACGCACGGACAGACCGTGTGCAACAGCGCCCTCTGCGGTCACAGTTCCTGATGGGTCACAGCTTTAGCAGAAACACCGAGATACTTCAAAATAAAAGTGTCTAATAAATAATGGTCCGTGATTAAAACGGGATTTTACATAAATACAACTGGATTATAGAATTAGTGATGGCTTAGTTTTTCCATGACCAGTTTGATTTTGAAGCACTATATCAAATAAAACAAATCATCAAAGGCGTCAACCATATTTCATGGAACAGTTTTTCTGCTGCCTGTTGGAATTTTGCAAGTTAAATTCTTAACACTGAATAAATTCAACATAAGAGGCATTTACAATTGATGTAAATTTTCTTCATTTCTGAGGAGCGAATAAGAAAAAGAAAATTAAACCAAACTGTGCAGGCTACAAGTTTATTTCAGGAAAGAAAATAGCCACTTAATTACATGGTCTTTTTAGCCAATTACTCTCAAACTTAAATATTTTATTAAACCTTTTCAATCAGAAAACAAAAACACAAAAATCCAACAAATTAGGTTTTGCATTCCATTCCATTCCATATTATTCTTTCAAGCAATGAAGTGAAGGCCTATGGAGTTCTGCATACTAAATGCTTACAATCTTCCAACTTCCAAAGCACTAATGCTCAACTTTATCCTGTGGACACAGACTGTAGAGAAGTTTGTCATTAGCAGTGAAATGCATTTTGCCACCTTGTTGTACACATTACATGTAAATCATTTACAAGTTATGTTTATATGTTGAAAAATAAAAGCACACTGCTGCTTGGTGGCTAAAGACTTTGTATCCTCTTGGTTGTATCTAAACCTATGTGAATAATACAGTGTTGTGCTAGTTGGGCTGTGTTTAGAAGGCTCTGAAAAGCTGGTTAGGCATGTATCCCAGGTGAAGGAAGGAAGATTGGGCTTCTCTCTCAAGGTTAGCCAGCTCCTGGACTGTCGGGGCCAGAATATCCACATGACCCTTGTAGTTACCACCTAGGCAAGGGCAACAGTTTAGTTGGTCAAGCTCAATGTACAGTTGCGTTCAGAATAATAGCAGTGTGTTTAAAAAAGTGAATAATGCTCAATATGACCAACATTTATCAAGGTTGTGTTATACATTTACAGAAAGTGAAGAAAAAGGAATATTAGGCTGCTCAAAAAACAGCAGTATTTGCATTTTTCTTTACAAACTCCAACACTTGGTATATAAACTGAAAAATGTCTCAAGGGTTTGCTTTACTTTGAATCACTGAACTAATATTTAGTTGCATAATCATTATTTCTGAGAACTGCTTCACATCTGTGTTGCATGGAGTCAACCTACTTCTGGCAACTGTGAACAGGTATTACAGCCCCGGATGATTGAACAATATTCCACAATTCCTCTGCATTACTGGGTTTTGCCTCTGAAACAGCATTTTTGATGTCACCCCACAAGTGTTCTATGGGATTGAGGTCCGAGGATTGGGCTGGCCACTCCATAACATCAATATTTTTCACCTGGAACCAAGACTTTGCTCTCTTACTGGCGTGTTTTGGGTCATTGTCTTGTTGAAAGACTCATTTCAAAGGCACTTCCTCTTCAGCATAAGGCAACATGACTTCAAGTATTTTGATGTATTGAAACTGATCCATGATCATCAGTCCACAGAATGTTGCACCATTTCTCGTTTGACCAGTCAATATGTCCTCTGGAAAATTTCTACCTATTCAGTACATGTCTTTTTTTCAGCAGTGGTACTTTGCGGGCGCTTCTAGCTGATAGCTTTGCTTCACATAGCTTTCTTCTGATCGTAACAGTACTCACAGGTAACTTTAAGACTTTTTTTGGAGCTGATCATTGGTTGAGCTTTTGCCATTCAAATGGTAGTTTGACCATTTTTTCCCCACGTTGTTCAGGCTTTGGATGCCATTTCAAGGCATTTGAAATCATTTTAGCAGAACAGCATCATTTTCTGCACTACTTTATATAATCAAAGTCCGCTGTTCCTCAGAGCAATGGCTGGAACGACCCATTTTGCTGAGTATTTCAGTGTGAAATGCACTATAACCAGCATGCACAACATTTGCTTCATTCCTTCCTTCAATATGGCCATAATCGACACCTGTTTCTTCACAGAATTTATCACCTCAGTAATTGAGCACAACACTGCTATTATTTTGAACACGCCCCTTTCAATTACAGATTAAATTACACAAAATGAGCAGCATGCATGTCATGACTGTTGGGTTTCTATGACTCTACAACACTTACTAGTAAATTATTTGCCATGTAGAAATATCAAAAATATGATTTATGAGGTTAGTGAGTTTGGACTGCGATTATTTTTGACTGTAATACATGTTTAGCACAGTACAGGATGATTGATAACTATTCATAAGGTCATGCTACCAGTGTTGCTAAAATTTTTCAATATGCTCGTACACATACCTCCCAATCCTCTGCGCTGACCATAGCTGACCTTGCCATCAAAATCATCCACAGGTACTTTGATATCTGGCTCACACTGGGTGATGGTGCACTTCAGATGCTCCTCAATATCTGACAGGAGCTGTGGTGAGATGAAAGGGGAACAAGGACAGAATGACGTCTATGATGTCATATTGTGACAGGGTAAAAAGTGTGTGTGTGCTTGAGCTTTCAGCACTTTAAAAATGGAGCAAAACATTACTGCTCAACAGGGTTTGACCATAAATGTATTCAATTTCACATCAGGCATACCCTTCAAATCCAAGCGTGCCATTTCTGCCAAGATGAGAAATGCATCTTCTTCCCATCAAATCGCTTAAAAACACTCTCTTTGTTGCATTTGAAATAGCAAATTTTACTTGCTACCTCAGCTTTATTAAGTATTTGTCTGCGTCTTTGTTCACCTCTTTCTCGTTATACCAGATGGTGCAACCTCCATCCTCCTTCAGCCGGGTATTGTAGCAGCCTCTGCCTCGGTTCGGGCAAACATGGTACCACACCTGCACATATAGAAACATCCAGTTTGACCTATTTTCAAAAGTCTATGCGTAATCAAAAAAAAATTGTCAGTGTATTGTATCTCTATAATCCACCTGACCTTCTCCTTCTCCATAGCAACCAAGGAGATGGCCAGTCCCATTCTGCAAATTGAAAGGAAAGGTGATGATTTTAGCATTATGGATTATTGTCTTTCAGTTGAATCATATGATATCATAATGAGCCATTTAAAGATATATCATGTGAAAGCGTTAGGTTGCAATGAAGATGAATTTGATACATGAACAGTATTTTACAAACAAAATCCCTCATGGTTATTTTTCAGGAATGTCAGTGCTTACCGCTCGGCTCTGCCAACTCTGCCAATACGATGAACATAGTTCTGCTTCTCATCTGGCAGGGTGACGTTAATCACTGGAGAAAAAAGATGAAAGTTGGGAGAACTATTGGCAGAAGATATAGTTAAAATACAGCAAAGTATTCTTTTGTAATGAAAACTGTACATAATCAGCAGTTGAAATGGTAAGTAGAAAATTAGATTCTGTATAGGAAATCAAATTTAGTTACCATAAGGAACTCCGTGGACGTCAATTCCTCTGGCAGCTACGTCTGTGCAGACCAAGAGCTTTACTTCTTTTCTCTGGGAACACAAAGAAGACCTTCAAACAACGACAGACAGAACTTGGTTGTAATTTGTAAAAGGGTATCATTAAGCTGTTCTTTAACCTTAAATCGCTCCAAGTTAGTTTTTCGCTCGTTGGGCTTACGATCACCATGGAGACAGACGCAGGAAAGCTGGTGTCCTTTACTGTCTGGACCTAAAGAAAAATGACCAATACTCAGTAAGGATTCTGAATTTGTCACTGAGAGAAGTCAAACGTAGATTATATTGTCATTCAAGTGCGTGTCTGCAGTGGTATGCTCCCACTCTGAAAATGACTGTTCAGTGACGGCTGAAGAGTGGAACTAATGCCTCCTACCTCCTCCTTGCTGAATGAAGTACTGTTCCAAGTTGTCACAGTCAATCTTGGTGCGACAGAAGACTATGGCCTGGTCCATCTTGTGCTCTTTGATGGCCCTCACTGTGTACTCGCCTTTCAGCATCTTGATGGCTTCTGACCACATTTCTAGAAACGCACACATACACATTTTTGTTCTTAATCATGACTATTCATATATATATATATGTGTTGTTGTTTATGTAATGTACATTGATTGGAGATGCCCCTCAAAGACACATCAAACTAGAGGGATGAAAGCAAATGGTCCAAACTGTGTTGCCTATGTGCTCTCACCTGCAGAATTGGCTCCTGGTCTGGTGTTATCTTTGGCATGGACTTCATCAGTCTATCCAAAGCAAAACAGAACAAAAGGAGAAACACTTTGTCAACAAAATAATCTAAAGTAAGAGCAACAACAACCTACAAGCTTTAAAATGTGTTGAATCCTCCATAATGGAAACAAAACAGCAAAGCAAATCCCCGCTGCATTTCCCCTTTGTTACTCAGACTATGTCGACATGACGTGCATCTTTGGGCCGACATAAGGGACTCACCCGGATGTGGTTCTTGCCAAGGCGCTCCCAGAGACGATCGGTTTTAGGATTGACAGGAACTACCACGTGGTGGACAGTCTCAGGGACAGAGTCCTCCCCCTTCAGGTCCACCCAAGTGGGAAAGTGCATAATACGCTCAGACAGCTTCTTTACGTCAAACGAATGCAGAGTGGCTGAACAAACAATCACCTGAAAGAGAAGATGTCAACTGATCAGATACATAAGAACAATCAGAAAAGAGTTTATTGCCAAGTAAGTAACAGGAATTTGCCCTGGTGGTGCAGGTGTTTGGTCCCTTGGCTGGTGTCTGTCTCTGTATGTGTCGGTTTTTGAATGTGTTGTTTTGTCTCCCTCCCGCCAGTCTATCCTCTCTTATGTTTTTTTCACAGTCTCAGTGTATTGTTTGTAACTGTCACTGTTTGTAACTTTTAAATGTCTAAATGTTAAAAAAAAGACAAAAAAGAAAGCAAATACAGAAAAAAATTATACACAACATAGCCATTTAACTAGACAAAAAGAGTGCAGAACAACTTTTACTACTATAATATATATAGTATGTGCTGATGCACATGGACACAACTGAAATAGTTCACTTGGACTTACCCCATCAATAAAATATTTTATCTTTTAATATTTTTATTTTATGCTACATGCTTTGCTAGCTGGTAAACCCCAGAGAGCATTGTTTACATGTATCCACCTGTACATCGCATTAGAAACGTTTTCAGAAAATGCACCACGACTGCTCTGACCATCAGTTAAGTGGGTTGTTTTGCGCCTACGTTACAGTTTAAAGTGGTCTTAGTTGTCGTCGCTGAAATGTTTATTGTCACGCATGCAATTTATTTTAAGTGTTACCTGCAGTCTCTTGCCGTCAGAAGTGACCTGAGGGATTTGGTTGTGGATCCTGTTGATAAAGTCTGTATAGCCTGCGGACAGTAGGCCGTCCTGAGGGACAAAGACAAAAAGGTGAGCGACTTCAGGGATTGTTATGCTGATTGTTATGCTATGCTGTTGATGTGAATCAACCATTTACAAAAACAGTATTTGTACTTTGTAGGCTGGGAAAAAAATATATGCTTCTGATGTAACAGTAGATGTGTTGTACATACACACTCATCCAGGACGAGAAAGCGGACTTGGGCCAGACTGAGCTTCCCAGTGGATATGAGGTCGTCCAGTCTGCCGGGTGTCCCCACCACAATGTCAACCTAATTATAAGATGACATAAAGAAGCAGAAAACAGGAAACAAGACAAAAAGAAGTTGTCTGTTGGTTAAAACTGTTTGAACTGAATAAAGTTTGTTTGGAGACCGTAGATGTCACGCACCCCCTGTTCCAGAGCAGCCAGCTGGTCTTTGGCAGCCACACCACCAATCACCAACAGCTCCCTGGAGTGACACATCGACAAATTACTGTATATACTGATGATAACATTTTATATTAAACACTGGCTCCATCTGCTGGTATAAAACAAGTTTTACATGTATAATGGAATATGCACGCAAGTGAAATAATTTAAGCTTGATTTATGGTTCTGCGGTGGCTCCATGCAGAGGTTTCGGCGTAGCCTACGTAAATGGCCTGAAGTTTGTATTTGGGCGTTGGGGTGTGCGTCGAGCCAGCATGTATGTGTGGAGTGTGTGATAGAGCGAGGGAGAAAGTGACAGAGTGGCGCAGATTAGCTTCGGAGCGGGTCGAGAAACTGTCCCCTGTGCTTTCTGACCAAGGTGAAAAATTGATTTCATGTTGTTTATGGAGAAGAAGAACCAGGAAATGAGTCGAGGGAAATGCAACGCTGCCAAGCCACGGCCGAGCGACGTACGTTGCCGCGACGTGTAGTTACATTTTTCGAGAGGTGCACGTCAGAGACGGCGTAGGTTTGTGTCTCCACGTACCTAAATACGTATCAACGGCATAGATTTAATGCAGAAGCATAAATTAAGCTTAAACTTTAACACTGTTAAATATGCTGCAGGAATAATTTTGATTTAGGTCAATATCACTGGTTTACAAAAGCACCTACATACAGTATACCACACATGGATTTTCTGCACAATTCATGTTTTTTACCAAATATTCATGCCAACCAATGTCCATACCAGCTCTGTATATTCATACCTGAGTTTGGGGTTATCAACATGTTTTGCACATTGCTTGACATTGTTGAGAGTTTGTTCGGCCAATTCTTTAGAAGGCTCAATGATCAGGGCTTTGGGTGCGTTGGATGATGCTTTCACTTGACTCACTTTGGCACTGCCTGCACAGACATAAAGCGAAGGCAGCTATTCATCACTGGAGTATACCAGTGGTATTGTGTTTGTGGCGATGCGTTCATAGGTGCATCAGCAATTATAAAAAGTGTGATTTCAAAATACCTAGCGAAAGAAGGTTTTTAATTGTGAAAAGAACAAATATATTATCTTGTCCAGCCATCCAATTATCTCTAGTTCGACGTAGATAAGTGTATGATAGCTATCTCACAATCACATTTTGTATATTTTCTTGCTGTACCCGAAATGAGATTGCATCCACACACCTGCCTGAGAAGATTTGACTGTGTGGCCCTCTGGCGCCTGGTTCAGGGCAACAAACCCACTCTTAGGGGTATTTTTAAAGTCTTCTCCTCCAAAGTTGAACTTCAACTCTGCATTCTGGCACACAGATGATAAAAAGAGCAATTTGTATGGTGTAAATCTGGCACCTGCTGGGTTTGTGTTCTGCCATTATTTTGATGGGATACCTTGAGCACACAGGAGGCAAAGAAGGGCTGATTCTTCACATGTTGAGGGATCTCAAAAGCCACACCCAGGTCATTACCTGAAAGAAGAAAGAAGGGGCAAGAAATATGAGTAACTTTGCTACTGACCACCGAGCACTGATGTACATTATCATAATAGTGAGAATCATATCTAATGAGAGCGCACCATTTTTAGAGAAGGAAATTTGGCCCTTGTCTAGATCCAAGTAGCATCCGACAGTGTCGTGCATGGTAAACTCCTGCAAAAAGGCAAGACAACAAAGAGAAAACATGTTTGAAAAGTATTCTTACAATTGTTTACATATCTGAATATTCATTCATTGTTACCTCTCCATAGCTGTCAAACTGCTTGTTGTTGGATTTCTTTCCAGTCCCACCAAAACCAAAGCCATACTTATCAGTTCCTGGAAAGAAAGACATCTTTTTAAGACAGTTTATCAAAAGAAGTTGTATGTTTTACAGAATGGAGATTGTGAAGAGTAGAGGAGCATACCCAAGTCCAGGGCTGCCTGACTGGTGGACCAGCCAATGCGACACAGACCCTGGTCATGGCAGGTCACTTCATAGTAGTACTTTCCTGGACACAGAAAGACATGAACAAGTACAGGTAACCATTTGGTTTCCTGTTAAATGCATGCACATGTATGATGTCTTGAAATCCTAATATGTCTGGTTTTAAATCCTATTTGATCAATTTCAAGTACCTTTGGTAACCCCTTTTGTTGAACGACAGCCATGCCACTCTTTAAACTCCCTGCTCTGGCAGCACAGTCCATCTGGACCAATTGCTGTACAGGTAAAAACAAAAAAGGGTCAATGAAGATAGAAGACAAAGAACAAAAGTGTAATATTTAGAGATTCAGTTCAAACAGGTTAAACTGTCCAGTGCTGGTATTTGACATTAGATGTAAAATACCTTATTTGTTGAACTTCAACTCTTATTTTTTTCTCCTCTTACCAAAGGCTGTGCTGCGGTCATAAGGATTCATCTGCCAACTGTTGAAAACTGAGCCAAAAAAAAAAAACACATGGCGGGTTAAAATTCTGCAAAGCACAAACCACTGCTTTCATAAATTTTGTATTATATAGGATCCTCAGTTAAGATACTGGCCTGCCTACTTCTATTAAAACAGAGATCTGCACAAATTTATGAGCGTGTTTTACCTGGCATATCAAACACCCAGACTTTAACCAAATTAGTCTCAATATTATGTTAAGTGGTCTTACTAGCTCCTCCAGTCTTGATGGAAGCTCTGCCCCTCTTGCCCTCCAGCTGATCCTTCAGGGTCTCATACACGATCTGGATCACTGGGATACTGAAGGCCTGAGGATGACAAAGTATTACACTTAACTTAAGCTTTTGTATGTTACTTGGCCTGATGTTTAAATGCAAACTGCAGAGGTAAAGTTGTATTTTACAAGTGAGTGGCTGTCAAGTACTTACTCCTGTTTTGCCACTACCAGTTTCTGCTGCCTAAAAAAAGAAAAGAAAATGTGATATAAAACTTGCAGGGTACACATTTTGTGTCTGAGACAAACATAAACAAAGAGGTGAACTTACCATAAGTACATCTCCTCCACCAAGAATGAGCGGAATAGACTCTGCTTGGATGTCAGTAGGGAGCCTGAAATCCAATGATTGAAATACATCAGTTCAACGTCAACTGACTTATAGCAACACATTTATCCCAGTCTGAGGTTTGTAGGGACTCACAGCCACTCCAGCTCTTCCACAGCCTGCGCAATTTCAGGCATAACCCCCATTTCTGTTGAACAAAAGCCACATTTAATAATTCCGACGTTCGGTACGCTCACCTTTAAAAACATGTTTGGGATTAGAGTAAAATAAGGATACTACGTTTACATAATAAGTTGATTAAAACCTTACCAGAAAACGCTGCCATGACTGCTACGAGTCAAATTAACCGGATGTTAAAACGTGTTCAGAATTTTCGGCTCGGTGCAACTCGTTTAGTGGGTAGTCGAATGTCATTGGTTCCGGTTAGTCAACTACCGGTCCGGTAACGATAGGAAAATACGGGTTATATTTTTTTATACACACCGCTTTGGGGCGAGCTACAGAAGGACATATTTCAATGTTTTATCATTCTATAGTAGGCAAAGTCAAGCCATTAAATTCTCCAGAGCGGTTCGCTACATTTTCCAAACGCGGTTCCCTGATATATCTTGTCCAGTGCTACTCACCGTAGACTTCTGACAGCTTGTTCAAGTAATCATGGCTGAAGAAAGCCTGATTGAAGGCGAAGATGAAAACATTTTGTACGATTTACTTGTCATTACTGAATGGCCGGCAGAGACGGACACTCAGGTTAGTTATACTTATATTTCTGCTCGTTTCAGTTTAGTGTTGTTGAACATTTATTTGTATAAATGGCAATCGAAAGTCAAATCTAATCAGTTGCATGGGGTCAGCCGCTCAAAGCCACGTAGCATACTGTTAACGTTACATTGCTAGCTAAATCCTCATAGTCACTTGTTCAATGGGCAGTTAAGTTAGCTACATTTCCAAGGCAACATTCATTGTAGCCCAAAAGTATGTGGCTGCTTTACTATCTTCGGTGCTGCCATTCATGAAGACCCTAGCAAAAGGAGGGAAGCTTAGCCATGACACTTTAATTTGAAGCATAATGTTATAAATAATAAGTGATGACCCGACACAACTGATAAACCCACCTGTCACTTTCTAACATTTACAGTTGCGAGGCAACAAGGAGCACGACACCTCACTTATTGCAAAAGCAGTGACAGGTAGGCCTAAGTTCTGTTTTTACACTCTGCATGCCAAAAAGGCCCCTTTACTTCATCACAAAATACATATTCAGCACCAGACATAACCATGACATGTTCCAAATTGTGTGTATTCACTCTTATATTTAGCAATCAATGTACCCCACTTATGCAACACATCAACACTTTATATGTGTCTTGGTGGAGTTTGCTTTTACCAGAATACAATGTATGCTTGGTGCCAAGCAGTGTTGCTGGTTGCCGGGCCAGCAATTCTGTTGGAGTTTCTGTAGTTCAATCTGACATTTGATCACATGTATCTAATTATGTATACAAGATTGCTTAGTCAAGATTATGTTGGCATGGTCTTTATAAGCAACAAAATAGATTTCCCCAAGTCCCACAGTAGGAGGTGCCAGAATCACTGATGAACATGATCAAAGGTCCTGGTAGGTGTTATAGTTATGTGTAGTTAGATCTTTTGCCTAGATCATGACCTTGACTGCTGTTTCTGATTTTAATTTAGGATGTGACAAAAGACAGCCTACACAATGATCAATATTAATATTTCAATGATAATATTTCATTATGACACAGTTACCATCATTATTCTTACCTACTGTGATATATTTCTTACAGGGCCATTCCGCTTAATCTTGCACTACTTGTGGTACAGGTAAGTTCATCCTTATTTTGGTGACAGGTACACAAGACTTGTCATTATTTTGCCATTGTAATGCATTAACATGCCACATAAAGCTGGGATTGATGGTGCTTATTAGTAGTATGATTTTTAAAACAAAGATGTGTGACTTAGAGTAATATGTAAATGTTTTACTACATCACATTATTAGCAAGGTTATTACTTCTTATGGTTTGCAAGCAAGCTTGTATTACAATTAGAAATGGGAATGCATTTTTCTGCCACTGACTAAGGAAATCTGATTTAAGGACCAGTACTAATGTACTACAAAACAATGTAATAAAATGTACAGTTTGTTCAGAATGCTTGTCTTGATGACATTTGTCTACCATTTAAAATCATTCTGTTTTAATACTAGATAAAGGCTATAGTGCTGTGTCATGGTAGGCGGCACTAACACTAAGCGACGTAAAACAAAAATAGATTAAGCACTTTTACTTTGTGTGATTCTAAATTATCAGATGTTGATGCTAGTTCAATTTACTGTATGTTGATTAATAATATAACAGTAACTTGTTCCCTTAATACATATCCTTTAGAAAAGTTTATTTTTCCACATCCTTGGACAAGCTATTATTGAAAGAACATGACAAAAAAGCTAAATCAAATAGATTTTGTTCTGGAAATGACTGTGCTTGTGTTTAGACATGTTATACTGTATGACATATTACATTATATGAGGGCATTGCATAATGATGTTTTAGCTTAGATTTAGGGCAGTCTTACATTCTTCCCTAACTAAGAGGGAAGTTTATATGTATCTAAATGCAACAGACTTAAGTCATTTAAGTGCACTTTGACAGAGACCCTGCTTGGCTTAGTTGACCTGAACTCAGAGACACAAACCTGTATTCAAGATGTAGGTTTGTTTTACCCTGCTCTTACTGCACAGTATCTATTGTTAACAGATGACTAGATGTGGCCTGCAGTGGATTCTGTAATGCTCTAGCACCAAGGCCTGTTTATCCTCTCAGCAGGTAGTTAGCTAGCACCATCAATAACCTCGTTAAATATTTTAAGAACTCCTCTAGCCATGCTTGTTTCTTAGCTCTCCTCTTTTTGTGGATGACAATGGGATCAGGGATTTAATTAGAAATTACCAAACAGACTATGCAGACTGGCCTCAACATTTTCATTTTCAACAGAAGCTTCTGGCAATTTTAGTAATAATCCAATTTAGCTCAGCAACGAATCTAAACAATCCAGTAACACCAGAGATGGAAGGTTAAAGAACTCTCCACTACTTGGACACTGGCAAAATGCAGTTTGCTGTGCCAAGGAACTTGGAATGTTTCATGTGGAAATTACTCACTCAAAATAATCACTAAATACAATAAATAAAGCTGTTTTAATTAGGTTGTTTTATATTTATTTCAATGTAAAAATTAAATTGACTTTATTGTAATTTCATCTAGTTTTTAATTTTATTATAATTAAATTAAATTATTTTCTTAATTTAACAAAACTGAATGTAGTGTTGAAAATGTTTTAATTTGTTTGATTTAATATTCTTTTTATGTTGACTTAACTTCTAACTTACTTATTTATGTAAAGTTTGGTTATTTGAATAAATTCTTTGGATTAGTTAATTAAAATTTAATTTAATTCCATTTTTGTATTTTTAATTTGATATTATCTAATCTAGTTCCTGTGTTAAACACTCCTATGAATTGATCAATAATCAATTTCACATTCACTGACAGACCGGTCACCTGTTAACTAGACTTGCATTGCCAGACCTTCCTCTACAGCACTGCGGAGGAGGGTCTGGCTAGTCCACACAGCATTCTGGGATAGGAGAGAAACCTGCTCTGGTTTATTGACATTTCTTTAAACCGATCACAATTGTCCGCCGAGCGGAGCCATGGTGCCTCTGCAAAAAGTCCTTGGGAAGGAACTCTTCTTGGTGGAACGTGTACGTTCAAGGGTTGTTTTAGTCGTATAACAGAAAACTCAGATTGGACAGATGTCTGGATTTACCCTGCAGAGATCTGAGGAGCAGTAGCACCATAGTCCTCATAAATATCAAAAAATTTAAAATTACAACACAAAGAAAGCGGAAGGAAACATTACATCCAAAAAGAGTGACATCTGGCGGAATTTCCGTCAGAACGAGAGCAATCCCGGAAGTGGAACATCGTGGCCATAGACTGCCTGTCAACCAATCACTGTAGACATGTGTCAGTGAATAACTGGGATGTCATCCATAGCAACAGGGTGTATGGGTCAACCCCACTGCTTCTCTTATTTCTGGAGATCTCCCAGTCCTTCAGTAAAAGTTGCTCTTACCAGCTTTGTTAAAAGTTCTTAAGAGGAATCTCTTTGCTGGGAGCTTTTTCGCCCCATTAAGAAGGACCCCACGAAGTCAAGACACTTAGTGAATATTGTTCAGCAGTTATTCATGTGTTGATTTTCTGATTTGTGTGTTTGATTATGTAAACCTCAGCCCCTCCAGCTCATCTCTGCCTCTTGGTCTTGTTCGCCTCGCCAACAAGCAGATTAACTGGCAGCTGGTGCTTGCAAGGTGCAACACACACACACACACACACACACACACACACACACACACACACACACACACACACACACACACACACACACACACACACACACACACACACACACACACACACACACACACAGTCTTTTTTTTCTCTCTCTTTCTCTTTGTGATCAATACCTGAGTGTGGGATACTTTGTTGCTGACATGCACTTAGCCTTTCTCTCTTATGGTTCGTCTCCCGGTTGCGTATCCCCTCAACCAATCATTTAATTGTACTCATTACAACAGACAAACTAAATGGAAAGGCTGTTTTTAATTGGCTATCGATTCCACCGTGTAAGACTGCGATATCAAATGATGCTGCGGATGTCCATTGGTTTGATTCGCTTGATCCTCCCATTTTGTTTCTGTCCGCCCTTAACTCTCTCCCCTCATTTCAATCCCTCTGCTGAAACCATCTTTGCTCTGTGTAATGCTCCCAGTTATTATTGTTTTTATTCTCTTTAAGCCATCTAACACGGATTGTTTCCAGTCTTCATCTCCCATCCAAACTGCCCTACTAGATACACACCCTTATATTCCTTAATCACCCTAGATGGTCTTCATTTCATCCCCCACTTAGATAAAATTAATAAAAATATAGAAAAAAATTACATTTGTTCACTTTGATTTTTTACTCCTCTTACCCGCAACTCTCTTTGTGTTCTCTCTCTTTTCTTTCTTACTCTTGTTTATTCCTCACCATTTTCTTGTTCTCTTCACAGTAATGGCAAACTGTTGGCAGTGGTTCAGGACCAGTGTGTGGAGATTAGGTAATTATTGGACTCTATTCTGCTGTTTGAGGCCCTCTGTCTCTTTGTGCCCAGGGATGGAGAGCCTTTTTAATTAAATTAAAGGGTGGTTTATAACATCGCCCTTTAAAAAGAGCTGCAGTCTATCTTTTTTATCTAAAGTTACATTGCAATAAGTAACTAAACAATACCTTCAGAATAACTGACAAAACAATACGTTTTATGGCATTTCAGACAACACAACATTAATGTTAACAAATTGAAAATATCAGTCGCGTGTGTGTGTGTGTGTGTGTGTGTGTGTGTAACGTGTAAGAGAAAGAGACCACAGCATACAGTACATACACATGAATGTGTTGGTGCTCATTTTGAGTGGTTGTAATTATTTTCAGACATAAATCGAATTTCCCCCTTACACAGAGAAAATGTGCTCCCTCAGCAATGTGCTCTATTGACACGATGTAGTGCTTTAAATGGTGTAAAATTGAAATGAAAATCAACAATAATGATGCAGGTATACAAATATGTCTTGCTCTCCAGAGGGTAACAAGAGGCAAGTTCAATGGCTGTGAAGCTTTAGTTCCTCTTCACCATAATTAGAAGTCATTTTCATGCACATATCAATATGTAAAAACCTGAGTATGTTTCTGTTGCTCACTGCACTCAGAATTGTGTTGTGGTTGACCTGCTGTAATCAAGAGCAATCAAGTCTCTCCTCTTATGCCTCAGCTTTATAGTGTGGGTTTCTCCTGTGTCTTTTGTTCACACCACTGTTGTTTAATCACAGAGTGTTTTATCGCCTTGCTTTATTGCATTTGTTGGTGTGAGTGGGTGTTAAGTCAGCCCAAGGCCTTATCCATTGAGCTCTGTTTAAGAGTCTGTCTAAACACTACCTACACTCAAAGCCCTGTCTGCTTGATCAATTGAGCTACTTCAGTTGGCAGGCCATCAGTGGCTATTATAACCCACCTCATACCAGGTCATATGAGGCTAAGAGTGTGTAATGTTGCACCCTTGGATGTGTGTATCCTTGTCGTGCAGTGTAATGTAATGCGACTGCTTTTTCACTTTTCCTGCCCCTCTAATTCTGTCTCTGTGTGTGTTTGCCCGTCAGGTCTGTGAGAGATGACTTTGGCTCAGTCATTGGGAAGTGCCAAGGTAAGTCCCCCCCCTCCGCCCCGCTCTGTTTTATCAATCACATACTATAGTTCACAACATTTTCTTTAACCTGTAGTCTTCTTACCTATATGTGTGTGTGTGTGTGTGTGTCTGTCTGTGTGTGATCCTGTGTTTGTTCCTCACACATACTTTGAGTTTGTTTCAAAGAAAAATATCAACCTCATTGGCTAATTGGAATGTGCGAGAGGGACTGTGAATAGCATCACAGATAATCACCCTCATCCGCTACGCTGCCACTCATTATACGCCGCCTCGTGGTGGCTGATGAGAATGAATCACCTCCATTGTTTGATTAGCTATTAAAATGGCTTGCTGTGTTGGCTTTAATTGCTTTAAACAACGGGAGGCCCAGACTTTCCGCAAGTTTTTTGTAATGCGTAATACAGAAAACTTCAAATACTATTGATTGTTTTTTCTAATTAAAGCTGCACTAATCAAAATGTTTATATTAACAGATGAAATCACTGTTTGTCATGTAAAATAGTTTTCACCCAACTGCAACTCCCTCAGCTCTGTGTAGAATTTAAGTGTCTTTCAGCTTAGTGTTTTGGTTTTAAGGCCCATAGCTTTATTGTTTTGTTCCCTCTCACCACTCTCATCAACCACATTTCCAGCTGCAACATGCAGCTGCTTTTAGCAAAAAGCTCAGATAAACCCAACTGTAAACTACCTTCTCAGCACCAAACAGACAGCCAATGTTAGCAAGTAGCTCGTGAACATTTAAAGAGCCAGATATTTTCTGCAGTAGTTGCTGGAGACCAAAACAGAGTTTAAAGAACCTTGAATATTGGACTTACATTCATCAGGTTAACAGAAACATGACTCCTAATGAAAGGTGATGTTGCTCTGTGCCTCCTGGATGTGTAAATGTTAGCTAATGCTCACCATAACACCATTGTACGGTGATATATTTGCCAACGTGTTTACTTATTTTTGGGCTGCCCCCAAGTGGCCAAAAACAAATCAAGTCATGTTGTTTAAATGAATGCACCACTCTAGAGCCAGTATGTGTACAATAATCTCTACAGTTCTGACTTAAGACAGCCAGTCAAGGTGGCAACAAAAAATACACTTTGGAGGACAACAATGCAAACCAATGTCCGCAGTCTCCCCCACAGATCCAACCAGAGGACACCTAATGAATTGGCTGAAAAAAAAACAACTAGACTGCAGCTACTTTACCAGGATTGTTCAATAGTTTTACAAAAACAAAAGCCATCCGAATCATTTGACAGAAGCTATTCTCACTAACACTCTATAGTGGATCACTTTTAAAGAAAAAGGAAAAAAAAAAATACAAGGGTGTTTATCTTTTGCACATACACACTGCTCCAAACATGTCACAATAACAAGAGCCAAGAGCACAGTTTAAAGGCCAAAATGACACTTGGTGTGGGTTTTGTTAATATTTTCTCCACTCCTTGCCTTCTTCCTTCTCCTTTTCTCTTTCTCATCATCTTTCCCACCCCTTCTCTGTTTCTCTGTCTCGCACTACATTTGTTCTGCTCCGGCTAGCCGTCATTGTGGGCCGTTGTTCTAATGGTTCATAGTGTGGATAACAGTAGCCCCTGGGCGTGTGTAAACCCCGGCCTCCCTCCTCTTTTTCCTTCCATTTCATCTCTCCTTTTCATTTTACTTTTACTTCATTTCATTTCACGGAGATTTGTCCTAATGGATTTTGCTGTGATCCTGCCTTTAATGGCATTTGCTTTTAATGGAGGAGTGTGCGTGCATGTGTGCTACTGCATTTCTTGCTCATGCATGCGCTTGTGCATACGCATCCCCTGTGCGTGAAAGTGTTCTGTGCACATCACCACCTGTGTATTACTCTCTGTCTCCCCCCCCTGTCAGCTCCTATTACAGTGGAGTCGTCTCCCACCCCCGTACATAATTCATAAGTGTTGAGCTCTGATAAATGCATCCGTGAGGCTTTAGATAGAAGGCTTCTATCGGGTCGTTGAGTGTAATTCTCCCCAACTTCTGCCCCCGCCATCGCTAGAAGAAGAAAAAAACACAAAAGAAAAACAGGATAGGACAGTAGCATCCAATTTTCCAGCTTCCCAAAAAAGCCATCTATGTGGAAATGGAGCCCTCTCTGCCGCATAACAACATACTGTATACAATTCATAATGGAGCGAGATAGGAGGAGAGGCAGCATGAGAGTGAAAGAAAAAAGATAACAATAGGAAGCAAAAGAAGAAGAAGAGAACAGAGGAGATGCTAGGTACCTATGGCTCTCATAATGTCTCCATGTTCTCCTTCTCAGCCGACAGTCTCAAAGGTGTGTTAAATCGCCTACTTCCCGAGGTGCTCTCTGATACTTAGGCCTTACAATTTTGGGAGCTATTATTTCTCTCAGTGGGTGCTGGATTCATTGTTTCCTCCTTACTCTCTTTCTCTCTCCCTGTTTGGAGCCTTTCTTTCTCTCATTCTCTTCCCTCTCCATGTCTGTCTCGCCTCCCACTTCTCTCCTTTGTTCTTCATTTAAAATTCTAGTCATACAATATCCAACGCCTCCATTCGTTTGCAGTATTGCCCACCAGGGGTTGCAGCAGCATTCCTCAGCCTGGAAATTCAATACAATAAACGCCAATAGCGCCGTTATGTGATATCAACAAAAACATAACTTCCTTTTCATACCTTTATTGCTTAGCAGACACAGAAGCCATAGTGGGATATTATGTTTAACACTGTTCTTCAATGCTGAAGGCTCGTATGTCGTAATACTCCGCTTTCTTTTACCCAATACACAGAGCCTGTGCACAGGTCTTACCCTATTTCCCTAATATGTCATAATCAGGTATTCAAAAGAGATCTGAGGCCTGCCAGACTGCCCCAGCTCTTCCATCAAATGGAAGTATGACAGCAAAGCCTTGAGAAAGTGCCAACAGGCAAGGATGTGCTTTATCACAGCGATATGGTTACACTCACAGCACTGCTGAACCAGCAGATTGGTAAAACAGTAGCCTATACTTCAATAAA
Organism: Percina caprodes; assembly: GCA_013375575.1. Taxonomy (NCBI): domain Eukaryota; kingdom Metazoa; phylum Chordata; class Actinopteri; order Perciformes; family Percidae; genus Percina; species Percina caprodes. The sequence continues at coordinate 98,190 of JABXJD010000312.1, read as the reverse complement.
AGCTGGATTTATGATCACCGCTCTCCTCCCCTCTTCCTCTCTGCCTCTCTTTCACTCTCTCCACCTTTCTCCCCCTCTTGTCGCACGTGGGAATGTGTGTGCGCGTGCGTCTTTGAGAATCAATTATTGAGATGTATTATTTTAGCTATGCTTCATAGATGAATTGGATAGGTCCTTACACACACTGTGTTGATGTATGGGATTAACTTCATGCTTCTTCTCCCATCTGTATTCATCATCGGCACACCACAGAACACCAGGGATTATTCACAGAGAGATTTCTCATCTGGTTTAATAAGAAATCCGCGGCTCTCTTGCCATTCTCTCTCTCTCTCTCCCTCTGTTTGGTATGAGCTTTCTAGTCTTTCTATAAAACATTTTCCATCTGCCACAGTGCCAAAGGACCCTAACCCCCAGTGGCGAAGGGTGGCATGGAGCCATGACTGCACCCTGCTCGCCTATGCTGACAGCACTGGCACCGTGCGCCTCTTCGACCTCATGGGCAGCGAACTCTTCGTCATCCCGCCGGTAACAGTGCCAGTCCTTTGACGTCATCAAACAACCCCATTCCCCCTTCCATCTACCTTTGCATCTAAAATGTTTTTGTTGTGCATCAATCAGACACAACATATGGAAACTCAGCACTAACTTAGCTTTTTTTCATTTGTTATTTCCACATTTTTCTTAGAGGATTGGTTCAGCTGCAACATGTATTTATCATATGAATTAATGTATAAACTCTCCTTAATTTATCATTTGAAAGAACTGTACAGCTAGTCCATTTTGATTAATTAAACCATTGAATAGAAATGGAAGCATGCAGTTTCTTACCCTTACTAAATGCTAACATGCTACAGCAGATTTGACTGTGTTTGTAACTTTACAGTTGCAGAGTTATGAGGAAATCAGACATCCACAATCTTGGCTCCAGAGACTGGTTGGGCCATGTGCTGTTCTTTCAGTGTAGCACACATTTACTGGGCACTTTGAGCTGCCTGTCACCTTTTTAAAGAAAACATGTCAGACACCCACTCTGTGCTCTCTTTGTCTGTCAGGCCTGCTTTCTTCATTCATTGTCTCATCTCTCTTTCTTCTTCTTGATTTGCTCACAGTGGCCCACTCTTTCCTTCTTCATCTTCATCACCTCCTCCTCTCTTTAATTTTTCACACGAGTGCTGCTCCCTAGATTCTCCTCTCCTCCCCTCCTCTAGCATTTCTCTCATTCTTGCATATCTGTCTCTCAGTAGCTCTCCTCATGCTGCCACTTTAAGTATTCCATTCCCCTCCCTTTAATGCCCTCTGTGTGCTACATAGTGTCATTCCTCCATTTCTATCCATAGTTTTTTCTGTTTCTCTAGTGGCCCTGTCAGGGGCGATGAGCGCAGACACTCGTCCTTTCACCCCAGCCATCTCTCACCGTCTGTGATCTTCATTCCTTTAGTGCAACTCTACATTGTTATGTTTCTAAAGTATGTGTGTTTGCACAATTACACCAGCACCCCCCAGCCTGGTTGTGTTTATTCTTTTGTTTGTCACTGTTAAGTTCACAAACAGGTGACTTGCTGCTATTTCTGAAGGATAAAAAAATGTCAGTTTGACAAAGTATGCATAGATGATTTTTTTAAATTAGCATCCCTACCTCCCTCCCTTATCTCTCTTATCTTTTGTTTCCTGCATTCCCTGTCTCATCCTTTTCTTTCTTAATCTTTTTTTTCTGTCAATTTATTGTTCTTTAACAATTGCTGCTGTTGTCATGTGTCTTTGTTGTTTGATCTGTAAAAACTTAGTGGGGGCATAAACTCATAGATAATAATACATATTTCTTTTGATTTCCTCTACCATTTACTTGAGTCACTTTCACACCACCGCTGACTCTTCTTTCTCATCTCTGCCTCATACCAGGCGGTGAGTTTTCCTGGGGATTTCAGTTGTGCAGTGGCTGGCCTGATCTTTCTGAAGTACACAGCCAGCGCCCAGTGGTCAGCCGAGCTGCTCGTTATCACATACGGTGGTGCGCTCAAGAGTTACCTAGTCAGGTGAGAGACTCCTTGTTTATGATAAGCTCGGTGGTCTAAAACTCTGGCCCAATTACTTCCTTTACTGCCTTCTTCCAAAACTCACTGTAAGTCAGATAACCAACGTATTTAACGAGACGAGAAGAATGAGGAAGCAGGTAGAAATCTAGACTCACAATAACGACGAACTAACAATCATCATATTTAAATACACAAGCTGTCCCATTTCTGGAGCTTTTGTCAGCTGCTTTAGTATCATCTGATTTAAATGCATGCACTGTATACACTAACCTTTCTAGGACACTGCACCCTATTTGTGGTAAGATTGGTGCTTTATGTTTCTCTACGTGTTAACTTCAGGGGGAGTGATACCTCTCTTTGCATAGCAATTCCCCTACTTGCCAATCCAAATATACATTTTGAATATTTGATTAATGACATCTGATTTTGTGCAATGAGTCTGCGTGTGTGCTTTCCCCATGGCTGCCTGCACCTTCCCTATTAATTTAGCATTATTATTTAATATGGCATTATTTTAGAGATTTCCCATTTCATTCTGTATGATTGCCGCTGTCACAACAAGCCTTGGTGTGCTGACACTCCCAAGACACAGGATGAGATTGTGCATGTGTGTTGAATCTTGATCAGACGACGTCCTGCACATGACTTTCCTTCATTTCTGTATGCACAGAGGAAAGATTTAGTTTTCTATTACTGGCAGATAAATGGTGTTAGTGTGCATGTGTGAGGAGGTAATTAAGACGTGCAAGACATTTGCTCCAGATTTAGTCTGAGGGTGCTGGTTTGTTTTTGAAGGTTCATTTTCAGAATGGATCTCACACTCACTTGTTTTCATGTGACTGCGTTCCAATATTTTTGCTCAAACACTTTGAATTAGAATTTCACATTATAGCTGAGGCTTGACAGTAAGTAATCTCTCTTACTCTCTCTCTTGGTCTGTGCCAGCACTTCTTTATGTGTGTCTGCTCACACACACACACACACACACACACACACACACACACACACACACACACATTTTTACGGTGGCATTAACACCTAAACGTCTGGAGGAAGTTTAACTGTGTTGTAGTCTTTCTTTCCTCCTTTTCTTTTCCTTCTCTCTATGCAGTTTCCACCGCAGGGAACCATTTCCCCAAAGAGACATGCCCACACAAATTACACGACGTCTTCTCTAGTACCAATCTAATTTAGATTGCCCACTTAAATTAGATTATATATTTTGCCATGTTTCATTTTAATTGCAGCTGGGATTTAAATTGCTCTGTCATCTTCCCCAAAACAGCTTTGTCGCACCATTAACATTTTGCACACCAGTGTTCATGTTTTGATTGTTTATGTGTCAGAGTTTAATTCTAGGTGGCTTGTCTTGTGACCAACCTCTCCCTCTCTCTTAGTGTGGGGACCAATCAGAACTTCCAAGAGAACCACAGCTTTAGTTTCTCCGCTCACTACTCCCACGGCATCACCTCTGCTATTTACCACCCTGGCCACCGGTAAGTTATTTATTGCCAACAATCCAACACTGTTTCAATCTCAAGCTCACACCAAGATAGACACTACCAGATTAAATTAAAAACAAAAAGGAGCCTACAACGCATTTTTCATATTGCTTTATTAGAATCGCCTTTTGCTTAATTGCCATCAGGTGTGTTTTTTTAAAGGTGACTCACTTTTTCAGTACTTGTGCACATACATGTGAGTATTGGGAGTGCCTATTCAACCCACAAGCGGTGAAATAACACTACCCAGTCAGTTTTTTGGGGGCTGGCTAGATTAGAAAACATGGGATTCAACAAGCCAATCAGATTTGGCTCCACCCACAGCTTGAGAACTTTGTGCATTGAGAAGTACTTTGCAAAGGTGCGTCATGGTTTTCTCACTGGCCAATCAGAGCAGGGTGGGCTTTTAAAAAGACACACGTTAAAACAGAGCGTTTCAGACACAGGCTTTTTTTTAACATTATCATGTAAACATGTTATTGTAGACTGCTGAAATAAATAAATAAATAAATAAATAAATGAAAATGAGCACATGTCACCTTTTAAATAATCCGGTGCTGATTAGCTGAAACTTCAACAGGTTTACATTCCCCAATACAAATGCCAACAGTAGACAGGAAGCAGGCAATAGCAACTATAATTATACTGTACACAATTAGATACAAATATTTCATTTCCATTTCCATAAGATAATGAAAGACAATTAGGTTGAGTACAACAGGGGATGAGTAGACCCAGAATGCATACATTTTCATTAGATACCATAATGAATATCCCCAAAATAAGATACATATCAAATAAAAGTAAGTAGAAGAAATAGAACATATACATTAGAAGAAAGAGGATACTATACATAACACATAATACATTATGTTAGATTACAAAAGTTGGATACTATTTACCGAGTAGATATAAAACATATTTGTCTTAATAAGTGAGGCGAGGGAACGTGGTTGTATCAGGTGGCGTTTCAGTCGCATGTAGGCGTAGAGATGTAATATAGGTAAGACGTACAAAAATAGAAGATATACATTAGAAGAAAGAGGATACTATACAAAACACATAATACATTATGTTAGATTACAAAAGTTGGATACTATTTACTGAATAGATATAAAAAATACTTGTCTTAATAAGGGAGGCGAGGGAACGTGGTTGTATCAGGTGGCGTTTCAGTCACCTGGAGGCATAGAGATATGATATAGGTAAGACATACAAGCTATAAAAAATGTTATATAAAACTGGACTTAAGTTTGACTCATTTGACCTATGTGGTTCCAAGGAGTTGAGAGTATCCAATATGCTTCCCTTTTTAATAACTGATTTATGATATTGCCAGCCCTAGGGTTTAGAGGGACTTTCTGAATAATAATAGAATATAGTTAAATATTTTAAAATATGCATTTATCTTTTAATCTATCAATGGCAGCGTAAATAATGCCTGTCACATTCACTTGACAACCTTAGTGATTTTAATTTCTCTTGTGGCCTCCGCAGTCCTAGCCTTCTTTTATTACAACAGTGTTTCATCAAGAATGTTGTTCATACATTTATATTCAGACATCCTCATAACTCCTTTGAATCAATTTTCATCCTTAAACCCATTTCAGATGATGCTACACGATGCCATGTACATCTCAAATATCTGGATTTGGAAGTAGCTGTGTGATTGCAAACGCTTTCATCATTTGACAGCTATGGCCAATATGAGTATACACCAACGTGTCGTCAATACGCTCATAAATATATATTATATTGATCTCTGTGCTAAAACGTAATGTGAATTCACTGAATTACAGATAACTTCATTTTACCATAAAACTGAAAATCTGCTTTACCGACAGGTTGTACAGTTAAACACACGTGTTAACAGAACCACATAATGAAATATGTACCATAAATATGAATTGAGAACAACGACAAAGTTGAAATACAAGGCTCTTATGCAGACATTCTTGCACAGGCATAAGATGTTACGTTATGGAATGGGACCAGTTATTTTACTCTGGAATAAGTGAACAAATCACTTTAATGCAACACCTGCAGGAACTGACTATAGCAGTCTAAAATGTCCTTGGCCCTTCGGACCGCATAGCATTAAAAGGTTTTGGTTAATTATGTCTGGCTCACACCCGTGACCTTACTGTTATCA